>JALGBA010000810.1:0-600000 GCA_023970755.1 Azemiops feae
GGAATTGAGAGGGCTGGATGCCATGATCTTGGTTTTCTTAATGTTGAGTTTCAAGCCAACTTTTGCACTCTCCTTCTTCACTCGCATCAAGAGGCTCTTTAGTTCCTCTTCACTTTCTGCCATTAGAGTGGTATCATCTGCATATCTTAGGTTGTTGATATTTCTCCCGGCAATCTTAATTCCAACTTTTGATTCATCTAGCCCTGCCTTTCTCGTGATGTGCTCTGCATATAAGTTAAATAGGCAGGGCGACAGAATACAGCCTTGCCGGACTCCTTTCCCAATTTTGAACCAATCAGTGGTTCCGTGTCCAGTTCCACTGCTGCTTCTTGACCCGCATATAGTTTACAAGAGCCAAAATAAGATGGTCTGGTAATCCATCTCTTAAGAACTTGCCACAATTGTTGTGATCCCCACAATCAAAGGCTTTAGCATAGTCAATGAAGCAGAAGAGATGTTTTTTCTGGAACTCCCTAGCTTTCTCCATGATCCAGGTATTTGGGCAATTTGATCTCTAGTCCTCTGCCCTCTTCGAAATCCTGCCTGTACTTCTGGACGTTCTCGATCCACATACTGCGTGAGGGGGTATAGCTGGAGGATTTTTAAGCAAACTTTTACTGCATGTGAAATGAGTGCAATGGTGCGATAGTTTGAACATTCTTTGGCATTGCCTTTCTTTGGAATTGGAATGTAAACTGACCTTTTCCAATCCTGTGGCCACTGTTGAGTTTTCCAAATTTGCTGGCAAATTGAGTGTAGCACTTTTACTGCATCGTCTTTTAAGATTTTGAATAGCTCAGCTGGAATACTGTCACCTCCACTAGCTTTGTTGTTGCTCAGCTTTCCTAAGGCCATTTCACTTCACATTCTAGGATGTCTGGCTCGAGGTCAGTGACCACCCCATCGTGGTTATCAGGGATGCTAAGCTCGTTCTTGTATAGTTGTTCTGTGTAATTTTGCCACCTCTTCTTAATCTCTTCTGCCTCTGTTAGGTCCCTGCCATTTTGGTCCTTTATCATGCCATCTTTGCATGAAACGTTCCTTCATATCTCCAATTTTCTTGAAGAGATCTCTGGTTCTCCCTATTCTATTGTTCTCTTCTATTTCTTTGCACTGTTCATTTAAGAAGGCATTCTTATCTCTTCTAGCTATTCTCTGGAATTCTGCATTCAATTGGGTGTATCTTTCTCTTTCTCCCTTGCCTTTCGCTTCCCTTCTTTCCTCAGCTATTTGCAAAGCTTCCTCAGACAGCCATTTTGCTTTCTTGCATTTCTTTTTCTTTGGGATGGTTTTAGTTGCTACCTCTTGTACAATGTTGCGAACCTCCGTCCATAGTTCTTCAGGCACTCTGTCTATCAGATCTAATTCCTTAAATCTATTTGTCACCTCTACTGTATATTCATCAGGGATATGGTTTAGTTCATACTTGAGTGGCCTAGTGTTTTTCCCTACTTTCTTCAATTTAAGCCTAAATTTTGCAACAAGAAGCTCATGATCTGAGCCACAGTCAGCTCCTGGTCTTGTTTTTACTGACTGTATAGAGCTTCTCCATCTTTGGCTGCAGAGCACATAGTCAATTTGATTTCTGTGTTGACCGTCTGGTGATGTCCATGTGTAGAGACGTCTCTTGGGTTGTTGGAAAAGAGTGTTTGCTATGACCATCGTATTCTCTTGACAAAATTCTATCAGCCTGTGCCCTGCTTCATTTTGTACTCCAGGACCAAACTTGCCTGTTATTCTGTTTATCTTTTGGCTTCCTACTTTAGCATTCCAATCCCCCATGATGATAAGGACATCATTTTTTGGTGTTGATTCTATAAGGTGCTGTAGGGCTTCATAGAACCGGTCAATTTCATCCTCTTCAGCACCAGTGGTTGGGGCATAGACTTGGATTACTGTGATATTGAATGGTTTGCCTTGGATTCGCACTGAGATCATTCTGTCATTTGGGGGATTGTATCCCAGTATTGCTTTTCCTACTCTTTTATTGACTATGAAGGCTACTCCATTTCTTCTGAGGGATTCTTGCCCGCAGTAGTATACCTGATGGTCCTCTGAATTAAATTCACCCATTCCTGTCCATTTTAGTTCGCTGATTCCTAAGATGTCGATGTTCAGTCTTGTCATCTCTTGTTTGACCACGTCCAGTTTGCCTTGATTCATGGATCTTACATTCCAGGTTCCTATGGAGAAAAAATCTTTACAGCATCGGACTTTCCTTTCACCACCAGATGCATCCACAGCTGAGCATCCTTTCAGCTTTGGCCCAGTCGCTTCACTCTTTCTGGCGCTACTAGTACTAGCCCTCTGCTCTTCCCCAGTAGCATATTGGACACCTTCCGACCTGAGGGGCTCATCTTCCAGCGTCATATCTTTTTGCCTTTTAGTACTGTCCATGGGGTTTTCATGGCAAAGATACTGGAGTGGGTTGCCATTTCCTTCTCCAGTGGATCACATTTTGTCAGAACTCTCTGCTATGACCTGTCCGTCTTGGGTGGCCCTGCACGGCATAGCTCATAACTTCATTGAGTTACGCAAGCCCCTTCGCCACGACAAGGCAGTAATCCATGAAGGAGCAGATATGTTTACTGCAATGTAATTTACAGTTATTCTTTATAGTCTTTTTAGACCCCTCTGGCATAATTCTCCAGTATTTATTTTTAAGTTTCATCTCAGTGACTATAACCCTCACAAGAAAATATGAAAATATTCCATGACTCTTGCAGTGTTCTTCAAATTTAGAATGATTCAATCTTCTAGGACTTCTCTTTTTTCCTTTTTTTTCTTGAAAACTAATTTTATTACAACTTTATAAAACCTGTCTCTGTCACCGCAACAGCATCAGCAAACTATTCATATGTCCACTCTACTGATTTCATTTCTTAGCAGGCACTGGATAAAAATAACATTACTTTTGTACTTATTAATAAGTCAGGATAGGGATAATTGTCTAATTCATGAAACACATTTTCACTCCTAGTACTTTCTAAGGATGACATTTTTTTTCTATAAAGTTCAACAAAGGCAGAAAAAATGCATAATAAGTTAAAAATTCAAAAAAATGCACCTGTTGTACATCGGGAAAGATCAGCAACTTTGCCACTGATTCTTCCTTTCTACAACTGAAAAATATAAGATGTCAATTCTATCACAATTCTTCATTAATTTTAGAAACAATAGACAGTTGCTTAATTTATTTTTGGAAAAGTTGCTCTTTTCAATCTGATATGCTAAAATTCTCTTGGAAATGCAGTTGTTTGGGGGGGGGTGTTTCCCCAGTGTTTGTTAAAAGAAATTCCTTGTGTGCTTGTGAGACAATTTTACGAAATTTGTCAAGAAATGAAGCTCCTGATATCTGCTTTGCCATTTCTCAAACGTTCTCTTCTCTTTAAAAGAGACTCCGGTTTTCCATTTTATTTTTAGACTGCTGGAGAATTTCATTTTTTTTATTGCAGTTTATTGTTGGAGATAGCAGAGCGGATGCTTTTTTTTAAATTATACATCTTTTCTTCACTCTGACAGGTCTTGTTGCTTGTTGCCATCAGAATGACACAAGCAACATTGCAATGCAAGCTCCACCCATTTTGGTATGCATGTCTCACTAGAATGCATATATCAATCAATTAATCAATCAGAATAGAGCTGGAAGGGACCTTGGGTCTACTAGTCCAACTTCCTGCTCAAGCAGAAGACTCTATACCATTTCAGATAGGTGGCTGTCCAGTCTTTTAAAAAAAAACTTCCAGTGATGAAGCACCTACAACTTCTGGAGGCAAGCTGTTCCACTGGTTAATTGTCCTCACTGTAAGGACGTTTCTTCTTAATTCCAGGTTGCTTCTCTCCTTGATTAGTTTCCATCCATTGTTTCTTGTCTTGCCTTCTGGTGCTTTGGAAAATAAGTTGACGCCCTCTTCTTTGTGGCAGCCCCTCAGATATTGGAATACTGCTATCATGTCACCCCTAGTCCTTCTTTTCTCTAAACTGGCCATACCCAATTCCTGCAACCATTCTTTATATGTTTTTTCCAAAGTCTCAACATCTTTTTTATAATGTGGTGACCAAAACTGGATACAGTGTTTCATGTGTGGTCTTACTAATGATTTATAAAGCGCTACTACTACTTCACATGATTTTGATTCTATGCCTCTGTTTATACAATCAAGGATTGAATTAGCTTTTTTGGCTGCTGCTGCACATTGCTGGCTCATGTTTAAGTGATCGTTCACTAGAACTTCAAGGTCCCTCTCACATTTACTGTTTTTGAGCCAGGTTTCACCTAATCTATATTTGTACCTTTGTTTTTTCCTGTCTTGCTTTTCTCCACATTAAATTTCATGTTGCTGGATAGGGTCCATTCTTCAAGTCTGTCAAGTTCTTTTTGGATCTTGAGTTGTCTTCTGGGGTGTTGGCTATTCCTGCCAGCTTATTGTCATTTGTAAATTTGATGAGTTCCCCTTCTATTCTCTCATCCCCAATCTCCAACAACCAGTGTGAACCCAGCAACTCTTGTCTGTTCACTCTTCTCAATCTAACAAGCTTCAGTTGGAGGGCTTGTTTGCCTCTTGAATCCCTCCCCTGGTCTTCAATGGAAGCATGCAAAGCCAAGAAGCTCAGACTGGTGTAGAAATGATTGTGCAGTGTAAAAAAGGACATTGGCAGATATGTTGTGGGGATTTGGCTGAAATTTTGTTCTCCTTTGCAAAAGAAATCAAAAGTAAATTTAATACAACAAAGATTATTATGGACAAGAAGAAAGTCTAATTCAGTGGGATCCACTGTTTTTGTATGTGTGTGCTTCAAAATTGAAAAAACGGAAGACAGAGTGTTGAGATACAAGCCACATTTCTTCTATATATGCATCGACATCACATACATGTCCATAAGCGGTATAATCTCCATCAAAATGGTCCACATGTCTTCTTGCTGATGTTGGCTCTCCTCATCCTCACTGCTGTGGATGCCAATGACTTGATTCTTCTTACCCCGCTAGGACTTTTAAAGTTCACACACATACACAAAGAACATAGAACATAGAATAATAGAATTGGAAGGGACCTTGAAGATCTTCTAGTCCAACCTCCTGCTTGAGCAGGATACCCTATACTATTTTAGACAAATGGCTGTCCAGTCTTTTCTTAAAAACCTCCAGTGATGGAGCACTCACAACTTCTGAAGGCAAGCTATTCCATTGGTTGACTGCTCCCACTGTTAGGAATTTTCTCTTTAGTTCTAGCTTGCTTTTCTCCTTGGTTAGCTTCTATCCATTGTTTCTTGTCTTGCCTTCTGATGCTTTGGAAAATAGGTTGACCCCCTCATCTTTGTAGGAGCCCCTTAAATATTGGAATATTGCTATCATGTCTCAACTATACATGTCTCAAGTAATACATACACCACTCAAGTATACATTCTGGGTTTGTTTGTTTGTTTGTTTAACTCCTTTGATGCCAGAATTACTCTTGGGTAAATGTGTAGGGGAATCTGTATTTAGCAAAAAAAAATTGTAGAGGATGAGGTTGCCTAAATACATATATTATTTCTCTTTCACGGGATCCAAAGAAAACAGGGTGTCATTTGGCTTCCCATAATTATTAAACTTTTTTTTATCTCTATGGCATTCTGAACTCTGGATTGATGCAATAAACTTACCTATGCTCCCACTCCTTTTTAATACTATGCTGGGGAAAATAAATTGCTAGTAAGGGGACCCTTTGCAGCTGCATAATTGGTGAGCAATGGAATGCATGGTGATGGGGATGCCTGAATACATTAACACCCACATTGCTTGGAAGGGGCTGATGGAAGAAGCCACTAATGTCAAACTCGCAATGTCACGTGACATCGGGCAATGTATCGGGACGGTTTTGCCATTGCCGGCAATGGGGTGGGTGTGGCTTCTGGATGACGTGTCTGGCCCGCGGGCCGGCAGTTTGATACCCATGCACTAAGGGCTTGCAGGAGAGAAGGAAACAGGTGGAAAGAGAGCTCCAGGGCACACCTGTATTAGGAGCTTGCTGTAAATATGGGGAAACAGGCATTTGATTCATGTCCCACCCACATCTCTTCTTCAGAGACAGCAAAACAAAGATCAACTATCACTGAAACTGCAAAAAAAAAAACTCTGAAATTGTAAAAAAAAATTAATGAAATTACCAAATAAAGAGTCAATAAATTCGTCCCAAAGAAAACAAATGGCAGTTAAAAAAAAACACACCAAAAAAATAGTGCTTACATGTGAAAACTAACATGAAAATAAATTTAGGAAGACCAAACATCAGGGAAGAAGAAAAGAACACTTTAATAAAGAACAGGCAGGAAATTGATGCAGTGCAAATCTGAGTAAGTAATCAGGAATAGCTACAAAGCCATTACTCATGGGCGTTGGATTTAGACATTGAAGAATAAAGTCCTTACATTCTCTTTCCTTGTGTTGTGTGCCTTTTAATGTATCCGCCCAAAAGAAAGGAATTATGCATAATCATTGATTTTCCTAAACCATACCGGAGAGCCTCTTGTTCAGAGAACAAGATTAAAATGTTTTAAATAAATAATGTCAAGGAAGCTGAATGAAGTGAAGGGAAAAGGCCACCCTACGTATGGGTAAGCCACAGCAGCAGAATGTGAATAACTATAGACTCGGTGCCTGTTGAGCCTAAAGGCAGCTCTGATGAAGAAGCAAGGGTAGGGGTTGAGAGAGAGCAGATGTCAGAGGATGACAAAGAGAAGCTTACAGAGAATGTATCTACTGGATTATTTTATCAGGCTTGTATGGTCAACTTCCCACACCTTTCCAAGCTGCCTGACCTAGACACTGCTCATTGCCAAGGCAGAAAGGAGAGCTTGGAAGGAATTAAAAAAAGGGGCCAGAGACTATGCAAGTGAGGAGGTGTTTATACGTCTGTAGCTGAGATTGGAAGTTCATAAGGAGACTTTCTGGTTTATATTTGCTTGGCCATTATTAACTGAGTATGCAACTGCAACAGCAGGACAGATAGGTGATAGATAGGTTCCTCCATCTCATGCAGAAATGTAGCAGATCAAGAAGACCCATTTATGTTTGAGTCCAGCAATGTGCATTTTCTCTGGCTCCCATTCTTCTCAAACAGAAACGCAACAGTTCAAGAAGACTCGTTTGACTGAGTGCAGTAAACTTCAGTCTTAAGCATTCAGTACATCAAGGTAATGAGCACCAGTAAAATATAGATAAACAGAATCTTACAAAACCCATTGACATCATAGTTCAAATTCATACCAAACATTTGATTGGGAAAAAAAGAATCTAGTATAACTTATAATATGCTTAAATAATTGAGAGTAACATAGGGAAAGGTTCTTTTTTTTTTTTGTACATCCACAAATGTTTGAAAGTAAAGGCTTTTAATGTTGGCCTTTCCTGTTCTCTCTACCTTTACTAACCTGTGTCAACCTACAAGGACATGGGGCTCTGGTTTATCCTAATAGTCTTCATTTCTTTCATGTGTAAAATCACTGCCCCTAACTCCTAGATTGCAAATTTTGAAGACTTGGAAATCTTATTTGCTTTCTTTTCAAACTGACCTGAGCATACTTGCGTATAACTTTCATACTCATGAGTTTTTAGGAAGGGGTTCTCCCACATGCCCTACTGGATATGAATGACCACAGACCTGGTCATTCATATCCAGCCACTTGATAAATTTTCGCAAGCCATCCTCTGGGAGCTTGCTGATACCAGTACTTGCCTCCCCAGTGCTCCCTGTGATATTCTGCCTCCACAACAACAACAAAATTCTATGACTCTCTACTTCAAATGTCCTTTTGATGCACAATAACACAATTCTGTTTTTATCTGGAATGAATGTTGCTTACTTTTACATTTAGAAGCATACAGCTAATAAGAATCTTTCAGTGCATGTATACTGTAGCTGAATCAAGTAAAGCCTCAAATTTAAACCAAAGATGTTTGGATTAAACAATGCAAATACAGGTATTCCTTGCTTACCAACTACCTCCTTCAGCAACCATTTAAAGTTACAATGGTGCTGTCCCTCAATCATGTGATTGCCATTATAGTCAGTATACATTGTCCTGTGGCTGACCTATTATTTTACCCACCCTCCTTGAGAACAGAGAGATTGGAGAGGAAGGGATTACAAAAGAGTAAGCAAGCCTGTGGGGAATATACATCAAATGCAATGTGCTGGTGTCAGCTGATATCAAGTGTGCTATACAAACAGCCTGGTGTATTTCCCATTGTGGGTCTGCTTCATCTCTTTTAATCCCTTCCTCTCCAATGAATGCAAATACAAACATTAATCCCCTTCTTGTCATTATACCAGCGTTGGGGTGAGCATTCCAAATGGCAGGGGAGTTTTAAGAAACAAACAAAAGTAAAAAATGTAAAACTGACTAGTCTTGTCAGTTTCAAGCCAGCTATCCCAGCACCAGAGTGAGCATTCCAAAATGAGAGAAAAGAAAGCACAATCACAGTCATTTGATTTCCCACTTAACAACCACTTCACTTAGGGACAGAGTTGTTGGTTACAATTCTGGTCACTAAACAAGGACAACTTGTATAATGCCTTAATACTCATTTCCCTACTTTACCAAATACAACTGTAGCTGAGGACAGAACAATTGTTCATCACTGTGCTAAAGTAATTCAAACTTCGTCATTTGTAAGAAAGGAAAATAAAAGGTGATTACTTTGGCAAAAAGTGCAACAGAGTGATTGTTCATCTCTACAATTGCCTCTCCAATGAACAGTAAGAGCCACTAGCTTTATGTCTTCCAAGTTAACCATTTGCTATTGTACCTCTCCACTTAGGTATTCATGTTTCCTAGTATTCTAGCCCAATGTCTACAATGACAAAATGTCATGATAACTAAATTGATACGGCAATTTTGATTTCAATGGTACAAAAAAGATGAAGAGATTGCGAAGACAAAGGATATGACTAAAATGGCCTCCTGCTTATTTTCTTTCAATGACTGATTATTAAGGACATGTGTAATTGCAAGAACTGCAGGCAGCGAATAAACTTGCACTTTCCCAGCATTACAGCAAAAAAAACTATAATGAGGGGAAAAAACATAAAGCCTTGTAAACAGATGTGATTGCAAGAACAAAATGCTTCTACTAATTTATCATTTTTTCGCACCAAAATACACCCAGTACAACTAGCAAACATAAAACCAATAATCCATTAGACAGCAAGATTGCATATAAGGCATTATAAGTGTAAATAAATGCAACAAAAATAAATATATTACCCCATCCTCACCAGTTTTGAACTGGATCAAATTTATTTTGAATTCCCAGTTAGAAAATCAATTTCTGACCTATAGGAAAAAAAGAGTATAAAGTTATCCATCTGCGTTTTTTCACAAATGTGATTTTTTTCCCCTTCATTTTGTTGGTGTATAACAATAAAAGTATAACAGCAATTGTCTGTCCGTGCAATTCTCATATTCTCACACATACATGTATGTTTAGAAATAGTTTAGTTTAATATGCTTAGTATGTATGTTTACACACATATTTTCCTATTATTGTAAGTCACCAGAATCCTTTGAATAGTCTGCCTACTGAGCTCCAAATGGTCCTCATGTTTTAGCATTTAGGAAAATGGTGAAGGCTGTGGTTTTCCACTAAATGTTTGATGCTGAAAATTTTAGACCTGTGAGACTAGGTCTAGGTCAGGGGTAGGCAACCTTGGCTCTTTTATGACTCGTGGACTTCAACTTCCAGAATTCCTGAGCCAGCATGGCTGGCTCAGGAATTCTGGGAGTTGAAGTCCACGAGTCATAGAAGAGCCAAGGTTGCCTACCCTTGGTCTAGGTCATCATATCTAAAGGTGACACGTGGACATAAGCAGGGTGGACAAAGTCAGGAAGGAAACAAGTCGTAAGGAAACAAAAGGATAAAAAAAAGTTGAGACCAAGCACAGGGGAAGCCCCTTCCCAAGTCCCAAACAAAAGAAGTTGGTCCTGAGAACATGGGGACCCCCCCCCCACCTGAACCCCACAAACAAAGAAAGAACTTTGGGGAATAAAAAGGACCCTGAAGCCACCCACCCCTTGAGTCGTTTTTTTTTTTATCCAGACTTGGTGGCTTCCATCCCTCTAGTGCCTGGCAGCCTAGTTGAGGAGATTGGGGAAGTGTGGATGAGACACAAGCATGTGTGTAAAGGAGGAAATAGATATACTTTATAATCTGTAAAGTTTGTTGTTATTTTAAATTCACTTGGTCTCCGTGCATTCTAAAGAACCATTTGTGCCTCAATGTTCAGTTGAAAGTGATTCGAGTGTGGCAATTTTCCAGGGCTGTGAATATGTGAATGAGTGACCATAAGCTGAACCTAAGAGCACACATGTGTGACAGCACTGGACTATTTATAATTTCATATTATTACTATTATTCAAGTTAACTTTTTTTTACTCCTTTCTATTTCAATTACAATTTTAGTTTTAACTTTGCTTGAATTTGTTGCTTTGGGGGGGGGGTATGATTAATATGTGAACCGCCCAGAGTTCAACAGCTGGAAATGGGGTATAAATTATAGATAGATGGAGGATAGATAAGATTGTAACTCTGTACACATGCATAAGAGAAAGACAGACAGAGAAAGAAGAAGGATGTTCTCTTATCTTCTTCTAATTTTAGTAGACTATCCCTTGGCAGAATTATTTTTCTGGGCAAATGGAAGAGTTTAAAAATATAGGTAGTCCTCAACTTATGACCACAATTAAGCCCAAAATTTATGTTGTTAAGTGAGAAATTTGCTAAGTTAGTTTTGCCCCATTTGTTAAGCAAATCACTGCAGTTGTTAAATTAATAACATGTCAGGAGTGATTTCCGGGACCTTGCTGAAGCCAGACCTAGGGAGGCGATCGTCCGCCCCTTAGATCCGATATTCATCTGTTGGTGGGTCCGTTTGGGCCAAATGCCACCCCGGAGAGGTGGCCACTGAAGGGTGAATCTTTGAGGAACACGGGCCGGCAGTAGCCGGCTCGCAGAAGTCAAAGCAGCCCCTGGAACTGACAGAAGAAAGGCGGACCGCATTTATGCGTTCCGCTATTACAAGCTGTTTTGCGGAGACGGAGAAACAGCGGAGTTTGACAGCAAGCAGCCGGTCCGGGTGAGACTTTGCTTCCTTTATTTTGGCAATGTGGACTTTGATGTTAAACGCCTTTTCAAAAGTCTGTCTTCAATTAAACCAGGAAGCCTGAAGGGAGGAAGGAGGGGTTTTTTCCCTTCCCCCCCATACAAGCGGTGGTTTAAGCTACTACAACAAAAAGAAAAACAAATTTGATTTACCTTAAACTCTTTAAAAGTCTAAAGTCGAGGAAATATATTTGCCTTTTAAAAGAAAAGTAATATTTTCATCGGGAAAGCCATTCTTGTTTTAATTTTGCTTTTTTTTTAGCATTTGTTTTTCATCTACTCTGAATAACTCTCTATTTTGTTTTTTTTTTGTTTTTTTCTTCCCTGGCTAAAGCCTGGGAAAGTTACTTGTTGCTAGTTTTTTCCCCCCTTTGTTCTCTACAGCTGCGGTTTGTTTAGAGTGAAAGTTTTGGCTGAATGCCCAGACATTCCTATCTCTTGCTACAAGTTATCTAAAGAGACTCTGGTTTTTTTCTTTCCCTTTCCCTTTTTGTCTGTGGCTATATAACGTTTATTTTAAGAAGAATTGAACATCAAGAATTGGACTAGTTGGATTATAAACTGAACAAATTTTATTACACCTTTTTTTTTCTTTTTCTGGGTCAGGATTTTGTTGTGTTATTTTTAATTCTTGTTCTTTTGTGTGTGTTGGATTTTTTTTTTGTTTTCCTTCTTCATTATTTTTATCCATTTGGGATTGCTTTTTTACTTTTTATTTTTATTTTGCTTTGGTTTTTTGGGTTTTTTGGGTTTTGCCTCTGGGTAATTTTTTTATTTCTTTTTTAAGATTAGGGGGGCTTCCTGTTATCCTGCAACTTTTTTTGGGAACTATTTTTTTTTCTTTTTCTTTTTTTTTGAAGTATGTTTGGCTTCCTCTCCTAACAATAGGAGGATAGGGGATTACAACTGGCCATCAGGCCCTCTGGTGGATTACAATTACAATTGGCCATTGGGCCATCTGGTGGATTATAAAATAGCAGAATAACCCAAAGATGGCGACTTCAAATTTGGGGAAGGGGACTAAAAAGGCAACTTCTGCTCCTGCTTCATCATCGGCGAGCCCTGTCCTCCAAAAATCAATTACTACATTTTTACAACAAGAAAAGGTGGAACCCCAGTCTAAAGATATTCAAGCGATATTACAAGCAATAGCAGAGATTAAAATGGATATGAAAATGGAGTCAGATAAAAATAAAAAAGAGTCAGACAAAAATTTTGAGGATTTGAAAAATGATCTTGTTAAAATGGATCAAAAAATGGAAACCTTCCAACAGGCGATTATAGATAACCAACAAAGGATGCAAAAAATAGAAGATAAGTCGATGGAAGTGGATCAGAAATTAGAATACCTCCAAGGAGAGAATCAGAGATTGGCGCAAGTAAACGCAGAATTGGAAGACAGCATGGCCGTGGCGGAGATGGAAAGGTCATCATATTTTTTAAGATTTTAAAATGTCATAGAAGAGAAAGATGAGAATCTGTTGGAGCTGATGAGTGAGCTATTGGCGGAGCTGTTCAGAACAGAAAAGGATCAAATGGAAAAAGAGATAGATCAGGTCTTTAGAGTTAACTCAAGCTATGCTAGAAAAAATAGAGTTCCTAGGGAAATTCATGTAAGATTTGTTAAAAGATCTGTAAGAGATGACATCCTGAGAGCAATAAGAGATCAACCGCTGAAATATAAAGAAAAAGAACTTGTAGTTCTTAAGCAAATTCCTAGAAGGATAAGAGAAGCCCAAAGAGAATATCAATTTTTAACAAAGAAATTGTTTAATAAAGGAGTCAATTTCAGATGGCTGATTCCAGAAGGAGTGTTAATGTTTTGGGACATGAAAAGATACAGATTGAACACCCCACTTCAAGCGGAGGAATTTTTCAATAATCATAGAGATTTTTTGGAAAGAGGTGAAGCGGAGCCTAAGAAACAAGAGGAAATGAACGTGTCTGGAACATCTAAACAGATGGAAGAGGATGAACCTAAAAAGACACAAACAGAGGAAGATGTAAGACCGAAAGATCAGAGACAGATAAGAAGATTGAGGGCTAGAAATAATTGAAGTTATGGAGGAGATTGGAGTTTTTTCAATAAACATAAATGGTCTGAACTCTCCTTCAAAAAGGAGAAAAATATTTACTAGACTACAAAAACTAAAAAAAGGATATAATTTGTATTCAAGAGACACATATTAAGAGACAACATCCTAGAATTTTAGAACAATCTAAATTGGGTAAACTTCATGCTTCTTTGGCAATTCAAAAGAAAAGAGGTATAGCTTTGTATATAAAAGAAAAGTTGAACCCAAAACAAATCTATGCTGATGAAGAGGGGAGAGTATTAATAGTAGAAATTACATGGAATCAAAAACAAATATTGATGGTGGTGATATATGCACCCAATGAGAAGCAAGACCAGTTTTACCAACAATTACATGATAAACTAGTGGATTTAAATTACCAAAATCTTTGCTTATTAGGAGATTTTAATGTAGTAGCTGATGCAATACAAGATTATAAAAGTTCCAAACAAGGGAAAAAAGGAGGAAACGTTCTACCGAAGACCTTTTTAAAAATGAAAGAGGAATTGCTTCTACAAGATGTTTGGAGAGAGATGAATCCAGAAAAGTTACAATATACATTTTATTCGAATCGCCATAAATCATGGTCAAGAATTGATATGATATGGATGTCTCAAAATTTGAAGACTATAATACAAGAGGTCGAAATAGAACCTAATATTTGGTCAGATCATAATCCACTTAAAATGATTTGGAAAGGAACCAAGAAACAATTAAGATGGTCACTAAATAAATCTATATTGAAAGAGAAAGAGTTTTTACAATTAGCAACAAAAGAAATGGATTTTTTTTAAAAAATAAATAAGAAAGAAGAAACCTCTCTTCAAAATGTATGGGATACGGCAAAAGCATATTTTAGAGGTTTGGCTATAACATATACCGCCAAAAAGAACAAAGAAAAGAAGCAAGTACAGTTGAGGCTGAAAGAAGAAATTTAAAAATTGGAATTGGAATTACAAATTGACCCACAAAAGAAGGAACTAAAAGCACAAATGGAATTGATAAAACATAAATTAAATTTATCCGAGATGGAGATGATGGCACAACAGATTAAACGATCCAAACAATTTTTTTTTGAAAATGCTAATAAACCGGGAAGATGGCTTTCATATAGATTGAAGAAAGAAAGAGAAAAGAGAATGATAAGTAAATTACAAGATTCAAAAGGCGAGATATATTGCCACAATGATGTGATGGAAAAAATTGTTAAAGATTATTATGAGACATTGTATAAGGCAGAGGTGGTCTCTGAAGAAGCAATAAAAGATTATTTAATTAGAGCTGATCTTCCAAAGGTGCCAGAGAATATGCGACATATTTTAAATGAGAAGATAACAATGATGGAGAGCACAGAGGCAATAAAAAGACAAAAGAAGGATAAAACCCCGGGGGCCTGATGGGCTCCCTGCAGAAGTTTATGTAGCTTTACAAGATACAGTAAGCCCGATTTTGAAAGAATTGTACAATGAAATTTTTTTAGAGACAAAAATACCAAATTCGTGGACTGAAGCTAATATTACCTTGATACCTAAAGAAGATACTGATCTTACACAAATCAAAAATTATAGACCAATATCGCTATTAAATGTGGATTACAAAATTTTAACTTCAATAATGGCAGAAAGATTGAAGAAATTTCTGTCTGAATTTATTCATACAGATCAAAATGGTTTTTTGCCTAAAAGACAGATAAAGAACAATTTAAGGATTATTTTAAATGTTTTAGAATATTATGAACATCAGCCAGGGAAACAGATGGCACTTATATTTCTTGACGCACAAAAAGTTTTTGATAATTTAAATTGGCAATTTATGTTTCAACAGTTGATGGAAATGGACTTTGGTAAAAACTTTATAAATGCGATCCAAGCAATATATAATAAACAAACAGCAAAGATATTTTTAAATGGAAAATATACAGATGGCTTTGATATCAAAAAAGGCACAAGACAGGGATGTCCACTATCCCCCCTGTTATTTATTCTTACACTGGAGGTGTTGGCTAGAGACATTAGACAAGATACGGAAATTAAAGGATTGGAAGTAAAAGAACAAAAATATAAACTACAGGCTTTTGTGGATGATTTAGTTTTTATTATAGAGGAACCATTGGAAACAGTTACTATACTTCTGCAGAAAATAGAGGAATTTGGAGATGTAGCAGGCTTGAAGATAAATAAAGAAAAGACTAAAGTATTAACAAAAAACCTAACAGACAAACAGAGATCTCAACTTGCAGAAAGATCAAATCTTCAAATGGCTAAAAAAGTTAAATATTTAGGAATTTATTTAACATCAAAATATACAACAATAAAAGAAGATAACTATGAAAAACTAATGAAACAAATAAAAGTAGATTTGGAAAAGTGGAAAAATCTTCAACTGACATTGTTAGGCAGAATAGCGACTGTGAAGATGAACATTTTACCAAAAATACTTTTCCTATTTCAAACGGTCCCTGTTAAATTGGGTAAGAAATTTTTTGATGATTTAAATTCAACAATATTGAGATTTATATAGCAAGGGAAGAAAGCACGAATCAAAACTAAACTATTACAAGAAACAAAAGATAGAGGGGGCTTTGGACTTCCGGACTGGAGACTTTATTATCAAACATCTATGTTACTTTGGTTCAAAGAATGGATTACGCTGAGAAATAAACGACTTCTTTACTTAGAGGGACAAATGACTTACAATTGGGCTGGCATGCGTTCTTATGGTATGAGAAAAACAAAGTACATAAATATTTTCAAAGACATGCCATAAGGAATGTTTTGTTCTCAGAGTGGGAGAAAATTAAACATAAAATTTATATGAAAATATCAGAGTGGCTTTCAACAATGGAAGCATTTGCCTATCCAAATTTAATTAACTATGACAAACTTGTTACTTATAAAGACATTTTAGATAAGGATGGAAAACTTAAAGACAGACTAACTCTTTATCAACAAGGCATTGACTTAACATGGTGGTCCTATCTGCAAATTCAAACAAGATATGAAAAATATGTAAAAGCAATGGACTTTTATAAAGAACAGACATTATTTGACAAAACACTTTTGAAAACAGATGAAAATTTGATTAAGAAACTTTATAAATTTCTATTAAATTGGAAGATGGAAGAAGAACAAGTAAAAGAAACAATGATAGTGTGGGCAAAAAACTTTGGATATTCCATAGACTTAGAAGACTGGGAAAAGCTTTGGGAGAGAAATATTAAACTTACTAAAGCAGCTTCATATAAAGAGAATTTATATAAAATGTTTTATAGATGGCATATGACACCAGTTAGATTAGCGAAAATGTTTAAAAATGCATCGAATATTTGTTGGAAATGTAAAGAAAAACCAGGTACTTATTATCATATTTGGTGGATGTGTCCTAAAGCTAAGAAATTTTGGTTTAAAATTCAAAAATAGTTAGAAAAGATGACTAAAATACAAATAGAATATAAACCAGAATTATTTTTGCTAGGAATATTAGGATCTAATTATGGTAAAGAGAATGAATATTTAATATTACATGTATTGATAGCAGTGAGAATTGTATTTGCTCAATTTTGGAAAAATGAAAATTTACCACACGATCAGATTATAATTATGAAAATTTTAGAATGTGCAGAAATGGACAGATTGACATTGGAGATTAAAGAGAAAGAGGATTCAGTGTATTTTAGGACATGGGAAAATTTTTATCAATGGTTAGCATTACGTTAGAGCTAAATTATATTTAATTAGTAAGCTTTTATTTTATGACTATTTTTAGTATTAATGACTATAATTGTTTAGTATTGTATTAATTACTGTCATTCAATACGTGTACCCGGACGTCTGCTTGTGTAAGCGTTGGATTTTTTGTGTGGGGGTAACCCCACTACTGTACCTATCCCTACCCCTATTCCTATCCCTATCCCAACTCCATTCCCGAACCCCATCCTTTACCCATATTATTCCTATCCTTCCCATACCCATATAAAATTTAATAAAATATATATTTTTAAAAAAATTAATAACATGTTTGTTACATGAATCTGGCTTCCCCATTGATTTTGCTTGTTGGAAAGTTGCAAAAGGGGATTACGTGACTCTGGGACACTGCACTAATAATAATAATAATAATAATAATAATAATAATAATAATAATAATAATAATAATAATAATAATAATAATAATAATAATAATAATAATAATAATAATAATAATAATAATAATAATAATAATAATAATAATAATAATAATAATAATAATAATAATAAAGTTGGAAGGGACCTTGGAAGTCATCGAGTCCAACCCCCTGCTCAGGCAGGAAACCCTATACCATTTCCGACAAATGGCTGTCCAGTCTCTTCTTAAAAACTTCCAGTGTTGGAGCATTCACCGCTTCTGCAGGCAGGTTGTTCCACTGGTTAATTGTTCTAACTGTCAGGAAGTTTCTCCTCAGTTCCAGGTTGCTTCTCTCCTTGACTAGTTTCCATCCATTACTTCTTGTCCTGCCCTCAGGCGCCTTGGAGAATAGCTTGACTCCCTCTTCTTTGTGGCAACCCCTGAGATATTGGAATACTGCTATCATGTCACCCCTAGTCCTTCTTTTCATTAAACTAGACATACCCAATTCCAGCAAACGTTCCTGATATGCTTTAGCCTCCGTCCCCTAATCATCTTTGTTGCCCTTCTCGCACTCTTTCTAGAGTCTCAACATCTTTTTTACATCGTGGTGACCAAAACTGGATGCAGTATTCCAAGTGTGGCCTTACCAAGGCATTGTAAAGTGGTATTAATACTTCACGTGATCTTGATCTATCCCTCTGTTAATGCAGCCCAGCACTGTGTTGGCTTTTTTGGCAGCTGCAGCACACTGCTGGCTCATATTTAAGTGATTGTCCACTAGGACTCCGAGATCCCTCTCACAGTTACTGCTATTGAGCAAGGTACCCCCCCTATACTATACCTGTACATTTCGTTTTTCTTGCCTAAATGTAGAACCTTACTTTTTTCACCATTGAATTTCATTTTGTTAGATAGCACCCAGTGTTCAAGTCTGTCCAGGTCCTCCTGTATCTTAAGCCTGTCTTCTGGAGTGTTGGCTATTCCTGCCAGCTTGGTGTCATCCGCAAATTTGATGAGTTCCCCATCTATCCCCTCGTCCAAATCGTTGATGAAGATGTTGAAGAGCACTGGCCCCAGAACAGAGCCCTGACTCTCATAAATGTGAGTCAGTTGTCAAGCATGACCATGGGGAACTACAGTGGTCATAATTGTGAAAAATGATCATAAGTCACTTTTTTTCAGTGCTGTTGTAACTTTGAACAGTCACTAAAGGAACTGCTGTAAGTTAAGGACTATCTGTATCAGCGACCATCGATAGTATGACTAATCCAATAACTGCTTTGAAAGTATTATCTAATCTGGCTTCTTTAAAAATATACAGTATTTCCCATAAGTGATCATAGTCCAAGAGTTAAAAGAATCTTTTTCTCTGTATAAACACGCAATTTACAAAAAAAAAGAAAAAAATTAAAGAAAGGACTGCAGAGGAGTGATAAAAAAAATTGCTGAGAGGTAAGTTTCTGCTGCTCAGTATACTTGCTATGGTGCACAGACAATTTGCAGGAGGTGAAAATCGGGTAGCAGTTAAAGAAGTCCCAGGAATGTGTTCCTCAGTTCAAATCCTGGATCTCAAATTAGAGCAACGTTCTTGCAAAGCTGAGCCTGGTTTCCAAATTACAGGAACGGTAACTTAGAGCTGTCATTTAATTAAATCCTGTCTCCCGTGGCCATGATGATTTATAGTGCTTGCTCTGACACCCAAATTAAGAAAGACAAATCATCCACCATCTCCTTCTTGAGCTGATAAGTGCTGCAGATTCTCTTCATCTCCCACCAGTGCACCCTCCCATCCTCAACTTTCTCCACAAAATGAAGAGCCATTTTACACATTTGATGATATATTTTAACACATGAGAAATTGAGAATGTATCACTTAGACAGTTGGGGTTAAACTATAAACAAGAAAAGAATGCCAATAGTTGCCTGGTTCTGTTTAAAAGCTGAAGCTGTGATCGAGAAGATATAGCTATATTGTCTTTAAACCAGCAGAAATCAGAAAATACCAGTTTTCTTGTACAGTTACAGGTTCCTATGCAAATATCAAACAGATAATTGTTCCTCCTGTTATCTTTTGAGCCAGGTTTAGGACACTATGATTTTCAGATGTGTATATTTATTAGGTTAACATTAAATTTTTTAAGGGACCGTGGTGGCCTTGCAGTTAAGATGCTGGATTTGTTGACCAGAAGGTTGGAAGTTCGAGATCCAAGCATGGTGTGATGGGGTGAGCTCCCATTCTTGCCCCAGCTTCTGCCAATCTAGCAGTTTAAAAGCATGCCCACCTCAGCATATAGTCATGCTGACCAGATGACCATGGAAGCGTCTTTCGACAATGCTGGCTTTCTTGACTGGGAAACAGTGATAAGCACCATCCCCTAGAGTCAGACATGACTGGACAGGGAAAACTTTTACATTTTTATTACATTTTTAGTACAAGTCAAGAGGATACATAGTGTTTTCTTGAGGTTTTTTTTCCCAACTACAAATTTCTTGTGAGCTAGGCTGATCTTAGAGCGACTGGCCCAAGGTCACCCAGTGAATTTTCATGGTTAACGCTGATCATAACTTGTGTCTCCCTAGTGCCCATCAAACACTTAGTCACTACGCTAAATTGGTTCTCTAGAGTTCTCCACTCCTGTATAAGCTGAAGCATCGAGAGCTATGGTTCAGCTGTTTAATCATCTAAATGAATGATAACTAGTAGGAAAATATAGATAAGTCATGGAAGAACAATTTGCGATACTAACAAAGACACATCATGCAAACCCTCCTTTGTGCCTCCCACTAAATCTACCAAAATGTTGGGGGTGGAATCTGAACAATATTAATTATGGGATCCATTTAGAACCAGATGCCCAGTAACTAAGAGAAAATATATTTGAGCAGCTGGCTGATTAGGCACCAAATGAGCCAGGGGTCATGAAGTTTGGCCCGAAATTGCTGGAAGCAGAAAGACCTAGCAAAACTTTATATGAGCTTCAGTCTCTTTCTTCTGAGTGCATGTCACCAAGTTTAATCCCTGTTAAAATAATCTGAGGAAGAAGAAAAGGATAACATGAAATACCTAGATAACTGAGCTCGGATTTACAATATCCAATATAGTTAAAACATGTCAAGAACAATTGCTGGAATTGGGTATGTCTAGTTTAATGAAAAGAAGGAGTAGGGGTGACATGATAGCAGTGTTCCAATATCTAATGGGCTGCTGCAAAGAAGAGGGAGTCACCCTTCTCCTGAAGGCAGGACAAGAAGCAATGGATGGAAACTAATCAAGGTGAGAAGTAACCTAGAACTAAGGAGAAAATTCCTGACAGAACAGTTAATCAAAGGAACATTTTGCCCCCAGAAGTTATGAATGCTCCAATACTGGAAGTTTTTAAGAAGAGATTGGACAACCATCTGTCTGAAGCAGTATAAGGTTTCCTACCTGAGCAGGAGGTTGGACTAGAAGACCTCCAAGGTCCCTTCCAACTCAGTTATTCTGTTGTTCTATTAAGTATTGTCTGATGAAGCTAATAGGGTGTGAAAAACTGATGCTGGCTTTTTTTGGACATTATTGAAAGCAGGCCTAAATGAACTTCATGCTTTCCCAATGTGATGCCTATGGTGTACACTGGGAATTTCTTTATATAACCATTCAGGAATTATACATCAGACTGAGATTCAGTGAACAATCTACAGTTGAAGATGATTTGAACATCTAGACCTAATGGTACTACTATGACTAGATCAATTCATAAGGTATATATCTGTATATATACTATATGTATATCTCTCTCTGTGTGTGTGTGTGTATGTGTGTATGTGTGTGTGTGTATGGAGATTCTCAGTCATCGAGGTCATAGTTATCCCAAATATGCTTTTCCATGAGGCAAACTGGACTTTCTTATTTTTCTTTGAAGACGTTTTCTTTGAAGATGTGTGTGTGTGTGTGTGTGTGTGTGTGTGTGTGTGTGTGTGTTTGTGTGAACCTTTTCAATTGATCTTCCCCTGACTTGAGAGAATCAAGTGGAGGGCAGCTGAATCTAGTGTAGTAGAATAATAAAAACAGGCGACTGATTGACAGATGATATATCCACAAAAACCAGAGAAAACGGTTTCTCAGAATAGCTGGACTTGTTTATGGCACTTTGAAGATACCCACTCATCAGGTGTGATGTGGCAATGGTGACCTCCCTAGACAGAACTTGTGTGTGCTGGGTTCAAGAGAAACATAACTCCTAAAAGAATATTTGGAGATCAAGCTAAAAGCCCCTATCAAAATATAATCTCCCAGGGAAACTCCACCATTAACTCAGCCATCAGATATTTAGGAGGCCAATGAGCACTAGTAAGCAGGGAAAAGATATGAAGATGTGAGCAGAGCTTTGGGAAAGCTAAAGAAAGTAATTCCTTACTATGTTCATGAAATATTGCCTCTTCATTCTTTCAGAACCCTGGGCTTTTATCATTCTATACCCTAATGGCCTTGCTGGTTTCAGTATATGATGTGCTATATCCAGTTAAATAGCAATAGCACTTACACTTATATCCCACTTCACAGTGCTTTACAGCCAGTGGTGGGATTCAAACCTGAACAACTGGTTTTCTGCGTGGATGCAGACCTGGGCCTCCGAGGCCCAGAACGGACATCCAGAAGTGCCATCCCCGCACTTCCGGTGGGCCGTTCTAGGACTGGGAGGCCTCCTCCAGGCCTCTGAGGCCTAGAACAGATTTTCGGAAGTGGTGTGCCTTCAGCCGGTTCTCTGAATTCATGAAAAGTTAGCTACCAGTTCTGCCGAACTGGTGCAAACTGGCTGAATCCCATCACTGTTTACAGCCCTCTCTAAGTGGTTTACAGAGTCAGCATATTGCCCCCAACAATCTGGGTCCTCATTTTATTGATCTCAGAAGGATGGAAGGCTGAGTCAACCTTGAGCTGGTTAGGATCGAACTCCTGGCTGTGGCAGAATTAGCCTGTAATGCTGCATTCTAACCGCTGTGCCCTGATAGCTCCTAATTCTTGATGTTGTCAACCAATCACACATATGCTCTAATTTGCCAAATCTATAAAGAGATATTGCATCCCTTCTTCTCTTTAGGCTTGTATTTGCCTCCAGCAGTATCAATAAACTAATTTGTGCTTCAGTGTAATTGTGTCCTGGTCTCCAGTTCAAATGTCCCCAGGGAAAATTCTATATTTCAATACTAGCTGTGTGTGCAAAGACAGGGGTTGCAAAGCATGTAGTAAGAAATGCTATGCATTCTCCCCTCCAGGTCCCCTTCCATGTTCATTTTCAATGATCCGTCCTCCCTATGCTTGTATCTTTAGAAAGATAAAAGTCAGGAATTTAAACCCTAGAGAGAAATGGTTTTTTTCCCTTGAAGAATGGAGCTGGCTGAAGTGAAGAGATGCTGTGTGACATGTTGCTTCTTTGTGTAAGGAGCTGACAGTTTTTCCTATAAGGCAAAGAGTTAAAATATTGAGAATCTAAGAGATAAGAAGCCGCTGAGCTGCTTTTGTAGCAACCAAAGCATGGAGATAAGGTGGCATCACAATCAGGAGAAGATTTGGTGGCAGTCAAACAATCGAGGCCTAACACAGCCCAATGGAAGCAGGCCTTTGAAGAGATTTATAACAAAGTTGGCATGGAAGGCCACTGGGTAGGCCGTTAAAAACACTTTGTGCAGTGGTAGAATTCAAATATGTGAACAACTGGTTCTCTGTGTGGATGCCACTTCTGGAAGTCCATTCTGGGCCTGGGCAACAAAAAATTAGCTACCGGTTCTGCTGAACTGGCGCGAACTGGCTGAATCCCACCACTGACTTTGTGGCTATAAGTAGTACAGTGACTATAAAAGGTCCTTGAGCAGGTGATTGTGGAGGAACATGTAAACAACCAAGAGGCATTTACAGAACAGGTCCTGTAGAATTGGCTAAATTTAGCAACGACCCATCAAAGAAGTTCAGTACCACAGACTAGCTGCCAGGAGCTTCACAGTCTGGCTGGGGCTTCCTAGGAGTGTGCAGTGTAAGGTGAAAGGCAAAAGTAAGAGCAGAGAAGAGCTAACAATAGGCCTGTGGGTGCAGTAAACCTCATCAAGCCTTTAGCTAAAGTCAACCCTAAAGCTTCACAAAGGAAATTTGGAGAGAACATGATGCTACCATCCTGTAATTAAACTGCCCACAAGCTGTTCAATTCATGGCACTTGTCCACTCATCTGGATATGTACGATACCATCCCCGGTTACTCTCCGTCATATAAGATAAAGTCTAGGTAGAGATTATCAGCTGGAGGGAGGCAGCTTCTGCAGCTCATCCAGGAGGATCAGCTGATGATTCATCACTGGAACTAATGGCAGAAATGCTTCCCTAATAGCTGGAATCATCTTGCATGAGAAATTAGATGCCCATAAAAGATTGGAGGAAATGACCTGTTAAACAGAAGAAAGAGGCAAAGAAACAACAGAAGCAGATGGTAGCTTGAATCATGAGTCTAAGAGGAAGCTGAGAAAAAATAAAGTGGAACCTGGGATGAAATTTTAAAGGGCTGCAGCTGATGGAGAAGTTCTGGGGTATTTGAAGAAGGCCAGGCATTTCATCTTGGGAGAACATTTCACCAAGAACGAAGTACGATATTTTTTTAAGAAAAAAAATGTTAACATTAGGTTAAGAACTAATTCAAATTCTTTTATGTTCCTCCCTTCGCCACTATCCCAAAGCACAAATTAAAAATATACCAGACTGACACCATAAGTAGGAATGACAAGAGCACATACCTCTCAGTGCTAATGGAGAGCTTTCTCACTATCTTGCTTGTTCTGCTGCTTCCATCTGCAGGAAAGGGGGGGAAAAACCTAGAGCATAAAGGGAAGGAAAATGCCCATTGGTAGTTTCCTTGGAGACAAAAGAATGCAAACCTGGTTATCAGTAATCCTTGGAGCACCACTGGAAGAGATGGACCACACATTTTAACAGCTTTCTTTCAGAGTGTAAGGGGAGGGAGCAGAAAAGAAACATGTGGACAAGGAGAGTGGGCTTGAACAGTAAAGGGACAGAACAAGGACTGTTATTAACCATGTCTGGAACAGTTTCCAAGTTGAAGGTCATAACAAGGAAATTGAATGAGGAAGGAGAGGAAGCTAATCTAGTCTGCAAAGACCAAAAAATGTCAGCTGCTAGTTGTGCCAGTTGAGAGAGAGATATATAATAGAAAAAAATATGTGTAGTTCAGGGTTGCTGCTCTCTGAGCTTGACTGTTTGCTTGCAAACATTTAATTACCCCACTAGGTAACATCATCAGTCCACAGGGAATTATCCTGGGCAATTTCCTCAGTCTGTAAATGAAAGATTGCAAAACTGTCACACGTCTGGAAATGGCTGGAAAATATGCCCCTAGCCTTCTTAGCCAGTCCATTTTCCCAAGAGCAAAAGGCTGCATAAAATTTTCCTTTGTCTGTATAGTCTTTCTGTGAAACTATAAACTGTTTGTTTGAAAGTACTGTTAATACTGAGACCCTTATTTTAGAATTTTGTGCTGAACATCGAGGAGAGGCACTGTCTACAAGTGGTAATGGTTTGCTCCCCACTCCATGGAATTTCTTGGGGTTTTTTTTCCTCTCTAGTTTGGGACAGGCACCTCCCTAAGTTTCGAAGAATTGAGAACCAGGCTGCTGACTACAGATAATACAACCGTTAGTTTAGTGACTAAAGTTACAACAGCACTAAAAAAAAGTGACAGGACCAGTTTTCACATGACTGTTGCAGCATCCCCATGGTCATGTGATCAAAGTTTGGGCACCAGCATGCATTTATGACAGTTGCGCTGTCCTGGGTCTTGTGATTACCATTTGTAATCTTCCTAGCCAGCTTCCAAAAAGCAAAAGCAAAGCCAAAATCACTTAAAACCCACACAATTCACTTAACAACTGCAGTGATTCACAACAACTATGGCAAAAAAAAGTCATTTAACAACTGTCTTGCTTAGCAACTGAAATTTTGGGCTCAAGTGTGCTTGTGAGTCAAAGACTACCTGTGCCAGGGTTGATGTCTTCCCTCAGAATTAAACTGAAGTGGCTGTAGGCTATTGGAAAAACAATTGTACAATGAAAGGAAGGACACACGTAGCAGTGTCTAATTTAAAGGCTAATCAAACTGAACAAAGGGGAAAATAAGATGGGATGACAACTGCTAACAGGTTCAGAAAGAGGGTATTAAAAGTGAGTTATAGAAATCTCCAGGGTTAATTCTCGATTTGTTGTTGTTGGATTTATTATAGTTTATGGCTATTCCTGATTTAATGACAGAAAAACGAAGGCATTCCTTCCTCCTGACCATGTAACATTTATGTGATCATCTGATGTAACGTAGTAACAAAATATTTTTGCAAGATAGTATAATAAGGGTAGAGCCCCGGTCCTGCTATGAGTCTCTTGGAAAGGTTTTCAATAGTAGTAATAGCAAGAGCACTTAAAACGTACATACCCCTTCACAGTGCTTTACAGCCCTCTCTAAGTGGTTTTACAGAGTCAGCATATTACTCCCCAAAATCTGGCTCTTCATTTTACCAACCTCGGAAGGATGGAAGATTGAGTCAACCTTGAGTCAACCTTGACTCAACCTTGAGAATCGAACTCCTGGCAGTCAGCAGAAATAGCCTGCAATACTGCATTCTAACCACTGTGCCACCACGGCTCATTAAAAAGGGGGAAGGGAATTATTGTATCAAAAAGTAACCTATCAAGGATTGGAAGTTTCTCCTTTCCAGTATTTTCTGCTGAAGAAGCTGTACAGTTGTGCGATCACTTGACCGTGTGTGGTCAGATAGTTATACTAAGAAAGACAGGAGAAGGAAAAGAATTCTAACTCAAGGCAAACAGTACATGAAGGCTTTTTTCAATTCAAAAGAGAAAACCAAGACAGAGATCGCTCTTTGCCATCCCATGACTTTTGTATGAAATTCTCAAACCCTGCCTCCTTTCTGTTCTCACTCTAATTTAAATCCAGCTTTCAGCTTCTCCAATAGAGTGAATTGAAAGCAGAGCACATGGGCCGAGACAGCATTAGCATGTTTAACTGGGAGAAGCCTATTCTGAGAGGATAGAGTCATGATCATGCTCTCAATATGGCCATCATGTTGAAGAGGGCAAAATGTGTTCTTACTTGGAAGAAGGTAATGGTGGTGCACAGATTAAGCATAATCAAACAGGGTGCTGCAGTTGCCCAAAGAATCAGTGTAATATTTGGCTGCATCAACAGAGATATTTATTGAGATTGTGAGAAAATTATACAGGGGCTCCATTGTATGCTGTGCGGTTCACACTGCCCCTGAATATTGAATCCAGTTTTAGTTCCTACAACACAAGAAGGATGCTGAGCTACTAGAAAGTGTGCAGAGAAGAGCAACAAAGATACTGAGGGGCTCAGAGACTAAATTTGAGTTAAAAAACCAGTTAAACCAGTTAAAAAAAACTGGGTATATTTAACCTAAAGAAGAGAAGGCTAAGGGGATAATAGCACACTTGTAATATTTGAAAGGTTATCATGAGTGTGGATTTATTCTATAAATATAAAACTGGACCAGATCAGAAAATCAAATCCATAGGAAGATGAGAACTATAGTTTTTGAAAGAGGTTATCATAACAGAATCTTGCAAGTCTGATTGTGCCTTTCCTTTTTTCTCATATTGTCTGTACTGTGGCTTCCTGACATACATACATACATACATACATATATGCACAAATACATACACATACATACACATAAACATACACATACAATATTTCTCATGAGGACAATGAGATGTTTTGGGATTCCTATTTTTCTGAGCACTTTCCATGGTTTGACACGATCAACACAATCAAAGGCTCTTTTTTTATAATCAATGAAGCATATACTGAATTTTGTTTTGGGGGGGTACTGTTTCATTTTTTTTTTCAATGATCCAATATGCATCAGCAATAATGTCTCATGTTCCTTGGCTTTTTCTAAAGCCAGCTTGAACATTTGCCTTTCTTTTTCCATGTAGGTCTCTAATCTGCATTGGATGGTCCTAAGCATTATTTTGCTAGCATGAAAAATTAAGTTGTTGTGCAAAAGATTGTACACTCAACAGCCTCCTTTTTGGAAGAGGGAGTATTTAAAAGTGGATTGACCTCTCTCCAGATTTGCTGGCATAGCTTGGCTAGAACCTTGGCTGAGTCTTCTGTTGTTTGCTATATTTCAGTAGGTATTCCATCAGTTCCTGTAGCATTCCAGCTTCTAGTATTACAGGCCCTATAAGTATCTTGGATATTAACATGTCTGGTCTATAATCCTTCAGTAGACTCCTTTCATCTTCTTTTGATTTCCTTTGAAACAGTTATTATCTGTGCATTGGTATCCTTTAGCAGAGGGGTATCAAACTCGCAACATCACGTGACGTGTTGCAACGTATCGCAACTCTTTTTCCATTGCCGGCAATGGGGTGGGCATGGTTTCGGCATGACACATCCGGCCCGTGGGCTGGCAGTTTGACACCCCTGCTTTAGCATATCAATTTGAAGCTGAACTTCCTTCTAAGTTCAGAAACCTTTTGAAAGATGTTTCTTGTTTTTCCATGTATGTTTCCATCTTCAGTGTCTTTAGAGATGTGGTAAAATTAAGATCTAAGCTAAAATTCCTTAGACCATCTAAGTGAGTTGGGGACAATCAACGAGAAATGCATTCCATTAAATAGCCTAAATCCAAGCTTTACAGTTTTAAGTAATAACCAACATTTGAATTTCATCCAGAATGGAGGCAAAGTAATAATTTTTAGTTCTTTTTCAACTCTTCCATAAATAAATGTCTCTACTGAATCTTTATCCTGGTCTCAATGATCTAAATGGGGACCTTAGTAAGGGTATTCATAGAGAGAATAAAAAAAGGCAAATGGCAGCCAAATGCAAGCAAAGCTACCATCTTGAATTTTTTGCCCACCTCTCTCACCCTCGTGACCCTGAGCCTTTAAAAAGTTATGCTTTCAGTCTGTGACAATAATTTTTGTAAAAATAGTTCTTTACTGACTGCCTCATTTAGCGACCATTCACATTTTAGGACAGGGATGAAAAAAAATAATTTTACAACCAGTCGTTGCATTTATGACTTTTCCAAATCCTTAAAGCAAAGGAAAGCTGAAGTAAGTTGATGAGCATAGTTGTGGTTTCACTTAGCAACTGCTTCCCATAACAACTGAGTTGCCTATCCCAGTTGTGGTTGCCAAACAAGGACTGTCTGCATGAAAGAGATTTTAAAAGCTCTCTTCCCTAGTATAATGTATAATGTAAATGCAACCTTCCCTGAACCAAACCTAGAATTTTCAAGGTTTGCCTCCACCAAGATTTGTTGGGGGAAAATAAAGGCAGGAGACAAAGGTCGGCATGATCCTTAATATACAGCCTTCTCTTGATGTCAAATGTCTAACATCCCATTTCATTGTGCCATTTATGTATAGCAGAGGAAATGAGTGAAACAACAAAAAAGTCATCTCCAAATCAAGATTCATTTCTTGTAAATTATTCTTTTCCTGTTATTAATTATGATCCAACTGGAATCCCTAATATTAATTATTGTTAACATTAAGAAAAATGTCTACTTTCTGTCACGTCTGTCCTGTCATCCTTGAATGTAATTATCCCTTATCTTTCAACACAGCCAGGCCTGGATATATAATTATGGAAATGCATGTTTACTGGAGTGTGCATAGTAAGTTCATAAAATTAATATTGTATTTACCCTTTTACATTTAATAGTTACAAAAATGAGCCATGGATTTTCTGGTTGCTGTTCTGGTCTTTTATTTTATTATTT
The DNA here is from genome assembly GCA_023970755.1 of Azemiops feae. Taxonomy (NCBI): domain Eukaryota; kingdom Metazoa; phylum Chordata; class Lepidosauria; order Squamata; family Viperidae; genus Azemiops; species Azemiops feae. The sequence continues at coordinate 29,136 of JALGBA010000810.1, forward strand.
TATTTACTTTTATCTTTTGCCTCTGATTTCTCTCAGGACAAACGGATCTGCAGTTGAATAGATTATATAGTTTTGATGTGTGTGGGTTGTTGCTGTTGTTGTTTTACTTCATGCTCTAGAGCTATAGGCATGCAGGGATGCAGATTAAGAAAAGACATGCCAACAGTCTATTTAGTTGGGATATCTGCTGCTGATAACATTCTCATTTTAGATGCCCTGAAAACATTGGTGGTATTCTTATCCAGATTGTATCATATGGGGATTGACAGTCATTGTAGATAAGAGTCATATTCCCAAGTGTTCAAAAATCTCTTGCAGTGGGGTGATAATGAAGAATGAGCATTTTATATTTATAATCTTTCCTGTTGAAGAAAGCTAGTAAGTAGTCCAATCAGGCAAAATTGCTTCAATGCTTTAGACTCCTTCAGAGCTAGTCCAAGCTACATCAAGCAGGTTTACTGTGTTGTAATCCACAGAGCTTTTATTTATTTTTAAGCCTTTTAACTCTGGGAACAGTCTGATAAGATTCTTATAACATAGGTGGTAAATAATAAGACTGATGACTTAAGCTATTCACAAGTGGCTCTGTTTGCTTGCATGTGACATTCTCACCAGATTCATCTCTCACACGCCCAGAGAAGAGAGAAAATTACTGGAATGGCTACTGAACCACAGGCAATGATTGACTTGATCCAGAAGGTAGTGAAAGCATTGCTACGATGTCAACAGGGATAGACAGAGAAGAGGCATTTGGAGGTCACATTTGGTTCAACAGAATGCCCAGCAGCCAGCAGCCTGGGAGGCTGCAGTACCTCTAGCAGTTCCAGTCATACAGAAGAGGTTGGCTAGTGATGTTTGGGGGAGAAGTAGACAAGATAAGAACCTTTGTCATTCATTGTGAGTTGAATTCAAGCTGTAGAATTCTCCATGGACTCTGCAAGGCTGTCCTTTGCATTAAGTTTGTTAAAAAAAAAAAAAGAAGAGACTGGACAGTCACTTGTCTGAAATGGTATAGGATCTCCTGCTAGAGCAGGGGGCTTGGCTAGAAGACTTCCAAGATCCCTTCCAGCTCTACTTTATTCTGAAAAAACAAGTTGGCAGCCAATCATAGAGGGCAATTATCCAGTCATGGCTGGTTACCAGAGAAGGTTTCATGGATCTTGGGGGACAGCAAGCTTATGCAGCTGCACAATGATTCCAAGCTAGGTCCTCGCTTGACTCCTTCCCTCTAGCCTGGCCAGCAGTTTCCCTACATTTTCAAGGACATGAAGGTGCTTGATTGGTATTTGGATAAGTAAAACTGGATCTTGGTTAAAATAATCTGTTTTTATTTAAAAAAGAAAAGAAAGGGCAAGAATGGGATTTTACTCCCATATCCTTTTCTTTTTTGGTTTTGAAATTTGAAAACTATTCACAACTCTGAAATATACAACAATAATAATAAAGAATCCCAATCTTGAATCTATATGCTTTCTGACTCACACATAAGATAAACTGTTATAAATAAATAGTTTTTCTTTGTCTGCATTTTACCCAGACATTTTCAACCATTGAGTTTCATTTGTACAATATAGTATAGCCTAAATAGAGTACAATACAATGGGGACTTTCTCAGAAAAGGGATGGGCTAGAGAAGCAACTAAAATGAGTCTACTCCAAGTCACTTATTTTGAAAAAAATAAAAAGAGATACTGCTTTTATAGAAATGTATGACACCTTTTCTCCAGCAGACACATATTCACAGTGGGAAATGAAGTAACCAAGTTCAGAAAAATGGATAAAAAAATATGATATGTACAAGGTGCTTTTAAAAACCATCAAATTTGATTACTCTATAATACACTCTATAATATTTCTTTATCCTAAGTATTGTTCAGCCTGTTCAAACAATAAATATATGCATTGGCTTTAAGAATGGGTTATGCTATGTAAACAGCTATTGCACAATGTTGTTCAAGCTGTCAGGTTTGGTGACATATAAAGATAAGTGGAGATGTGTAACAAAGTTACAAGAATAGTGTCAGATTAAAATTCCCTTCTCACTCCTCCATAGCCCACTTGGTTTGTACACAGTGTTGCTGCTGTATACCTCCCCACACAAAAGCTTTAGTATAGTATTCTTATCATTTCTTTAGTTGATATAAATCATTGGGGGAAAGAGATCTATCTATCTACAGTTCTATCAGTCTCCCAGACCAACTTGCTTTAAGGCACTTTCCCTCATCAGCTAAGTAACACTTATGAGGTAACCTCTGGCCCATAAGGAAAAGAGGAGGAGCCAGGAATCAGTTTATGTCTTAAATCAAAGTATACTCCATGTTGAAACCAGTGGTGGGATTCAGCCAGTTCGCACCAGTTCTGCAGAACTGGTAGCCAATTTTTTGTTGCCCAGGCCCAGAATGGACTTCCAGAAGCGACATCCACACAGAGAACTGGTTGCTCAAATATTTGAATCCCACCACTGGTTGAAACTCTTCAGAAAGAGCAGTCAGAAGCAACAGCAAAAGCAACTCCTACTTAGTTCCTCTCTTTGTTCTGCTCTGTTCTGCTTTTCCGTGAGTGGAATATTCTTAGATTGTTTTCTTCAGATTGATTTCTACAGAAATAAGAGAATTGCTTCTTTTTTCTTTTTTCCACTATGAGAACAGAAAGCTCAGAGATGCACACTTTCAATGGAGCATGGAACATCCTTAAATAAACTGTCTCTAGATACTCCTAATGGATTTGAGTATACTCTATACTTTTGCTCAGCTAAGCCACATGATAAACAAGTAGACTGGAGGCTAAACCATATGATGAATGATTAAGGAAACTAGGTACGTCTAGTGTAATGAAGAGAAGGACCAAGGGTGAGAAAATAGTAATCTTCCAGTACTTGAGACGCTGCCACAGAGAAGGGGTCAACCTATCCTTCAAAGCACCTGAGGGCAGGACAAGAAGTAATGGATGGAAGATAATTAAAGAGAGATCCAACCTAGAACTATATAGAAATTTCCAGTAAAAACAATTAATCAGTGGAACAGCTTACATCTGGAAATTGTGAGTGCTCCATCACTGGAGGTTTTCTAGAATAGTTTGGACAGCCATTTATCTGGAATGATATATAGCACTAGCAATAGCACTTAGACTTATATACAACTGCATAGTGCTTTACAGCCCTCTCTAAGCGGTTTATTGCTTAGCATATTGCTCCCAACAATCTGGGTCCTCATTTTACTGACTTCAGAAGGATAGAAGGCTGAGTCAACCTTGAGCTGGTCAGGATCAAATTGCCAAACTGCTGGCAGCCAACAGTCAGCAGAATTAGCCTACAATGCTGTATTCTAACCACTGCGCCACCATGGCTCTTCTTGAGCATGGCTTTGGACTGGAAGACCTTCACAATCCTTTCTTTTTATTCTATGTTCTATATTCTAAATATGTGAATGACTGAACTGATTGGAATATTAGAGTCATCTCAACATTTTCTCTATGAAAAAAGACCAAAAGCTTATCTAACCCAGCATTTTTGTATCACACTGTGGCCAATCAGATCCTTTTAAGAGTCTCAGCAACACAAACAGGAGAGCTATAACTCAGTATTGTTCTGTATTAACTAATATTTGCACAACTGCTGGGAGGTTTGGGTGATCCTCTGTTATTCCAAATATCAGAATCTCTTTAATAATAATAATAATAATAAAGTTGGAAGGGATCTTGGAGGTCATCGAGTCCAACCCCCTGCTCAGGCAGGAAACCCTATACCATTTCGGACAAATGGCTGTCCAGTCTCTTCTTAAAAACTTCCAGTGTTGGAGCATTCACCGCTTCTGGAGGCAGGTTGTTCCACTGGTTAATTGTTCTAACTGTCAGGAAGTTTCTCCTCAGTTCCAGGTTGCTTCTCTCCTTGACTAGTTTCCATCCATTACTTCTTGTCCTGCCCTCAGGCGCCTTGGAGAATAGCTTGACTCTCTCTTCTTTGTGGCAACCCCTGAGATATTGGAATACTGCTATCATGTCACCCCTAGTCCTTCTTTTCATTAAACTAGACATACCCAATTCCAGCAAACGTTCCTGATATGCTTTAGCCTCCAGTCCCCGAATCATCTTTGTTGCCCTTCTCTGCACTCTTTCTAGAGTCTCAACATCTTTTTTACATCGTGGTGACCAAAACTGGATGCAGTATTCCAAGTGTGGCCTTACCAAGGCATTGTAAAGTGGTATTAATACTTCACGTGATCTTGATTCTATCCCTCTGTTAATGCAGCCCAGCACTGTGTTGGCTTTTTTGACAGCTGCAGCACACTGCTGGCTCAATCACTGCTGATTGTCCACTAGGACTCCAAGATCCCTCTCACAGTTACTACTCTTTCTTTTATGTTTTTTTTTTTTTTGGCTATCGAAAGAGGATCAGTGACAAGACCAATCATGAAGAATAAAAAGTCATCTGGAAAGAATCTTATTTATTTTTTTCTGCCCATAGTGAACTTTCTGAATTTATAAATGACTTTCTGACCATATATTCACTTCCATACAGCCAAAGAGAACCTCATAGATACTAACAGTTTATCATTATTACTCAGAAAACAAGCAGCCATTGAGACAATTAATTGGCAGTTCCTGCATTGGGACTGCAGTTATACCCTTGGCCTTATGTGCAAGAAATGATGCCAAAAAAGCTCTAAAGAGGCAAAGCTTCATAGATTCTCCCAAATAGCAAACATCAATAATAGTTTTTTTTCCCTTGTGACAGATTCATTCATTTCTTAGATCCATTGCAAGATGCATTATTTCTGAAGCTTTTCTCACTGAACTGAATCATGAATGATAGAACTGACATCAGATGCTGAAGGGTTTGACTTAAGGGCATTCCACTACTGAAAGTCATCAGAAAAATATAATCAAATAGGTACCTTTTCAGGAAAATTTTAAACTTCTGTCATTATTTCTAAATATTTAGGAAAGATTGAGTTGGACATGTTCACTGGCCTCTGCCTTGTGCAATATACTTTTAGTTGGTCATTGGAGCCCAAAAGTTTGTAAGATGGATCAGTTTTAAAATCCAGATGAGGAAGAGATTATTTCTGAGAAAGTAACATTTTTACTTCCAGATGAAAATCCTAAGATTTACAGTGGTCAGATATTTTAATAAGGACTATAAAAACAAGGTTTTTAGTTTCAAATCAATGACTTGGGGTTTTAGGTCTATTAGGTATTATTTATTAAACATTTTATTATTTTATCTAACCCCAAGTTTATAGTTGTAACTTGCTTTGGGCCTTTTGGCTGTAAATAAAATTGAACTGAATGTACAATAAGTTAAGGAAAGCAACTGGTAGATTTCCTGAATTATTTTCCCTACCCACTTAGTATAAGTATTTAAGAGTATATACTTAGTATTTACTTGGAAAAGCGAACCCAGTTGTTTTTCCTAATGGATATGGCTGAATGACTGAAACAAGTGCAGAATAACAGAATAAAGGAGGAAAGGACCTTGGAGGTCTTCTAGTCCAACCCCCTGCTCAAGCAAGAAATACTATACCATTTCAGACAAAGGGTTGTCCAGTCTCTTCTTAAAAGAAGCATGAACAGAACAGAACAGAACAGAACAGAACAGAACAGAACAGAATAGAATAATAACTTTATTGTCACTTTGAATGTACACTAATCGGCATACATTAAAATGAAATTTTGTTGCATACAGCTCTCAAAGGGTCACCATCTCCGATATACACTACATAAACATGACAAAAATAAATAAATACAGAATTATACATATACCCACATATATGACACAGAGAAACAACACAGTCTAGTTTGGATTATTTATACATGTGCATGGCAAGAAAAATGAATCTTGCAAGTTTACCAGATGGATGGCATAGGGAACAAAGCTATTGCAGAATCCGGTTTATAGGCAGGTTTAGTCTCCTATCAAGTTACCCAAACAACAGGTTCCATACATGGAAATGTACCACACCTGTAACCTGCTAAATTTGTTCTGAACACAGCTTTAGGGTAAGAAGAAGCAGAAGAATCTTCCTGCAACATCAAAAGGGTGCTAGAACTCTATTCATAAATAGCCCTACTGACAGATCACAGACCTGAAGGATGGGTTGTGAGGTATATTCAGGCTACTTCTTTCTATTTCTCTGCACGCTGTAAATCAGACTAAGAGGAATGGAGACAAGGTCCAAAGAGAAACAGAAGGAACAGCTAAATCCATTCTCAGTTGATACTGCAAATGTATGGCCCTATCAAACCCTTTGCCACCATTGAAAAACAATGAAAGCAGCAGAAAACCTGTAATTCATTCACTAGTGACAGAACTAGCAACACAGAGGTGGTAGAAATTTCACAGGTTACATCAGCTTTCTGTGTAGAATAGGACTACATTTTCTCAAAACCTTTCAGAAACTGCCAATCGGACATTATATGGACAGATGCCTTTACAGATGCCCAGTGTCTGTTCACTTTTGCAGCTGAAGTCAAAATGAACATGAAGGGCAAGATTACCAGAGACCAGAAGGGAGCCAATATGCTTGCACCAGCCTAAAGCAGCAAAAAACGGGAGCTGGGCAGATTCCATGCTGCATCAGCAACCATATTTTCAAAGAAGGAAGTTAAAGTATGTGCATTGCAAAAACTGTGTTGGGAGAATAGAATAGACAGCACTACTAAAGAAGACTTTAGATTCACTAAGCTATTTGTTGGAGATGGGATGAAGGCCAATTCATGAGAATATAGAAGTCTTCTGGGAAATTCCTTATTATTATCTCTCCAGGAATAATGATTAGTTTCCCAGAAATTAGTTGGCCAGTTGTTGTTCATGGGGAATGATCTGAAACTGAGCAGCCTAGTAGTCTTTATATATATATAAAAATCTTCACCCCTATGGGTGGTATGTCTCTTCCTCAATCTCGGGTCCCTTGCCAGAGGCCTGGGAGTCAGAGAGTTCTGCAAAATATCTTAGCTGTTCCTAGTATTATTCTCTTTTGGGCAGAGAGCTTTGATGTCGTTCCTGGGATCTGTTGGAGCCATTCTCCCAGCTTAGAGGAGTCACAGCCCTGAGTGTTCCTACCACCTTTGGACTTACTTTTCTACATCCTCTCTAGTTCCTCTTTCAGGTCCTGGTGCTTCTTCAGTTTCTCATATGCCTTCTTCCTGATGTTGCTATCACTTGGCACCATTACATGTATCACCACCATTGTCTTCTGGTCTTTGTCTACTACCATAATGTCTGACTGATTTTCTAGTATCTGCCTGTCTGTCTGGATCTGGAAGTCCTACAAGATCTTACCCCACTTATTCTCCACAACCTTCTGTGGAATCTCCCATCTAAACTTGGGAGTATCTAGCCCATACCCTATACACAATGCCAACTACTTGGTTGTGCGACTCAGTGTAAGCTGTTCCTGCCTACATCTTACACTCTGCTACTAGATGTTGGACTATATGTGAGGCCTCTCTGCACAGTCTGCACCTCGGGTCCTGTCTAGTGTGGATCTGGTTCTTAGTGCCTGTTCTTGTACTGCTATGATCAGTGCCTCAGTGTTGTCTTTTAGTCTACATCTTTCCAGCTGCTGATAGGATTTCCCAATGTCTATCACCTTTGCTATCTGTTAATGCAAGGTCTCTCTCTTTAACCTCTCTAAAGTTACACTATGACAGCCTAGTTGTCTTTAAGGAATTCGTAAAATCATAGAGTTCATGGGATAATTTATTTCAAAGGTGGAAAATACATACAGTGCAGTGGCCATGATCCTAAATATCACTGCCAAACGTTGGCAGCAAAACAACATAATTTAAGTCAGGGGTCTCCAATCTTGGCAACTTTATGACTTGTGGACTTCAACTTCCAGAATTCCTGGCTGGCTGAGGAATTCTGGCAGTTGAAGTCCACAAGTCTTAAAGTTGCCAAGGTCAGAGACCCCTTATTTAAGTGATATATTTTCTAAGCGATTTCACAATTTCATTTTAATGGATGTAAATCCTTCTTAAAGTGTATCGGCCAGAACTGGTTACAATACTCCAGGTGAGTTGTCAAGTGTAGACAACAGCAGAGCTAATGTTTCCTGTGACCTGGGAACTCCATTTCTATTGATACTGCCTAAAATTGCATTTGCCTTTTTAGCATCCACATTGCAGTATCAGTTCATATGTGACTATGATCCATATTAAAAATAAGCAAGAAAATATAGGGACCTCAGTACTCATTTGAGAAGAATACCTTGGTCTTTTTTTGTAGACAGCTTTGTGCTGTGGGACAAATTAGAGTTAACAAAACTGATCTTCAATTATCCTGTTATGCTTCCAGTGGTTATGTAACCAAATGTGAAGATCAGTAAGATCTATTTGTTTATTGGTTTGCTGCAATCATCAACTAGATTCATTAGTAACCTTGTAGTAACCAAGGGTGACCACTTAGCTCATTGTCTGCCTTGCTGTGCTGCTCTCTCCACATTTATCTTCTGGACTCCCCATTGATTTTCCTAAATGGCCATGACTCATGGAAAGTTTCCAAGTTGTAAGCAATAATCCAGCTGGCAAAGTGAATTCTTGTCAGCATATCTTCATACCTTCTGTTTTGTGTTTGTAGATATGCTGATAAACATGACAAAATAATTTTCAAAGCCACCAAACCTGCCTGAAAAGAAATAGCAGCTGGTAGAAAGATCAAAGAATCTTCTGCTCCATTGTTATTCAATAAATGGAAATAATAAACTGGAAATAAACTTCAAATAAACTGGAAAGAGTGCAGAAAAGAGCAACAAAGATGATTAGAGGGCTGGAGCCCAAAACATATGAAGAACGGTTGCAGGAATTGGGTATGTCTAGTCTAGTGAAAAGGACTAGGGGTGACATGATGGCAGTGTCCAATATTTGAGGGACTGCCACAAAGAAGAGGTGGTTCAATCTATTTTCGAAGAACACCAGAAGGCAAGATAAGAAACAATGGATGGAAACTAATCAAGGAGAGAACCAACCTAGAACTAAGCAGAAATTTCATAATGGTGAAAACAATTAACCATGGAATAGCTTGCCTTCAGAAGTTGTGAGTGCTCCATCACTGGAGGCTTTTAAGAAGAGACTGGAGAGCCACTTGTCTGGAATGATATAAGATCTCCTGCTTGATCAGAAGGTTGGACTAGAAGACCTCCAAGATCCTTTCCAACTCTGTTGTTCTGTTTTGTTCTGTTAAATGCATGAGCAAACGCACACACATATATACACAATATATATATACACATATTCGTGTATTTTCCGATTTCCAAAATCATTTTTCTTTTCATGTTCCCAAAATACAATGTCATTTTAGTGGCAGTTTAAAAAATATGTATTCAACAGCATCAGTTCCTTCTGATAGATGGATGGCTATATAAGTTTGCTTAAGAAATAGACAAAACTATTAATTCCAAGACTGTGTCATTTTTTTTTACACAAATGCCCATTCTGTTCAGCAGCCACATTAATTTGTCATTGGAAAGATACATTAATTCAACATATCCACATAAATATACTTTAATTTACATGGCAAACATTTAAATGTTAAAACACTATTTTGTATCAACATTATGAATGAATATATGTCCTAAAAATGTATGCTTCAGTGGATGTTTTTTTTTTTCCTGAGTTTAACCAAATTGCATTTCCCTGCAACTTTTATTTTAAACATCGATGTTCATATATTTAAAACATCGTATTTAAACAAGTGTAAAATCTGATAGTTTGTTAATTTTTGGTCCACACTTTTCTCATTTCTTGTCATACTCTGCTAACTTGAATATAGATTTTTTTTTTTACAATAGATGCAAAGTTAAGGGAATAAGTAAGCCTGCAGAAAGATACTCATTAACTCATACATTCATAGAATCATAGAACTGGAAGAACCTTGGAGGTCTTCCAATTCAGTGGCCTGCCCAGAGCAAGAAATCTTATACCATCCTGGACAATTATTCAACTTTTGTAGGAAAAGCTCTAATGATGGAGCATCATGATTGCAGTAATCAAGATGCTCCACTGCTTAATATCTCTCACATTCAGGAAATTGCTCCTTCTTTTGAGTTTGGATCTCCCTCTTAAAAGCCTCCAGCCACTGATTCCTATCCTGCCCTTAGATGCTGTGCAGAATAAATTCATATCCTCTTCACTGTGACAGACCTTTAAGTGTCGAAAGACTGCTATCATGGGTCTCCCTGACCTTCTTTTCATGAAGCTAAAGATATCCAATTGATCTAACGCACAGGTGTTAAACTCGATCGCATCATGTGACGTATCATGATGTATCGCAACATTTTTTGCCTTTGCTGAGCTGGGGTGGGTGTAGCCTGCACATGACACATCTGGCCCACGGGCCACCAGTTTGGCACCCCTGATCTAACCGTTCTTCAGAGAAAGTAGGCCATCAAAAATACTGGCAACAGTAGTGGCAAGGCTCCAGGAAGGTCAGGGCTTACATCCAAACCTATTATTGTTTCATTTAGATAGCTTTATTGTTAAGTTGGCCTTAGGCAGCACAGCTTTCATTAATAAATAAAAATACAAAATCACCTGTAGTGGAACCAAGTGAAAAAAGATGCAAACTTGGCTAATAGGAAAATAATCTGCTGTTTGGGCAGTACTGGGCTTCAAGATTTGGTGATGGTAGTCTAGGGAGCAGATTTTAAGACATTTCCCCAGCAACTGTTGATGGCAACTTCGGAGGCAAAGCAATATGCTATGCAAACCACAGTGGAGTGACTAGGCTTCTATCTTTATAACTAGATGTCTTGACTTCTGTTTGGCCTTTTTGATGAACTGGTTTCTGACTGGAGCAGGTTGGTGAGGGCTGGTCTCTGATTGGTGCTTTGTGTCCAATCTTGATTGGGATTTTTGATATTGTTGGTTCCTGATAAGTCCTTTGTTCATGCCAGCTTTCTATTGGTCATTTTTGATTCTTGATTGATTCTTAGTTTGTGCTAAGTTCTGGGTTCAGACACCAACTGTAAAATCCTACACCAGTATATTATTTACAGCATATATGTTCTTCCCACTCACCTGATTTTTTTTTAAAAAAAATGTATTTCTACTAAAAAAAACAATCTCATTGCAAAAACGAGAGAAGTAGTCCCTGTAAAAGTGGTCCCAATGTTCAATTTTTTAATTATCGGTCTGAGAACAAGCTGCTTATTTAAAGGGCCAGAACCTGAAAAAAATAAATAATTCCTGGATCATTTTTAAATCAGTTATTCTGTCTTGTTACAAATGCAGTAATAAAGTCTGGGTTCTGCTGAGGATAAAGTAAGGGTAAAGGTTGCCCATGTCCAGTCATGTCTGACTCTAGGGCAAGGGTCCCTAAGCCCTGGGCTGCAACCCACTACTGGGCCTTGATCCATTCAGAACTGGGCTGCAGAAATGGTGGGTGAGTGCATTGCGTGCATGCATCCCCACTTGCGTGAGCAGTGGTCAAGCATGTGCGCATTCCATTTGCATGAGCAGCGGGTGCACATCCCTGCTGCTTGCACAAATGGAGCTATGCATGTGTGCTTGCCTGCGGCTCACACAGAACCATCCCCTTTCCTCCCTCCCCATCAGTCCACAAAGCCAGAAAGGTTGGGGAACTCCGCTCTAGAGGGTGGTGCTCATCTCTGTTTCTTAGCCTAGGGAGAAAGTATTGTCTGAAGACAGTTTTGTGGTCATGGGGCCAGCATGACTATAAACTGAGGCACCCAGAATGTTGTTATCTGCCCATCATAGTGGTACCTATTTATCTATGTGCATTTGCATGCTTTCACATTGCTAGGTTGGCAGGAGCTGGGACAAGTAATGGGAGCTCACCCCATTGCACGGTGCTCGGATCTGGAACCTGGGCTGTCAGCTTTCCAGCTGACAAGCTCAACATCTTTAACTACTGAGCCATTGCACCCCTTCTGTTGAGAATACTAGGCTAAAAATTTCAGTTCTCAGGATTCCTTGAGCCAAAGGACACAAAACTCCACTTAGGTTGGGCTACAGGGACTGTATTACTGTCCATTTTACTTTATTTTGCCTAAATCTATTTTTTACCATTTGGGTGGCCCTGTAATGAATTCATATTTATTTCTGAACTGTGCGACATCATTTGGTTCATGGAAATTTTTGAAATACATTTTTACATCTGTGAATTAACAAAGTTTATCAGGCTACTGCAAATTGTAAAGTCCAAACAACTACTTATCTTCTGTTGCTGACGTTCATGTGGTTTAGAGAGAAATTAGTCATGCAGCAAGTTTTTCAGATGCTGGCAAGCCAGCATTTGGATGTATACTATTATTAGCCCATTAATAATTATATTTTTCTAATAGACCTCATCAGTTGGAAAACCTGAAATTAAACAACAGCAACAAGAGCCTGGTTTTTATTTATTCATTCCATCTTCCCAACAAATGGAGGGATAAAATTATTTTTTCTCATTTGAAAAAAGATTAGTGGAAGGACTACTCTTCAAGTTAATAGACCAGAGGACAAAAAAATTCCCTCGCTGCTACTTTTTAATTATTTTCTATGCTGTTTTTATTGACTAAATTAGATTGCATGCATCCTCTCCTTTCTCATTTAGAAAATAATTTAATTTTGTTGTATTCAATCATAAATATGATTATGATTATGTGCCATCAAGTTGGTATTGACTCTTAACAGCCAAACAGATAGATGCTGTCCAGGATGATCTGTTTCCAACCTGATCTTTCAGGAATTCCAATGCTGCACCCATCACTTCTGCCACCAAGTCCTTTCACCTTGCTGCTGGTCTTCTTCTCTTTCCTTTCCCCCTTTCCAACATTATGGACTTTTCAAGAATTAAATCTGTGCTTAATGTGTCCAAAATATAATTTGAGCATTGACATTGTGCCTTGAATATGGTTGAATACTGAGTCCAGTTTTGGTCACCATGACACAAAAAAAGATGTTGAGACTCTAGAAAGAGTGCAGAGAAGAGAAACAAAGATGGTTAGGGGACTGGAGGATAGAGCATACAATGAAGTTGCAGGAACTAAGTATGTTTGGTCCAGTGAAGAGAAAGACTAGGGGTGACATGATAGCAGTCTTCCAATATTTGAAGGGCTGCTACAGAGAGGAGGGGTTTGATCTACTTTCAAAAGCACCTGAGGGCAGGACAAGAAGTAATGGATGAAAACTTATCAAAGTCAGATCCAACCTAGAACTAAGGAGAAATTTCCTTACAGTGAGAATAATTAATCAGTGGAACAGCTTGCCTCCAGAAGTTGGGGTGCTCCATCACTAGAGGTTTTTAAGAAAAGACTAGACAACTATTTGTCTGGAATAATACAGGGTCTTATGCCTGAGCAAGGGGTTGGACTGGAAGAACTCCAAGGTCCCTTCCAAATCAATTTTACTATTACCGTTACTAATTTATTTGATGGTTCATTTGTTTGTTTCCTAGGCTATCCATGGTATTGTCAGGAATCTTCTTCAAAACTGAAGTAGATAGCATCAATATTCTTTCTATCCATCAGAGTTGCACTTTCACTGTCCTAGTGTGTCATAAGAAAAAAACATTTGCCAAAAAAAATCTGACTTTTGTAGGCAAAAATATATCCTCGCATTTGAACATTTTTTTCAAGGCCTTCATGGCTACTCTACCAGGATTTCAGACTGAATTAACCATAAAACGCATAAGACTCCTCAACTTGGAAAACCATAATGTGAAATGTTAGTTATCAATATCTAATTTTGACTAATATTTTGATCACTGACTATATTGTCCCTAAACTAATTTCACATGTAATAATAAGTTGCCATTATTGCTAGGCAATAGAGGAAATGAACAGTGATTAGAGGCAGATGGAAATAGTGGGGCTTGTCTGCCTTTATTCCTAATGTATGAATCCTTATCATCAGCAGGTTAAAAGTGCAGAACGTCATGATTTGTACACATAGTGGCATTCTGTTCTCCTTTTTTTTTTTTTTGCATAAAGAAATCCAAAAATAGGGTGAGGGATATGGCTGTGTAGTACAGATGTTACAAGCTTACTAATTTTATCATTATCCAGGATGGGATTCAGAGTCTAAGAAAAGCTGGATTCCATCTGTCTTCAAAGAAGGAATATCAAAAAGAAGACAATGAAGAAAGAGAACAAGAACAAAGATAATGATTGTTGGTATGTATGTGTGCCTTAGAGTCAGTGTTGTCACCTGGTGATTGCCTGGATAAGTCCCTGCAGTTTTCTTGGCAAGATTTCTGAAGTGGTTTGCCATTGCCTCCTTTCTAGTTTAAGAGAAAGCAACTAGTCCAAGGTCACCCAGTTGGCTTCGTGCCTAAGAGGGGACTAGAACTCACAGTTTCTAGCCCGATGACTTAACCACTACACCAAACTGGTTCTCATGATGGTTAATGAGAACGCTTCATAAAATAGATTGGCCTTGCGGATTGAGTTGATTGAATGCAAGATATAAAGGAACTAAGTCAGTTTTGCTTAGTCAACAAGCTAAAAAGCTTTTAATAGACTTCTACATTGCAATGCTTATGTTGCCTTTTTATCTTTTTATACCTTGTAATATTATATCACAGAGTCAGAAGGAATAGATATGTCCCTTCTTGTTGAGTCGGGAAAATCTGAGAACTCTGTGTAAGCACGCTTATAACTTAGTGCTGTCCATATTCACATTGCTTATCCCCCCTCTCCAAATAAAAAAAGTTGCTCTGTTTTAACATTACATAGTTATGATGGTGTCGTAAAAGTTCATAGCATCGACTTAATTTGAAAAAAAAAATCAAAGGCAGCTAAAGAAATGCAAGTGTTTGGAAATGGATGGCTCTCCAGAGCTCCTTCAGGCCTTTCATGAAATCCTTCCACTTCCACAAATGTCTCCATTTACATAAAACTCCCTGCAAATAATTAAAGTTAATTAAGATGATTTATCACTCAAAGGTAAAGCTGCCTTATCAGCGGAAATCAATCCACTAAACAAATAAAAGATTAGTAGTTAGGCAATCACCAAGTCCCTGTACCATTTTGGATACAAAAACATTTCTTTATAATGTCTCTTGTTTGAACTCAGTGTTCTGTTTGCAGATTAATTGATGGCAATTAGCTAATCACTCTTCTTTAACAGAGCAGTGGGTGACACTACACTGTAGGAGTGATTCATTTATGCTTTGGCAGTTCTTATGTATATCAACTATGAGCAAAAACTTTTTGGGTGCATTAGAACAGTTTGAGAAACTGTTGCAGGTTCCTGAAAGGTGTATGGGATACTAGCTACCTTACCATAAAATAGCAATACAGGTAGTCCTTTACTTACAACCAGTTGCTGAGGCACCATTCAAAATTATGACTTACCTGGATCAAGGTAGTTATGACCTGGTTCCAAAAATCTGACAGGGCCCTGCCTTTGTGGTCATGTGACCATACTACAGGCATTTTGCCAAAAACCAGAAATTATTTTTTTCATTTAACAACCGCTGCAAAAATTCAGGTTGAACACATGAATTTATGATTGTGATGATATGTGAGCATAATGGACAGTCTCCATTATGGCTGTATGTCGCGGACTTACCTGTACTATCTTGGTTAATTATTCCTACTCATTATTAGCTAATCACCTAATCACCTATATTGGTGTACTGATGAGTTCCTCTGAAAATAGATTTTTCCTTGCAGAATTAAAGTACAGTATCAGCTATGGTGATAACTGCTTGATAAAACTGCTTGATAAATTATCATCCAGCATTTTTTTGCTTAGGACCAGAATGCTATACTCCAGCAGAATAACACTAAGTTAACATTGGTAAATAAGATAAATCTTTAAAAAAAACAATCTGGGTCGCAACGTTCCATCCGGTCCCTGAAAGCCTTAGATGCAGCTCCCACAGATCATCAAAAAAAATTATCTAAATATAATTTTAAACATGACAGAAGGAGAAACTTATTATATGCATGATCGGAGAGAACTCCTATATTGACTCTGATTAATTTTAATTAAACAAGTTACATCAAATCAAATGCAGTTTTTGTTCTGGCATTGCCATCGTATTTTAGAGTGATGCCCTTGGGCTAAAAATAGATTGCCACCACTTATTTATATAGTGTTCTTGATTTATTTTAGAAGTCATGATGAATAGGGAGTAGAGGAAGCAGTTTCTTACATGTAAGATGGAGGCCATTGTGATTTTATGTTTTATTACTAGCTTTTCACATCTTATTTGGAAGGCATCAGGAGCCAATCCTCCCATAGTTAATTGCTTCATGCATTAAATATTAGTCAAGAATCAGATCTTCATTTCCTCATATAACTTGCTTCTGAGATACCAAAATATTAGCAACTGCATGTAGATTCTCCACTGAATCCTACTCTACAATTTCTTCCTTAGTTATTCAATTCTGCTCCAATGCATGTCATCTTGAAATAGGGGTACCATTTTTAAACAGTTAAACAGTTTGGTTAGTTGAAAAGGCTTTCTGATTAAGCTACAGTAACAATTATAGTTCAGTAATAATTGCATGTAAGCACTTATGCTAACTGTATTTTCCATTCTGTAAGAAGCCCTGTAACATAAGTTCTAAGAACAAAGCCTTGAGTTCTGTGAAGACTACAGTCCAACACTCAATTCATCTGTAAGACCATTTGAGTTCAGTGGCGCACACCAAATATAGAAAAGATGGAATGCTCCAGATCCCTTCTGTTAAACGTGGCCATCTCATTGGGCCCAGGATTCATGCCTTCTCTGTGGCAGTGCCTGAATTATGGAACAGCATTACCACAGAAATGTGGATCTTTTGTAAGATCCTGAAAACCTAGTTATTTCCTCATATATTTGAGACAGGGCGTTAAGCAAGCCCAGTGCTGATGTGGTTTTATTATTGGAATATATTATTCACTCAGATATATTAGATTATTGTTTGTAATTGTTGGTTCAACATTTGTACATCACCCACAGACAGACTTGTTGTGAAATGTGTGGCCATATAATTTATTTAAATTATTTAAGTACACACTTGCATACATTTTTAGAAGGTATTTTAGAACAATTGGGAGAAGATTCCATCTCATGCATGGTGAGTCTCTGGACTATAGAGATGACCTGTACATCGGATGAAATTGCTCTTTCAAATAACCAAATGAAGGTTATTGAAAAAGTGGTGAAGAATTAAATGCAGAGCATTCTAGAAAAAACAGAATCTCTTTCAGTCGGGGTTCAGGTCCAATCATGCGATTCGTTGGGATTGAAAGGGGGAATAATGTATTCCTCTTGATCCTATTACATTCAATCCCTGGTTGATCACCTGCAAAAATCGGTAGGTAAGGACACCATTTTGCTATGATTTTGACCCTGAATGTGCTGTTATGGAATGTGATCAAGTCCTTCAGTGTAACAGTCCTTAACAATGTATCATTTTATGTCCATTTGAAAGTGCTGGGAGAAGTCATCTCTCAGATTGGGATGAGGTATCATTGTATATTCATGTCCCTCAGTTGTAAACTGCCATCATAGATCAAGCTGGAGAGACTGTAGAAGTTTTGAACTGGTGTCTGGAAGCTATCAGAAACTAGATGGAGTGAATGAGACACAGATTAAAACATAGCAAACTAAACCTACTGTTCATCTGTAAAGACCACATGGATCTTTGGTGGCTGTACTTGATATGTCATGCTCCTTCTGAAGCCATAGTTGCCTCCTGGACAGATAGTTCCAATTCATGCAGCAGACAGAAGCTATAGCCAGAAGAACATTGGATTTGGCTGCTTTGCCAATTGTGGCTCTATCTGGACCAGGAAATCCTATAGCAATATCTTATGACCTCATTATTAAATATCTGGATTACTGTGGCATTCTGTGCAGAGCTGCCTTTGAAGATAAATTGGAATCTGCAGCTAGTGCCCAATACTGTTTGCTATGGAAACCTGCTATTGAAGAATTACAGTCATCTCAAGGTCACTGCATAGGCTACCAATAGATTTATGGACCCAAATTTAAGTGCTGATATTACTTATAATACTCTACACAAAATGGCACCAAATTATATTGGTTTTAACTCACATTCTTTAGACAATGGTGCCCCCAAGATATGTTTGGCCCGCATCTATGTTCTTTCATGTCAGAAGTCCTAAAAATCTCTTTCTTGGAATAGCTTTTGATCCATAAGAGGAAGCTGTGGGCAAGCTTTGACTACTATTGCCATTGATATTATTATTCACTAATATCTTATTATGGGTATGGGAATTGTGGATTTTTGCTTTTGTGAAACACCCAGCGTCTATAATGATTGTGGTGATATATTGATGATGATGATGATAATGAAGATGATGATGATGATGATGATAATGATGCATGCAGAATAAGTTTATATATTGAACCATTTGCTCAAATACCTGGAAAAGTCAACTGCAGTTCCCCCTCCCATTGGCTGAAGGTCCTTCAGTACTTGTAAGAGCCCATCTTCATAGGATTTGCTTTTTTATTACTCTGTGGAACAGCTTTTCTCTACCTGCCTTCTCAAACAGGTAGACCTGCAATTCCTAGAATCCATGTTGTCTCACAACTTTGGGAGTTGTAATAAGTTGGGAACAGGTTGGGAATGACTGTAGTATAAAAAAAGCTCAGAGTAACACCCTTTCAAGAGGTTAGATAGGTGGCTAGGTAACTGAGTCCCTAAATGATCCCTGCCACTTTCAGGTTACTTAGGGGAAACAAAACCAATTCATTCTTAAATTTGAACATAATGACAATAAAGTAATACAGTTCTCTGTCTCTTCTTGGTAGCAATAACCTATGCTCATGACTTGGCTATGCTCATAGCTATGCTATGGTTGAGATTGCTGCGGTGCTCATCTTAAAGTAGAGAAAGAGAGAGATGGGTTGGGGGCGTAAAGGGGGAAGAGGAGTTCAATTTTGTATTTTTGTGATTAGTTCCTTATTAATATTCATAACTGCATTAGCCCATCAGGGTAAATTGACTTAATGCCATACAAGAACCACTAAAAGACAAGGAGGAAGAGTAATTTTAAAAATTAATTTAAAATAATTTCAGAGAGTGCCAGGGGGAGGGAGGTACATTAGGGGGTAAGATTAATATTCTCAGCATTCAGTAACTTGTAAGTGCTATTTGTAGGGACAGAAAATGAAATCCATCTACTACTAGCCAAACATCAACTGGTAGACCTTTAAAATTACCTCCTTCCCTTTGGCTGGCTGTATGCTTTAAAATTTGATCAAGAGAACTTATTCAGTGTTCAGTAATAATAAAAGGGCATCCAAGAAAATAATCTCCATTCCATTGATAGGAGAACCACGGGGGGAGGGGGGAATGTAGCATTAGAATAGCTATCTCCAATTAGATGGCCTTTGGGTATTTCTCAGAGACAACCAGTTGATATTTGATCAGGAAATATCAAAACATATTTAAATAAAATCTCCTTTAAGTTGACTACACAAACACACACACACCAAGAGAGAGAGAGAGAGAGAGAGAGAGACAGAGAGAGAGAGAGACAGAGAGAGAGAGAGAGAGTGTTTCTCATGCTTTGGTTTTATGCTGGTCATTGACCAAAAAAAAAATTACATTTATCCAAATACTAATCAGATGTTGATAAATAAATAAATAAATAAATAAATAAATAAATAAATAAATAAATAAATAAATAAATAAATAAATAAATAAATAAATACCAATCCTCATTCATTCTTGTGTCAGTTAGTGCTTAGAAGACCCTCCAGATGGTCATCCATACCCTATTTACCTTACAGCTGGACTATTGTAATGCCCTGGAAAACCCTTGAGAAGCTAATGATAGTCCAGAATGCAGCACCACAGGCAGTGTGTTGGGCATGCTACAGTATTCCAGTGTCGTATCTATGTTCTGTCAGCTGCTCTAGATGGAAGTGAGCTTCTGTGTGCAACTTAAGTTGATGGTTGTCACCTATAAAGCCCTTTGTGGCATAGGGCCCAGTAATCTGAGAGACTGCCTATCTATATTGGTAAAACTGGGCAGAATTGGTGTATCTGGGGCCTCTTCAATCAAATAACATCATCTAATGCCATCTATTAGTTCCCAAAAAGCACACTTTCTCTCTTGTGGTGCCTGCCCTTTAGAATGGCATCCCCTAAAAGAATAGTTCTCACTCTGATGATCTAGAAGTCTTTCAAAGTGTACCTATCCTCCCAGGCCTTGGGACACGGTATTCATAGAGTCCCATTGGATGATGTATTTTGTCTGAAGGAGTGTATTTATGTAGATGCTTAAGGTT
Organism: Azemiops feae; assembly: GCA_023970755.1. Lineage (NCBI taxonomy): Eukaryota > Metazoa > Chordata > Lepidosauria > Squamata > Viperidae > Azemiops > Azemiops feae. The sequence continues at coordinate 49,342 of JALGBA010000810.1, forward strand.
TTTTTTTTTGAGGATGATGATGATGATGGCTGGATGCAGATGTTTAGACTGGATTTGGCATTTTTATCCTCCTAATTAGTCCTTTCCAAGGATCTGAGATAGGCAGATGTTTGATGGTGTTAAAGGTATCATTGCAGGATGTAAGTTGTTCCAAGTAAAATTGCCTTTTGCAGTTGACTGATAGCAATTTCGTCAATGCCGATGGTGTTCAAATGGTGCTCCAGTTGTTTTGGGATTGCACCCAAGACCCAATTACTCTGATACTATCCCTTCGGACCATCCTCCCATTTCATTTTTGGAGAAGCATCACCATTTTGCTTATTTTCTAAATGCATGTTCCCGCCTGCTTTTGCTGTTGTTCCAAGGATGACAGTGATTTAGTCTTGGTATATTTTTACAACCAGCACCTAATCCGGGTTATAAATCATTCTGAAGGATGCTTATTTCTGCTTGTCACTTGGCAGGAAGATGCTATTGAAGTGACATGCAGTGTAACGTGCAATTCAAAAAACAAATCTGTGGCTGATGATTTTGACATATATTATTTTTTCATGACTTGCTGATAGAGTCGGGTATTGGGTTGGTGGAGAAGAATGCCAGTAGATTTGTCTGGCAAATAATAATTGTCTTTTCCTTCTTCAAAAGGGCATGTCAATGTTTATTATTATTAATATTAATTGCATTTGTTTTGCTCATTTTGCTGCTATATTCTTGAAAATGAGTGCTAAGAATTTTTCTTGAGCAATGGTTTAAAGCTAGATTTTAAACCCTTCCTAGAACAACAAAAAAACTGTATTACTGAAACAGATCACTATTTCAATGCAGTTGCCATCATTTTGTCATTCTCTAGCATAACTAATGAACACATGCCAGCAGATGACTAAATAAATATAAAGAGATAATGTCATGCAAAAAAGATGGAGGGAAGGAAAAAAGAGGAGAATTTTTCTTTGTCATACTTTAGGGCCCAATGAGTCATGCAATGAAAGTGAATTACGGGAGATTAAGAACAGATAAAAATGTAGGCTGACATAATACAAAGCACTAGACTTAATTTCCTTATTGACAATATGGCAAAATAAAGCTTGGGTGCCGCTGCTGACAATTGGGTGTCCCGAGGTTTAGCTGTGACATTGGCCTTAAAATTCTTCTTCCTGGAAATGTATGTCTTGATATTATGGAAATCTGAATGCTAAATCGGGATATAAATTAGAAATAGGTTTTAAATGGTCTACTTCAAGAAGAATTATTTCAGTTCTTATGATTCCAAACTGGTCACCTGGCATAGTTAGATGCAACATTGGGTGTTTGCAGACCATATAAAATATTGGGGAACTTATCTCTATTTTTTCCCAACAAATGATTGCATGACCCAGGCTTTAAGGAAAAGAAGCAAAAGCTGTTGGGTTTTAGCCTGTGTGGTTCACAAACACACACATATAATACAATCCTCTTTCAGTCACTACCGTATTAACATTTCTGCTTGCTTGCATCCATCACAATATTGTTGATGAGTTCTTCATGCATTGCATTTACCAAACATAATTATTTCAAGAGCTGATATTGAGGTTATCCATCAAGCCATTAATGCTGCACTGTTCCCTAATGGTTGCTTAGAACTAGCATGTATAGCTCCTGACGTAACAAGGAATAACAATTTTCTAATTCTAAATGCCAATTTTCTCATTGGAAAGGCTGAATGGTGACAATAAAACCACTCATGTTTCCCGACCTTGAACATTTGAAATCATGTTGAGTTCATTTGTCCCAAATGTGCTTCATACACAAAGATTGCTCTACACGTATGGCAGATTTAAAGCAATACAAATAACGCAACAACCTGATCAGGTAATATATAAATCAACTAAGGGCCCATAAAGAACCATTGGAATCCAAATTAAATAAATTAGCCAGAAGGTCGCAAGATTGTGAGAAGAAGAAAAGTGGCCATATGTAAAGTTAGGAGGAAGAGTTCCTGTATTCTGAATGACTACATATGAATTATTCTGTTCTGCAAGATTCATACAGTAATTGCCACTAAGAATCTCTACTGTCCTTCAAGGCTTGCTTTGTCCAAATTTCAGGTTGTTAGAATGTAAAATGTGTGTGGATATCTATCACCTTTCCATATAATCCAGAAGTAGTTTACCCTCCTTTGAAAGAAGCTCTTCAATGATATCTAAGTGTCCTATTCATCCAAGTACTACTTTGTACCGAATCCAAAATATAACTAAAAGCAAAACATTGTCAGAAAAGACACCCCCAAAGCTGAGCTATAATGTAAATTCTAGTGTAGATTCATACTGAAAAGTAGAATGCTTTGGGGGTACAGAGATGAAAGAAACTAACTTGGTTTGACCTTCAATATTATCCAAAATAGAATTGTTGTAGACCACTTATAGATTACATAATCTAACTGCCCACCTAGTAGTTCAAAAGCATGCAAATTAATAAACACCAGATTATTAATAATACAGATTAATAAGCACCACTTTGGTAGGAAGATAACAGTGTTCCGTAAGCCTTTGGCATATAGCCATGCTGGCCCCAAGACCACAGAAATTGTCTTTGGACAACGCTGGCTCCCTCAGCCCTAGAGTCAGACAGGACAGACAGAGAAACCTTTACCTTTACCTTACTTATGGATTTATTTATTTAATCAATGTATTGGTAACCTTGCTTGCCGTTCTAACCAGTAATAAACAATTAAAACAACAGAAAAAAAAATACACAGGCATAATGTAAATATATGGCACCTATGCCAGGAACAAACAAAGCCATGTAAACTTTGCCAGATAGAGTTTGCAAAGCCGTGGTTACAATATTTCTTTGCTTAAAATAGCTGCCTAATGAATCTCATCTAGCTGCCTCCTTCTGAAGCTACCACCTAGAGCTTTGGACACCCACACCCACACACAAAAAAATAGCATTTCTAGGTGGACAACATAAGAGTAAAGAATGCAAAGTTCTGCATCCAGATAAGAAAAAGTTAGACACACATGCACGATGGGGCAGACCTGACTCGGCAGTATTACATGTGAAAGGGATCTGGACATCTGTCAATCATGTTAAACATGAGCCAGCAATGTGATACAGCTGCTAGAAAGGCAATACTATATTGGGATGTATTAATAGAAGCATAAATCATGGGAAATAATTGTTCCACTCTATGTTGCCCTGGTCACATCCCATATGGAATACTATAGTTATGGTCAGTACATGGTTCAAAAAGGACAATGACAATTTGGAGCCATTTAAACCCAGTAGAATAAGAAAAAAAATAGAAAGAAACTTAAATGGACTTTGCATTTGCTCTCTTGGATATATAAAAAGGAGAGAGGGACATTGAGAGAGACTTTCAGGATTCTGTTATTATTGTAGCCTGTCTTATAAAGCAGAGTTCCTGTCTTGTTTCTTGACTTGGCCTACCTCAGGGGGCTAACAGATTAGCCTATAGGAAAGATAACTAAAAGGAGATACCCTAGAAATCTTTCTGAAGCAATATATGGAGCCACTGTCACACAGATGAGGAAGTAGATTTATTCTCTTTTAGGCAGAATCAGAATTACTACACTGAAAGTATACAGAAACAGATTCAGGAGAAACTTCCTGACTATAGGAATTATTCATCAGAAGTTAGACCAACTCATGAAGTGATGAGTCCTATTTGCCAAAGGTTCTCAAACAGAGATTAGATGGTCATTTCTCTGAGATGCTGAAGTGGATTCTGCACTGAGCTAAGAGTTGGGCTAGGCAGAGCTCCCCAATCTTTCCTGGTTGGCAGCCCAGAAGGAAAGGGAGGAGCGTGGAAATGTACTTCCGCGTGCATGCACAAAACGGGCACATGCACAGTGGCGGTGCTAGCACCTGTGCGCATACACAAGCACACCCACTGTGGGGCTGGTGGCGGCACTGGTGCTCGCACACATGCACAAATGGGGCGCTAGCACCCACACGCATATGCAAACGGGTCACTAGTGCTCGTGTGATGCTGGTGGCGGTGCCAGTACCCCCACAAATGTGCAAACAGGACCCAAGCATCTGCATGGCGGCAATAGTGTGAGTGGGAAGAGTGCATGCATTCCCACGGCCCGGTGACCGGTACTGGGATGCAGCCCACAGGTTGGGGACCCCTGGACTAGAAGACTTCTATAGTCACTTTTGTCTTTATGATATTATACTATTTCTAAACTGGAAGAGGTAGGGACTTATTATGGGAGGCAGAAAAGTCTTCCATCCTCCAGGTAACAAAGAAGTTCTGCTCTTTCATTCTCCTTCTTTTCAAAAGTTTCTCATTTTGCTCTCCTATGGCTGAGACAGATGATGACTGAGATTGTCTCCAGAGCTAAAAATGCCAGATGGCATTGATTTTGTTGCTTAAGTGTTTTGTTTGCAGGAAAGCTTTGCACAAACCTCTTGTGACTCCCTGTTCAAGAGCACTGCATGAGATGGGTTGGCTGCAGTGAAGTAATTTCCGGATCCCAGAAATTGTAAATGTAATTGTTCTCACTATTACACCAATGCTCCACCCAGAACATCAGGTGACTCAGTGGAGAATGTATGACAAATGAATGAAGCTGCATCTGGGCTAGGAAAAATCCCAGTGGGGAAGCATTTACTTAAAAGCACTTCCATTTGAACCAGTTCACATACAATTTTGGGGTATAGTCAAAACCTCTCTGTCTGTGCCATTGAAAATAGGTACTAAAGCAAGTCTTTGGCTTTTCCTGACATGCTGGGTGAGTGAAAAGGACAGTGGGATTCCTCAAAAAATATGTGGACTTACTGCTGAGCTCCTATGATTGGGAAAATTGGTTCTCCAAAACTGGAATTCTACAGACACGTTTTTGCAGCCTCTAAATTTGTGTTACACTTAGTGATTGTTTGAGAAGAAGGACAATACATATTTTTAAAAGTAATTTGTATTAACACATCTAGACAAATAGAGAATATATATATACAACTAAAAAACTATTAAAGAAAGCAAAAGAAAGAAGATACTTAAAGAAGATACTTCCACCCTTCTTTGTAGCATTTACAAGGAAATCCATAGCCCCCCCCCGCCTTCTTAACATCCTTTGAGCCACTTATTCAATCTTTTTTTAATCATCAAATCCAGAAATCATCATTTCCCTGTTTTTCCACTTTCAGCAAAAAACCCATAAATGTTTTCTAGTCTTTTATAACAGTACTTATTGTTTTGTCCCTGGCCAAACTAGTCAGTTTTGCCATTCTCTGTTAGTTCTGCCACCTTCACAATCTATCCCTCAATTGTGGTTACTTCAACATTTCTCCAGCTTTGTGCATATAATAATCTTGCTACAATTACCAAATACAAAATCAATCTTCCATAAGTCTTGTCTAATTGACTATCAATAAGTCCCAATAAAAAGAGTTCTGGTTTCATCTCAGTACTAATCTTCAAAATGCCCGTAGATAAATGTGATCAGCATGTTGATCTTATCTCATCTCATTCTCATTTATTTACCATTCACATTTTCCTCCTTCCCATTTTTGCAGATGGAGAGGCACAAATCTTCAGATTACAACTACATTCCTATTATCCTTAGCCTTCAGAAAGATTTTTAAATCAAACTTGCCCAGAAGATGGGACAAGGCATAAGACTCCCAGTGGTGGGATTCAGCCAGTTCGCACCAGTTCGGCAGAACCGGTAGCTAATTTTTTTTTTCCCAGTAGCTATTTTTTTGTTGCCCAGGCCCAGAATGGACTTCCGGAAGCAGCATCCACACAGAGAACCAGTTGTTCACATATTTGAATCCCACCACTGAAAACTCCTTATATTAAATTTTTGCTAATCCAGTCTCAGAGGTTTACAATCTAATGCTCCTAGAATTTATGGAGACCAACCTCAGGATGCTTCTTAGAAATTAATTACAACCCTGACTTTCTTAGTGTTTAAGGCAGGGGTCCCCAACCCCCGGCCCGTGGACCAGTACCGGGCCGCGGCATGCCAGCAACTGGTCCGCACAAACAAGCAAAGCCCCATCTGTGGGATGCAGACAGCACACAAAATCACGCCCCCTCTGCTCCGTGGAAAAACCTCTGTCCACGGAACCGGTCCCTGGTGCCCAAAAGGTTGGGGGCCTCTGGGTTAAGGTGCTGGCCTACAAACCAAAAGACTGTAAGTTCTAGTCCAAATTTAGTCATGAAAACCATCTGGGTGATTTTGGATGAGGCAGCCTCTTTCATCCCAACTCAGCTTACAGGGTTGTTGTTGGGGGAAACAAGAAAGAGGAAGGAATATTAGGTATATTTGCCACATTGAGTTATTTATAAAAATAATAAAGATGGAACATAAATAAATATATAAATAAAAAATCATGCCCCAGGGTCTCAGACAGAAACAGGTCTGTCTTTGAGCTATCCACAAGTTATGTCAAAAAAGTGAAGATGACAGCTACAGTGGTGTGATCAAACCTTTATTTATTTATGTGCTTTGCACAAATCAATAGAATCCCTTATCTAACCATCAGGGTTTTAAAAGAGAATGGATATTGTGCTATAATTGGGCATCTTCCTGGGTGCACATCTTTTCTAGATTATATCCATTTCTTTGCATTTGCACACCGATGGCAGCAAGAAAATTAAGATTAAGGAAAACTTTAAGAAAATTAATATTTATAATTTCCTCCAGGTGTTGTTGTAATATTCTGTAGAGGTTTCCTATTATACAATGATTTTTTTTAAAGAAAAAATTCCTTAAACAGAAGCAAATAGAAAATGGATAACTGAAGCACCCAGGTTTCATTGGGTTGCCAGCAAAATAATTATGGTGTTTCAGTATATTATTCAATCAAGTAGGGGAGTGTATTTGAATTATTAACCTCTGTTGAAATCCAAGGAAATTCAATCTATTTTTAACTCCTTCAATTAAGTTGTATGAAAACCATTCTTCCTACAAAAAATGAATGCAGCATGAATTATTATGAATTGGGCACGCTATTGCTGATGACTAATATGTTCCTGATTCAGAACAGAAATCTGGCATAAATGCATGAATCAGATTTGTGACTTTCTTGTTTCTTTAAACTAAGTTTGAGGAACAATGATAAGAACTTACGCGTAAATTATTTGTCCTATTAGGGATGTAAGCCTGACAGCCATACCTCCTTGCTACAATTTTTTTTTTCCTAAGAAGATGACGATGAGTAGTTTGTTAGAATGTGAGGAGGTAGTTACAGAGTTTAGAGTGAGTTATTGTTTGAAGGTTGTTGTTTAATAGTGGCATTCAGAGGCAGAGGAGAACTGCTTAGAACAGGGGTGTCAAACTGCTGGCCCGCGGGCCGGTTTCATCATACTGAAGCCGCGTCCACCCCATTGCCGGCAATGCAAAAAGAGTCACGATACATCGCGACATATCACGTGACGTGGCGAGTTTGACACCCATGGCATAGAATATGGAAGAAGGTTACTCTGTGAGGAAATATAGATGTGGCTGAAACTAATTAGATATTGAGAAGATGCATCCTAGATGCAATCCTAGGCTGCATTAATAGAGGGATAGAATCAAGATCATGTGAAGAATTACTACCACTTCATAAAGCCTTAGTAGGGCCACATTTAGAATACTGCATCCAGTTCTGGTCACCATAATATAAAAAAGATGTTGAGACTCTGGAAAGAGTGCAGAGAAGAGCAATAAGAATGAATGGTTACAAAATTAGGTGTGTCTAGTCTAATGAAAAGAAGGACTAGGGGTGACATGATAGCAATGTTCCAATATTTGGGGGGGGGTCCTACAAAGACAAAGGGGTCTAACTATTTTCCAAAGCACCAAAAGCCATGACAAGAAACAATGGATGGAAACTAACCAAGGAGAGAAGGAACCTAGAAGTAAGGAGAAATTTTCTAACAGTAAGAGCAATCAACCAAAGGAATAGCTTGCCTTCAGAAGTTGTGGGTGCTCCATCACTAGAAGCTTTTAAGAAGAGATCGGATAACCATTTGTCTGGAATGGTATAGGGTATCCTGCTTGAGCAGGGGGTTGGACTAGAACAGGGGTCCCCAACCCCCAGGCTGCGGCCTACTACTGGGCACAGCCTGTAAGAAACCGGACTGCTTGAGAGATGGGCAAGCATGTGCACGCGAAGCTCCACTCCTACAAGCAGAGGGCACTTGCGCTCACATGCCAAGCTCCATTCATGCAAATGGAGCTTCACACGTGAGTGAGCACACTCCGCTCACATGAGTAGAGCTTCACGCACGAGCACAAGTGTCCGGTCAAGCACTCCCCACTTGCATGTGCAAGCGCAAGTGTTTGCCGCTCACGCAAGTGGAGCTTCACACGCGAGCTCAAGCACCCTCCACTCACACGCAAAGTTCCACTTGTGTGAGTGGAAGGTGTGCACACCTGCTATGTGAGCCTGCCATTCACATGCCCCCCTGGAACTGGGCTGCTAATTTGGAAAGGTTGGGGACCACTGGACTAGAAGACCTCCAAGGTCCCTTCCAATTCTATTATTCTATATTCTAAGATTATTTTTCGCTTATCTGGATCCCACAGTGGTAAAGGGGAGAATGGCTTGTTGGTCTTGAAAGCTGGTTACTGTACGCATGGTTGTGATCAGAAGACTTCCTGGGTTGCCAGACCAAGTGTAGTCTCAGCACATTAGTTGGCAGAGACACTTGGGCTTGTCTATATATCCATTTGTAGATATCATTATCATTACTAAGACATTAGTAATGTATTTTTAAAAATATACAGTTTTCCTTTGGGAAATACCATCTACACTTTCTCCTTGGTTAAATGGCAACTGGCTACCATATGATACTGCTTTTATTCCTTCCTCCACTTATTTTAATCCAGATGCTGTTATCATCAACTACCATCCTTTCAGTTTCTTTGCAGATGTGGGTATTTTAACAAGCAATGCAACTTCCTTTTCCTTTTTTATTGCTTCTGTTCTTTGGGAAAAAATATATGCAAGGTGTTGTATTCCAATCATAAGCAATATCCCACCAGAATTCAGTTACTAAATCATACATGGCTTCCTGTAAAATATAATTTTGTTTAGTTTCCAAACTATGAAGAATATTGTAGAATGAATGCAGGCCATAAACTATGAATTATTGTTCTCTGGGTTTTTTTACCCTCTCTCTTATTCATTTGCAAACACACAGGCAGCCCTAGGCTGTGCTAATTTTCATTTTCATAGTGGTGCTTTACTTTCTTATGAACTGGGGTGTTCCACAATACCAATTCTACTGGGACCTTAACACTGTAGATTATTAAGTAAGATTATGAAGTTTGGAACACAGTATAATGAAACTAATCATAAATCAATTCAATTTATTAAATAATATTTGAGACTTATGTTATGCAGGGCAATCAAAATAGGCACTCCCTGTTTTGATAATTTATAGAGTATGTAGCACAATGAATATTAATAAAGGAGAATATTTATAACTCAAGGTTGAAATGAGAGATCCTTGGTGCTCTTTGAGCTTGTTTGTTTTCTTGCAGATGTTTCTTGCAGTGGCAAATACTGATGATATTACCCTGTTTGGGTAATGAAATATCTGCAAGAAAACAACCAAGCTCAGAGAGCACCAAGGACCCCTCACAATGAATATTAGAGTTTAATGACCTATAAGGCAGTCAAATAAGAAATTATCTATGAGAAATTATCCCATCAGCTCTAGTTGGGAAATGCTGGAAAATAAAAATAAAAATAAAGATATAACATTAAGGCTTTTTATTATAGCAAAGAAGAGATGTCTAAGGCAATAGCCAGCAAAAAGAAAACTAAGGATTCTTCTTCCAGAAAATATAGCAAGAGATTTAACATTAGAAGAGGATATTTGTAGCTCAGGGTTAAACTATGAAGTCCTTGATGATCTCTGAGCTTGATTGCTTCATTATCCAACCATGTAACATCATCAATGGGGTTTATTCTCTCTTTTTACGCTGGTAGCTCAGCCATCAACAGGCATAAAGAAATACACAACATCTACGTATCATTCAAAAGAGGCAAAACAAAAAGTCAACAAGGATACAAAAAGACCAAAGCATCTCCTCACCAGCAATCAACACCCAGATAAGTAGAGATTAACACCAATATTATACTAGACCAACAATCAAGAAGTAAATACGCTAATCAAGAAACTAGCAACTCAAACAAGTCAATAGTAAGCAACAGCCTAATTGAGAAGCCACCAAGAACACTTGCACCAAAACTGACAGGACATGCCACAATGAAACCTCTGCAAAAAAAAAAAAAAAAAAAAAAAAAACCTAACCTCAGAGAGCACCAAGGACCTCACAAATTTAACATTCACACACACACGTATGTACATGTGAGGAGTTTTTTAGTATGTTGCAGGGCACAGCTCCAACAGGGAAAGAGAAAGGATTGTTTTTCTGGTAAGAAACAGTGGGATGGATTTCTGATCTGATTTCTGGTTTCTGATACTGCTCAATAGTAGCAACCGTGAGATGGATCTTAGAGTCTTAGTGGACAATCACTTAAATATGAGCCAGCAGTGTGCGGTGGCAGTCAAAAAAGCCAACACAATCCTAGATTGCATTAACAGAGGGATAGAATTAAGATCACATGAAGTATTAATATTGGTTTATAAACCCTTAGTAAAACCATGCTTGGAATACTGCATCCAGTTTTGGTTACCACAATGTAAAAAAGATGTTGAGACTCTAGAAAGAGTGCAGAGAAGAGCAACAAAGATGGTTAGGGGACAGGAGGGTAAAACATCTAAAGAATGGTTGCTGGAATTGGGTATGTCTAGTTTAATTAAAAGAAGGACTAGGGGTGTCATGATGAAGGAAGAAAGGCAGAAACTAAACATTTCACATTAAATAAGGTGCTGTGATATACAGTGCTGACATCAGTTCCTGGTTTGGCTAATGTCTTTACTTTTGAAGATGAACAATGAATAATCAAAGAATGTTGGTATTTGCCATACATATCTAATATAATTATCTTTCCACTAAAGCCTGCAATTGTCTTGTTAACATTTAAGAGTCAGCCATGCAAACAGGGAGGGTGGAAAGATGCTTAAACAACCTTTGATTGGGGAAAAAATGGGTTCATTTGAATATTTTATTCCTGGCTGGTGTGCAATTTAAGGCAGAAAGGTGCAAATCAAGTAACAGCCTTCAATGGATATTCAAATGAATTATCTCTTTGCAGGGATCTTTCCTTATAATCAAGGATTGGACTGACAGCGCTACTTTTCCAGCATAATAAGAAATTGCTGTTATTAAGGATAACCATCCAGTTATCCTTGTTGCTGTTAATAAGACAAACCACCTTCCCAAACAAAATAATCTTGCTATACTGGTTGCCCATTGACCAATCAGTCCTATTTATTCCTGGAAAGCATATATCCTTTTCCCCAATTCAAATGTGGGGGGCGTTTTTTGGTTTTAAATGTTTTATTGATTTTTTTAAAATTACAACCTTTAGTGTTCAAATGTTTTTATTAGTTTATCAAAATATAAAATATGGAAGTGCAAAGAAAAATGAAAATAATGGGAAAATAGGGGAGGCAAGGGGGCAGAGAAAAAAAGTAGAGGGGAAAAGTAAAGGAAAAGCATTTTCTGACTCCTTTTGATGCAGTAGAATAAGGTAGTAACATACAACCTCAACCTTTTGCTTTTATATGACCATATATACTAGCCATTTCTATAACAACAAACCTATCTAATCAGCAAAAATTCAAAGTCCAAAAGTGGTTTCCAAGTAGAAACACAATTAACTGTGTTCTTTTCTTTAATAAAAGCAGTCAGTTTCACCATCTTTGCTAACTCCATCAACCTTTGCAGCCAGTCAACCATTCTGGGAATCAAAGTATTCTTCCATTTTTGTGCATAAAGTATTCATGTTGCTGTCCGCATATATAACTTCAAAGTTCCAAATTTTTCTTCAAGTTCTTTATCCATTAATCCTAAGAGAAAAGTATCTGGTTTTATCTTTATATTCACTTTAATAATCTTCTGTATTAAGATGTGAATCCTATTCCAATCCTACTCCAAATAAACCATAGTGGTGCAGTGGATATAATGCAGTATTGCAGGCTAATTCTGCTGACTGCCAACTGCCAGCAGTTCTATTCTCACCTGCTCAAGGTTGACTCAACCTTCCATCCTTCCAAGTTCGGTAACATGAGGACCCAGATTATTGGGGGCAATTTGCTGACTCTGTAAACTGCTTAGAGAGGGCTGTGAAGCACTATGGAGCAGTATATAAGTCTAAGTGCTATTGTTATTTCTTTGCTTTGTCACATGTCCATCATAAATGGTAAAAAGTTCCTTCTTTACATTTAGATTTCCAACATTTATTAGGGTTACCTTTATACATTCTTGACAATTTGTCTAGTGTTACATACTAACGGTACCTCATGTTATAAAAATTTTCTTTTATAGTTTAATGTGAATTTTAGACCTTTCATCCACATGTTCTCCCAGCAATGCACATATCCTTATGTGAAGTTCTTACTTTTGCCTTTTTCTGTCCATCTCTCACAGGATTTGATGTAAAGTTTTGCTAAACAAGTCCAGCATGCTTCAGCAAAACAGTGTTATGAAATGCAACCTATCTCAGGCAAGCAGTTCACCACCCAGCTAACACAATGGTCCCCAAAACTAAATTTCATATGAATTTAATTAATTAATTTCTCCTATCAACATTATTTCCATAGCCAGATATCATTTATTTACTTATTTATCTAATTTATATGATCACCCATCTCACAAAAGTGATTCTGATGGCATACCATACTTATTCAATATTTTTCTTTACTAGTTCTCTTCTGTAGGCTGGAAAGATGGATAAAAACACAACCTGATCTTTTGACTTCTTCAATTACCTTCTTAGAAAATTTAAGATTGAAATTGTTATGTACTGAGCTTAATTGGGAACAGGTGCAGGGAGCTGCCCTGAACAGTCAGCAGACCATGTGGCCTGCTGGGCCAGACTTGCTGTCGGCAAGGCTGACTAGGATGCATTTGAGCGGGAAAATACGGTGCATTCATTGGTTGGCAACGCCCCAGGCTGAATGTATAAAAAGGGGCGGAGCCATTTTGTTCTTAGTTCTGTTTAGCTACAAATAAAGAAATACCTGTTTGTGAGTCCTGCCTCTTCAATGCCTACCAACGCAAGAAACAGAACAGAAATAATGTGGTTTTAATTGATTTAGCCCATCTGTGAATGAGCAGGAGATATCAATTAATAAGCTTGATGAACTGTGACAAATACAAATTGTTTTCAGGCTTGAACACAAACATGACACAAGTTTTTCAGGCCACAGAGAAATCCATTCGTCTTCACATTCCCTTCTATTAGTCAACCAAAAAAACTTTGATTCCAGCTTATTGAAGCGAAGGATTGGGGAGGGGGGCACATGATAACTGTCTGTTACAGAGAAGAAGAAATTGATTTGTTCTCCAAAGCACAAGAAGGCAGGACAGAAGTAATGGGTGGAAGCTTGTTAAAGAAAGATCCAACCTAGAAGTTAGGAGAAATTTTCTGACAGTTATTAATTAATTAGTCAATGAAATAGCTTGCCTCCTGGCATTGTGGTACTCCATCACTGGAGGTTTTCAAAAATAGACTGGACAACCATTTGGGATAGTATACGGTCTCCTGCCTTGAGCAGGGGGTTGGACTAAGTGACCTCTGAGGTCCCTTCCAGTCCTATGATTCTATGTTCTTTGTTCTTATTCCTTCCTTGGATTCTCAAGTTAACCAAAAACACACTATTTAGAAGTTAGACTTGTTAAGGAGCTTCCCTGAAGAACATCTGTTAGATCTCTTGCTTTCATTTATTTAGTGTGGCTTGCTACTTAAAAACAGGTTGCTTTATGTTTCTTTTCCATAGTCATCAGGAAGAAATCACATTGGGCAACTTCAAGAGATTCACTTGCCATTGTTAAACTTTCTATTAACTCTACCAATAGAAGAGAATATTTGTAGCTCAGGGTTGAACTGTGGAGTCCTTGGTGCTCTCTGAGCAAATGAGATAAATCAGCCATCAAGGGAGATAAACAACATCTACATACCATTCAAGAAAGGCAATCAAAAAGCCAAAAAGAAAATAAAAAGACCAAAAGATTTCCTTGCCAGCAATCAACACTCAGATAAGCAGAAATTAACACCAAGGTTAATACTAGACCAACAAACAAGTAGTAAACAATACCCCCAATCAAGGAACTACCAACTCAAACAATCAACAATCAAACAATCAACAACAGTCTAATCAAAGCACCACCAAAACCACTCTCACTAAAACTGACAGGGCAAGCCATTAATATATAAAATGAGAGCAATCCATTCCCTTCCAGCACCGATTATATCTAAAAAAATGAATGCAATAGAATTATGTAATTCCAGCTTTTTTCCCTTCTACCCATTCCATTAATCACTTGGTGACAGAGCATAATGTTGTCTTTAGACCTATTTTTGCTCTAAGCCACAGAGGGATCTTCTCCAGCTGCAATAACTGTTTGTTAGGCCCACTTGCTCCCAGTGTGTGCTTGAGGGAAATCTTTTCCTCTTATTGCCCGTCCACCACCTTCCTATAATTGCTCATAGAAGGGCTTTTTGGAAAATCGAACCAGGCATGTTTGGAGAAGTCAGTTATCTTTGCATTCCCTTTAGCTGCATTAAGCAAGACTAATGTGGGTTGAAGAGGTCTCCAGCAGACCAGTTAAACCATTACCGCTCTCTGTAACTCTGCAGTATTGGCTTCATGAGCACGAGAGAATTGCTTAACTGGGACAGAATGGGAATTCGTGTTTCCAGTGCAGGATAGTTAGTGGAGAGATATATTGGTCTTTTACTCACACTTGCAAAGTTTTCTTCTTTTTTGAAAAAAAAAAAACTGCAGTCCTGGCCATCTCAGCTTCTTCTACTGTTCAGAAACAAGTAAAATACTGAATCAGTAGAAATAAAATATTTGCCTTGATCCCATTATTGATTATTACTTTAAAACGTGTTTTCAATGGATACATGTTTGTCAAGCGGGCAACATATTTGAGACTCTGTGTGCATTTGAAGCATTTTGTACATCTTGCAGCAATCCTATAAAATAGGTCATTGTGATTATTTCTTTTTATGGGGGGAGATTCTGAGAATATTGTCTTACTTAAAATAATATCATATATCAGAATCAGAACTTCACAAGTTGTATCTTAGTCTACAATATTAAACCACATTATTAAACTTAAGCCAGTGGTCCCCAACCTTCACAGCTTGGTAGCCTGGGGAGGGGGGGAGAGGGAAACCGAGCTACGCAAGTGGCAGAGTAGCACACGTGTGTGCCAGCCCACCACTCGCACAAGTTGAGTTGCACATATGCATACCAGTCCGCCACTCATGCAAGTCAAGCTGTATTGCGCGCACCAGCCCACCACTTGTACAGCCCAGTTCCAAATGGGCCACAGCAGGGGACCCCTGACCTAAGCTACCAAATTGCTTGTTGTTAGAATTCTCTCTATAGAAACTCTAGAGTTGGTTTTATATGTTAGACCAGGGCTTTTCAACCTTTTCACCCATTGTACCACTTTTAGGATATGGCAATATCCGAGTACCACCAGTCGCCTAGCAAGGTGTCAAAAACTTGATGACCAAAAAAAAAAAGGAAAAAAGTGATAAAGTACAGGTAGTCCTCGACTTACAACAGTTCGCTTAGTGACTGTTCGAAGTTACAATGGCACTGAAAAAAGTGCCCCCCAAGCCACAGCCAAGCAAGACACTTGCCTGTCCACCCGGTGGCGCTCTTCCTCCTGTCCGAGGTTTTCATTGTTGTGAGCATTTCTGTTGAGGATTGGCAGTGGGGGTGGGGTGGGGAGGGTGTTTGGTTTTTATTCCCCCCATCTGCTGGGTGCCTGGCACTGATCCTGGCACTTCCACTGAGCCCTGAAGAAGCGCCGATCAGCTGGAAAGCGGCACTGATCCTGGCGCTTCCGCTGAGCCCTGACAGCCCTGCAGCTCCAGCCATCTCTCCTCAGGCTTGTGCGGTGCTGCCACCGGTTCAGCTCATTCCCCTCCCCCGCTACCACTTTTCTAGGATGGTCGCGTACCACCTGCCAGGTGCCAATGTACCACAGGTGGTACCCGTACCACTGGTTGAAAAGCCCTGTGTTAGACTTCTTAGATTCAGCTGGACAAATACTGGTCTGTTTTATAATATGTGGATGATGTTCTAATTTTTTCCCTGACTCAAATTGACCTTAGGAGAGCCCTTAGTATACTGAACTAATTGTATACTGAAGAGAGGTTTGTCATTAATTATATAAAAAAAAAAACAATTGTAGTTTCCAACAGCCCTAAAAACAATTAGTACATAGATGCACGACAAACAGAACAGGCTAGTTGAGTGTTCTAAGGGTAGTTTTTCAAGCCTCTAAAGCATGACTGTCTGGGGAATTCTGGGAGTTGAAGTCCACAAGTCTTCCGCTTTAGCAGCGCCACTTTTTTTATGGTGTACATTTGCACTCTGGCATACAATTCCAACCATATGAAAGAATATAATCATACTTTCTAAAAGTTATATTCTCTACACCCAGTGCTATACTTAGACTAGAAAACCAGAAGAGTGTGCAATTAATCATATCATACTGGCACAGTATCCATCTGTGATAATTTTAAATCTAGATGATATATAGCAATAAGTAACAAACTGCTGCACTTTGGCATGACCCCTGACTTCCTTCTAAATATGGGTTACAACAAAGCCATGAACTTATTTAACAAAGAGGAGAAGGTGTTGAACTTTAACAAAGCATAATAGCTGCCACTAGGTTATATTGTCTCCTCTGTGAATTGAAGAAACTACAATCTGTGTATTATTTATTTAATCTTATCTCAATAAATTTAAAATGTGTGGACTTCAGCTCTCGGAATGCTGGCTAGGGATTTCTAGGAGTTGAAGTCTACATTTCAGAGGTTGAGAAACAATGTCCTGTACCCATTACCAGTACCCTTGTGTATCAAATTGTTGTAATTCTATAATATAGAAAGAACTGGGCGTAAATTCTTCTCTTCAACACACATAATGTAACAATAACAAAGTCAAGAATCTGTTTTTTTCCAAGCAGACAAGATAAATATGCACAACAAAAAGCCAATTCAGAGTATGTGTCAATATTCAATTTTTGATCCAGGGCTTTTGAACAGGTCAAGTCCCCATAGCCAGCAGTTCTTAGATACAGAAAAATGATAAATATTGGGACAAAACTATACAGATACTACCAAGTGGCTCACACAGCACTCTAAGAATTACTGTATGTATTTGTTTTGCTTTAGATTATGATGCGTGATCCAAACCATTGCAGTTGGTTTATTTCATGTTTGTTTGTTTGTTTTTATCCCACCTTTATTATTTTTACAAATAACTTAATTTGGCAAACATACCTAATACTTCTTCCCCCTCCTAGTTTCCCCACAACAATCCTCTAAGATGAGTTAGGCTAAGAGAGAGTGACTGGCCCAAAGTCACCCAGCTGAATTTCATAGCTAAGGCAAGACCTGAACTCACAGTCTCCTTCTTTCTAACCTGGTGCCTAAACCGCTAGACCAAACTGGCTCTGTGATATATGCCATGTGTTACAAGTTGAGAGAAGAGATAATTGAAATCTCTGGGTGAGGAGTCCTGTAGTAAAATTTCATTTATGAAGCTGATCATAACTCCCCTGAGGTTAGCCTATCTGGGGAGTTCCTAATCTTACTATCAGGAGCTTTTCCTTTAGCCCAGCTCTAAAAAGTAATGAAACAAATAAAAATATAATGAAGATACTTTGGATCTCCCTGCTCAAATTGCACAATAAAGAACTTAATAAACCTTACACCAGACTTGAAACACAAGGGGCAACTAGGCAGACTTGGCATATGAAGAAGTTTTTAATGAGATGCTCCCTTTCTAAACCAAGAAATCTACACACATACAGAGGCATATGCAAGGTAATAGGATATATAGATAAAAAAAGTTATAAGGGAAAGAGGAATACAGGAAGAGCAAAGTCAGGCAACAATTACCCATTCAGAATTAAAATTAAAATCAATTCACTTAGCTTCACTAAATTATTTTACTATCTGCTTACCATCTGATATTGGTGTTCAGGGTTCACTGCAGAAAAATAATATGGGTATTAGGAAAGCCCTTCTTATTATTGCTTCTCCTCCTATTCTTGAACACTATTTTCACAGTTTTACAGAAGGTGAATGATAAAGCCCATCTCTTTAGGTAATCTAATCAAGGGATTACTTTATTTTTGATAAATAAAAAAAATCATATAATCTACTGGCTGAGAAAATCATCATATAATCTACTGGCTGAGAAAATCATCATATAATCTACTGGCTGAGAGGGTCTACGACAACTCACCATGGCCAACTCGTCATGGGACAAAAGTTACACTAACACCAAAGAAATAGTCAAATAAAATCATTAAAGAAAGGATGCCAAAGGAGGGACAAAATAAAATGTGAATGACAAAAATTAAAATATTTTTCAAAATAATTTAAAATAATTAAATTAAATTGTTGAATTGTCCCACAGCAAGTTATCCCATGGTGAGTTGTCTGGCAGTGAGTTGACCAGTGAGTTGGCAGTGAGTTGGCTGTGGTGCATTGGCTGAGGCAAGTTGTCCCATTCCGAGCTGCGACTATCTTCATAACAACCTCATGGTCAAGGAAGAGGCTTTTCAAGAAGAAAAATTCAACTTGCTCTGATCTCCCAATATAGGTAAACCTACTAGGTAAAAAGGTGAAGGAGTCCCTGTGGATTTTATTCCTCTAGTCATTGCCAACTATAGGGGGTGGTGCTCAATCTCCATTTCAAAGCCATTGAGCCAAGGCTGTCTGGAGATATTTTCATGATCATGTGGCCAGCATGACATCACAGAAAGCTGTTACCATCCCACCACAGTGGTACCTATTTATCTACTTGCATTTGCATGCTTTCAAACTGCTAGGTTGGCAGGAGCTGGTGTGAGGACGGGAGCCCACCCTGTCACATGGCGCCCAGGTTTTGAACCCAGGCTACTGGCTTTCCAGGGGTGGCATGGTGGCTCAGTGGTTAAAACCTATTAGATCTTTTAAGAAATGCCACTATGTTATCCCCAAACTAAGAAGTTGTCACACCATGGTCACCGAAGGTATAGCAATTCATATTAATCATCAAAATAAAAAAAAAAGGATTAGCTCATTCATATATGCTAAATTCACAGAATATAGAATTTGACACTTAAGAATGAGCACCTTAAATCTGATGAATAGTCCATGAAATTGTTGCAATATTCATATTATTGAATGAGGATGGGTACATGATCATTTTCAGATGAAACCTGTCTTTGACTTATGAAAGGTATGCTAGGATTATATTTCAAAATGAGAGCATGGGTAGAACAAAGAGGTAGGTGGTAAACAAGCAAACAAAAAGAAGAAAGGTTAATCTGTGTTAATGTAATTGTGGTAGCCTTGTGAGTATATTGCATCAATTATAATAATTTTAATTGGGTTAGTCTTCATGCATTCCATAATTTCACCTTTTGGACACATTAAAACTTATAACTCAATGTTGCAATTTGGAGGGGCTTTGGGAATCAAACCCAGGACACATTTGGTCCCAGGACCTCATGCCTACAAAGGAACTCCTCAGTAACTAACAATGGAAGAATAGAAGAAGAAAAGGAAGATGTTGCTTTTAATGATGTTGAGGCTGTTCATGGCACTCCCAACACCTTCAAGAATGCATACTTGGATCCATTCATTGAACATTCAAGGAATCTTCCAACCATGAAAGAATAACTGAGCCATACTCAGTTCCAAGAAGTGTATATGACAAAGATACAGACTCAAGTAATAGCAAGTGAAAAAAAAAGTTCAGTGTCTAAATCTTTTGTAAGCATGGCTTTCTTTAGGAGTAGAACACATAAAGGAGAATCTCTGCACACCTGCAGCTGAGCTTCTTGGAGCAGTGAGAACCAAGATTTACAAGTTCTTAATTTCAGAAGCTAGCTAGAAGAATCTGTTCACTTGCCTGTTACTTTACTACGTTTATAGAACATAGAGTAATAGGATTAGAAGGTACCCTGGAGTTCTTCTCGTTCAGCCCCCTACTCAGGCAGATAACCCTATACCATTCCAGACAAATGGCTGTCCAATCTCTTCTTGAAAACCTCCAGTGATGGAGCACCACCAACTTCCAAAGGTAAGCTGTTCTACTGATTAAATGTTCTCACAGTCAGGACATTTCTAGTTTGGATATCTCTTTAATGATCTTCCACCCATTATTTCTTGTCTTGCCCTGTCAGGTGCTATGGAGAATAGGTTGATCCTTTCTTCTCTGTGACAGCCTGTCACAGAGAAGTGTGTGCTGACTTTTGACATTATTTCTGGTAAATGTTACTTATAAGATTGAGAGGATGCTTGCAGTTCTACTGCTTGATTTAATTCAGTTTGTTGTTGCCAATCAGCCAGCCAGTTCTACCAATAGTGCAGCTTTTTTTCTGAACAAGATGCCAGCATTCTGGGAGCTGTCCCTGGTCCTTATTCTGTCCAACTCCTAGAATTAACCTTCTGATGCTGACTCTATGATCCTTTGTGATTGGGTTTGCAGCCCAATCCTGGTCAATATCTGTCTCCTGACAGTGATTAATTTTCACATCCAGAATCTACACATCCAGCTAACAATTATCTCTATTTAAATTCAAAGATAGCATACTCGTGGAATTGGGAATCCAAATTGCACTGAATTCAAATGCAGATAAGATAAATGCTTAGCAAAGCAGAAGTTAAGACAAAAGAAGCTTGAAAGAAGTGTATGTATAACTTTCAAGCTTCTTTTGTCTTAACTTCTGCTTAATACAGGGGTCCCCAACCCCCGGTCTGTGGACTAGTACCAGGCCATGGCATGCCAGCAACTGGTCCGCACAAACAAGCGAGATGCAGGCAGCACACAAAACCACGCACCCTCCAGTCCACAGAAAAACCTCTTTCCACAGAACCGGTCCCTCGTGCCCAAAAGGTTGGGGACCTCTGGCTTAATATACATATGACTGTATATATACACATATTACTATAACTTCTGCTTATATACATATAACATCTCTGTTGTTTAATCATTTGTTCCAGAAGGGTCTGCCAGAGACTGATGTTTAGCTCACTTTCACAAGGCAAAAGTTGTGTACCAATCATTTTTGAGAAGCAGTCCAATGTCGTTTCCTAGCAGTGAAGGAATGTATAGACTTTTAAGAGCATTTGTATCATCACCATTGGCTTTACTGATGAAATAAAAATAAAATAAAACAAAACAAAATTTAAAAAGCACCATAAAATAAATAAATAATAAATATTAATAATTAAAAATAATAAATGAATTAAAAAGAAAACAAAAACAAGCAAAAAAACAAAAAAACTCAAAGGGCAGGCTTGATGGGCCACTGGGTCTTTTTCTGCCGTCAGTTTTCTATGTGTCTATTTTTATTTCTCAATGCTTAAAAAGTAGTTTAAGGACAATGTGGGATTGTACCAGCCTCAAAATGCTAAGAGTAAGATATATTTGATTTATTATCACTTTATAAAACTTTAGTAAGACCATACTTAAAATACTGAATCCACTTTGGTCACCATATTACAAAAAAGATGTAGAGACTCTGGAAAGAGTGCAGAAAAGAGCAATAAAGATGATTAAGGGCTGGAGGCTAAAACATATGAAGAATGGTTGCAGGAATTGGGTATGTCTAGTCTAGTGAAAAGAAGAACTAGGAGGTGACATGATAGCAATGTTCCAATATTAGAGGGGCTACCACAAAGAAGAGGGAGTCGATCTATTCTCCAAAGCACCAGAAGGCAAGACAAGAAGCAATGGATGGAAACTATTCAAGGAGAGAAGCAACCAAGAACTAGGAGAAATTTCCTAACAGTGAGAACAATTAACCAGTGGAACAGCTTGCCTTCAGAAGTTGAGGGTGCTCCATCACTGAAGTCTTTTAAGAAGAATCTGGACAGTCACTTGTCTGGAATAGAGTCTCCTGCTTGTGCAGGGGGTTTGACTAGAAGACCTCCAAGTTCCCGACCAACTCTGTTATTCTATTATTCACTGTTCTGTCTTTCATGCCTTGCCTATGCAAACAACATAAATTTATTTATTGCAACTAGTTGGACCACTTGGCTGATTATTTACAAGGCAGATCATTGTGTTCCCTATTGGCATCTTCAATTTCCAAAGTATTAAAACTGAGTCTTAAGAATTCCAAAGGACCAAAATACTCGGTGGGAATAATTTTCTATATTAGTATATTGAGAATGCTATTAAATATGCTTCCTTCCAATCTTCCAATAAGACAGTCTTTGTGATAAGCTGCATATCTTACATGAATTATTAAAGGACTAGATACTTAAGAGAATCTGTATATTGTTGAACTATTATTATTTACTTATTTTTATTTTGTCAGTAAAGCCATAAATCTTTGAGAAGACATTCTAGAGAGCCCTTTCCTTGCAAAAGCTCAAGAATAAAAACATCAAAATGTCTCATGATACTTCAAAGACTTTAGCCTGGCATAAAGTTTAATGGAATAAAGCCATACACATTAAAATGTATTTTGTTACACAGTTCTCCAGACATAAGTATCATGTTTGCATTTATATTTAATGCTTCCATTTTTTCATGTAATCTTCTCTAATATAATGCACTTGTATTTTATATATGTGATATTGTATATCTTATTTTCATGAGTTCATGCTTTTTGGATAGTTTCCCCCTAATATTATTGAAAAATTGCAAAAAAAACAAAAAACCGTCCTTTCTTCACATTCTGAAATAAGTTTGGGGTTGTTTTTGTTCAAAATTGCAAATCTAGATAAGTTCACATTACAGTGAGAACTATTACTGTATGTACCTACGTATCCCTCTATATGTTGCCAACTGTGCTATTTAGTGTGATATGGAAGAAGTTTAGGCTAAAAACATTGCAAGATTCCTTCTTCTCCAGCTAAGAGAGGTGCTCCCAAGTAGGAATGGCAAGGAGAACTGCATCACCCAGAACTATGATGGAATGAATGTGAAGGATAGTTGATACATAATAGTAGTACTGAAGTTCCAATATCCACTACATTCACTGCTAAAGACAATAATTGAACCTGGTCGTGCCAGATCAAAGAAATGATCCTTCCTTCCTTCCTTCCTTCCTTCCTTCCTTCCTTCCTTCCTTCCTTCCTTCCTTCCTTCCTTCCTTCCTTCCTTCCTTCCTTCCTTCCTTCCTTCCTTCCTGAGAAAATATACTTTGCAGTTCCAGGCAGACAATTCAAAGGAAAAGGGCAGTATATTAATTTAAGAAATAAAATAAATAAAACCCTTTCTCCAAATATTTATTCAACTGTCCTCCTGAATCTGATTCCTCTTTGCAAGCCTACCAGACAATGGTCATCACTGCAGCTTAAGCATGTTCTTTGAGAACTCTTTATTTTCAAAAGTTACTATTAAATTATTATTCTAATGGGAGAAAAGGGAAAATATATTCAATACACAGCTGAAGAAAAATAGCTATATTTCAATTTAATTAAATGTAAATTAAATCTATCCTAGTTTTTCTCCCAGCCCTACACATGATTTCCTGCTGGGTACCCCCCAACCCATAGCATGACTCTCCAAGGCTAAGTGTAGCTTCAATCTTGAGAAGTTGTGCATGGCTGCCTTAGGAGAATTGGAGTCTCCATGTCTGTTCCATCCTCTAGCAAAATAGACAAGGATGATGCTTCAGCTTCTCCAGTTGCAGTTGTGTGACACATTTGGAAAAAAAAATCCACAGAGACAAATGTGGAATAGCTTACCTGTGCTGCCCAGAAGAAAAAAACAGCCTCTAGGAAATGTCTTCCCAAACCCACACAACAAACCAATTTCACTCCTGACATCTATTAAATGAAATCTCACTTCTGCGCATATATTTCAGCCTCCTTCCAAATTTGCATTTTAAATTTTAAGCTATGAATAATGCACCCAATAAATTCTGAATGAGGCATGTTCTCCTGGAAGAATTGGGCTTTTGTATCCAGTTATTGCAAGAGCATATTTCATATTAATAATTAAGAATATTTAATTGGTCTTCCCCCCACTTTTACCCTGGACACAGCTTTGGGTCTCACGGCAAATAAAAACTCTCTTTTACGTCTGGAGAGAGAGAGATTTGTTTTTGATTGCTTCCGGGTATATCCTCTGTCCCCTTCCAATCTCTTCTGGCACAAAAGGGCAAGATTTGGCAAGATTTCTACAGCACAATATTCCATGATGGTGCAAGGTTCCTAAATCAATTAGCAGGGCTGAATCAAAGCACTCTGGTGCCATGACAGAGCAATATGGTGTCCCTTCTTATTCCATACCTACAATTCAAGGACTTTTCAAACCAAATAATTTTTCAACAATATAGGTAGTCCTCAATCTATGACCCTCGATGGAGCTCAAATTCTTCATGGCTAAGCAAGACAGTTGTTAAGCGAGTTGTATCCCATTTGATGACCTTTTTGCTGCAGTTGTTAAATGAATCACTGCAGTTGCTAAGTGAATCTGGTTTCCCCCATTGATTTTGCTTGCCAAAAGCTGGCTGAAAGGTTACAAGTGGTGATCACATGACTCTGGGACAGGACAACTGTCATAAATACATGGCAGTTGTCAAACACCCGAAGTAGGACCATGGGGATGCTCAACTGTTATAAGTGTAAAAAACAGCACTGTAACTTTGAAGGGTCAGTAAACAGATGATTGCAAGTCAATGACTACCTGTACAGAGAAAATACAATTATCTGCTAAACCAGGAGGCATCAGGCTATCTTAAAATGGCTCATGACTTTCTCCTCAGACACCTTCAAGAAAGTGATACCTGAAAGATGGGACTCACCCCCCTTATTAAAAAAGTCAATCCTGTTCAATGGAAGATAAAATGGTGTGAATGCAGAAGGATTCAATCCAGCATCACTACTTATCTGCCCACACAGCAGTGAATGGCAAGTATCTCTCTCTTGATCAACCTGCTTCCAGTCAGAGCACACTGCACTAAGTTAGATGTGTTGGGGGGGAGGTGTGAGCCTTTACCCCAATATTAGCTTTATATCTCATACCTTCCATAATAATAATAATAATAAAGTTGGAAGGGACCTTGGAGGTCATCGAGTCCAACCCCCTGCTCAGGCAGGGAACCCTATACTATTTCAGACAAATGGCTGTCCAGTCTCTTCTTAAAAACTTCCAGTGTTGGAGTATTCACCGCTTCTGGAGGCAGGTTGTTCCACTGGTTAATTGTTCTAACTGTCAGGAAGTTTCTCCTCAGTTCCAGGTTGTTTCTCTCCTTGACTAGTTTCCATCCATTGCTTCTTGTCCTGCCCTCAGGCACCTTGGAGAATAGCTTGACTCCCTCTTCTTTGTGGCAACCCCTGAGATATTGGAATACTGCTATCATGTCACCCCTAGTCCTTCTTTTCATTAAACTAGACATACCCATTCCAGCAACCGTTCCTTATATGTTTTAGCCTCCAGTCCCCTAATCATCTTTGTTGCCCTTCTCTGCACTCTTTCTAGAGTCTCAACATCTTTTTTACATCGTGGTGACCAAAACTGGATGCAGTATTCCAAGTGTTGCCTTACCAAGGCATTGTAAAGTGGTATTAATACTTCACGTGATCTTGATTCTATCCCTCTGTTAATGCAGCCCAGCACTGTGTTGGCTTTTTTGGCAGCACACTGCTGGCTCATATTTAAGTGATTGTCCACTAGGACTCCGAGATCCCTCTCACAGTTACTATTATTGAGCAAGGTACCCCCTATACTATACCTGTACATTTGGTTTTTCTTGCCTAAATGTAGAACCTTACTTTTTTCACCATTGAATTTCATTTTGTTAGATAGTGCCCAAGTCTGTCCAGGTCTTCCTGTATCTTAAGCCTGTCTTCTGGAGTGTTGGCTATTCCTGCCAGCTTGGTGTCATCCGCAAATTTGATGAGTTCCCCATCTATCCCCTTGTCCAAATCGTTGATGAAGATGTTGAAGAGCACTGGGCCCAGAACAGAGCCCTGGGGCACCCCACTGCACACTTCCCTCCATGTAGATGTGGTTCCATTGAGGACCACACACTGAATATGGCCGGTCAGCCAGCTACGAATCCATCTGGTGGTGATGCTGTCTAACCCACATTTTTCTATCTTATCGAGTAGTAGGTTGTGATCTACTTTATCAAATGCCTTACTGAAGTCCAAGTAAATTATATCCACAGCATTCCTCTGATCCACTAATTTTGTCACTTGGTCAAAGAATGCAATAAGGTTTGTCTGGCATGATCTGTTTTTGACAAACCCATGTTGGCTTTTAGTAATGATTTTGTTTGCCTCTAGGTGTTCGCTGATTCGTTGTTTGATTATCTTTTCCAGAATCTTCCCAGGTATTGAGGTCAAGCTGATAGGTCTGTAATTTCCTGGATCATTTTTTTTTTCCTTTTTTGAAGATGGGAATCTTCAAAATACCTATGGCATAGCTTGCTCCACATTGAGAAGCTGACCTCTATTCTAAAGTCAGTGACTCGTGTTATCTTTCAACAGTGTGACATAAAAGATTTCAGTGGTCAAACTTCTTTTTAAAGAAGTAATCAGGAAGTATCTATCAGAGTTCAATATTCTAGACATGTGGAAAGCCTTTAAATATCTTTGGAGTGTGAGGGGGAGAAGAGACATTTAAAACCTCCCTTTGGAGGGACAGATGTTGTTTCAAAACCTTTCTATCAGTCAAATGTCCTGAACAACAATATTCTAAAATTCAGATATGCCACATTTGGAACCAGAAACATTGACTATTAGATTTAGCATTTCAGTCAGGCTAGATAAGATAAGATCCCAGATCAGGAACTAAGATTCTATTTCTCACCATATTGTTGGCCATAAACTGAAAAGATGAAGCATTTAGGAAAGTAATTCTCTTGAAAGAAGTTAACAGCCAGAGAATAGGTGATAGAGGCATGAGCAATAGACTCCCAGTGCTCCTCTCCCTAGCAAATTTATTGCATCTTCCCACTGAACATTTATTATTTAGTAACGTATCAATTTAAAGACCACTCATCTCACTCATAGAGCAACTGAGATAAGACTAAGTCCCTCTTCAGGTAATGTGTGAAATGGATCTTTTAACAATACATGCTAAGCAAGAGCAGTTGGGATACGTAAACCAGGAATCAGATCAAGCTATTTTCTGGAATTTTGGAAATCAAATGATGGTGCTTGATTTCATCATTGTGAGTTTTCCTACAGAAAAAGGGTCCCGGGGCCTATGCTGTTCATTGTTTTCCTCCATATCTTTTTGTTCCCCCGCCAATAAATCATACCTGCCTCATCTCTCAATTCCTGATTAAATTACAGTTCCATACTCTCTTGCAGAACCTCTCATTAGATCTTCATCTTTCTATGTCTAGTAGAGTGCATCACACATTATTAATTTGGCAAATTACCCTTTTCCTTTCATCCTTTAATTTAAGCAGCTCTTTAGAATAAAACCTTTGGAGACCAACCAACAGCAAACTGATGAGAAAAGTACACTGTTTTTGTGTGCATATGTGAGCGCACTTTCTTTCCCTCTTTGCCTACTTTTTCTAAGACACGGGTGTCAAACTCGCGACATCACGTGATGTGTCATGATGTATCGTGACTTTTTTCCCATTGTTGGCAATGGGGTGGGCACGTTTTTGGTGTGATGCATCCGGCCCACGGGCTGGCAGTTTGACACCCCTGGTCTAAAAGAAGGCTTAGGGGAGACATAATAGCAGTCTTCCAATTCTTGAAGGGTTGTCAATTTATTCTCCATAGCACCTGAAGGCAGGACAAGAAGCAATGGGTGGAAACTTGTCAGAGGGAGATTCAGCCTGGAAATAAGGAAGAATTTCCTGACAGAATGATTAATCAGTCAAACAGATTGCCTCCCAGAGTTGTGGGTGTTCCATCGCTGGAGGTTTTCAAGAAAAGATTGGACAACGATTTGTCATTGATGATGCCTTGGGCAGGGGGTTGGACTAGAAGACTTCTAAGTTCCCATCCCTATGATTTTATGATTCTGTGATTCTCACATATGCTTAACTCTTAATCATCAACCAATTTGAGCAAAGCATGCCACAGTCCAAGCATATTTATCATATACATTCTCCAAACCCTCAGGCATGCAATTAAAATTCTTTCTCACAGCCATATGTTTCTTAATAATTTGTCAAAGTACAAAAATCTGATCTGTCAACTCCTTCCCCAACACTGGGAAAAGTAACCCAACATCTACAAGTATTGTGGAACATAAATGATGAACCAGGAATTTTTTTAAGTTTTGTTAGCCTGTACATGAGTTAGTCTGTACATAATTGAAAAGGTTGCATATGAAATGAAAACTCTCTCAGTGATGTTACATATGTGATGGGCCATTCAAAATATATGGAGTCACTTGATGTCTCAGTCAACAAATGAAGGATTTCATTTGTGCATGTTTGTATGGATCATGAGTAAATAACATATAGCTTTTCAAGTACTATTGAAACTGCAGCTTTTATCAGTTTTCACTCTTGACCATGCTAGTTACATTTGATGGGAGCTGCAGTTCAAAAACCTCTGGAGAACCATAAGTTGCCTGCCCTAGCATAGTATTTCTCTAGAAATAGCAAGAAAATTGTGATGTATTAGGTCACCTTGTTTTACCATCTTTATTAATCAGTACATAATGTTTGATCTAAAGATTTGGGACATTTTTGCACATTTTCCAGGACTAGTGTTTCATTAAAAGGACCGTCCTTATGCATTTTCCTTATCAATCATCCACTTTTCATATTATTACTATGATGTCTGAAGATGGCTTGATTTTTTTCCCCTGACAGTTTCTATATCCTGTTACTAAAAATATAGTTAATGCATTATTAGCAAGTGGATTAGTCAGCTGCTGACAGAAATGATGGTTTATCATGTTTACATGACCCTTTCTATTCCTCTGAACATCAAGAAGAACAGAAGATGTGCTGGGATTTGAGAGTATGTGAAATCTATTTATCCTCATATACTTATATATTTATACTCATATATTTATACTCAGTCCTGCTGTTGTCTTAAAAGCTCCATCTGTTGTCTCAAAGGCAAAAATCAAATGACTGCTCCCCATATGGTCTGACTCGTAGCTATTTTCCTTCATCCCTTAGTGTCCATTTTGATCTTTAAAAAAATTTAGAGTGACAGAAAAAAAGAGAATTATTAGAGGTCATTATGGAATTGGGGTAGATATTTTAAGCTCCGAACATCTGCCATGTGTTAAGAGAGGAAAATGCTTGTCAGAATTGAGCGAAATGGTTGGAAATGTCATTTTTCAAGTAGCTGTAAATGAAATCAATTATGTCTTCATTTTACCTGTGCAAGCTACAAAATCCAAAAGCAAGAATTAAAGCCAATCTGTACTTCTCAACAGATGTAAAACAGAAAGAGATAACCAGAGATATATTTTTTTTTTTTAGCATGCTTATGAGGTCCAAAATTCCATCCTCCAGTCAGATTTGTTCATTGGTAGATCTGGAACATTTTCAAACATAAAGGACTTTGTAGTCTTCAATCTAGTATTAATCTCTACCTGAAACTGTTCTTTTCAGTAAATGTCAAGATAAGGTTCTTGACATTAGCCCCAAAGAGGTCCCAGAAGGATTGGGGTGGGATCCTGAAAATTTGTATATAAAGATATGGACCTCAAGAAACCTTTGTAATTTCGCTCAACGTTGGAAAAAATGAAGATTTACCAACGGAGGAAGAG
The DNA here is from genome assembly GCA_023970755.1 of Azemiops feae. Taxonomy (NCBI): domain Eukaryota; kingdom Metazoa; phylum Chordata; class Lepidosauria; order Squamata; family Viperidae; genus Azemiops; species Azemiops feae. The sequence goes on from JALGBA010000810.1 coordinate 79,121, forward strand.
TTAATTAAAAAAATCTTAGAGTGTGCAGAAATGGATAGATTGACATTGAAAATGAAAGAGTAAGAAGATTCAGTTTATTTTAGAACATGGGATACCTTTTATGATTGGCTAGAAAGACGAGCTCCTTCATGGATTACTGCCTTGTCGTGGCGAAGGGGCTTGCGTAACTCAATGAAATTATGAGCTATGCCGTGCAGGGCCACCCAAGACGGACAGGTCATAGCAGAGAGTTCTGACAAAATGTGATCCACTGGAGAAGGAAATGGCAACCCACTCCAGTATCTTTGCCATGAAAACCCCATGGACAGTACTAAAAGGCAAAAAGATATGACGCTGGAAGATGAGCCCCTCAGGTTGGAAGGTGTCCAATATGCTACTGGGGAAGAGCAGAGGGCTAGTACTAGTAGCGCCAGAAAGAGTGAAGCGACTGGGCCAAAGCCGAAAGGACCTCAGCTGTGGATGCATCTGGTGGTGAAGGAAAGTCCGATGCTGTAAAGATTTTTTCTCCATAGGAACCTGGAACGTAAGATCCAGAATCAAGGCAAACTGGACGTGGTCAAACAAGAGATGACAAGACTGAACATCGACATCTTAGGAATCAGCGAACTAAAATGGACAGGAATGGGTGAATTTAATTCAGAGGACCATCAGGTATACTACTGCGGGCAAGAATCCCTCAGAAGAAATGGAGTAGCCTTCATAGTCAATAAAAGAGTAGGAAAAGCAATACTGGGATACAATCCCCAAAATGACAGAATGATCTCAGTGCGAATCCAAGGCAAGCCATTCAATATCACAGTAATCCAAGTCTATGCCCCAACCACTGGTGCTGAAGAGGATGAAATTGACCGGTTCTATGAAGCCCTACAGCACCTTATAGAATCAACACCCAAATGATGTCCTTATCATCATGGGGGATTGGAATGCTAAAGTAGGAAGCCAAAAGATAAACGGAATAACAGGCAAGTTTGGCCTTGGAGTACAAAATGAAGCAGGGCACAGGCTGATAGAATTTTGTCAAGAGAATACGATGGTCATAGCAAACACTCTTTTCCAACAACCCAAGAGACGTCTCTACACATGGACATCACCAGACGGTCAACACAGAAATCAGATTGACTATGTGCTCTGCAGCCAAAGATGGAGAAGCTCTATACAGTCAGTAAAAACAAGACCAGGAGCTGACTGTGGCTCAGATCATGAGCTTCTCGTTGCAAAATTTAGGCTTAAATTGAAGAAAGTAGGGAAAAACACTAGGCCACTCAAGTATGAACTAAATCATATCCCTGATGAATATACAGTAGAGGTGACAAATAGATTTAAGGAATTAGATCTGATAGACAGAGTGCCTGAAGAACTATGGACGGAGGTTCGCAACATTGTACAAGAGGTAGCAACTAAAACCATCCCAAAGAAAAAGAAATGCAAGAAAGCAAAATGGCTGTCTGAGGAAGCTTTGCAAATAGCTGAGGAAAGAAGGGAAGCGAAAGGCAAGGGAGAAAGAGAAAGATACACCCAATTGAATGCAGAATTCCAGAGAATAGCTAGAAGAGATAAGAATGCCTTCTTAAATGAACAGTGCAAAGAAATAGAAGAGAACAATAGAATAGGGAGAACCAGAGATCTCTTCAAGAAAATTGGAGATATGAAGGGAACGTTTCATGCAAAGATGGGCATGATAAAGGACCAAAATGGCAGGGACCTAACAGAGGCAGAAGAGATTAAGAAGAGGTGGCAAAATTACACAGAAGAACTATACAAGAACGCTTAGCATCCCTGATAACCACGATGGGGTGGTCACTGACCTCGAGCCAGACATCCTAGAATGTGAAGTGAAATGGGCCTTAGGAAAGCTGAGCAACAACAAAGCTAGTGGAGGTGACAGTATTCCAGCTGAGCTATTCAAAATCTAAAAGACGATGCAGTAAAAGTGCTACACCAATTTGCCAGCAAATTTGGAAAACTCAACAGTGGCCACAGGATTGGAAAAGGTCAGTTTACATTCCAATTCCAAAGAAAGGCAATGCCAAAGAATGTTCAAACTATCGCACCCATTGCACTCATTTCACATGCAAGTAAAGTTATGCTTAAAATCCTACAAGCTAGACTCCAGCAGTATGTGGATCGAGAACTTCCAGAAGTACAGGCAGGATTTCGAAGAGGCAGAGGAACTAGAGGTCAAATTGCCAACATACGCTGGATTATGGAGAAAGCTAGGGAGTTCCAGAAAAACATCTACTTCTGCTTCATTGACTATGCTAAAGCCTTTGATTGTGTCGATCACAACAAATTGTGGCAAGTTCTTAAAGAGATGGGAGTACTAGACCATCTTATTTGTCTCTTGAGAAACCTATATACGGGTCAAGAAGCAACAGTGAGAACTGGTCACGGAACCACTGATTGGTTCAAAATTGGGAAAGGAGTCCGGCAAGGCTGTATTCTGTCGCCCTGCCTATTTAACTTATATGCAGAGCACATCATGAGAAAGGCAGGGCTAGATGAATCAAAAGTTGGAATTAAGATTGCCGGGAGAAATATCAACAACTAAGATATGCAGATGATCCACTCTAATGGCAGAAAGTGAAGAGGAACTAAGAGCCTCTTGACGCGGGTGAAGAAGGAGAGTGCAAAAGTTGGCTTGAAACTCAACATTAGAAAACCAAAATCATGGCATCCGGCCCTCTCAATTCCTGCAAATAGATGGGGAAGAAATGGAGGTAGTGACAGATTTTATCTTCCTGGGCTCTAAGATCACCACAGATGGGGACTGCAGCCAAGAAATTAAAAGACGCTTGCTCCTGGGGAGGAAGCTATGGCAAATTTAGACAGCATACTAAAAAGCAGAGACATCACCCTGCCAACAAAAGTACGTATAGTCAAGGACATGGTTTTCCCAGTTGCAATGTATGGCTGTGAAAGTTGGACCATAAGAGGCTGAACGCAAAGAATTGAGGCCTTTGAACTATGTGCTGGAGAAGACTCCTGCGAGTCCCTTGGACTGCAAGGCGATCAAACCGGTCAGTCCTAGAGGAGATCAACCCTGACTGCTCCTTAGAAGGCCAGATACTGAAGTTGAAACTCAAGTACTTTGGCCACCTAATGAAGGAAGGACTCACTGGAGAAGAGCCTAATGCTGGGAAAGATTGAGGGCAATAGAAAAGGGACGACAGAGAATGAGGTGGCTGGATGGAGTCACTGAAGCAGTAGGTGTGAGCTTAAATGGACTCCAGAAGATGGTAGAGGACAGGAAGGCCTGGAGGAACGTTGTCCATGGGGTCGCGATGGGTCGGACACGACTTCGCAACTAACAACAACAAGAAGAAGAAAGACGAGATAGAAAGGAACTTAATATGTATTAGTAAGTTAAATGTTGGAACCCAGACAATATGTTGCTGATAAAATATTAAGCACTTGTGATTATAAAAATTAATAAAAATATGTATAAAAATAAAAAAAGAAACCTCTGTAATTAATATTGCACATATATCTGTGTCTTTGAGTCAAGGCTGACACCTGGAAACTATCTGTACAAATTCCTGCAGTTTTTTGGCAAGCTATTTCAGAAGTGGTTTGCTATTGCCTCCTTCCTAGGACTGAGAGAGAGAGTGACTGGCTATAGATCATCTAATTGGCTCTGTGATTAAAATGAGACTAGAACTCACAGTCTTCAGGTTTCTAGCCTGATGCTTTGACCACTACACCAAACTGGTTCTTAATTAATACTAACAAATAGCTAGGTCAGGGGTCTTCAAACCTGGCCCTTTTATGACTTGTGGACTTCAACTCCCAGAATTCCTCAGCCAGCATGCCTTGCTGAGGAATTCTGGGAGTTGAAGTCCACAAGTCATAAAAGGGCCAAGTTTGAAGACCCCTGACCTAGGTCATTGAGCACAAAGACACTTCCCTAAATTACATTTTGTTCAAAGTTGCATCATCTCTTTGCAGCTATGAGCTGTTTTGATCACTAAGGCAATAACAAGAGCTAAATAAGGAAATTTTCAAAAGCTGTCTTTATTTGTTAGTGTTTAAGAGACAAAGGGAATGTTCTCTCTCTGTCTCTCTCTCCCTCTCTCCCTCCCGCCACCCACCCCCGTCTCTCTCTCTCTCTCATGCTTTTCATCCATGAAAATGTAGCTTAAGGAGAAAAGTGTTCTCCTATGCTATGTATTTGTTAAAAATATAACTTCTAATATAATGAATGTTTGCTGGCACTTTGATCTCGTGGTTAAAGTATCAGGCTGGAAGCCAGGAGACTGAATTCTAGTCCTGCCTCAGGCATGGAAAACCAATGGGGTGACTTTGGGCCAGTCACTCTCTCTCAGCTCAATTCATCTCACAGGGTTGTTGTTGAGGGGAAAGGAGGATGAGGAAGGAGTATTAGGTGTGTTAAACATCTTGAGTTATTTGTAAAAATAATAAAGGCAGGATAAAATTTTTTTAAAAACATTTCAAGGTAAGCCCACTTTTACCATCCAAGACAACTATGTCATCAACATTTTTCTTTGTAAATGGGATCTGCTGCTCCTTAGTCAGCATTCTTTTAGCGCTCTTTATATACTTAGGAGCACATCCTCTAACTAGGGCTCCTGATATATTTAAACTCCCAACAATTTACATCTATCCAAAAATGTCACACTCTCCCACCTCAAAGACACGAAGAGAAATAAAAAAACAAAAGTTTTAAGATGCTAAGACCTAAGGTATGTATTAGATTTTTTTCTCCAACATTTCCATCTTTAGAGTAGAAGACTAACTAAAAAGAAATTGCAGGTCTTCAGTGGAATTGAAGTAGTTTGCTGCTTGGATTGCCTCCTTAGGATTGCTGCTGCCTCCTCTCCATTCTTGGTTCTGGGAATCATATCTGTGGCTACTCTCTTGCATGAGTATCTCCTTGCTCATCCGCTGGACACTCTATCAAATCTTCTCTGTACAATGTACGTATATCTCAGACAGCCAACCCCGGTTATTGTCAAATGTTCTCCAATGCAGGAGCTGAGGCAACATAATCTGTGGCAAATAATGGGTTTCCCAGTTCCAGAGTGAAATCTATGAATTACTGGGTCATTACTGAAGCAGGAAGGAAGGAAGGAAGGAAGGAAGGAAGGAAGGAAGGAAGGAAGGAAGGAAGGAAGGAAGGAAGGAAGGAAGGAAGGAAGGAAGGAAGGAAGGAAGGAAGGAAGGAAGGAAGGAAATTATATCCTCCTTTGCTTTGGTTCTCTTATGATTTATAGGGCAAATCTTTTAGATTGATAGCACTACAAATATTTTCTTCCTTTATTGTCTAAACTTTTCAGATGAGACTGGAACTTATTAAAATGTGTAGGTTTCCCTGAAATATGGCAAATAAATTGATAAAACACAGCGCATTATGTAGAAGCAAGTATTAAATGACAATAATTAATCACTGAGAAAATAAATCAGGAGAAGTGACTAGGTCATCCTGCACAAGAATGAGAAGTGGCTTGGCATACAAGCCAATCCATATGGGGAAAGATGTGCATTTTCCTTAACTGCAACCCATTATCTCCTAAACACAGCTCACATTTCTCTTAAGAGACAAATAGAATTTGATTTATGCCCATTAAACACTATCGAACATGGCAGATTGTGCACCAATCTTGGCAAAAAGATGATGCCGAACAAAAGCAAAGATTGGAATCAATGCAAGCAGTTGGGCATAAAGACCCATGAATAGTTTGTTTTATTTTCAGAATTGCTACCCACTCTCTGATCCTCTCCCTGCAAAATGGATATGCAGAGAATTCAAAATCCAGAAGTATCTAAGAACTGCAATATATAAGATTAAAAAAGCAAGAGATAAAGGAGGAAATCTCTATTTTAAAAAAGCCAGATATCTAGATTTTGGGTTAAATAATTATTTAAGTTCATTGTCAGCAACCACTGTAAGTTTTATGGAGCCTTTTTCATTGTTTATGGCCAGATTATACAAAAATCTAAATTGATTAATCAAATGAGTTTTGGTTTGCTGATTAAACATGTCGTCAATTGACTAAAGTTGCATAAATGAATTCTATAAATATTTTTAAAGAAACAGCCTCTTTTCAAGTATATCAGTGTTGTAGCAGGTGACATCTGAAAAAAGGCATTCCCACCTGGTGAGAATAAGAGCCCTGTGATCTGCAGATATTTATGTTTTAAATATATTGTTCCAGAATTTGGGCAAAGGCTTGGAATTTTTTAACTAAGTAGGCAGCCAGTTATTGGCAGCAATAAGCATGGTTATATTTCCTTTTTTTTCCATTTCTCTTGCAAGCCTTTTCTATTAAGTGATTTGGGAAAGGAAACTATTTCAGTCCTATCCAGTTCTATAGCAGGTGCTTTAAAGCACAAACTGATAAATTGAGGAGGAGAGGGAGGAGAGGGAGGAGAGGGAGGAGGAGAAGAAGGAGAAGGAGGAGGAGGAGGGAGGAGGAGGAGAGGAGGAGGAGGAGGAGGAGGAGAAGAAGCGAAGAGAAAAAGTAGAAGAAGAAGAGAAGAAGAGAAGAAGAAGAAGAAGAAGAAGAAGAGAAGAAGAAGAAGAAAAGAAAGAAGAAGAAGAAGAAGAAGAAAGAGAAGAAGAAGAAGAAGAAGAAAGAAGAAGAAGAAGAAGATAAGAAGAAGAAGAAGAAGAAGAAAAGAAGAAGAAAGAAGAAGAAGAAGAAGAAGAAGAAGAAAGAAGAAGAAGAGAAGAAGAGAGAAGAAGAAGAGAAGAAGAGAATAAGAAGGAAGAAGAAGAAGAAGAAGAAGAAGAAAAGAAGAAGAAGAAGAAGAAGAAGAAGAAGAAGAAGAAGAAGAAAAGAAGAAAAGAAGAAAAGAAGAAGAAGAAGAAGAAGAAGAAGAAGAAGAAGAAGAAGAAGAAGAAGAAGAAGAAGAAGAAGAAGAAGAAGAAGAAGAAGAAGAAGAAGAAGAAGAAGAAGAAGAAGAAGAAGAAGAAGCAGCAGCAGCAGCAGCAGCTATGTAGTGACCATCTGGATATTTATTTATTTAACAAATTTATAGTCCTGGTTGGACAAAAGTGACAGTTGAGTGTTGAACTCTCTACTAGGGTAGTTCTTAAAAAAATAGTTCTTAAGAAAATTTATATTGCCACCCAATTCACTCATGGTGACTCCAAGCAGCTTACAGAAATAAAACCCCAATACAAATCCAATGAGCCCCCCCCCCGAGATGGGATAGATGAATGCTCCCAAAGTTCCCTGTAAAGAGAGTAATAAAGGAGCATGTGGCTTAGGGACCCACAAACTGTCTCCACATGAGCATAAACGCTGCTGAGGAAGGATGCTTGGTGTTATTGTAAAAGCTTGCATTTGTTGAACCCCTTTACAAATACAAATGGCCCTGCCTCAAATGTGCAATAAACTTAACTGTTGTATAGATAGTCCTTGACTTAATAACAGTTCATTTAGTGACTGTTCAAAGTTAAAGCAGCATTGAAAAAAATGACTGATGACCATTTTTCACATTTTGCAGCTTTCCCATGTTCCCATGATCAAAATTCCGATGCTTGGCAACTGATTCATATTTATGATAGTTGCAGTGTCCCGGGGTCATCTAGTCACCTTTTGTGACAAGCAAAGCCAATGGGGAAACCAGATTCACTTACCAACTGTGTTACTAACTTAACAACTGCAGTGATACACTTAACAGCTGTGGCAAGAAAGGCTTAATTGTGGTCATACGTTGAGGACTACCTGTAGTTTATAAGCCATATGGAAAAGTTAGAAGGATGTGTGAATCCAGCCACTCAACAAATAATGGCTAAATACTCCTGACTCAAAGTTCATTGAAGTTAGTACTTTATTGTACTTTATTGAAGGTTTAATGTGTCAAAAGGGGCAAATATTATATTATATTATTATAAATATTATATTATTGGGGATGAATCAAATCAGTGAATTTAAATAAATTTAATTCATATGATGTGGAATCTGTTTTAGTTTTTATTCTGTTCCTACCAACTCCTGTTTCAAGTATAGCCTCCACCATACCACTTAAAGGCCAGGAGCAGCTCTCGGCTTGAAAAGAAGTCACACAAGTTCTGAAAAAACTCATCCTATTGGAGTCATTATCAGGAGTTTCCAAATGGTTGCACCAGATGCCAGAGATGCCTCTTCAGAAAGCAGAGCAGTCAAGATGCCATCTTTCAAATGCATTCAGTTACTGCTTAGGAGTCCCAACTTACTTGTGATTTGATTCTCCCTCACACTCACAAATGCACACATGCAAACATAAGCAACCCGCCAGGACAATGTAATTAGCAGCCTGAATGTTACCCATTTTCCTGGGAAATAATGACCTGGCCTCTTTTCGTTGCTGCCAATGCTGCAGGGCTGGCAGCTATCCTTGTATTGAGATGGCTGCCCTTTCCCCATATTTCAAATTGCATTGCAGATTTGCTTGCCATGCCAGATACCAGTTTTACCGAGCTAACACTGGAAAAGGACAGCCTACCCAAACTTCCTCCTGAGTCCTAAAATAAATTGCTGAGGGTCTGCCAAACCTGTCACCACCCACCATGGTGATGATTCAGAAGAGAAGTGCTTTATGTTTTCCTGACCAAGATGGAGTTGGAGTGCAGGGCAGTGATTGCTTTTGAAGGAACAAGAAAGCAGATGTGGGATAAATAGGAAGGGAAATTGAGAAGGGAGATGAAAAGTATTTGGTTTTCATCCTCAAGCAAGCCCTCTTCATTTCATACTCTTGAACCAAGAGATGAATCTATTAAGAGGTTTAGTGCAAGGCTGAATGACTTTTTGGTACTCTGGGAGATCCATGGGGGAGTGCAAATAACTCAATACAGCAGCTAGAATCACACAATTGAAACTTCATGGGGTTTTGATTGTGTAGTTATAGTCAACATCTTGACTTTTTTGACCCTACCCCATCCCAGTCTGTGCTTTCTATTCAGGGGGAAGGAACCATCCTGTTAAAGTGATGGGGTCATGGCACAGATTTGGATGGAGCCACAATTTTCTTTTTTAATTATTATTATTATTTCCTTAATTTCCAATTATAATTTTGAGAAAGATTCTCCTTTCTGCCTTTTTTTCTCTCTCAGCTTTCTTTTGGCTGTATACTGCTGTCTTGGTGCACTTCCTACTTAACAAGAATCAGAAACCATGTCAAAAAATAATCGCAAATCTAGTCAGAAAGTACAAAGAGGAACAAAGGACAGACTTGGAGGCTTCATATAGTCAAGGAAGCTCATGCTGAACAGCCTTAGTTTCATACCTTATAATCAGTTCAGCTGCCTCTTGACTTTTTTCATTGCTTAACATCGGTTAAGCAACCTGTGGCTGAATGTAATGTGTAAACACAGATAACATTTTGCTAGATGGATGGGGTTGGGATGGGGATTGGATAAATGGCAGCTTCTATTGTGTTGTAGGGATTCCTATCAGGACTTCAAAGGAAAGATGTTTTTTCAGAAGAGGTTCAGGGTTTTGTAACATAACAGAAAGCAGAAAGCTCTTGTTCCTAGATTAAGGTTTACAGAGACGAGGCAAATACATTAACAAGAAATGACATAGTTTTCATACTTTTTGGAAAAGCTCTCAGGCTTGCAAAGGGGGGGGGGGAGAGAATAGCTACATAGAGCTTCCCGCACACACACTCTGTCTCTCACATCATCTCTGGAAAGAGGCAATGCCTGTTTTGATTCATGGCAGCATTGTCAGCCTGCACCCTACAGGAAGGAAAATGCTAAATCCAGAACAAACAAGAAAAGCTGTTTCTGAATAAGATAAAGAACTTAAAAACAAACACCATTACATTCTGCCCAGGGAGTAACAAGATTATTAGAGAAAAAGATCAGGGTTTCAGAACTTCAAAGCATTCCTGTTTAACTTCATGATGGCATTAAGATGGGTGCTAGAAATGGTGTACTGTAAGTGTCCCAACTTAATGCCATCATGAAGCTAAACAGGAAAGAGAACAGCTCCAATGGTTAGCCCTGCCTCACTTGATGCTTTCAGATCTCCCAATGGGCGTGACAGAAAGGAAGGAAAGTAAAAAGTGTTTACAGAAGGTTACAGAATAACAGAGTTGGAAGGGACCATGTAGGTCACCCAGTCCAACCCCCTGCTCAAGCAGGGGACCCTATACAACTAGGATTCCAAGATCCCTCTCACAGTTACTGCTGTTAAGCCAGGTTTCACCTAATCTGTATGTGTACTTTTGGTTTTTCTTGCCTAAGTGTAGGACTTTACTTTTCTATGTTGAATTTCATTTTGTTAGATAGGGTCCAGTGTTCAAATCTATCAAAATCTATCTAGGCTGTTGGCTATTCCTGCCAGCTTAGTATCATCTGCAAATTTTATAAGTTCTATTCCCTCATCTAAATCATTTATGAAGATACTGGAGATTACTGGGCGTAAAATGGAACCTTGTGGTACTCCACTGCTTACTTCCCTCCATGTAGATGTAGTACCATTAAGGACTACTCATTGAGTACGGTTTGTCAGCCAATTACAAATCCATCTGGTGGTGATGGAAATCTACCCCACGTTTTCTAGCTTAGGTTGTAATCTACTTTGTCAAATACTTTACTGAAGTCTAGGTATACTATGTCCACAGCATTTTGCTGGTCTACTAATTTAGTCCCTTTGTCAAAGAATGAAATAAGATTGAGTTTTCAAATAAGAATGTGAGAATGGAAGTCTGGTTTTGGACTTTCTGATTGGCCTAATAAATAAAGGAAGCAAAGAAACTAATTAGGGTTTCAAGCAAAGTGAGCTGGAGTAGCAATCTGATTTTTGAAGGATAAAATGAGCTCATTGAATATTGGCACTTTTGTTAGGGATATAATGAAATATGTATAAGATAAATATACAGAGGTATAGGTAAATTTATAGCTATATCAATGTATTTGTGTAAATGAAAATTGTATAGGATATCTCTTTCATCATGAAGAAAATCTATGTGGTTCCTAGAAATCAAAAATTGCTTGATGGCACATAATCAATCGACCAATCTATCTTAGAGATACTTTGCAACTTTGCTGTAGCAACATAAAAGATTACTGTGGTAGCCTGGAACATACATCCTGTCATACAGCATTACAGTCTGGTTTGGAAGCATCACTGCTTCAGACAGAAGGGTGGTGCAGAGAGTGGTGAGGATGGCAGAAAAGATTATTGGCAGTTCCCTTCCTTCCATCCATAGCATATAAGCGTTGCTTGAGCAGGGTCCACAAGATTGTCTGGGACACTACACATCCTCTTCACAACGTGTTTTCCTTGTTACCTTCCGGGAGGAGGCTTCATGGTATCTGAAGCAGAACATCCAGATTCAATCATAGTTTCATTCCATACGGTATTAACCTTATGAACTCTAAAGCTTCCTCTTTCCATTATGTATTCAAAATGGTCAGTGATTAATATTTATATGTTATTTATACATGATGTAAGTTTATACATATGTTGTATATAGCATGTTTAAATGTGTTATGTGTGTGAACACTTTGAGACTAAACAACTAAATTTCATTTTTAATGTGTGCCAATGTGCTCACAGTAAAAAATGACAATAAAGGTTATCTACCTACCTACCTACCTTCCTACCTACCTATCTATCTACCTATCTACCTATCTACCTATCTACCTATCTACCTATCTACCTATCTACCTACCTATCTACCTACCTATCTATCTATCTATCTATCTATCTATCTATCTATCTATCTATCTATCTATCTATCTATCTATCTATCAATCATCTATCTATCTATCATCTATCTATCTACAGTAAATGTATTGCAAAATACAAGCTCAGTTTGCTAATCTTTCCCCCACACACATACACACTTGTACCTAAGTATGGCACAAATATTCCCTGGCAATACCTTTTTTCTCTCATGTTCCCTTGATATTGTCTATATCTCGTCAGCAGACCATGAATGAGACAATTCTAAATCATCCTTAGCTGTACAAATATTAAAATCGTATTTTCTCATTATACCAAACTCATTTCAGATATACACAATCTGATAGGCTTTATTTCTTGGCGTTACCTGGCAGGGAAATTGGGTGACAGGATTAATTGGTAATAGAGGCAAGAACAGAAATCAGTAAGGGGATAGCAAACATCATCTCACCATAGATTTGTACTTAATCAAGGATGGGTAGATCACACTTGAACTTGGTAAAAGGAAAACAGCCAAAATGTGGAAGAAATGTAGATGTCTATCGAGATTCTCAGTCATCCAGGTCATGGGTTGTCCAGAACTGAAGAAGCTTCTTGAATGAGAAGCAAAATGTCTTCAAGCAAAAACAAAGAAAGTCCAGTTGCCTTTTGAAAAAGCAAAAAGCCTATGAAAAAAAATTAGAGTTTGCTTTTTTAGGACAAAGCTATGTAAATACCTCCATAGTTCTGGTTTTTGATGTAAACAATATGAATTTGGGCCATCACCAAAAGGTTAAGAAAGCCTAATTACTCTGACATCTCAGAAGAAATGGTGAAAGGAAGACGGCTCCACTAAAAATAGAGTTAACCACCATGACAGATTGAAGAGCCGGCAAGTAGACCTGCTATTAGTAATTCCTCTCTGGAGAAGGAGAGGACCTGAGATCACCCACAAGTATTTTTACAGCTGTTCCTCCCAAGGAGGACAGTGGTCTCTGGCATGTTTACTGCTCTGGGAGATGAGCTATCTTGGTCAACCCATGGTTGGTGCCTTTAAGGATATTGGGCTCACATACTTCTTTTTCTAATCACTTTTGGAAATTGCTTTTTAACTGTTTTTCAGCTATTAGAAACCTTTGGATTGATATGTTTTATAGCATCAGGAGAGTTTCCTTCAATCCTTAGTGAAAGAAGTTTTAACTATCAGTTTAAGGACTTAAAAAAATCTGGATTAAATAGCAAAAGGCTAATTAAAATTTTGATTTTAGAAGGTTATAAATACAAATACAGATAAATTTGAAATAAGATTTTGGAATTAATTAGAAGAATCCTTCCCATAGGAAAATATTTTTAAACTTCTAAAAGAAAATATAGGATAGGATAGGATAGGACTGAATGTTGGACATTAAAGAGAAATAGAAGAGACAAAATTTTGCAATTAAAGGAGAATATTTAAATGGGATTTACTAATACAGGATGGAAAAAAATATTTTAATCTTAGACATATTAAAGGATATTTTTGAACAATGAACCTTGAAGTTAATTTTAAGAGAGTCTGCCTCTATAGATAGACTGTGTTCAGAAGATATTATGAAACAATTTTATTGAATAAGACTGAGACAAAAATTGATTTAGCTACAAGCTATAAGAATTATATGGAAAAAGATGCTATACCGAACACACAAAAGATGTGTGGCTGATGACTTAATAACTAACAGGGATATCCAAATAACAAACCAAGAGACTGACTTGGGTAATCTTCCTATACTGGTGTTACAAATGAGGCTTGTTAAAACTTTGAAGAATTTTGTTAGAAGGGACAAAGAGAAAATGAAGAGAAATCAAGTTTTTAGACGTGAAAGGGCTAAGGATCAAGATTGTTAAAAGTAAAATGAAAGAATATAAAATGTAAATGTAAATTAATAAATAAAATATAACTTTTATATATAAAATATAAATGTGTCCTACAAGTTAATTTCTTATCATTTTCTTTTTGTCTCTTCTCAGAAACTACTTCACATATTTGTTTAACACATACCAGAAACAGCATCTATATTTTAACAAAAATATCTTCTTCCCATATCTTATCTACAGTATAAAACCTTATAGATCGTATCTTATCTTTAAAGCCTTATCATTCAATCCTGGTCAATAAAAATCCATTAACAACCAGTAGAATTTTTTTTTAACCTTGATTAAATAAGCCAACTTCATATTCCTTGTTTTTGCTTTAAAAAATCTTGATATTTATTCCTTTTAAATAGTGTCATAAAAGTTTATTTCTTTTCATTTTCTCTTTCCCTTTTCTATGAACTCCTTCATGAGTATAACATATTTCTTTTGTAAGTCCAAGATAAGAAAGTTGTCCAAGTCACTTTTCTGATTTATTATTTGTGCATCCCTTTTATTTATTAAGAAATCAATTGGTTTCATTTGTAAGTGCATTGTATCATCTTCCATATCATATTTGTATCCTGCCATTTTAAAAACCATATGTAAAACAGCCCAATTCTCAATTGTGTCCTCTTCTATCATCTCTCTTAAATCTTAAGAGAAGTAGACAATCTTAAGAGAGGTTTCTGAGTACATCGTTGCCAAATATCTTTGAATTCTTCCAAAGTTAAAATACTTCTCTCTAATCTGTATTGGTGGTTCTCTTCCTTGTTAACTAGAATATTTTGCTCTTTTTGGTTGCCTCTGGTGTCCAGCCTTCAAAGTCTCATCTTATCATGTTTTTTTCTAATCCACAACATTTTCCCACAGAAGAATTTTTTATGCTTAGATTTAAAATCTTCATATATTTTAATAGAGTTTTAAAAACCCACAGGATTCTTATAGTTTCAAAAATCTTATTTCCAATTCATCTGTCTGTTCAAAACTTTCCAAAATCAATGTCCTAATTACCTTTTTGCTATTTATTTCAGAGATAAAAAATTAAGTTTTTTTACTTACATGAAATATCTTTCACTAAGGATTGGAGGAGAATCACCCGGTGTGCTGAAACTTATAGTTCTAAAAGTCTTTTTTTTCTTTAATATATTAGTGTTATATTATAATATAATATAATACAGCATACTACAGCATTATGGTAATGCTGTTTGATTATACCTGAAATTAATCCTCCAAACTGGAAGCATAAACTACCTCAGAGGATTAACTTCAGATAATGTCTAGAAAAATACTAGACCATCCTTTGAACAACTAAATTAGTATTGTCCTGATCAATAATGAAATATATTGGACTTCCATTCCTAAAATGTTCCATTTTATGCTTCCTAGTCCTGATCTAGACTGAGACTTCATGTGCTTCAGAAATGAACTCCAAAAATGGAACCACATGATGCATATGTTGAGTATCAACTCTTCAGTCTCTTACGATGTTTCCAGAAAGGATGAAAAATGTATTACAAATGAGTCAAAGATACAGTTCTCAGTGTGCGATAAGCTTCAGAAGAGGACTTTGGGAATTTTATCTATGGATATTTTAATTTTATTTTTCTTGATGTGTTCATTTTATTTTGTATCTTCTTTTAATTACTGTAAGCTATTTTGACTGCATGTATAATCAGAACAGAGAGGGGTATAAAATGTAATAATAAAATATGAATATTTAAATATAGGACTACAGTTCTGCAGTAGTGAACATGCTTTGTATTCAGGTCCCAGAGTACAATCCTATGAAATTCTAATCTCTGGAGAGTTCCTGCCTGTTGGTAGAAGGAATGTTAAGCTTGATATTGTAGTTGAGAATATAACAAATATAATGTCTTGTAATTGATAGCTATGCTTAAAACAAATTTAGGACTTTTATGCAACACTTAGCTTGTTCTCTATTGGCATTGCAGATATGAAATTGGCTTCACATCATAAGGTTCAAATAAATAGCATTCAAACAATCATTTTTCAAAGTCTGCTGGTTATCAGAAGGCTATGGAAGATGCATAAACTACATGCTATTTTTTTTTCCTACCATGAAAATTTCTTACCAATCCTGGGAAGAACTCTACTGCAGTCTACTTTTCTGCATGGGAGAAAGAGTCAGCTTGATAACCAATATCTTTAAATAAAATGCATAGTGGGGATGAGGAAGACATTGCCATAAAGCTGTGATGAAAAATAATGCACTGTTCTACTTGCCAGAATAAATGATAGTCAAGATGTGTCTCGGATTTGCAAAACAATTGAATCTCTGAATCTCTACCAGCCTTTTCTCATCCATCAATGCCTCTTCATGCAAAATTATTTTATTTTTAAGGCAGGGTGATGAAAACTCATACATGTGACTTTGTGGACCACCTCCCTCAAAGATTTTGCATAAAGTAAGGGAGGGAATTTCCTGAAAAGAGTGGATCTTCCTGAATATTTGTAATCCACAGGTATTTATTTCATTTAAAAGCATTTTGAAAATTCCACAGATGACCTCATTTGCATATGGCATTATTACACAAGTGACACAAATTGCTACATATGAATGCAAAATTAACATCAACTCAATTGTCTTGCAAGTCTCCTTTGGATGCAATAGGCTCAATCCACTTTTTTACTCTAAAATGGAAATTTGATCCATTGCATTTGGAGCCTACTAAATGTGCAGTAGACTTCAACTAAATTTCTTTAAACTAAATTTCACTCTGGGTGCGTGGATGTGTGCACAAATATACACATTGTGAGTTCATTACAGGAGTTCCTTGCTTGTTTTAAGCTCCGTACTAGTTTTGAACTTTTTGTATTCAAAAAGTGATAGTACCACTTTATACTTCACTACACTGCCACACATGGAATACTGCATCCATTTTCTGGTCATCGTGATTAAAAAAAAAGATGCTGAGACCCTAGAAATTGTGCAGAGAAGAGCAACAAACATTATAAGAAATCTAGAGGCTAAACTGTACAGTGAACAGTTAAGAAACTAGGTATGTCTAGCTTATCAAAGAGAAGGATTGGGGGTGACATGCTGTCTTCCAGTACTTGAGAGCTGTCACACAGAAGAATGGGTTGATTTATTCTCCATAGCAAGAAGCAATGGTTGGAAGTTCATTAAAGAGAGATTGAACCTATAACTAAGAAGAAATTTCCTGATTGTGAGAACAATTCAACTATCAATGGAACAGCTTGCCTGGTCGTGCAGTGGTTAAAGTGCAGTATTGCAGGCAAACTCTGTCCACAACCTGGAGTTTGATCCTGACAGGACTCAAGGTTTATTCAACCTTCCATCTTTCCAAGGTTGGTAAAATGAGGACCTAGATTTTGGGGGGCAATATGCAAATAATGCTTGCAAACCATCCAGAGAATCTGTAAAGTGCTATGGGGCAGTATAAAAGCCCAAATGCTATTACTATTTGCCACCAGAGTTATGGGTGCTGCATCGTTGGAGGTTTTCAAGAATAGACTGGACAACATTTGTCTGGGATAGTATAAAGTTTCCTGCCTTGAGCAGGGGGTTGGACTAGAAGACCTCCAAAGTCCCTTTCAGCCCTATGTTTCTGTGATTTTGTGGGAGAGATGTTGAGGGCATTAACAAAGCAATCTTTACTATATGTCTTTAAGTAGATGCTTTAGAAGTTGTTGTTGTTTTTTTAAATCTTTATTTTACTACTTTTTTAAAAAAGTGCACAAATACCAATCCCCCCTAAAATTTTAAATATCCAACTGATAAACAATAACAAACAAAATCCCCAAAAGGAAAAACAATAATAATCCAAGCATCTCATCTATTTATCAAATATTAATATTAAATATTGCATATAAAGTTATACCTTAAAAGACTGTTGTACAACATCATGAAATGTTGCCAAAGGGAAACATACTGCATTGTTTTCCGACCAGTAGAAAATGTGACTTTTTCAACAAGATAAATAATGCATATTTTGAATCAGTTGTTAATATCCAGAATAGTAATACTTTTTCCTGTTTCTCAAAATAATTATCTTACCCATTCCACCTGTCCCATATAACCAAAGTTCCTAAAATTGTAAAATTCCACATTTTTTGGAATTAATGCAACAAAATATCTTTAATAACACCCACAAATATGGAAATAATGTTGCTAATAATAATATAATGCCAAAAGATAATAATTGCTCACCAAATCAAATCATTTGATTTCACATCTCCAACAATTTGGTATCCAATCTTATTTATTTATCCAATTTATATGGCTGCCCATCACAATGAATGACTTTTTTGGTGCTTCCAATAAACTCTACACAGAATCTTTTGATGAACCAATTTCAGTCTTAAAATCAACAGGTTCAATTTAACATTTTTTAAAAAACATGTGACAATTGATGTTCTACTGTTACAAATTTAACAAAATAACAGAGTTAGCAGGGATCTTGGAGGTCTTTTAGTCCAGCCCCTTACTCAGGCAGGAAACCCTATACCATTTCAGTCAAAACGTTCACTGTTGGAACATCCACAACTTCTGGAGGCAAATTATTCCAATGATTAATTGTTCTAACTATCAGGAAATTTCTCCTTAGTTCTAGGTTGCTTCTCTCCTTGGTTAGTTTCCATCCATTGCTTCTTGTCCTGCTTTCAGGTGCTTTGGAGAATAGCTTGACTCCTTCTTCTTTATGGCAACCCCTCAGATATTGGAACACTGCTATCATGTTACCCCTAGTCCTTCTTATCATTAAACTAGACATACCCAATTCCAGCAACTGTTCTTTGTTTCTCTTCTTGTATTCTTTCTAGAGTCTCAACATCTTGTTTATATTGTGCTAACTAAAACTGGATGTAGTATTCCAAGTGTGGTCTTACAAAGGCAATATACAGTAGTATTAACACTGCACATGATCTTGATTCTATCCTTCTGTTAATGCACCTAGGACTGCATTGGCTTTTTTGGCTGCTGCCAATTTCAATTCTTTAGTTCAGCTTTAAATTTCTGCTTTATTTATTTATTTTTACAAATGTGATGTAGGTTTATTTTCAGATGTACATTTCATGAAAATAGAAAGCACCTCAACTTCGTTGAAGCAGCTAAAGTGACGGACCCATACCAAGCTATCAAAATGTGCTTCAAGTATGTATATTGCTACAGTTGTGAATTAGACAAATGACATTCTATTTGTTCAGAAAAATCCTTTAAATAATTGGTTGTAAACCAATTGTAAAGTAATTGGTTTACAATAACTGGTTTTGGAGAGCCTATCTTGAGAAAAGCATTGAACTAATTGACTTCTAAGCTCTCTTCTGATTTATTCATTTTATAACCAACAGAAAGAAGAGCAAGTGAAAAACTGGGATTTTATTTAGTACTCATTCAAAGGATTTTTACTGACTATCCAATAGAATAGCAATAGACCAGTGTATTTGTGAACAACTACTACATTGAAATTTTAGTCCTAGAGTTGTTTTCATTTCAAATTATTAGACCAATGAAGCTGAGGTCTCTTTGTCTCATTTTGCTAGCTTAAAACCACATCTATGTCATGATCAAGTAGACTTGATCTAATAGAAGATATGTCTCCTAAAGCCATTTAAACCCTTCAATCAGAATAGAGCTGGAAGAGACCTTGGAGATCTTCTAGAGTGAGTCCAACTCCCTGCTCAGGCAGGAGACTCTACTTGAGACAAGTGACTTTCCAGTCTTTTCTTAAAAATCTCCAGTGATGAAGCACTCACAACTTCTGAAGACAAGCTGTTCCACTAGTTAATTGTTCTCACTGTTAGGAAGTTTCTCTTTAATTCCTGATTGCTTCTCTTCTTGATTAGTTTCCATCCATTGTTTATTGTCTTGCCTTCTGGTGCTTTGGAAAATAGGTTGACCCCCTCTTCTTTGTGGCAGCCTCTCAAATACTGGAATACTGCTATCACATCACCCCTAGTCCTTCTTTTCTCTAGACTAGCCATACCCAGTTCCTGCAACAATTCTTCATATGTTTTAGTCTCCAGGCCTTTAATCATCTTAGTTGCTCTTAGTTACCCTCTCAACAATCATTTCTGTAATCCAAGAATTTCAAAAAAACTGATGCTCATCATCTATCATTTAAGTTTTTATTTGGTTTTTCTATATATATTCTAGCAACTAATCAAATATAAATTCCCATTTTAATTGATATTGCATTATTCTCTTCCATTTCCATACATTTTGTGCAGATCTTTTATATTGTTTTGTGATGCTCTACTTTTTCTTTAGACATTAGACACCAAAGATCAGCCAGAGTTTGTGATTAAATGAAAGGCTGTAATTTTCAACACCACCTTTTAAAATTTTAAATTAATTGTTATGATAAAAATTAATATCATTAATGATTTAACTACTTATTTTCTTATCAAAACTGTCTTTAGTTAAAAGCTCATTTTTCCCTCAGATTTTATATATAACTAATTTCTCACAGAGTATTCATGAAGCTTTGGTTTTGCAAAATTGAGGTTTTTTTTTCTTTTGTTTGCAATTTTACTCTTTTCCCCTCTTACACATATAGACATTCAGTTAACATGATGTGTCATAATCGCATTCCTCCTTTGTTGTTTTAGCTGGTTCAGTGAAAGCATTGCCTTGATACAGAATAAGGAATTTACATTTTGGACAAGAAGATTAATTTCTTTTCGAAGAAACTAGAATGACTCTCTACTGGTTTTAAGTTTCATTCTATTACAGGAACAAACTTTGGAAACATAAGAACAACTGGATAGAAGTTCTGATATTATGCTGCCACTTGGATCTTCTTGTCTCTTTTTAGAAATTGTATATTGTCTTTGTCAACTCAGGACAAAAAAAAAAATCAACATAGAAAATAAAAAATAGGAATAAAGCAAAATGAGTTGGCTGTTGATTCAGAGATTATCTGATTTCAGGACTATACTTTCCTTCATTCTTGATGGAGTTTTGTTACACCAGAAAGAACACATTCACAATCTGGTGAACGGTGGGGAGTACTTCCTGTACTTAAAGCTCCAGCTCAAATAGCAGTTGAAAACTATGGCCAGAAGGGCTTTTGCACAGTTTTAGCTGATGCACTAGTTATGGCCAGGATGCACTGGAGATGGTTACTCATGCCCTTGTCATTTCTCAATTTGATTAGTGTAATGTGCACTAAATGGAGCTCCCATTAATTAATAGTTAGAACAATTAATCAGTGGAATGGGTTGCCTTCAGAGGTTGTGGGGTGCTCCATCATAAGAGATTTGTAAGAAGAGATTGGACAACCATTTGTCCAGAATGGCATAGGGTCTCCTGCTTGAGCAGGAGGTTGGATTAGAAGATCTCCAAAGTCTCTTCCAACTCTGTTATTCAGTTGTGGCTTTAATGCTATAGTTCAAACTAGGAAACTGGCAGAGTACTCAGTTGTAATTAGAAAACAATTCAGGCTCAATAGAGTTGGTCCAGTGTGCCTCATTGGGTTTTTGTTGTAGGGATAGCATTGAAGGAAAGTGATAGCTAGAGCCACCAGAAAAAAATAATGAATGAATGAATGAATGAATGAATGAATGAATGAATGAATGAATGAATGAATGAATGAATGAATGAATGAATGAATGAATGAATGAATGAATAGGCATTTTGCAACACTGCTCAAAAGTCGTGGCTTTGTTCCTATCTGTTTAAAAGTTCAATCAGGAAAGAAAAATAATATATATAGCAACTTGACAATGCGATTTTGTGGCAACGGTTATTGTTTCACTCCCCACAGGAGAGAACTAATACAGTTAAGAGACTGCAAGATGATACAAGCTCCACATTTGATTGAAATGCCAAAGCAATTTCATTTCCAGATTTTAAGAATTTATCATGTGACAGGAAAGCTGCTAATGAAAGAAAAGAATCAACTATTGTTCCAATTTTGTTAGGAGGATTTCTGGAGATAGTGATAGTAAACTTGCTGTGTATTTTGGGTGGTTGTTCTTGCTCCTGTATGCAGAACCTGACTGGGAGAGAGAAGAGTCTTCTGGTGCATGTAGACATGAAAAGAGTAGCAAAACCTCAATTATCTTACTTTTGCAAAGTCAAGCATAGCAAAACTGCATCCAGTTTTGGTCACCATGATGTAAAAAAGATGTTTAGACTCTAGAAAGAGTACAGAGAAGAGCAACAAAGATGATTAGGGGACTGGAGGCTAAAACATATAAGGAACGGTTGCTAAAGCCTTTGATTGTGTGGATCACAACAAATTGTGGCAAATTCTGAAAGAGATGGGAGTACCAGACCATCTTATTTGTCTCTTGAGAAACCTATATGTGGGTCAAGAAGCCACAGTGAGAACTGGACACAGAACCACTGATTGGTTCAAAATTGGGAAAGGAGTCCGGCAAGGCTGTATACTGTCGCCCTGCCCATTTAACAGAGCACATCATGAGAAAGGCAGGGCTAGATGAATCAAAAGTTGGAATTAAGATTGCCGGGAGAAATATCAACAATCTAAGATATGCAGATGATACCACTCTAATGGCAGAAAGTGAAGAGGAACTAAAGAGCCTCTTGACGCGGGTGAAGAAGAAGAGTGCAAAAGTTGGCTTGAAACTCAACATTAAGAAAACCAAGATCATGGCATCCGGCCCTCTCAATTCCTGGCAAATAGATGGGGAAGAAATGGAGTAGTGACAGATTTTATTTTCCTGGGCTCCAAGATCACCGCAGATGGGGACTGCAGCCAAGAAATTAAAAGACGCTTGCTCCTGGGAAGGAAAGCTATGGCAAATCTAGACAGCATACTAAAAAGCAGAGATGTCACCCTGCTAACAAAAGTACGTATAGTCAAGGCCATGGTTTTCCCAGTTGCAATGTATGGCTGTGAAAGTTGGACCATAAGAAAGGCTGAGCGCCAAAGAATTGAGGACTTTGAACTATGGTGCTGGAGAAGACTCCTGCGAGTCCCCTGGACTGCAAGGCGATCAAACCGGTCAGTCCTAGGGGAGATCAATCCTGACTGCTCTTTAGAAGGCCAGATCCTGAAGTTGAAACTCAAATACTTTGGCCACCTAATGAGAAGGAAGGACTCACTGGAGATGAGCCTAAAACTGAGAAAGATTGAGGGCAATAGAAGAAGGGGACAACAGAGAATGAGGTGGCTGGATGGAGTCACTGAAGCAGTAGGCGTGAGCTTAAATGGACTCCAGAAGATGGTAGAGGACAGGATGCCTGGAGGAACGTTGTCCATGGGGTTGTGATGGGTTGGACACGACTTCGCAACTAACAACAACAGTTTAATGAAGAGAAGGACGAGGGGGGACATGATAGCAGTGTTCCAATATCTCAGGGGCTGCCACAAAGAAGAGGGAGTCAAGCTATTCTCCAAAGCACCTGAAGGCAGAACAAGAAGCAATGGATGGAAACTAATCAAGGAGAGAAGCAACCTAGAACTAAGGAGAAACTTCCTGACAGTTAGAACAATTAACCAGTGGAACAACATGCCTCCAGAAGCGGTGAATGCTCCAACACTGGAAGTTTTTAAGAAGAGACTGGACAGCCATTTGTCTGAAATGGTATAGGGTTGACCTCCAAGGTCCCTTCCAACATTATTATTATTATTATTATTATTATTATTATTATTATTATTATTATTATTATTATTATTATTATTATTATTATTATTATTATTATTATTATTATTATTATTATTATTATTATTATTATTATTATTAAAAGCAGTTCATTGCTTTTCACGATAGAGTACTGAGAATAAAGTCTATGTAATGTCAGCCAATTCATCATGGCAATATTTCAAGAAGGATTTTTTTCCCCTCCTGTTTTAACAGCAACAAACAATAGATAGACTTCTAAGGTACTGAATTTGGCTGATTTTGAAAAAGAAACTTAAAGAGTGCTAAAATAAATGTTTAATGTTTCTTTCCTCTCTCTCTCTCTTTAGCATTTTATTACAAATGTTTTAGTGCAATTTAGCAAGATGCTCAAAGCTGTTAAGGGAATAGGCAGCATAATGCACAATAAACTGTTAAGGGGATAAGCAGTAAAATAAAAATAGATTTTCTGCATAAATAAATACAAATGGGGGGATGGAAGAAGGACAAATTAAATTAGCTGTAGATATTAACATTATTACTTTGATCAATTAATTATTTAACTACTAGAGTTTTAACATACATGCCCAATAATAATTTAGTATTCCCCTGTTTTTCAGAGTTTTGTATTTACACATTTGTTGGCAATCATAGGTACTGTGGAATTGCAGCTCAGTGAATACCTAGAATTCCATGGAGATGAGAGACTTGAAGAGGTCTGCTTCTAACATAAATCTGGAAACAAAAACTTCTATCTTTATTTAAGCAATGATAGAAATGATATTGCGGTCTATCCTACTGACCATCACTGGCAACTGTTAAGAGGCACAGCTAAGCATAGTAGTTAAATCTTTTGAGTTATGACCAGAGTTTTTTGAGGTGCTCCAATAATGTTGTCTGTTCTACACAACCAGGTTTCCTTGCCCAGGGGTAATGGTATATATGGGAATGACCTTGGGAAATGGGAGGGGGAAGAGATGTCCCCTAGGGAGCAATCAGATAAGAGATGGCATGGCCCATAGTTGCATAATGGGCAGAGAAAGAGACTCAGAAAAGAATCTCCCTAACTTCTCAGACTGTAAAACAGACACCAGGTGATTTCTACTAGGAGACTTGCAAGATTGATGTCAGCCTTCCAAGCAGAATGGATGGGAAACAAAACCAGATGAGCTAATTATGTTTTATTTGCAAGGCTACATAAACAGATTCTCACAAGTCTGATTCTGTTACTTTCTTTCTCCCTACATTTATCAATCAGATAGCGGCAAGGGTGAGATATCCTTCCCAAACTACTGATTGGAAGTCTGTCCCATTCCCCATGCCTCCCCGATATGATCGGTGATACTTGCCATCATCCAATGCTGACCTTTATTGCTCAAAGATTGGACATTTTAAGCTAGGTTTAATTAGTGGAGTTTCTGGCTTCAAGACATTGTGTCCTCAAATAACTTAAGGTGTTAGAGAAAAAAAAATACCATGTAATAAACATTGATTTAAGTGATAATGGTCCCTTCGATTTCATGCAAAGCTGGATTCATTACCCTGATTTCAAAATACTGAAACTTTCCTAGTTAGCTGGGGGGATAACCAGTGGTGGGATTCAAATACTTGAAAAAACCAGTTCTCTGCATGGACACCACTTCCAGAAGTCTGTTCTGAGCCTCAGAGGTCTGGAAGTGGCGTCCACATGCTTCCAGTGAGCTGTTATGGCCCCGGCTCAGAACAGATTTCCGGAAGTGGCATCCATCCGGCAGTCCATTCTGGGCCTTGCGAAAAAGGGCTAGGACATCAGCTGGTTCACCAAAGTCAACAAAAAATTAGCCACCGGTTCTACCGAACCAGTGCGAACCAGCTAAATCCCACCACCGGGATAATTAACCATTCAGTTTCACTGTGGCATAGAGGGAGGAAGGAAGGAAGGAAGGAAGGAAGGAAGGAAGGAAGGAAGGAAGGAAGGAAGGAAGGAAGGAAGGTGCCTGGCCTTGTTCATAGCATGTTACCTCCATGACTCTCCAAATCCTCCTTCCAGATGTCCATATTTTTCAAGTATGGAATATGGTAACCCTATTTGAATGCCTTATAAAGGCCACCTGACTCAAGTAGCTACAAGATTTTACAGATAAATAATTGGGGATTTACTTGGAAATGGAATTTATCTATAACCTGGTCTGTAAATCATGTTAAACCATACATTTTTATTGGTATGAGTGTAGTTACTTTGGTCTATAAGCTAGGGCTGATTGTTTTGCCAGTCATTTGACATTTGTTCCATAAATCATGGATTGGCAATCTATAATTTCTTATGAATTGTGGGTTGTCTTACCTTGCCTGTTTCTCTTGAAGGGAAAGAAAGAGCTCTTCAAGTTTGACAGAGCTTACTATGGTGAGCAAAGCAACTTGTTGTAATGCAATCTGAAATTCTTTTGTGTTGGTGGAATCC
Organism: Azemiops feae; assembly: GCA_023970755.1. Taxonomy (NCBI): domain Eukaryota; kingdom Metazoa; phylum Chordata; class Lepidosauria; order Squamata; family Viperidae; genus Azemiops; species Azemiops feae. The sequence continues at coordinate 104,648 of JALGBA010000810.1, forward strand.
TAGGAAGTAGATAAATTCTTCTATAATTTGAGCACTACTACTTGTAGGCTTAATCCATACTTGGGCCCTTCCTGGATCTTTGAATTGTCAGGCTATGAGTGACAATATGACACAGAACCAGGGTAGCAAGTAGAATGTAGCCAGGATAGAATCAGCCTATTTCGTTCAGACATGCAGAGAAGGCCTGTTGAGTCTCTCATCCATTTCATCAGCTTCATAGGATATGGACCAGTTATCAGACCTTAATAGTACATTATTTGTGGAATAGACCTTTGCATAAACAAGTGAAACCATTCTGTCTCGATGTTTGAGCTGTAATTTATTTTATTTATTTATTTGTATCCCGCCTTTATTATTTTTACAAGTAACTCAATGCAGTAAATATTTCAACACACCTTCCTCCTATTTTCCCCACAACAACTCCATGAGGTGGGTTGGGCAGAGAGAGAGTGACTGACCCAAGGTCACCTAACTGGCTTTCATGGTTAAGGCAGAACTAGAACTCAAAGTCTCCTGTTTTCTAGCCTAGTGCCTTAACTACTAGACCAAAATGACTCTCATTTTAATTCTTTTTAGGCCCATTGTTTATATATTCTTTTCTTATTTATGTGATTTTTGTATTGCATGTTTTATCATATAATAATCTAACCTATTATTTAGGGTATAAATACTGGGAAATAAGCAAACAAATAAATCTTGAAGCTGAAAGATTGTGAAGCTACTTTTTAATCATCCCCAAATGGAATCTAGATGCTTTCCTTTAAATGTTAAAGGTGCAATTAACCCTCAGCAACCTATCACTCTGTTCATTTTCTAAGCAAAAATTACTAGCAAAGGAAACATTCACAGGCACCTTTCAGAATGCTGAACTAATTACAATATACATTTTGTTCACTTTTTGATTTTTTTGTCATTATTAGTTACCTTTCAGGTTTTCCAATGTAATAAATTCCCCTATATTTTCTTTAATAGATTTCAATATTATATATATATTTTAAATTTTCAGGTATTTTGTAAAAAAAAAAATAGTTTCCAGGTTGCTGATATACACTGCATTAAAAACATATGATGAGGTCTAAAGTCATTATTAGCTCAACATTTTGGAAGATTAGAATAAGAAACATGCTTTATTGGAGAAATGTATTGGTTTGAGGTTTAACCTTCCAAATGGCTGATGAATTGAAAGCTAACAGGATCTTTTAGAACACCAATAATACTCATAGATATTTGAAATAGGTGTGTGGATTTTCACAAATCCTTTATCAATAGCATCTTTCAGAAATGGCCATGAAACTATTTTGTATAACATGAAGCAGGTTTAACTCTCCTTTGCTCTAATACTTTATTTTTTTTCCTTATAAAGAGTAATCTTATGATCCCTAGGAGGGTGTTCCAAGGTTTTTGGGACTAACTAAAATTCTCTCTAGCCAGAATGAAATAACTAATATTCTTGAGTTTAACTGCCAAAGGTGACTATTTCTAATGTAGTGTTACCTCCTCAGAGGCCGCTAAAGCCCAAGGCCCACCCCAGCCCCGTTCCCCTTAGTCAAGCTCTGCAGCTGTGCTCTCTAGGTGTTAGTAAAGTGTCTCTTCCAACCGAGGCTCACACAAAGTGAGGAGGTGGCAGGCTCTTGTCTTCAGGGAGGGGCTTCCAGGAACAAAGATGACCAGCCCCTAGCCCCAATAGTCAATGCTGTGATGGTGTCTAGCAGCCCCAGGCTGTCATAGCAGCAACAGTCAATGATTCCTCAGCGACCTTTTTGGAAACAAGTGGGGAGGGGGAAAACCCCCTGGCTCCAGGCAGTAATAAAACACGAACAAGAACAGTCAGCTTGCTGCAGTAACGGCTTGCCCCCCTCAGGGCAACTCCCCACAATGTCTAAAACTGGCACAAGCAGCAATAGTCACAGTTCAGATGGCCTTCAATCTTCACAGCAACAAGCAGTCTCTCGTCCTCTTCTGTGGCTTCTTGCAGTCTCCGACAGGCCAGTGTCAAACCCCTCCCCCCTTATCCTTTATTATTAAAATCTGAGGTTAACAGCCCCAGCAACTTTCTTTCTCCACACCCTCTCTCTTGCCTCCACTTGGGATATCTCCCTTGCAAAAGAAAGCAATAAAATTCCACCCCCTCATTCTCTCACTCTCTCCTTTCCCCCTCCTTCACCAGAAGGGATCAGTTTAAAACCTCCAACCCCTTTGTCTTCACCTGACGAACTGCAACAACCAACAACCCCCCCCACACACACCTTTCCTTCCTTCCTTTTATATCTTTTTTCCTCGTCCATGCCTGCCGCACCCAAAACCAGCAGCAGCTGTCCCAATTTCTTTCTCCCCAGCCAGGCTTCTGCAGACACTTTCAGACAGCCCCGCTACACTAACATTTGGGACTTCTGACTTTGAAAAGACAAAGAGTGCTGTTAGAGAAGAGCAAGGGGCTTTAAAGCAGATCAAAGCAAAGTGAAATTCTTAGAAATAAGTTGGCCTCAAGGAGTGCTTTACTTAAACCTCTGTTAATGACACATCCCTTTGAAAGTTTGCAAAGCCCTAAAGGACAGGTCTAATTCTTTCTGCCCAAATGTATTTTAACATATCCAGGGCTGGAAGGCCAGAAGTTCACAATACGTTGCTGCCTATATTTCTCTCCTACAAGAATTTTATTTTATTTTATTAAAAAAAAAAAACTTGTACAATGTATAGAACATTGTACCAAAAGAAAAAATGCAGTTGGTGAATATAATAAATTCATATTTACTTTTTTTTGTGCAAGTAATTCTACTGAGTTCCAAAAGTATAATAAAATACTAAATAAAACAAATGGGGAAAATTGGGGAAGGTAAAATAATTTAAAAGATAACGGGGGGGGGGGGAATATATAAAATACATAAAATACATAAAACAAATATATAAAAAGAGTAACTCCTGACTTTTTCCAATAGATACAAATTTACGATATAGCAACCTCCTACTCTAAATTTAATTAATACATCAAAAACATACTAAAGTAATACAATGAAAATATCTTTAACAATAACAATAACAATAATAGAGTTGGAAGGGACCTTTGAGGTATTCTAGTCCAACCCCCTGCTCTTCTCATTTTAACTTTAACCAATAGGTAAAATACTAATTATTAAATAAAAATAAAACATATATATCCTGGCTTATACTTCGACAATGTCAGCAGCTGCTGACGAAAGCTTAGTTCTTAATAAACTTTTTAGTCTCGGAGATCAACGTTTTTAGTAGTTTTTTCTGGTGTGTGTGTGTGTGTGTGTGTGTGTGTGTGTTGGCTGGAGCACCCAGTCTACCAAGTATAGGATATATCTGTCTGTTCTGCATTTCACTCCAATCTAGGAGCATATTTTGCAGGCAGACATCACATACTGTGAATACTATAAATTCAAAATTTTGTGTGTGTGTGTGTTTTATTTTTATTTAATAGTTAGTATTTTACCTATATGTGTGTGTGTGTATTTCTCTAATCAAAAGTGATTTAAATCATCCAATCCCAAAATCAAATTTTCAGCTATCTTTTTTAAAAAACAAAACTTCCAAAGTAATTTTCCAATAATAAAAAGCACATAAAAAGGTTTAGTAGAAAATGCTAATAATATTCAAAATAACAATACAAATATCCTCTCATTTTAAATTTAAGCCAATAGTACATTTTTATGTATTTTGTGTATAAATTGATATTTAATAAAGAACAGTTCCAAAAAGCAGGGCCAGATGAATGGAATTCTGAGCTGGCCAGTTTAATTCAATGCATCGCCTGTTGAATTCTATTAACTATTTAGAAAGCAAAACCACATGCTGGTTCAACAACAATTTATTACACACTTGGAGAATGGAATCTTTACATTTCACAGGCACATATGCAGTGTTGGACAGGACTGTTTGCCTCATCTTTTGTTCCTTTGCCTACAAATGTGTATGGTAGACATACCAGAGCTAAGTTACAAAAATCTAGAGAATCATTGGAAGGCAGCAAAGAGATTCCAAAAAATCTAAATTTTGCTGCTATCCAGTAGACATCTGGATTCTTTTGCAGGCCAGATCTGAACAGTTTAGTAGGGATTGGATAGCAACATTGCTTGTGTACTGCAGAGCAACTCCCTGGCTTGAGTTGCTAGGTCTGCAGTTGGATTGGCAATGAAATTCTCTGTGTTTAAGGTACTGCAGGAGTTCAACCTACTTTGCTTGGATGTGGACTTGAAGGAGTTCACAACCATCATGGCCACCATAAACTTGACAGAAGTTATTAACAACCCAAGTTCATAATGAGGGTCATGCATTGGTTCTGGGTTTGTTTTTTTGTTTTGTCCCAGGGCAGTGACAACATGATCTGGTATTAGGGGATGTTCCTATCTTGACTATGCCAATTCTTTTACCTAACTATTCCACTGTGAGTGCCATTTTTCATACTGATCATGGATCCTTTGGCAGTGTTTGTATCTTTTAGGACAGGAAATCTGACAGGTGTTTGAGTATGACAGGATCTCTTTTGCTCATAGGCTGACTTTTTGCTTTCCAGTATTTTTCTGCTATCATTTTCAGACAGCATATCTGAAAGCACAACATTCAGTACCAATTTTTAGAATCACTTCTGGGACTGCAGTGCAGATTTTGGAGACTGGAGATGACTCTAAACGTTTGCTCGAAAGCTGGTTTTTAATCAAGAATACTATAAATTCTTAAATTAAAACTACTACTACAGTAAACTGACTCATTACTCTTCTTGAAGTAAAGCCTTTTTTGCACTCAAGAACGTTGCAAAAGATGCTGATATTTCCAAGCTGACCGGGTTGTGTATCTTCATGCAAATGTGCTTAAAAATTGTTATTGGTTAATCTGTAACTATATATTTTCTATTGCCAATTTTCAATACTGTGTCATGTTTTATGGTTTTAGTATTTTGATTTTTATTTGTTCTGTTCTCTTGTTCTAAGACATCCAGGAAACTTTTCTATAAGGGGTTGGTATTAATATCTGGAAAGGACAAGGACTTTCTGTCCATAAAGTTATCTGAACTGGTTTTCCTGACTGTATTCCAGGGGATTATAGTCTATGGATTCACAGTCACATCTGCCATACCTTTTATTTGACACTCCCAGACTTCCTTGCTGAAAATCCATGGCACATGATTTGTCTCAGCCACCTTGGCAGGAAACTACAATGACACAAAAACTCTGATTAGTAGAAGTATACTAGAAAAGCTAACAAAAGGGCTTATGTAAGCCTTTCCTAGAAAGTTGGTTTTGAATCAACAATACTACAAATCCTTAAATTAAAACTATTGCTACAGTTAGAGTACTCATTACTCTTCTTCTAAAACCCTTTTTTGTACTCAGGAAAGTTGCAAGAGATGCTGATAGTTCCAAGACAACCAGATTATGTATTTGTTATAAAACCCTACATGGTATGAGTCCAGGTTACTTGTGGAACTGTCTTCTCTCCATTACATCGGCCCACCCCACCTGGTCAGGCAGGCAGGATGTGTTACAGACCCCTTCATTAAAGAATTTCAACTGGTGGGACCTAGAAGAGAGCCTTTTCTGCTGTTGCCCCCATCCTTTGGAACATTCTTTCCCCAGAGGTGAAGTGGGCCCCACCTTCCTAGCTTTTCAGATCTTGCTCTGTCAGCTCACTTGAGGGTGTCAAAGGAACAGGCACCTTTGGGGTTGGTTAGTACCTTGAAGGCACTTTCCCCACCTTTTAAACTCTATTTTATTCCTATTTTAACTACCTCCTACTGGGATATAATATTTATATGGCTTATGTTTTACTTCTACATCACCCAGAGTCTCTCTATGAGTGAGATGGATGGTCTCCAAATTTGATAAATGAATAAATAAAGAAAACCCTATTTGTACTGAAATGAAAACTCTAATTCTAGTGCTTCTTTCTCATGTTCACATCATGTAATTGGCCAGAAGCCATTTTTTATGGGTGGGAGGGATTATTTCCACCTTTATCTCATTCTCACAATTGCTGAACTGGATGTTTTCTGGTGACTATATGAGAACTGGCTCTCATTGCACCATTTCTTGTCCTTCTGAGGCAGAAGACAACACTGATAGTGCAAATTGTGAAACGGACTTAACAGATTTTAAAATTTAACTGAGATTAAATTAAATTAAAGTAAAACATAAGATTTACTTCTTAGACATCACTGCACTGCTTACTGCAGTCCTTAATGTAATTCAGCATAGACATGATATTGCTATCTGTTCAATCTTGTCCAATTCTCAGCGATTCTGTGGACACATGGACATAATGCAGACATAAAATGCCATGAGACAAGCCCTTCCACTGATTAATTATTCTAACTGTCAGGATATTTCTTTTTTATTTCTTGGTTGGTCCGCTCCTTGATTAGTTTCCATCCATTGCTTCTTGTCTTGCCTTCAGGTGCTTTAGAGAATAGGTTGAACTACTCTTCTTTGTGGCAACCCTTGAGATATTGGAACATTGCTATCATTTCACCCCTCGTCCTTCTTTTCATTAGATTCCAGCAACTGTTCTTCATATGTTTTAGCCTCCAGTCCCCTGATCATGTTTGTATCAATAATGTATAGGAGAAGGAGATAAGGCAGAAGCCCATCATAGGTGGGAAGGAAACTCATCTTGATGCCCATCTCCCTAGGTCACCTTTCCCTTGTACAGGGCCTGGAAAAGCCACTGCTAATATTACCATTAGGGAAATTATTTACCTTCCTTGTTCTGCTTTAGCTTAGTTATTATTCCTTCTCCTTCACAGCTTTGAAATCTACTTTGGTCACTGGTTGTATTAAAGTAGGATCAATGCTCTTAGTACTCTATATTCATATATGTGCTCAGGGGTGTCACAAGAAGAGAATAAAGAAAGTAAAAAAAATTGGACATAACCATGAAATCAAAACTCCTGGATATGCTCCTCTAGAAGCAGAAAAATCCCTGTTGCTATTATACCTTGTGCTCTATGAGTTTAATTGGACTAGAATTGATGGCTTAAAGTCACTCGGCTGGCTTTACGCCAATTTGGCAAAATGAGAACTCAGTCTCCAGTTTTTAGTCCAGTGCTTTTAACCACTACACCAACAATTTCTTCCACGGGCTTTGGCCCCATAGGAAACTTTTAAGTATATTCCACAGGCACTAAAATGTTGCCATTCTTCATTTAATATGGACCACAATACTGCCATATAAACTTAATGAAAAGGTTTTCTTCTTAAGCCATATAAATAAAAAGAAACTCCTGAGGAGTGCTTTATCTAGTCACAATAGAACGTGAAATAAAAATCCTACAAACACGCCATTCCTTCCAGAAGACCAACTTTAAATATAATTATGTAGCTCCTTATCTGAGCATTTGCTAGCAGTGTTCTCTGCCAAACAGAAAAATTGCATTCTTTGCTTTTTTAAAAAAAAAAGTTGCAAATGTTGCATAAAACAGCAAACCCATTTAAAATAAGAAAAAAAAATCCATCAAAATTACCATCCAAAGAGCCAAAAATATGGAGAGGGAGACAAATGAAAAGAACCACAGTATATTTTAATCAATAAGGCTGAAAGCCGAGGACATTAATTCCACTGTGTCCGAGTCTGAAAAATATGATAACAAAGAAGTCTGTCCTTTTCCTCAATGAACATTTTCCTCTTCAGATTGCCTGTTAGGAAACATTCTGTCACTAGGAAATAAAGACACTAATAATGAAGCATTGGAAAGAGAAAAATACATTTATTTATGGAATAATTTGACTCTCCTTAGAGCAGGGGTGTCAAACTGCCAGCCCGCAGGCCGGATGCATCATAGCGAAACCACGCACACCCCATTGCCAGCAATGGCAAAAAAGTTGCGATACGTCACGACACGTCACGTGATGTTGCGAGTTTGACACCCCTGCCTTAGAGCATTTGAAGGATTCTAGTTGTCCTATAGGTAACACACAAGCCAAGAACAGCACAGAATGGGACAACATGGCATGGCCCACTCACATTGGTGTGGTGGACGTGCTCTGCATTCTATGGCTCTGGCTACTGCTGCTGCTGCTGACGGCGCAGTCCACCCTCTTGCTGTGTGCTCTGCCCACCCACCTGCTCACCACACCCTTCATGCTCTGCCCACTGCTTGCTCACCCACCTGGGCAATTGAGCAGTGGGCAGAGTTGACCCCATGGTGAGTTGGTTGTGCCAAACTGTCCTGCAACAAGTCGGCAGCAGAGAGTTGGTGGAAGTGAGTTGGAGCAGCAAGCTAGTAGCAACAAGTTGGTAGCAACAAGTTGGACTTTTTTTCTCATATTGAATTGGACTTGCCTTCTTGCAACATATATCCATTAACCCGTGTCCTGCACTCTGGGACAATCAAGAATCAGCCTCAAAATTTAAAGAGTTGTGTCATATTTGCTCCAAGGACTCTCTTCTCTGGGTTAATATTCCCAATTTCTTCAATGATTCTTCATGAGATTCAGTAGATATCTCTTTCAGGAGCTAAATAAGGCAGGAAGAAAGTCCCCAGATGTTCATATGGCCCTTCTCTGTCCATTCTCAAGGATTCCAGTATTCAGCATAGGCTCTGATCAGTTCATATAAAGTGGAACTGTTATTTCTCATGAACTGGACATTGCATTTTGTATTTTGTCCTCTCCTCTCCTCTCCCTTTTCCTTTTCCTTTTCCTTCCCCTTTCCTTTCCTTTTCTTTCCTTTCCTAAAACCTACCATGATGATAGCAGCCATTTTGTCTCTCATGCTTCAGGGAGACCTGAATGGACTGGAATGAGTTTTAGGCCACTGAAAGTTTTCCATCCTTTCAACCAACAATTTGGTTGAAAATTGAAGGACTTGAGAACTGCAAAGAAAGGGAAACTTGGTGGCTGATCCTGAGGAACTGATTTTGCTGGAATGTGTCTCTCTCTGCCTAGGTGAGAGAGGAGGGAAGGTGTAATGGCTCCTAGTCCCTCTCATTCCCCTTCCCACCCCAGACATAATGGGTATGTTTAGACCTCTAGCTAACCGGGAGAGCACAAGGTTAGTGGAGAAGTTGATTAGGGAATGATTAGTTGGGGATAGCAAGGTGGGTGTCTGGGGCTAATAAGTGCTGGGCAGAAGCATCCCAGAAATGTGGTTAATAGCCAGCTGCTTAGTTGGGTTTAATTGGATTGAGTGATAAAGGACTTTGACCTGGAGGTTGACAGAAGTGAGAGTTCTGGAGTATCTGAGGAGATGGAGTAGGCAGTAACATAATGGTGCTAACGAGCAGGGGAAGATATGGTGGGAGATGAAAACAGTCTGTTCTTGGGGAAGGCTGTCTCAGTGTGTTATTCTGATTCAGTGTTCCAGCCTTCTGCACTTGACCTTAAGGCCTAGTGATCAGACCATCAGTGACCCAGGCTGTAAGCCATCATTGCTAAATACCAGTGCAGTTTGTAATAAGGCCTCTGTCATTCATAATTTAATAATGGAGGAGAAGACCAAACAGGCATGGAGATATGTGGGCTCCTTTCAGAAATGTGCCAAACTGGGTGTCAAGTATAGCATCATTTGCAAGACTATGGCAGCGTAAGGGTAATAGAGTGACAGCAGAATGACTATGGTAGGGTAGAGACAATGGGATGGCTGTTGGAACGTGAGAGACATTGGTAACTTTTAGAGAAACTGCCCTACTGATAATTAAATGTGAAACCCTGATTAGGTTGGACAACAGGGATCAGATGGGAATGTACCAGCCTCCCCACTGAGTGGTGGCTTTCCTACCTGACCCAGTAAAATTATCACAGGCCCAACTCGCATCAAACACTGTACCTGTTTTATCTTGGGACAACGGAGACACAATCTGGAGTTTGGGAACCTGATCAGTTCATTATCTTTTAGCCTCGGGGTTCTCTTCAGACACTTCCTCCTATGCCTGCAGGGAGGAAGAACCTAGTTAATTGGCTATCTCAGATGTCTGATGGACTCTTGATCAATTCCAGAGGGAATCTGAGGGTCCTTCTGGTGCACAGTTCAGTTGTAGTCTTAATCACTGTCTGGAATGAGGAACAGCATGTTGTTGCTCTTCCTCATTCCAGGCTGTGATTAAGACCACAGTTGAACTGTGCATCAGAGCTTCGGGAATATATTATTCCTGGAGGAGTATTCAGGAATATTATATTGGGTCACACCTCTGCAGATTGTGTCAGTAGATCTTGGGGAGGCCTCTGATGTTCAAGACATTCTAGGAGATGAATAGTAAAAGAGAGAGTTCTGCTGGAGAAGAGTGGAGAGCAAATCTGATTGAACAAGAGTGAAATCAATCTCCCAATCTTCAGTCCTGCCCCTTCATTCTATTCTTTTCAATTGTCCAATGGAACATCATATGCCTTCTTATTAAAGACTGAGCCAAAAGACATGGCTTCCTTAAAATATTATGGGCAGGTATACCATTTGCATTCCTGCACACTATGAAGCATTTTTGGGAGACTGAATCCAAAGTGCCACATGCTTCAATTATGCACCACCTTATATATTCATTCATTCATTCATTTCTATGGCTGCCCATCTCAGTCAATAACTTTTTTCTCCATGAAGCAGGACAATAATAATAAAGAAGATTCTATTTTAATTCATCAGTCTGTATGGTCATTTTGCTTGCACACATTACACCCCCCCCCAAAGGAAAGGAAAAGAAAAGAAGAATTCAGGCAAGCAGACGTAAGACATAAATTCCTCCACCCCACCCACTCTGCCCCAACTAGCACTCCCCAAGGGAATGCGATGTGAAGCTTCATTGATCTCCCTTAATCGCTCCAAGAAGAGGTTCAATAAAGGCCATCGCTCTGCTTTACCTAAATTATACCAATTGCTGTAATTAGCAAGCTCTGTAAAAGCTTTGTTTATTTACCCAACAAACTGATCGCTTGGGGAATCACTACAGACATGACTCCTTATAGTAGTAAACCTTGCATTTCATCAAGCAAAATTGGGGTGAAGTAGAGAGGAATTGTTTCCATGAGTTTAACCTTTGTGGATGAATACAGAGGTGTAGGTACCTAGCTGAATGAGTGTGTTGTTTTTCTAGCACATGATGACCCATTCTTTTTAGAAACTCAAGATAATCAGGAAACAGACCAGGGCTCAAGCACAGAATCAGGTCTTCAAGACCCTGTGGAAGGCTAGCAGAGTTGTAGAACCAACCCAATATCTAGAGAGATGATGTTCCAGAGGGCAAATGCCACACAGAAAAGGTTGTTGTGAGTACCCAGCTTCAGAATGTTTATGGCTCTGCATGATACGCAACCAAGAAAATTGGTTTAACTATGGTAATAGGTAAACTATGGATAGGTATTCTGGAAACACAGTCACTTAATTTTATATTTTCTGGCTCTCAGCCATGGTACCTGTCTTTAGCCACAGAAATACCTGCTATATAACTGCATTTGCATCCTTTTGCCAGAAATCTCTTCTTGCGTGTTCTTTACCCGCAAGAGTTGTCTTGCTTTATATGCAGTCTGTGCTGTCCTGTTTATTGAGTTTACTCCTGGTCTATCCAAGCATTTGTAATTACATCCTGAATTCTCAACAAACCTACACTCACCTCCCTCTGTACTCATATACTTGTTTTTCCAAAGATCTAACTCATTTCTTTCCTATTCTTAACCTGCCTTTTGTATTTGCTATCTCGTTACTCAATAATATTTCTTCAATTGCCCCAGTGAGATAATCTGAACATTCATGTATGTTTGTGTTTGAGTGTTTTTGTTTTTTGTTTTTTTGCATAAAGTTGTGTTTGAGTAAAGTGTCGGGTGGTTGAGTTTTTGCACAGGATTATCATTAGATTTAGAAAAGTGTGCCAGAATATGAGCCAACTTCATTATACTCTTGGAACAAGCACAATAACACAAATTGCTAGTTTTCCACCATTAATGACAGCAGGGAAGCAGAAATCCACAGGGACTGTGTTGAAGAAGTAGACTAAGTAATGTGTCAATTAGGAGTGTATGGGCTTGCGTATCACTTGATCTGACAAATTGTGGGTCTCTTTGTTTTCTTCTAAAGTGAAGGTAGGCTGATGGCTGCACAGTTGTCCAAAGAGGGCAAAAGGGTGGGCTCAGGTTTTGCTTTATTTTTCTTGGGTATTTGGTAATTAAAAAAAGTTACATGAAGTCTATTTTAAAATTCATAGTAGATTATGGAGGACATTTTTCATCTACAATGACAGGAAACTTCCATCAATTTTTGGTAAGAAGATGAGGATGTTCAAGGACTGCATAAATAGGATTCTACTAGACTAGAGAATTAGGACTATAGGTTGCATATATAAATCAAAGCATTACACAACCTCCCTCCAACACACATGACCAATGATGATGTACTGAATATGATGCACTCTTAAAGGGATTCCTCTGGTAGTTTTCTGCCTAATAATTGGGGTGTACAAAATGGAACACTGTTTTCTTCCTGCTCATTTGATATACAGGGCACTTCCTCATGAGATTTCTGCAGCAGTTCAAAACTTGTGGAACTTGTGTGATCCCAAAAAAATAATCAAATTATTTCTGGAATATCCTGGTATACTTGAAACCCAGTAAATTAGCTTTATTTGGGGGTTTGGAAGTAGCTTCTATGAAAGACATCCTGTCTCATCCTTTCTGGATTCTTGGGTTCATGTCTTTAAAGTGGAAAGGTGGCTTGTAGCTATTTCAGCTGCCCTTCTAGTAATCACTAGTATGAGTGTTGTTGTTTTTTGCCATAGACAAAATGAAGGTACGTGCTCAGAAATGTTGTAAAACATTCTCTGTCCTTTTTTTCAATTTTTTTAATTAATTTTCTATTATTACATTTGATTAGTGCTTAATAAACATTGTGTTGTCTGGGTTAATTTATTTGCTTAATAATACAAGTTGCATTCTTAGTCTCTACCCCTTTTTTCCAACCATTGATAAATAAGTTCCATGTTTGAAAATATTCTGTATCTTCTTTCTCTTTGATCCTCAATGTAAGTCTGTCCATTTCAGCACAGACCAATATCTTCTTGATTATCTCTTCATCTAGTGGTGTTTCTTCATTCTTCCAGTGCTGAGCAAATACACCCAGCCAACCTCAACTGATCTCTAAAATTATCCATTATCACTTCTATTCCATTATCTCTTGTAATGGAAGGGAGGAGAATAGAAAAAGAAGGAAAGTGAAGGATGATGCTGTTCATTTGCTGCACCTATACTTTGTGATTCTCTGATTCTCATAAACCTCAAAATGTTTGGAATATTAAAGTATGTTTACATTTAAGAATCATTACTGTATGATATTTGAATAGTGGTTCTACAATTTCAATATTCCTCAATATTATATTATTAATATATATATATATATATATATATTTGTTTTCGTAGATTTTCACGGGTACAGGTATGCAGGTCTTGGCGTATTCGGGTCTTTTCCCATGTAAGATTGAGAGTATCTTGGCGACGTTTCGACGAGGTCCCACTCACCATCTTCAGGCTGGTGTCCTCGGCTTCGTGCTTGTGCGAGCAAAGCGTGATATTGGAGGGGGTCTGTGGCGTGTTGGCTTTGTAGCTGTAAGCGGGTTGGTTGGCTGTGTTGTTACATCTTGATTGGAAGATGGAATTGATGTAAGCAAATTAGTCAGTTGTTTGGTAACATCCTGTGTGGCTGAGGTGCTGGCTGTGTGCCAGCACCTCAGAATGTTATATATATATATATATATATTATATATACAGTATATATATATTGGTTTTTGGTAATTCAGGTTTTCTCCCGTGTAAAATTGAAAGTGTCTTGGCAACGTTTCGACGAAGTCCCATTCGTCATCTTCAGGCTGGTGTCTTCGGCTTCGTGCTTCTAGGAGCAATGTGTGATCACAGCTGTTTCTTCCTTTTAACTGCCAGTGGAGGTATGAACTGATTGGATGGGAGCTTGGCTGTGTTCTGATTGGGTGGAGGTGTGTTCTGATTGGTTAGGGGCTTGGCTGTGCTCTGATTGGATGGGGGGTTGGCTGTGCTCTGATTGGATGGGGGGTTGGCTGTGCTCTGATTGGATGGGGGTGTGCTCTGCTTGGGTGGGGGCCCTGTTGTGCTAGGATTAGTCTGAGTTGCAGGGGAATTTGAGATGGAGAGCTGCATTGCTGTAGTTTGGCTTCGCGTTCGTAGTCGTGCCACATCTTCAAGGTGGGTGTCAGTTTGCTTCACGTATGGAATGGAGGGGTTTAAAATGGCCAATGATGCAGCTGTGGTCTGGTTTCTGGTCCGCGGTCGTGCCTCATCATCGGTGCGGGTTTGAGTCTGCTTTTTGCGTGGATGTGTGGTGGGGTGACATCATGTGTGGTCTTCGTGAGTGTGGGTCCAGTGTCGCTCCTTGTGCTAGGGATTCATCTGTCAATAAGGCTGGGTTTCCAAATGGCTGGTAGGCGAGAGGTATCATCTCGTTTATTCATGCTGTGTGGGCGTTTTTCTATCTCGATGGCTTCTCTGATTATTCTGTTGTTAAAGTGTTCAGTTTTGGCAATAGTTCTGGTATTTTTAAAGTCAATTTTAGGTCCTGTGGCTTTGAGGTGTTGGACCAGGGAGGAAGTTGGTTCCTCTTTTCTGACTGAGTTCTTGTGTTCTTCAATGCGTGCGCTTATTCTTCTGTTGGTTTGTCCGATGTATGTGGTGGGGCAGGCGGTGCATGGGATTTCATATACCCCTTGATTTTCTAACTCAATTTTGTCTTTGGGGTTTCTTAGGATGGTAGATATTTTTCGGTTTGTGCAGAATGCTGTCTTGATGTTGTGTTTGTGGAGGATCTTGCTGATTTTGTCTGTGGTGCCTTTTATGTATGGGAGGAGGGCTTTGCCGTTTTCTTGTTCTATGTCTTGGATTTTGGTGGGGGTTTCTTTTTGGATTAAGTTGGTAATCTTATTTCTTTGGAATCCGTTGGATGTTAGTACATTAGTGAGAGTGTGTAGTTCGGTTTTTAGGTGTTGTTCGTCAGCTAAGCGTTTTGTTCTCGAGATGAGTGTCTTGGCTACGGAGTTGATCTGTGCTGCGTGGTGGTGTGAGAGTGCGTGCAGATAGCGGTTTGTGTGTGTTTTCTTCTGGTAGATGGTGTGTCCTAGGGAGCCATTGGATTTCTTGTAGACTAAGACATCCAGGAAAGGAAGTTGCTTGTTAGCTTCTGTTTCCATGGTGAACTGTATTTTGGGGTGTAGGCTGTTGAGGTGTGTGAGGAAGTTGTCTAGTTTTTCTTTCCCATGTGGCCAGATTATGAAGGTGTTGTCTACGTATCTGAGCCAGAGTTTGGGTTTGTGATCAGATTTTTCTAGAGCTTGGGTTTCAAAGTGTTCCATGTAGAGGTTTGCAATGACAGGTGAGAGGGGTGACCCCATGGGTGCTCCTTCTATTTGTTTGTATTTTTGTCCATTATAGATGAAGTATGTGTTGGATAGGCAATGGTTGGTCAGATCTAGGATGTGCTTGGGGGGGTTATATTTGTTTTGGATAGATTTTAGGCTTCTTGGATTGGCACTTGGGTGAAGAGGGAAATGACATCAAAGCTCACGAGTAGGTCGCTGTGCTGTAAGTTTTGTTTCTTTATGATCTCTATGAATTGGAATGAATTTTTTACGTGTGAGGTGATGGATTCTGAATAGGGCTGTAGTTGTTTGGCGAGAAATTTGGCTAGGTTTTGTAGAGGTGAGCCTATGGAGCTGACTATGGGTCTAAGTGGGGTTCCTTCTTTGTTTATCTTGGGGAGACCATAGAGCTTAGGGCATCTGGATGATTTTTCTCTGGGAATGATTCTTTGCTGGATCTCTTCGCCAGACCACAGACCAGAAGCCAGACCACAGCTGCATCATTGGCCATTTTAAACCCCTCCATTCCATACGTGAAGCAAACCGACACCCACCTTGAAGATGTGGCACGACCACGAACGCGAAGCCAAACTACAGCAATGCAGCTCTCCATCTCAAATTCCCCTGCAACTCAGACTAATCCTAGCACAACAGGGCCCCCACCCAAGCAGAGCACACCCTCATCCAATCAGAGCACAGCCGACCCCCCATCCAATCAGAGCACAGCCAACCCCCCATCCAATCAGAGCACAGCCAAGCCCCTAACCAATCAGAACACACCTCCACCCAATCAGAACACACCTCCACCCAATCAGAACACAGCCAAGCTCCCATCCAATCAGTTCATACCTCCACTGGCAGTTAAAAGGAAGAAACAGCTGCGATCACACATTGCTCCTAGAAGCACGAAGCCGAAGACACCAGCCTGAAGATGACGAATGGGACTTCGTCGAAACGTTGCCAAGGCACTTTCAATTTTACACGGGAGAAAACCCGAATTGCCAAAGACCTACATATATATATATATATATATATATATAACTTAGTAACAACAACCTATTGAAGTGCCAAGGCAAACAGTGTTTCAGGAGGAGAGGGGAAGCCCTTCCAATGCAGATAACCTCCTCGGAGATTAGGTCTACACATTATGCACAGAAATAATTCTCGGTCGCTGGAAGATTTGTTGAGCATTTCAGATGCTCAGAGATAATTAAGAATGTGTTCATGGCAAACATGAAAAGTGCAGGAGCTGAACAAATTATCCCTTAAAATCTGCAGTATTTATTAGATGCCGTGTAGGCTGGGAGGCAAGTTAACATAAGATGCCACTCTAGTTGTTTGAACAATTTACCAAGCTGTAGCAATAATAGACATTTTTTTAAAAAAGAAACAAAGAAAAAAGAATAGAATAAGAAAACACACCACCATCACTACCCTGCAAGTAAAAAAACCAGTCACCTTTTGCTGCTTGAAATATTTGAGCAGCATAATTCATTTCTGAGAGAAGTTAAAGACAGTATGGTCCTGCTTCTTAAAATTACCCATAACTGGATTCACTATTAAATTTTCTTAAAAGTTTGCACGGTTGGAGATAAAGTTTCCCTCTTTTTAGAAACAAAGCTTCAATAGCATGACATAAATAATGGTTGCTCTTGAACTTTTAGCTCCCATGTATTAGCATACCTGAATTGTATTAACCCAGGTCTAGATGAGAAATAGCCCAGAAAGATCAATGCATACAAGCAATCTAGTTTTCATCCCAAACATTAAACAGAATATAGTACATGAAAAACAAACAGATGGATAAATTGCAATGAGGAAATTTATAAATCTGGAATTTCTAATTAGAGTGTTTGCCTTAAGCTAAATATAAAAAAGTTGTTGTTTTCCAAAAGCTGCTTAAAGCATATCTGAGGGTTTTTTTTACTGATTGTCTTAGATGTTGAACAAAATTGAAATCCTTTTTGCAATAAACATATAACCACTTCATACAATCCAATAATAAAACCAGATTTCCATATCAAAACTTCTCTATGTCAGCTGTTCTTCTAATGGAGACTGAATTGATTCAGTTTTCTTGGGGGGAGGAGAGAGAGAGAGAGAGAGAGAGAGAGAGAGAATTGATTGCTAAACATCTCGTAAGCTAATAACACCATTAACACCATTCTTGATGTTCACCATTCTCAGCTTCTAAGCTATAAGTTTTGTCATGAACAAAGATATACATGCCAGCTAATTGGCCTTCCTGACATCCAAATCATTTCAGTGTGTGATTGTATGCATGTGTGTATATTACATCTACTTTTCAGAATAAGAAAGTGTTCAAACCCTACCTGAAGTATTATAAACTCTGGGCATTATGCTTTAAAGATTCAGAAGGATTCTATATTTTTCAATTGTTTCCCGGTCCAATTCAAGGTACTGGTTTTGATCCTTGAAGCCCTTCATGGAATGGGGTTGGGTTATCTGAGGGACCACCTCTTCCCCCGATTACATCTGCCCTCCCATCAGGTCTGGCAGAGAAAGCATGCTGAAGGTCCCATTTGCCAGGGTATTACATCTGGTGGGTTCCAGGAGCTGTGCCTTCTCTGTTGTGACACCTGCCTTGTAGAATTTTTCTGCCTGCCATCCCTCTCAGTATTCCACTTGTCTCTTGAGACCTAGCCATGTAAACAGGTCTGGAGATCCCTGGAGATACCAGGGAGATTTTGTAATGGCTCCCTTACTGTAGTTAATATTATCCTTCCTGGTTTTGTGTGCCTTTTTATACTTAATTGACTGTTTTCAATTTTTTTTAATTGCAATAATTAATCAGTCACTCTCTTGTGAGATGGGCAACTATACAAACATGATAAATAAATACGAGTAGCAAGTATGAGCAGAGGACTGCTAAGCCAGCTTTTTATTCCAAGAATAAATACATCCATTTCCTTCAATCTTCCCTTATAAAAAATATGTTTAATCTCAGAAGAAAAAGTTGAGCAGCAAAATGAAGTGCAAGATATCATATAAATTGGAGATACAGATCCGAAGCACCAACTTTTTCCATCTTTTATTGTATTGACAACCAAAGGCCTTAGGGGTAAGGGATAGCAAACCCTATCTCTGTTCTATTTTCTCCAGACTGAAGACTCTTTCAACCTGTTGTTTACCAAAGAAATAAGAGTATTTTCTTTCTTCTTCTTCCCCAATTTTTCCCCTGTTCACTATCATGAAGACTCAAAGGAAACTCAAATATGATGGACACCATCAAAGCTGACACCAGCCATAGCACAGAAAAACTCAAAGAAATAGTGCAAGATTGGAAGATGTGGAGAGACCTGGCCCATAGAACTGCTAGGAGTTGGACTTGACTGAATGGATAACATCATCATCATCACTGACCCAAAAATATTTTGTTTTAAAAGAGAAGGAGAAGGAGAAAAGGGGAATGTTATAATCAGCAGAATCATTCTGAAAGAGTACTTAGAATGGCCTGGCTAGGCCAAGAAATAATATCAGATTCCACTCTCCAATGCCAGTTCCAGGACAACTAGAATGCATGCCTTGAGCAACCTCTTCTAGTTGGTCATATTTATTTACTTGTTTGTTTGCACCAAGCTCTTTTCACTTTTAATTAACATTATCCTTAACCAGAGCACATGTCTTGGGCTGTAGGACTCCAAGAACCATGGAAAGATATCAAGAGTTTCCCCTCTTGGATTCTGTCCAGGAAAACCATAACAGCCTGAAGTACTTCAACCTTCCCTACTGCTACTAATATTGCCATCAAGTTGACCTTTGCTGTTCCTGCCATTGTACAATATACAAGCCAGAAGGAGATGGTCAATCTTGTCAGTATTAATGCAAATGTGAAATGTGACTCATTACTGTCCTCCTTCATTGATAAATAGGGGCTGGCCAGAGCAATGCAGCTGAGGCATAGTTCATCCCAATTGCCAGAGAGATGAATTCTGTTGATGCACAGAAACATTCCATGAGTTGCCAGTGGGCGGAGAATGGATGAAAGGTAGATAGAGAAGGAGATAGTTTGAGGAAGTCTGGCTTAAGACAACTCCCTTCCTTCCTTCCTTCCTTCCTTTTCTTTCTTTCTTTCTTTTTCTTTTTTCTTCCTTCTTTCCTTCCTTCCTTCCTTCCTTCATTTATTTATTTCCCTTCTTCCCTAACTTCTTTCTTTCTTTTTCTTTCTTTCTTTCTTTTTCTTTCTTTCTTTTTCTTTCTTTCTTTCTTTTTCTTTCTTTCTTTTCTTTTCTTTTCTTCCCTTTTCTTTCCCTGCCTGGCCTAACTCTATAAATTCCATTACTCTGATTATTTCAGGACCAACCTCTTCCTCAAGGCCTCAAAAGAAGTGGTGGAAAGAAGAGCATCATGTTTGCAACATAAAATCTTTTTAAAATATCCATGAACCACTCTCCCAATAACATATTATAAATTAAAAGTATTGCAAAAAAAGATAACTCTGTACTGCAAAAAAAAAATAGTTCTGTTTTCTCTGCTTTCTTACACATTAGGAAGGATGACAGGGGCATCAAAAAATCAAGAAGGCAGCCAAAGCCCTGGCCTTTTTCTGTTTGTGTTGTCCATATAAAAGGAGCAGGACCTTTTATGGTTGTAGCCATCTTCTTGACTTTTTCAACCTGCACATTTTAGAGAATACTATTCAAATTTCCAGGGAAAGATTACTCCAGTAGGAGGAAGGTAAGAAACACTGTCTGCTGGTCCCCCTCCTCAAACTTCACTTAAGGGGAACTTTTCACATCTCAGCTTGGGACAAGTTCCCTAGCAATTCAATCCCTCTCTTTAGAGACCTTCAGCACCCCTTTGGAGATACTGCTGATTGGCTCATGATATCCTCTTGTTTCAAATTAGATAGAAGTAAATTACAGGCCAGTTTCAAACTGTTTGCTAGTGACTGGTGTGGTAAGCCCTCCCCTCCCCCAGAGAATGAAATATTTTGGGGAATATTCAAAGAGGCAGAATATTATATTTTCCCTAAAGGAGAAGAGGAGAAACATGTTCTTAAAGACGGAAATAGGAAAAACAGCCTCAAGCAGAAGCCTGAAGTCTTTAGAAATGGAGATTTTGTAATCCATTCAGAAAGACTGGGCCACCCTATTCTTAAACAAAACACCTTCACCCACGCTCCCACAGAAGGCTGGAGCTGATGGGATTATAAAAACAAAGACTCCTAAAATGTACATTCCCCACCCAGCTTCAAGGACAGGGCATGACCTCCCAGTCACAATGGGAGTTAGGCAACAATAATTAGAATACTAAAAGGGCACACTCAAGCACAGGTCAAAGTACATTTCACAACAGGCATCTCAAACAAAAACCCACCTACTCTCAATTCCATTTTGTCAGCTCTCCCAGAACTGCATGCTGTTGCTGTTTCTGCTCATCAATAAACAGACCTTCTTTCCAAAGCAGCTAGCCTCCATTTTATTTCCAGCGCCTTTTCTCCCAGATTGGAACTGGACCTGATTTTTTTCTTACATTCTGGGGAATGTAAATGATTCAATCAAATCCTTAAGCAGAACTGCAGTCAGTGCAGGACACAGGAAAAAAAATTGCTTGTAAGAAACAGTCTTAAAGTTGATGTAGACCAATGATGGTGGACCTTTTGAGCGAGGTGTGTCAAAAAATTGGAAAATGCCTAACTTGACTTTTTTAGAGTGTCACACCCCATCCCCTAAACAAAAGAGAAACAATTCTTTACATATTCATTTATTTTTTTAAAAAAATAAAGTCCAGTCGTATTTGTGATCTCCAGGATCTGATGTATGCCACAGTATTCCTATTGACAGGCCTACCTGAGGCAGCTCTGGGTCACACAAGACCTTCATTTTTTAAGCTCCTTGAGAGAATATTCTTCTGCGGCTTCTTCAGCCTCTATGAAAGCAAGTTCCATTCTCATGTGGTTTTCAGAGGCTCTGAAGGCTATGCAAGAATCATGTGATTTCTGGAAGGACCAGAGGCCTCATAAGAGTACACCTCATTCTTGCTCAGCCTCTACGGCCTTCAAAAACCACATGAAAACATGTACTTTTATCACACGACTTCTGGAGGGTCTGGAGGCCATGCAAGAGAACATCCTCCTCCTCCTTCAAAAATCATGTTAGAATGGGGAGCACTTTCAATAATAAATATCTGGTGTTGGTCAAAACTGATGTGTCACCCAAAATGTCATGGAATATCACCTTTTCCACACACGTATAGGTTTGCCATCATTGGTGTAGATTGCCAGCAAACTAATTAAGGGAGGGGAGAGGAGAGGAGGGGAAGGGAGGGGAGGGGAGGGACGGGAAGGGAAACTTCTACTGTCTCTGTCCTAAGAGCTAGATGAAATGCATGCATTTTAGAAAGAGAAATAATAGAAAGACAAATGCTGTAATGCAAAGAATTTCAAATAGATAATGCTAATGCAATTTACATAAATCCATAATGCATTTTCAAAATGCAAAATACTCTAATTCAATAATGTCTCTGATGATTGCTGTAATAACTTTGCATATTTGTAAATTGTATCAGGATTTATAGTTATTTGTGGGTTGGCTATGTGTGCTTGTTTATTATTTTCCAAATACTGGAAAAAAATTGATGCCTCTGAAAAGGAGTGTATTTTATCTCTCCAAAATTAATTAATTGGGATCCAGATAGAAAAATGAGTGCTGGAGTGTATGCAAAGTTGCAGATCTGCATGGATGTGACTCCTCTCCCCATTAATTTTGTGTCTACAGAAGATATCCAACATGGACCTTGAGTTACCCATAAACACACAGCCTTTTTAACAATAGAATAGGATTCATGTGACCATTTTTCATTCTCCATGAAATCTATGGTAAGAGAAAATAAATGGGGAATTTCTACACATTTTTCAAATATTTTTGAAGTGCAAGAGTCCTACATAATAGGGATAATAAGTCTATTTTAAAAACAATGTGAATTGTTTTCCTCCAGTGCTTATCCTGTCTTGCAATGTAATGAAAATATGAGGAAAGGGGGAAACTGAAGAAATGATTGTGCAATGCTCATTGGAAAAATGATTGTACAAGAAAGAAGAACAATCATACCTTTTGCCAACTGTGATATCAAAACCTCATCCCAAGAAAGCAGGACTCTTGGAACAGTTTCATTCCAAAAGGAACTTTTATTAGGAGAAGCTGATAGCAGGCATAATAGGCAGGATCTGAGGATTTCCCGCTCAGATCAATAGGTTAAAAGAGTACTAAGTAAACCCCACCCCAATAGTTCATCCGGTCAGTTTGAATGGCCCAATCCTCAGGTGTTAAGTCTGCTGTGGGAAAGGAACTGATAACGGGGTCCGTTCCCATGCTTGTGAAGATGTTGTTGGGTCTTCGCACCTTCCCTTCCACAGCGAGAGATAAGCCAGATGTCCGGAGGCACATTCCTTTCCCACCCCAAAGTAACATCAAGGGAGAGACAGTTCAAAGAGCAAGTTGGTAGAAACAGCGGAAAGGATACATTGTAGCAGAGCAGAGAAACATACCATAGAGCCTTCCCCCCTCCCCCTCAGGAGAATGGCAGAACCCTCAGAAAGAATTGAAGAAGAATGAAATAGGTCCCCCCCCCAGGGAAAGAATGGGTTCTGACAGATAGTCCACTCATGCAAATCTCACTGAAATTCTCTTCTTCTCTCAAAGAATGGGAACTTGTGGGAAAAAATGAAAGATGATCTCTCTGCCTGACACTATTTTCTCGCACTCCTGCTCTTTTGCAGGATTTACCCACTGATTGTCACTTAACTGTACAAGCCTTGATGATCACTAGGGGGCAGGCAAGAGATACAGAAACTCTTACCTCTTTGGTGCCACCTAATGGATGTATGTCACAATCAAGTTTTCAACCCATAGTTACAACTTTTTCTTTTTAAGTAAATTATTTAGCAGTAAACAGGACAAGTTTTTTTTTAAAATCAATTGTTTGGAGTACAACAGGAAAGGGGGAAATTGCATCACTTAGAGAAAATAGCATAGTATGTGCCATTTAGAAGTGGTTTTTCATGTGCTACATTATGTTGAACAGGGTATGAATTTCAGCTGAGGGAACCTATCACGGATCTTAAGATGTTGCATGTTTAAACTCTATAGAGAGTAGTGCGACCTAGGTTGATTCCATGTGCATCATAAGGATGTGGTGTAGAGGAAACAAAATTTAGATTTTCTGCTCCTCCTGGAAGAGAGGGGAAGATAAAAAGGCAGCTGTGTAGAAAAGCCTTGGGATATTCTTTAGCACAATAGCTGACCTCTATTTTTTTTCTGGAGAAGTGGACAGACTTCCAATCAATGCATTGGGCTTCAGCAGCCATCTATCACGAGAACTGTAGGGATTGAAAGCTCTGTTGGAAATAAAGATAATGCTGCCAGCTGGTGTTTTGCTTTACAAATCCCATCTTGCCATGATTTTATTTTTAAATAAAATAATCTGTCCTAAAACAAAATCAAGGAATTTATATAGACATTAGTAGAGATATCTAGAATATAGATTATCCTTCCACAACTTCTATATTGTCCTGGTGTCATGGTTCTGATAGAGACGAATAAAGCAGAACTCCGAGGCTTGCACATTCCTCAAAGAACATGTTTATTAGTTACAAAGTATCGGCACATCAAAAGTGAAACCAAGTCTGGAGACACACGTAACAATTTCCCAATACAAAGTTAAAAAATCCCACCCCTAAAACTATGCAAGGAACTATGTTCCCCAATACATCTTCTCGATGGGCTTTTTACACAATGCCCATCCTGCAGTCTCGAGAGCAGCCAGTGACCTTGGTTCCCATGGGACAAAAGATTATTTTGACTAGCGAAGCACCTGGGCAACCCTCCTCCCTCTGAAAATGAGTAGGGAAAATGGCAGCAGCCATGCTCATTTGTAGAGTTGACACTTGGTTTGTGGAGTTTAGTGTGTAAAATTCCATAGAAAGCTGGGCCATATAGGGAATTCTGGGAAGTGAAGTCTATCCAGTGGTGGGATTCAGCCGGTTCGCACCACTTCGGCAGAACCAGTAGTTAATTTTTTGTTGCCCAGGCCCAGAATGGATTTCCGGAAGTGGCATCCACATAGAGAACCGGTTGTTCACATATTTGAATCCCACCACTGAGTCTATCCAACTGGAGATAGCTATAGGCAGGTATAGAGGTATAAATTTCTAAAA
Source organism: Azemiops feae (assembly GCA_023970755.1). Classification (NCBI taxonomy): domain Eukaryota; kingdom Metazoa; phylum Chordata; class Lepidosauria; order Squamata; family Viperidae; genus Azemiops; species Azemiops feae. The sequence goes on from JALGBA010000810.1 coordinate 129,133, forward strand.
TAAAATCATTAATTAATGTAAGTTTAAAATAGATGTGTGTGTGTGTGTGCGTGTGTGTGTGTGTTTGTGTGTGTGTGTGTGTGTGTGAGAGAGAGAGAGATGAGAGAATCTACCTATAAGTGAAAATTAAGATCCTTAAATTAAGATCCTTAATTTAGTTTAGATCTTTCAGTTCCCAGTTTAAAAAAGCAGTCTTTAGCAGCATATATCCTTAAACAAGATTCTGACTTTTTATATCAACAAGAATAAATCCAGCTAGGATACTAGAGGGGGCTCTCTGTTATAGAGAATTAGGTTTTTATAATTCACTGGTGCTTAATATTGCCACTTTATAACTTGTCCCATTACTTATCTTTATTATCCCAAATGTTGTCAGGAAAGATGACACCACTGCAAGGCAGATGATTTAAAAGGAATGGTGAAAAATTGGCCCTTGAGGCTTCATAGAAAGAGTATGAACAGCAGGAACTGCCTACCATCAAAAGTAGCCAGGGGGATAAAGGTGATTTTTATAGTTGTCCTCCTTTTCAGCTCACACTTGTCTTAATTAATCACATTTTATGTCATCCCCAAGGAAAGCATGATGATTTCCATGGTTCACCTCCATCATCTTTATCTTCACAGCAACCTCACAATGTTGATTAGGCTGAAAAAAAGTTACTCATCCAATGAGCATCATGGCTTACAAAAGATTTAATTTTTTTTTCTCTCCAAAGTTTTATGGTCTTGTGCAGAGGGAAGGTAGCTTTGACCGCATCAAGGAAAAAAGAGAGATGCAAGCAACCCCCCTCTCTGCCCAGCATTTAGGGTAAGAATCAATCTCAGCTTGCCTGCAATTAGGTGCAGAGGAGAATAATAGATTTAGAAAGATCCTTGAGACCATCAAATCCAACCTGTTATTGAGTTATATTGGCCACCAGGATGCACCACATGCCTGACTTAATCTTATTGGGGTTCATAACAGGTGGGTAGCCAGATATTATTCTTTGAGGAAATGGAATTCACATAACTTTGAACTTTAAATGACTGTAAACAGTGCATTAGCTCTAGTGTATTGGCTCTAGACAGTAAACAAAAGAACTGATGCTTTGGAATTGTGGTGTTGGAGAAGACTCTTCAGAGTCCCTTGGATTACAAGGAGATCAAATCAGTCAATCCTAAAGGAAATCAACCCTGATTGTTCTTTGGAAGGACAGATACTGAAGCTGAAGCTCAAATACTTTATCCACCAAACGAGATGAGATGATTCATTGGGAAAGACCTTGATCTTGGGAAAGATGGAAGACAAAGGGAGAAGTGGAAGGCAGATAGTGTTATCACGGCAAAGAACATGAATCTGGGCAAACTCTGGAAGGCAGTGGAGGACAGAGGAACATGGTGTGCTATGGTCCATGAGGTTGCAAAGAGTCAGACACAATTTAGCAACTGAGCAACAAAATAAATAGAATGTTAGGTTCTGGCACTCAAGTGATTTCAGGAGAAATCAGAATGTATATCCAGCCCCCCTTCCTTACACTCTTAGAACAGAAGGGCATAAATGTTACAGTATGCTAATACCCATGGACAAGGTCATACATGATTTCTACTACTATCACCCCATAATGCAGGGAATTGGTGCGTTGGTGGTGGGATTTCTCTATTTTTACCTATCATATATCCTGGGTTGTGTTTTCTATTTTCTATATGATGTTTTCAGTGGTTTATTCTATATATTTCTTCCTGCAGCCCCATAGCCTGTAAGGGCCTGCCTCCTTCAGTCCTCCCAAGAAAGCAGAACTCTTGAAATGGACATCATTTCAAAAGGAACTTTTATTGGGGGATGTTGACAGCAGGAATAGAAGGCAGGATCTGAGGGCTTCCCGTGTGAATCAATAAGTCAAAAGAGTCAATGATAACCCCACCCCAACTGTCCATCCAGACAGTTCAAACAAGCCAATCGGCAGGTGCGAAAAACACTGTGGGAATGGAGTGATAAGGCGCCACTTCCAAGGCTGTTAGGTCTCTCTGCACAACTTCTTCTGTGCCCAGAGATAAGGCAGTATCTCAATGGCACAGTCAGTAGGCTAATTGGGGGGGGGGTAGCTTGTTGGACCACTCTTCGCTGAACACTCAGATAAATCCCGGTATTCCTCAGGCACAATTTCCAACCCTCGATCTTTCACAGTTGCTACCACCTCCAGGGCTCCTTTTCTGTTTGTCCTGCAGTCTCCCAACCATATGGTGGGCCTCTCTTTTTGAAACCTCAACTCTCCGGTCCTCCAGTCCACCCTTGGGTTCCACTTTCTCAGCCACATCATCCAGGGACATGGTCACCACTTAAACCCATCCATGGTCACTGGGGATTTCTTGATCATATTCCTTCATGTAGCTCAAGATGTAGGCTAGGAAGAACCCCAGCTGCTGAGGTGCCCTGTTGTACTTCACTCCCAAGAGTGGGACCTTTTAGCCAGGCCAGTGGGTTCTCTTCTGTCTGGCTTGGCGCCTGTCTCCCCCAGCTGGGGTGACCCATGCCAGGGTGGCTGCCACAGCCATGGCCTCCGTAGCCTCTGTTGTGCTGGTAGAGGGACACGGATTTGCCAACTCGCTCTCCTGGCATTCCTCCTCCACCATCCCCAGTACTATTGAGCCCCAGCAGGGGTCTTCCTCTTCCTCTTTAAGGGACTTGAAAGCTTCCACCATCAGGTTGATGGCTTGTTTGAGGAAGTGGTCAGATTGGGCTGGTCTCTTGTCATCCTCCTCACTGAGGTTGAGCGACCTCTCCATCTCTCACTTCCATCTCAGTTGGTGGCTGCCATGCTTAAGGGTCACCTTCCTGGCTTTCACCTCCCATTCTTCCTTCTTCCAATGCCGATCGACCATCTCAGCTTCTCCCGACTTTCTCTGGTCATGGCTTTGTCGGACGAGCTGGAGGAATCTGAGCTGCTTCCACTCAGGCCAACCTTGGCGGGAGCTTCCCTGCAAAAGTTGCCTTCTCCTCTCTCACTGCCGTGGTTTGATATCTTTTGCATGGTCCCCATCATAGGGGTTCTCCCTCCGGGCTCACCACTTTGCAGATCCTGCCTAATGTAAGGACCTGCCTCCTTCAGTCCTCCCAAGAAAGCAGAACTCTTGAAATGGACATCATTTCAAAAGGAACTTTTATTGGGGGATGTTGACAGCAGGAATTAGAAGGCAGGATCTGAGGGCTTCCCACGTGAATCAATAAGTCAAAAGAGTCAATGATAACCCCACCCCAATTGTCCATCCAGACAGTTCAAACAAGCCAATCGGCAGGTGTGAAAAACACTGTGGGAACAGAATGATAAGGCGCCCCTTCCAAGGCTGTTAGGTCTCTCTGCACAACTTCTTCCATGCCCGGAGATAAGGCAGATGGCCAGAGGCATATTCCATTCTCACCCCGATAAAGAAACATCAAAGAGGATAGAGACAGGAACAAAGCAAAGGAAATACACATCAGCAACCCCAAGCTTCCCCCTCCCCCCAGGAGAAAGGCAGAACCCTAAGAGAACAAGAACCTCATGCCCATAGAAAGACAGGGTTCTGACATAGCCAGCATAATGCATGCAGAGGGTATAACTGTTTGCCAGGCCATTCTACTGATGCTGCAAATCACTAGTAAAAGAAAACTCTCTGAGAACTTAAGGGCAGAATGTATTTGCTGGACTTGTGGTAAAGCAAACAAATAGATGGACAGGTCAATTGAAAACAATTTGGGATGCTATTCCTTCACGTGGTCATGGCTGTGAGGAGTGTACTTGCCAAACACTGGAAAGAAAAAGATATGCCAACTGTTGAAGAATGGATTTTGAAATTAGAAGAGAGGGTGAAATTAACTGCTTTGATTAGAGTTAATGGACTAGACAGCTTTGATTAATTTGGTTGTTTTGATTGGTGCAGTTTCCTCTTTTGATTTTTTTAAAAATAAATCCATGGTATCATTTTAACCACCGAATTGTACTTTTGGCAGCATGAAATATTTGGAGCTACCTTGATTGTTATTTGCCAATAAATACTGAACTTCCCCAACAATGTAGGAACTCTTTGATCACTAAAAGATGAGAAAGCTTAGAGTATGAATTGGCCAATTGGACAGCCAGCTACTCACAAACATGTGTGATTCTAGGTGGAGATTTTAATACTACAAAAGGGCCAAATGATAGGATTTTCTATATAAATTTCTGTCAGTTCAAAGATATACACAGCTATGCAAGAGTGCATTTGGCTCAAAATATTAGAGATTAGGATTTTTTTAATTTCAGAAGACATAGCCAGTGGTGATTAGTCTGGAAATACATAGAGTAAAGCACTTAATGGGTGTTACATACTATATACCATTCTTCCAAAGTCTATTAAATTCACTTTTAAAATATACATTTGAAACTATACGTGTACTAACTGCCTGCTGATAGACACATTTCCTCATAATTATTTTTGAAATGTCTAGTTTTGCCAAGTTTAGACCCAAAAACAGCCATCATACACTACTCTTAGAATGTCCAAACATTTTACTTTTATTTATTTATTTGTCAAATTTATATTGCTGCCCATTTCACCAAAAGCAACTCTAAATGACCATCTCTTTTACAAATCACTGTGATATCTGTTTTACAAATTATAGGAGTTAAACATATCCCAGCCACAATCAAGTTATTTGAGATCAAGATACTGGCACAGATCAATACAGTACCCAACTATATCTATAAATTGATTTTACCATTTATGGAATCAGTCTTAACTTTTAAGGAAATTGCTTGGGTGTCCTACTATGTACCTCTGTGGTATTATATACTCACACTGATAATGAAGCTAGTAACTGATATATATAAGCAATATCCAGGTACAGGCTAATCATCATCTCACAAGAGACAAGTTTCCTCCCAGTTTCCTCCCAACAAGCTTACAGTTTTGGCTTGTCTAAGTTCAGATTCAAAAGCAAAAGTAGTCCTTGAAATTAACTAGAACTCAGCATGATCCATTCCTTCGGTCTTGATTTCTACTCCCGATTAACATTAAATAGTTTTGATTATTTGGTTTTAGGATGGGCTTAACAAAACTTTTTAAAGGATATGGATTATCCTTTGAAAAATTTGGCTAAAACTAATATGTACCCACAAGGGTGGCCTCTTTCTTCTTGTGGCCTTTTTTAGTCTGTTGGGTGCAAGGATAAATTTTGATTCTATGGATTCTTTATTGAAGCAGTTGTGATTTTGAGCTATGCATTCAGCCAAAAGTACTGGGTATGGAATCTTACATGAAACACAGGCAAGTTAGGCAATCACTTGAATGCAATCGTTTATTCACTTTGATCAGATAAATCAATTGAATACTGTTCTTTGGCACTGCAGAGTTTTACTGCTAGTGAACTTTAATATTTTATTCTCAGCTGTACTTAATGGCAGATTTAATAAGATGGTTGATGCCAAAGGTTAGGCCCTTGTGGTGATGAAATAGCTGAATTGCTAGTCCATGTTTTATTAGTCTTGTGCAACATTTTAATAATATCTCTTAGGAAAAAAATTCTCCTGGACAGTGTTTTGTCTAATCAAGATTTTAACACAAAGTTCATTGTAACCAAATTAACAGCAAGCAGCAAATATATAATTTTCTTTCTCCTCACTTTCACTCCCTCTCACCTACATATTGTTTAGCTGGCAGATTTATATTCAGCTGTGTGAAGATACTATAAAAGTTAAAAGGCAAACAATATTGCCTATCTCCCATTATATTTTCTGTTATGTCAACATGACTCCATGGTACCTTCAGGACCACCACTTCAAGGTAGGGTCAACCTCTGTGCTCATCTCAGTGTAAAAATTTCAGATGGAGTTATAAGAGATAAGTATATATAGTGCAAATGGGGTTCAGAGTCAGCTATTTAATCTAAGACTATTTACTAGATGAATAGCAGAAGCAAGATTTGAACCAGTAATTTCCTAGCTTCCTACCTGTGATATTCTTTCCATAGCTGGAAAATGAAATCAAGTTTACACCGAGGTAAAAGTATTCTCAAATCAACATGTAGTCATACTTATACACCTTAGTTATAATCTGTGCTCCTTATCCCATGCCATAGAACCAGTGGTGGGATTCAGCCAGTTCCCACCAGTTCGGCAGAACTGGTAGCTAATTTTTTGTTGCTCAAGCCCAGACTGGCATCCACACAGAGAACCGGATTTGTTCACAGATTTGAATCTCACCACTGCATAGAACTTACTCTCTACTGATTAAGTGGAACACAAAAGCCCGTGTCCTGATACAATTTTTCATCTTTAATCTGCTTCAAGAAAACAGGAACATGTATTCCCTAGTAACTGCAGAATGTTTTTAAGCAATCCAGTTATGAAGAAGTTTTAAAAATCTTCTGGATATTCTCAAGTAACCACTTGATTATTGTAAACTCGGTCAATGGTCAGCATTCATAACAGAGAAAGTAGGGATAGTGGTAGAAGAGAATATTTGTAGCTCAGGGTTGAATGGTGGGGTCTTTGGTACTCTCTGAGCTTGGTGGTTTTCTTGCAAATGTTTCATTACCAAACTAGGTAGCATTATCATGTTCCCTGATGATGCAGTGATGATGTTACCTAGTTTGGTAATGAAAGAAAGCACCAAGAACTCCAAAGTTGGGATTGCTTTCAAAAGCTTTTTAAATAATGATGTCATAGCCTTAATATCATAAATTTCACCACATGCAGAAAGGTGAAAAACAAAATTTCCAAACGGTTGGAAAATGCACAGAAAACATAGTTTTGCTTCCAATCTCAGACTGTGTAATTCCAGTCTGGTACACTTTAATTATTTTGGAACTCAGAATTATGGAAGTTGCCCTCCCAGCACATCAGGAGGCTTCCAATTTGTGGAAATTTGTGCTTATCTGGTTTAAGGCCTGAGAGACAGGGCTTTGGCAATCATCCCCAACAGGCATAATTTAAAACAGATAAGGCTCATAATTCGCATTTGTTTGCTAAGGGTTCATTTCTAAGCAATAAGTTAAAATGCAACAAGCAGGGTGGGTATTATGTTGTAATGCATTGCCAGTAATACTTAAAAATCTTGTCCAGCTTTTTTTTTTCCGCTGTAGCCCCTAGGAAGCCGCTCCCCAAAGGGGAATGGAGGCAAGGAACTATCTATAATCAGCTTCTGCTGTTTCCATATGTTTCTACATCTGAAGTTCTAATTAGCTAACTATTGATAATGCTGAACAATTCTCCCTAAATGTATCTTGTACATTTCAAAGCAAGCAGTTTCTACTGGGGAAATGGTTGAAATTTAGTAATTTATAGAATCATAAAGATGGAATGAGCCATTTGGACCATTTAGCCTAATCTCTTTTCAATGAAGGGATTCAAACTGAAGCATTTCCCAAGAGAAAGCTGTCCATCTGTTTAATCATATCAGTGAAGGGGGTAGTTCACTGTCAAATGGTTCTTATTGTGACCACTTTTCAACAGAATCTATCTTCTGTAACTTAAGACTATTGTTCTGCAACCAATACTCTGAGATGGTAAAAAATAGATCTTCTCCTGAGCCATACTCTTCAGGTACTTGAAGGTAACTACTATATTCTGCTGCTCTCATCCAACCACTATTTTCAGCATCTCCTGCTTGAGCAAGGGGTTGGGCTAGAAAACCTCCAAGGTCCCTTCCTTATTCTGTATTCTAACATAATGACTTCCTTCCATCTCATCTTGTATTTTTAAATTTCCAACCCTTGATTATTTGTTGCCATTTTCTCAACCCCTCTGAATTTGTCTGAATCCTCAGATTTTGAACATGATACAGGAAATGGAATCGAACCAATGCAAAATATAATGCAGCTATTCCTTTACATGATGTCCTTTGACTGGTCAGGCTATTTAAACAAATAAGTAAACAAACAAGAGAAAACCAGTTTTTGGTCAAACTGAGCATAGGAGTAAGGGTGACAAGAAGCACTACTGAATTTTCTGGTTTTACACAGTACTGTACACTAAACTACACTTACACACCAACCCTAATCAAGGTTAACTCTCATCAAGTATAGCAAGCTGTGAGAACGTAAGTGCTAAATGTGTAACTGATCTGCTTTAAATAGCTTGTGTGACCCAACCCTGGATATGCATGTTCACGTCCATGTTCATTTAATAACAGATAAGAAATTGAACTAAATAATATGCATGTTCAATTTGGGAATTTTCTGCATTACCAAACACCGGCCAAGGGTAACTGATGCATATGTGTAAAATTAATTTGTGTCAGTTCATGCATGAGTCCCTTTTTGAAAGCAACATTGTTTTTTTTCTGCTAATAGCTTAATTCCAAGATATTTGCAAAACAAGGTAATACAGCACCGTTTTCCTCCAAAATTCCCTGGAATAATGTAGAACATGATGCACTCTGGGAAAAGAAATGTGCAGCCACCAATTTAGCAGTTGTTGAAATCAACTGAGCAACTGCGGTCACCTGCAATTAAGATAAAGGCAAAAGCAGTGTATTATAGCAAATAAAAAGAATACAAATTATAATTCAGCATAACTTTAAACAGGAACACATGTGATTCTTTTTTTAAATGACCAGTGAAAATAATTAGGTTTCCAGTAACCAAAATAAAAATGGAGTACCTAAGAAAAGAGCAAATTCCTGCATCTTCTTAATCTCTTTCCCCTTTTTCCTGTTATCCTCTTCTATGTCCTTCCTTTTGACTTAAATGCTTTGAAAGATGAGATGAGAGAAGCCACATCCCAACAGGTAACCCAAAATGGGTTGCATGTGACTCTTTCTGTTGCTAAGCAACCATAAGGAACTCTCTTTGACCTGCAATTATCCAAAATTGGCAAAACATTCTGCCCATTTATGAACTGCTGTGATAGCAAATGAATCCCAAAATCCAAAGATCGGGCTTACATAGAAGATTGTTTCACATCTTTCCAGAGTAAGGAGAGGGGAGAGAGAGAGGGAGAGGGAGAGAGAGAGAGAGAGAGGAGGTACAGGGAGAGGGAAAGGGAGAGGGAGAGGGAGAGGGGGGAGGGAGGGAGGGAGGGGGAGAGAGAGACAGAGAGACAGAGAGACAGAGATAGAGACAGAGAGAGATCATCTGGTCTAAGCAAAAAACTATTTTTCCAGTTGGTATCAGCAACAGCCACCAGAAATGTGTAGGAAAGCTATAAGGAGGTCACGAAAGTAGTAATTATACCCTGAAGTCAATTCTCCCAGCAAGAATATGAAGAATATTCAGAGACAAGGACATTTCTTTGAGAAAGATCTCCCCTAACGCAAATTTGCCAAGAAACAGTGCCCAGTGTTAAATTCAGAATGTTGCACCAAGATGCAAAGATTTCATTTTAAATCACCACTACTTGAATATGACACTCACCAAATGACTCTGGAGCAGTTATTCGTTCAATCCCTACCTGAAACGTAGGTTGTGGTAAGAATAACCTGGGAAATAAGGAAGGACATGTATGCCATTCAGAGCGCCTGGGAGGAAGAGCAAAAAATAAATGAGATAAACAAATATAGAATGTCCTTTCAGTAAAAATTAAACAATGAAGTGTACAGCCTGCAGAACAGTTCGGTATTTCTTCGGAGCTGGTTTGGGGATTGCTTTGTTTCAGCTGATGAAGTCTTCTTCTTAACCTCTTTTCCACTCAACTGTAGGGTCTGTTTGTTTACTCTGTGCTAGCCTAGTTCACATGGCAAAGCCATCAATGCATGGCACAACCAGGGGTTTGTCTTCACCCAATTTGTCACTGAACCTGGTGCTGCTTTTTGGAGATGAGTGTGACTGGCCCAAAATCACCTGGCTGGTTTCCTACCTAAAGGAGATTATGACCTAGATCTCTCCTCTCTTAGTCCAGTATAACCACTGAATTGGCTGTCTGGCTGATGATTTCAAAAATAAAAAAATAAACCCAAATACCAATCATGAACTGTCCCAGATGCATATACCAAATTCTGGATCTATATTTGTTCAAAGGCAGAGCACATGTATTAAAAATCCAATGGGGCTTCCCTCCTCCCTTTCAAGAGGGACAAAATGCCTTTCTTCTGGCATGGATTCTCACGTTAGCTGAAATGGTTGGCCCCTGAAGGAGATCATCATCCCAGCTTCAGAGTTCATTCATGTATGAACTCAGTGCTAAAAGCTACTTACTTGACAGTTACAACTTCTGTGGGGTTAGTAAGCTGAGAAGAAAGCTTCAAGGACTGGCCATCAGAGTGGCAATGGCGACACCTGCAGATTACATTTTTTATTGCCAATTGAAAAACCGGAAAGAAGGATGAGTGCAGATCTGCAAGCCATCTGTCAAACCAAATGACTGATGCAACATAGCTCATCTAACATATACATGAGGTACACTTCATACATGAGCCTTGGTGGTGTAGTGACTAATTCTAGTCACTAATTCTAGTCACTGATTCTAGTCACAGTGTTGCAGGCTAACCCTGCCCCCTGCCATGAGTTCGATCCTCACTAGCTCAAAGTTGATTCAGCCTTCCATCCTTCCAAGGTCAGTAAACTGAAGACCCAGATTGTTGGGGTCAATATGCTGACTCCACTTAAAGAATGCTGTACAGCACTATGAAGAGGTATATGTCTGAATGCTATTGCTACTGCTATCTTTATTTAATCAGAAGAATCTTTGGAAAAAGGAAGAAAAAAAGGAATAGAATGGGACTCTGTATTAACACATAGTTAACACATATAATGATCACCCATTGAAGTGCTAATGAAAGATGGGAATATAAGACCAATAAACATGTGCTAATGGCTATAGACTTCGATGGCATTCAGAAAAGAATTAAAACAAGAGAAGATGGGCAAAGTCAACCATCAACTAGCAGATGTGATAGACAATATGGAGGCAGTTGGGGACAAAAATACCAGCTCCATGGAGGATAGAGGCCAACAAGAAGAGATTCCTCCTACTTCTGTGATTTTCATAGTCTTCTCCAGGCATGCTCAAAAGGAGGATTTCAAAGCAGATGAACTTCTGGGTTTCCTATACAGTATTCTTCCATTTCTGACAAGATGTTGTATCTCTAATCCAGTCTTCTTTTGGCTTGGCTTAGCTCGGCTTTGTGGCATAAAAATGAAAACAAACAAAAATTACCCAATTTAATGCTGTTAATAAAAACTATAGAGCTTGCAAAGGGGCTGAGGTTTTTAATTACCTGGATTTGATATTGTATGTGTTACTGGCTGGGTTATTTCTGTTTTGGTTTGCTATTACTGTAGTGAAATAGTGACTTTTCTGTGGGCTCAGTTCAAATAAATTATTGTGAATTAAATAAGCTGGCCAACCATATACTAGAAAGATTATAACAATTTTTTTCTTGTCTTTTCTGTTTTTTTCCAGCTTTCAGGAGCTGGAAATTTTATGTCTATCTATGCCAAGCATTGGGATTCTCTTAAAGGGAGATAAATACGACCCACAAACATTCTTCAGATAGCTTCCAGCTGCATTTCCACATCCTTATCTACATTCCTACCTCTATCCAATTTCTCTTCTCTTCCTTTGGCTCAGTTTTCTCTTCCCAAAGTCCAGTTCTGCCACCTCTTTTTGAATTCCCTTCAGTGGAACTGGGAAAACTCCAGTAAGAAGCTAATTGGAGATAATAGCTTTTCTTTACAAACCTTCAAAATAACCTCCATTGTTCTCAATGGAAACTGACACTTTATTGATGTGCTGAGGACAAACTTTTGAAAAGTATCGATTGCTTCAGTGGAAAAGGTAGCCTTTCCCTCTGAAAAGTTCAAATTGCACCTCAAAAAAAAATATCTTTCCCTCCTGCACTGCAGTTAGACCTTAAAATAGCCTCTATCGATGTTGTTGGGAGCTTTGAAAACCCCTTCTAGGTGTTTGAGTGTGCATTTAGTTCTCATCAGCTGTGTAAGAAACTACCTCTATGTTGGTGTGCCTATTCAAAGGTTTTTGCCCAGAGCCAGTTTGGTCTTTTAAGTCCCATTCCGCAACCAGTCTAAGCATTATTTATGACAGAAAACTAGGTCCTGTCTCCTCTAAGGGCAACTGTTTTACAGCATCATCAGTTTAGGCTTAGCCTCCAGGTCCTAAAAGCCCTTTTCTTAGTAGAAGTCATGACCTTGAGAATCTCATTTGTTAAGCAAATACCTCTTTATTCTCAGTTGCTCAAGCGCAGAGTGTTTCATACCTTTTCTGTTCTTCTTTCATTACCTACCCCCTATTTATACTGGGCATACAACCAGGAAGAAGCCCAGCGGTGTAGGAGCAAATCCTACCGAGAACAGGGAGAGGCCAAACACAAAACCTTTCCAGTCAGAAAAGGCATCCACAGCCATTCTTGCTTGGCTATCTTAAAGCCGAAACAGAGATACCACAGTACTTTAGCAGAATATCACAGCAGGTTACCAGAATGAAACAAATACAGATCAGAACCTTCTTTCCAATTTTCAACTTCAGACAAAAATTGGCATAAGGTTTTGCAGTAGATTTTGTGGCTTCCTATTTGACCACTTCACAGTGAAACGGAAGAGGAGGAGGAGGAGGAGGAGGAGGAGGAGGAAGTTATCTACTGGCCTCTGGCCGGTTTTCTAGCAGATGGTGTCTTTAGGTTCCACCAATGGAGCATGAGATGACCTCGTAGTCAACTGGAAAGTTTTTGCATCCCTAACTCCCAGAATGATTCCACTAATGTTCAAAATATGAGATATGCATCCTGTTGGGGTTGACACTGAATCAGAAGGAACTCTTTTTTTATATATAACAAGTTTTATTGAATTTTTTTTTTTTTTTACAACCAAGTGCTTAGGACTCATCGTGGAGATAGGGCACTCCATAGAACAAAGTAAAAAGTATAATCATACATGAACAATTTAAAATACTTCTTTAAAGTTTCCCTCTCTATTTTATCAATCAAAAGAAAAAAGGAAAAAAAGGGGAAAAAAACCAAAAAGAAAAACAAGAACAAAGAACAAAAACTATCAACAGCATTTCCACCTGTTTTCAGGCTTAACTAACTTCAATTAACATATTCCAATTTGGCCTTACATAAACATATAGTATACAATTCGGGTATCCATATAATGTAAATTGTTTCTAACATATACATATTACTCCAATTATACACTTTATACTTCTCAATTAAATTCTATCTCTTATTCTATTCTATTTCACATACATATTTTATAAATGAACATAGCTTTAATTATTTTAAAACCATTTTACATTTTAGCCTAAATTATTTTTAATTATTTCTAAAATAGACATATAATATAACTATTATATTAGTATTATATTAGTATTTCTCAACTATATTTTATTTCCTGTACTCTATCAAATATTTTTATAACTCAATCCAACATTCAGTCATTGTAAATAAAGATATTTAGTAATATTTCACCAATCTCAATCCAACTCCTTTAGTTTTAACTTTTCCAATTTTCCATGATTGCTATTCCAGACCATAATCAGATCCATAATTTGCATCAATATTCACTCAGACTAAAATCTTAGACTAGAAATCTCAAACATATTAGCTCAATCAAAGTCTCTATAGGCCATTTTACCCGTCAGATAAAGTTTTAACAAACATTTTAAAACCTAATTCTAGCTTTCTTTTTATGCCAAGTAGGTTTCCACAATAGGGCTTTTAGCTCCTCCCATCTTAATATTTGGCTATACACATTTTCCCACAATTGCGTCTGATCGTAGTCTTCTTCTCTTTTTTCCAGTTTTGTCTGTACTATGTAATCAGTCTTAATCAGTATGGTGATTATTCGTTGTTTGTTCATATTGTCAGCATTTTTAATGTCTCGTATTTGAAAGTCCATTTCTGTTGCTTTTAAGATTATAAATGTTTTAGTTGAATTTTCCCTTTGGTCATCCGAACTCTCCATCATTTGTATATAAGGTGTAGCCTCTTCCTCTTCAGTAGGTTGTAAATATAAAGCCTCCATCTCATTAAGCTGTAAATCCAGTTGTGTGTCATGATCAGCCAAAGTTTGAGATTCCATTTCTAATTCTGTAAAATCCTTTTTCCTGAGCATTCTAAAATGTTCTCTTAATTCCTCTTTCATTTCCAAAAAATTTTCTAGTATAAGTCCATAGTTAAGCTGTGAGTGGGATTCCATTCTTCGTTTATTTTTTTAGTGAAAGTTCAGCTTAAAAAATAGATTGCAATATTATAAAATATAAAATCCAAACAGAAATAGGAAAACAAGTAATCAAGCCCAGCACAAAGATAAAGACAGCAAAAATTCCAGTCAGTATTGTGTATATTTTATATTATAAAGTCAAACAAACTAGGAATAGAAATTGAGCAAGTTCCAAAAGATATATCAGTGTCTTAACGTCAGGTCAAGTTCAGGAAATGAAAGTTAGCTGCAAATAGTTACATTGTTACCATAATGCAGTCTGGGCTTCACGCCAAGTCTGGAGATACATTGTAACCATACAATCCACAAATCCGCCCAAAAAGCCAGAGAGTTTTTTTTTCTTTCTTTTTAAAATGGATAAAAATGTTCAGAAGGGGGGGGGAGGAAGAAAAACACTCCACCCCCCTCCCTAGAAATTTCCACTTAAGCTGAAAACAAGCAAGCAGAGAGAAAGAGTCACAGTAGGATTTTTTTCTTTTTTTCAGGATCCCCCGACTTCCAACAGATCAAATAAACAATAAAAATTTGTTATTTTTTTTCCCAAAGCTCATTTCCCCGAGTATTCGAACGCTGCTTTCTCCAGGGAGGGAAATAATTTTAAAAGCTTTTCACAGGGAAGTACAAAGATATCAAGAGGGAAGGAAAGGTCTCACCCGGATCTTCCACGGTGGTTCTTTTTGTTTAGATGTTGCTGTGACTTTCGGCTGGAGCAGCTAAGTGATCGGCCATGTTACTGGCCGATCTTTTCCCCGTCAGCCCAAAGGTGATTTCTCGGATCGCAGAGGGAGCTGCCGCTCCCTCCGCGATCAGACGAGTGTCCTCCTCCACGGTGGTCGCCTCTCCGGGGCGACTTTCGACCCTGTCCAGAGTCTACCAGCGGGGGGAAACTGGTCGGCAAAGAGAACATACTCTTTGCATGACCGCAGGTGCTGTGACCGGAACCGGAAGTCCCAGAAGGAACTCTTCATCCACTAGATCAGTGGTTCTTAACCTGGGCGATATCGCCCCCCAGGGGGCGATTTCATTTTTCAGGGGGGCGATGGAACGAAAAGGGGTGACGTGGGGGCGAAGGAACGAAAAGGGGGCGATATGGGGATGATGGAGCAAGAGGTTTTGGGGACACTTTTGAGCCTTCCCCTGCAGTTCCGAGCCTCCTCCGCCATTTGCAGAGAGAGACAGAGACAGAGAGAGGCACTTGTGCCTCTCTCTCTCTCTCTCTCATGTGGACTTGCAGGCTCATGCGGGCTCAAGCCGTGGGCCGCGGGGCATCTGCGGAATGTCCCGCCCGTCGGCTGCATAGCCAAGCCTCCCCTCGCTCTGCCGGCGTCCCCGGGCTTAAGTCGCGGGGTGTCCGCGGAACGCCCCCCCATCAGCTGCGTCGCCAAACCTTCTCCCGTGCCGCCGGCGTCCTTGGTCGGAACCGGGGCAATGATCCGCCTCCCACCGGGACCGACGCCGGAGATTCCTGTGCCGCCGGTAGGTCCGTCGTGCTGGAGGAGCTGGGGCTGCTCCGCACCGTGCGGCGCTCCCGGCGATCCGCGACCCACCAGCGTCTGGCTGTGCGACGGGCTGTGCGACGGCCGCTGGATGCTGGGCAGTTGACTGGGACGGAACAGTGGGGTGGGGGGAGGCTGCCCAGGGAGCGGCCCGGCGATGGCCCAGGGAGCGATGCCCCAGCCTGGACTGCCGACCGGACCGGCTCAGGGAGATGCACTTTAC
Organism: Azemiops feae; assembly: GCA_023970755.1. Taxonomy (NCBI): domain Eukaryota; kingdom Metazoa; phylum Chordata; class Lepidosauria; order Squamata; family Viperidae; genus Azemiops; species Azemiops feae. The sequence continues at coordinate 144,965 of JALGBA010000810.1, forward strand.
ATAGCCCCCCCCACCCCACTGTTCCGCCCCAGTCAATTGCCCAGCATCCGGCGTTTGGCCTTGAAAAGCAGCCATCCGGGACCCAGCCTCCCTTCCACCGCCATCCAGCGCAGGCGTTTCTCCCTAGCCGCGTCTAGTGTTTGCATAAATTGAAGAATTATTTCCTATGTTGTGATTGAGATGTTATGTTGGGGGAGGGGGGCGATGACAACTTCCTCATTGGCTCAAGGGGGCGATTCGTTCAAAAAGGTTAAGAACCACTGCACTAGATGAACAACCATAAGCCAGGGTTGTTTTAATTTAACAGAATAACCAGATTTGGATTGCTGTATAGAGCCAGGAGTTGAAATTAAGAGTCACCTATGATACTTTGCATTTCCATGACACATTTCACCAGTTTAGTTAAAAATCTAGTGGCTGTATGTACGTAAGACTCATAGTATGATTATTAATAATCTTAATTATTTTTTGTGGCTTAAGATGTTTTGCAAATTTAGCCTGTTTAACAAGTTTATAATACTAAGTAGTCTCTGAACCAAGGGGGGGGGGGAAGCTTTAGTTCAGCAACCAGTTTGCATGTGTTATGTGAACATAAGCTATGATTCCATAGCCTCATTTAAGGCAGGTTCCAATTACTTAAAATGTGTGCTTTAATAATAACACCAACATAAATCTTTGTACAGTTTTCCTATATTTAGAAAGATTATAGGAAGGGAAGCTTACCTGCAAGCTGTAAGAGCAAAACTGAATATTCTAGTAAGAGAAATTATTATGGTTAGTTGCATGGTCAGCTAAATGTTTAGACTGATGTTGGCATTTGTATGCATCTCTCAAGTGCTTTGCAAGGACCTGGGATAAGTAGATGTTATCATTTGATGGTGTTCCAAGTTAGTAAAGCTGCCGTTTGCAATTGACTAATGGCAATTTTGTCAATGCCAATGGTGCTCAAGTGGTACTTTAGATGTTTTGGGATTATATCCCAGGCACCTATTAGTATTGTTACTATTTTGCTTTATTTTGCCATAAACATTCCATTTCTATTTGCAGATCTTGGTATTGTGTGATTTTCTCCAGTTCTTTCTCTTCTCTTTTGCTGTCTCCAGGTACTACTATAATGTCTACTATCCAGATTCTTTTGTCTTTCTTATTAACAATTGTTAAATCTAGGGTATGACAGATGCTTCATACTTATTATGGTTCATCACCATAATAAGAACCATGGTGGTGCAGTGATTAGAATGCAGTATTGCAAGCTAATTCTGCCGACTGCCAGAAGTTTGATTCTCACCGGCTCAAGGTTGACTCAGCCTTCCACCCTTCTGAGGTTGGTAAAATGAGGACCCAGATTGTTGGGGGCAATATGCTGACTCTGTAAAACTGCTTAGAGAGGGCTGTAAAGCACTGTGAAGTGGTATGTAAGTCTAAGTGCTAGTGCTATCACACAGTCACCCAAATGTTTAGACTGGATTTGGCATTTTTATCCACCTATTGAGTCCTTCCCAAGGACCTGGGATAGGCAGATGCTATCATTATTATTTAAACTTGTATGTTGCCTTACAACTTTCATTCAATTAACATTTCTTTACAACTGTCAATCAGTTTATATAAGAAAAAAGATTACTGTCCCAGCAGGCTTGATTTCAGAGCATCCTTAGCATATTTGCAAGATGAGCCACTGAAATCAAAGAGATTTAAGTTAGCCAAGATTAAGCCTAAATCCAACTCTTATGGAAGATTTTTCAAGCATTGAATTTCCCCAGTGACCCTAATTATAACTACAAGAATGGTTGTCCTACTCCCTCCAGTGAGAGTATGAAGCATGATCAAGCAAAACCTCACTAAAAAATTAAATCAGTATATAAAGTATTAAAAGAACAGACAAAAATGTGATAAGCTATAAATATTCATTAAAGCAATGAAAGCATCGTATAAAAAGATCTGAGCATAATAAATGAAGTAATAATAATGTGATTGTCACAAAGGCAACAACGAAGGAACATAATAGCAAATAATATGTGGCAGAACCGATATGAAGGAACCAGCAATACAGATGATCAATCATTAAGGGATAAATTGGGTTGGGGTTAAAGTGTACTTTTACAAAAATAAAACTTGCAGGGAAAAAAAACCACCTAAGAATAATGGGAACGATAAGTAAAACGATTGTTCTTATTGGTTTAAAATCACAACGTTCCTACTGATCTCTGTTACTTTCTTCTTTTTTCTTTGCTATAAAATTTAAAGGATAGTTTTTAGGACATTTGCCAACATATGAACCAAAAGGTAAGGGCATACTACAGAGGTGAACAACCATTTACAGGCAAAGTAGCACAATTTTTGCAGGGATAGAGGGCCTCTGCCAGACGCAGGGCTCCCCAACCTGTGAGCCATGGCCCACTACTGGGCCGTGGCCTCTTGGCGTGCGTGCATGCATATGTGCATGTGTGCATGCAGTTACCCCCCATACTCGTGCTAGAGCTGCTGTGAGTGTCCCTCGGTGCTAGCATTGCTGCGAGCATCCCACCAGCACTAGCACCACCCCACCCTGAGTGTCCCACCGGCGCTAGCACCACCCCACCCCAAGTGTCCCACCAGCACTAGTGCTGCCCCGAGCATCCTGCCAGCACTAGCACCACCCTGCCCTGAGTGTCCCGCCAACACTAGTGCTGCCCCGAGCATCCCGCTAGCACTAGTGCTGCCCCGAATGTCCTGCCGTCGCTAATGCCACCCTATTTGTGGCACTCGCACTTGCGCTGCTCCATTTGCACATGCACTCATGTGCAGCCCCATTTGCACATGCACATGTGCTTGTGCATGGCCCCTTTGTGTGTGCGCATTTGCGCGTAACAGTGCCTATCTCCCTTTTCGGGCTACCAAACCAAAAAGGTTGGGGATCTCTGCGATAGAGTAAGCACATTACATACAGTGAACAAGGATAGATTATCCATATTTTCCTAGTCAAAGGGTTGAGTTGGACAATTTTCTTTTTTTTTTCTAAATGAGGAGATAGAGGGTTTCAATATTCAAAATTTCAGGAAACTGTTGTCATCAATCATAATAAGGACCTGATTTACAGGGCTGCAACCAGAACATTGTTAAGGTAAAAAGGGGTTTATTTTCTGATTTTGAAATGCAAAGAGAAAGATTATTAAAAGAGAACTCAGAAAAATCTAAGAGGGATTAAAATATGCAGGTCTATGAAATAAAAGCAGAAAAATCTGTGGTGTGTATGCATATGTGCAAAAGCATAACACTGGAGAATGAAGACCCACTCCCAGTACAAGTAGTCCTCGACTTACAACAGTTCATTTAGTGACTGTTCAAAGTTACAACGGCACTGAAAAAAGTGACTTACAACTGTTTTTCACACTTATGCCCATTGTGGCATCCCCATGGTCACGTGATCAAAATTCAAATCCTTGGTAACTGGCATGTATTTATGACAGTTGAAGTGTTCCGGGGTCATGTGATTCCCCTTTTGCCACCTTCTGACAAGCAAAGTCAATGGGGAAGCCAGATTCACTTAACAAACCATGTTATTAATTTAACAGGTGCAATGATTCACTTAACAACTGGGGCAAGAAATGTGGTAAAATGGTGCAAAACTTACTTAACAAATGTTTCACTCAGCCACAGAAAGTTTGGGCTCAATTATGGTCTTAAGTCAAGGACTACCAAAAATAAGCCAAAAGGTTAAGAGGGGAGATTGCAAAAGGTGATTGCACTTTCCAAATCAGGACAAGAAGCAATGGATGGAAACTAACCAAAGAGAGAAGCAACCTAAAAACTAAGGAGAAATTTCCTGACAGTTAGAACAATCTATCTAACAATCTTATCTAACAAAATGAAATTCAATGGTGAAAAGAGCAAGGTTCTACACTTAGGCAAGAAAAACCAAATGTACAGGTATAGTATAGGGGGTACCTTGCTCAATAGCAGTAACTGTGAGAGGGACCTTGGAGTCCTAGTGGACAATCACTTAAATATGAGCCAGCAGTGTGCTGCAGCTGCCAAAAAGGCCAACACAGTGCTAGGCTGCATTAACAGAGGGATCGAATCAAGATCACGTGAAGTATTACACCACTTTACAATGCCTTGGTAAGGCCACACTTTGGAATACTGCATTCAGTTTTGGTCACCACAATGTAAAAAAGACGTTGAGACTCTAGAAAAGAGTAAGAGAAGAGCAACAAAGATGATTAGGGAACTGGAGGCTAAAACCATATAAGGAACGGTGTTGCTGAATTGGGTATGTCTAGTTTATGAAGAGAAGGATGAGGGGGGACATGATAGCAGTGTTCCAATATCTCAGGGGCTGCCACAAAGAAGAGGGATGAAGCTATTTTCCAAGGCGCCTGAAGGCAGGACAAGAAGCAACGGATGGAAACTAATCAAGGAGAGAAGCAACTAGATACTAAGGAGAAACTCCTGACAGTTAGAACAATGGAACCCTGGAACCAAACCGCCTCCAGAATTTTTTTATATTCTTTATTATTTATATTATTATATTATCTATTATTATTATAATATTATTATATTATATTTACTATTATTATTATTTATTATTATTATTTTATGTTGTTGCTTGTTGTTGTTGTTGTTATTGTTATTATTATTATTATTATTATTATTATTATTATTATTATTATTATTATTATTATTATTATTATTATTATTATTATTATTATTATTATTATTATTATTATTTATTAATCAGTGGAACAACCTACCTCCAGAAGCGGTGAATGCTCCAACACCGGAAGTTTTTAAGAAGAGACTGGACAGCCATTTGTCTGAAATGATATAGGGTTTCCTGCCTGAGCAGGGGGTTGGACTAGAAGACCTCCAAGGTCCCTTCCAACATCATCATCATCATTATTATTATTACTGGCAGACATGCTATAAGAATTGGGAAGAAAAAATGTTTCAGGAGATAAAGAGAGACTCCAAATTCATTTTAAACAGAAACCAATAAGAAATGGTCTTCTGGACTTAAAAAGTATTACATTTAGCAGCTAGCTAAATGCCTTTTGAAAAAAGCTAAGCAGGATTTACACTAAGATCTTTCATTTTCTAAAGTGCCGCTGTGTCAGTATTTCTCTAAACAATATTGCTGCTTGTTACTGAATATAACATGGCATCAACTGTGTTTGTAACCTAATCTTGGACCATGTAGCGAGAGGCACATGGTTCTAATTGCAAGAGACATAGGTGAAAATTTGGTTATGCATTTTTTTTGAGGGGGGGGGAGGGGGTCATGTAGATGACCCAAAAAACAATCCAACCCCAACTGCAGGAGGAGTAATTGCAAGAGTCACAGCACTAAATTGTTCCTGCCTCCAAAGTTTAATAAGTTCACTTTTTATTTCTTCTTCCCAGTGGATATTACTGAGTTTGCAATCTATGAATTCCTGTTGCTGTCTCAGGTGGCATTAAAATATAACTCAATAATTGCATGCATACTGTTTCTTTTTCATAAAAAAGCAAATTTTCTTACAGTGAGGAAATAGCTCTCTGTTAATTGATTACTGCAACAAGCTGTTTTTGCCTGTTTTTTGAGCTCTATCTGAAATTAGATAGTTTTCAAAGTTTATCCAGACATCAAAAACTTATAAATATTTTCACCTTGACTTTCTCCTTGATACAATGAAGAAGCACATGTTATCGTCTCTAAAAATATCTCCTCTGAAATAATGAAAATAAGATAAAAACAATCCTCCAATGTAACAACATTATCCATGAAACAGATAATAAAACAAAAGCTAGTTGATAACTGTAATTTTAAAAAAATCTTTGCTCTTCCAAAGGCTCAATATAAGAGATACTTTATGATCAAATGGGCCATCAACCCTCAAAGAAAAATCAACTCTGACTTCAACATAAAGTATAATAAACAATGTTTTTTAAAAATAAGCAGGCAAAGAGGAAGGTATTGAATGTTTTCAAAAGATTTTCTGAAATTTCTTGCTCTTTCCTTGTCCATACATTGTTTGACTATATTGCTATGTATTATACCAATTTAATATTATTCCATAATTTGACACAGTTGCCCCAGAGAGACGATTTTGGGTCTGTAAATATACATGTATCTTTTACAAGTATGAAGATTACTCAGGGACTGTCTTATCATTATAAGCATTATTTTTCCATACAGTGGTCCAGCATGTCTGAGTTGCAGGCACATGCCAAACCCCCTAGTGATTCATAAAGAGCAAAAGGTCATGTGCCTCTAGAAACTTCTGGTTTGCAGTCGTATCGCATGGCCGTGTGAGAGCGGACCTCTGCTCTGCATGGCTAATTTCGCCCTGCCTGGGGGACCCTAGATGGGTCCGAAGTCGCCCCAGAGAGGTGACCGCGAAGGAGGGGTGCCCTGCTGATCACGAAGCGATGGCAATAACTTCATTTGATCTGGGGAAAGCCCTCCGAACCTGACAGGAGAAAGGCTAGCCGCATGCCAGCGTCAAGCCCAAGCTACTGCAGCCGAAGTCCAAGAGCACCACCAAGAACAACAGCGTGCTTGGAACTGGTGAGAGTATTTGATCTTCTCTCCCTTATTTTACAACTGGTCCCTGGGAAAGATCCCCAAAGCAAACAACCTCCGAAAGTGAAGGGAGGGGACTACATTCACATTCCCCCATAGACGGAAGCGGCGAATTAACTTTTATTGAAATTAAATTCAAAATACTATAATATGATCAAACTTAGAAACTAAAACAAACTGCTAAGATTATATTCTAAAGGATTTTGATCAAATTACATAAAAAAGAAAAATAATAAGAACTTTTTGTCTGAAAGAGCTGGAAAATAAATATTTGCTGACATCTAGTGGACAAGGAGAGTATAGCACATTAAAGACAATGCCCAGAAACAAAGAAAAACAAATCTGTTCCCGTGAACTCTAATAACCTTCAAGAAGATAGCTGCTAAGGAACAGAGAAGAGATTGCATACCTGGCCGGCTATAAGATTGGAAAGTATTTGAAGGAAAAGAAATGTTCTGATTGAGGTTTAAATTTATGAACTGTTTAAAAACTTTGATCTATGATAAAGTATTGAGAAGGGAAGTTACAGGAAGGACTTAAGCTGGCTAATTATACTGAATTGACAATTAACTCCTGAAAGAAATAATTGTTATAAAACATTGACTTTACTGAAACTTTGACAACTGAAAATTACAGTGGATTACAAAACAACAAGATGGGCTGAAGAGACTAGATTCGCCCTACTACATGGAATATTATATGAGTAAACACCTGTTTGAATATGGCTAAATAAATAAATAACTTTGGCCATAAAGGAACTTTAGAATAAGTGGGATAAGAGATATAAGTAATATAGTATTTCTTTTGATAAGATACAAAATGTAAAAATATTAGGATGTTGTAAGTGAAGGAAAAGTTTGCATTTTAAAGACAAATTAAGTTTGAAAAGATTTAGGATTAAGGAAAGATTGAAATATTGAGGGGAAATTAGGCTTAATAAGAATTCTGAAAAAAAGGATATATAGTGATTTAACTAATTTCTACAAATAGAAGTAAAATATAATCTGACTAGAAAGATGTTATGGATAGATGTTGTGATAGATAAGTAGTATAGTATTTTTATAATACATGAAATATGAAAATACTGGGATGATATATTTAAATGGAAAATTTGGATATTTAGATATTAAATACTGGGAAAATATGATTGACAAGAATTGTTTGGATATTATGGAGAAATTGAGTTTAAACAAGATTTATAAAAATAAGATACATGGTGAATCAATAAGATGACTCTTACAAAAATAACATAAGTTGATAAAAATACTATATATGGACGCTACTATTGTTGATATAAATATAGAAGAAAATGTTTTTATTTAATCATTTAAATATGGAATGTCAAATATTAGAAATTATATTTGTTTAATGTTATAGAAGGAGAATACTATTGGGTGAAGAGAAGATCAAGGAAATATATTTACAATTGATATACTAACTATGGAAATATAAAAATTAATTACTATTGATTGTTTATTAATTATTATTAATTGTATATTTTTTCCTAAAAAAATTATGAACCAAGACAACACGCTGTACACCAGGCACTAATTGTTATTGTAAAAAAACAAAAAAACTTTTACAAAAAAAAAAAGGTCATGTGCCTCTTGAAAATTCAGAAACAAATGGTTAGAAGAAAGGAAATAGGAACAGCTCTAAGGCATACAATCAAGGAAGGCCTATGTCAGGGGTCCCCAACCCTCGGTCTGTGGACCAGTACCGGGCCATGGCATGCCAGCAACTGGTCCGTACAAACAAGCAAAGCCCCACCTGCGAGATGCAGGCAGCACACAAAACCATACCCCCTCCGGTCCGCGGAAAAACCTTTCTCCATTGAACCGGTCCCTGGTGCCCAAAAGGTTGGGGATCTCTGGCCTATGTCACAATAATTGGAGACCCTGATGATGACGATTTAACAACCCTGGAGATTTGACATCAAGGTCTCACAAGTCAAAATGAAGATATCTATTCGTTGAAGCAGTTTATACCTTCTATCATTGTCACCTTTTAATCTTCCTTTGCATGACCTATTCTTTAGCTTTAATCATAATCATTCCTTTGCATGACCTATTCTTTAGCTTTAATCATAATCATTCCTTTGCATGACCTATTCTTTAGCTTTAATCATACATGCATAGAATTGTAGAAGAATGAAAAGTTCCATCCACAGCAAACCCTCCCTTTCTTCCCTTCTTGAGTCAGGATTCCATCTCTCTGGAACTTTCCTTATCTTCCTTGAAGGAAGGAAACCCATAGTTTCTCCTTTTCTGACCCAGGAACCAATAACTGCTCAACACACTCATGTCAATTTTACCCTCCAACTTTTCTTTCCTGCCACTCCCTTCTACAACAATCGTTATTGTAGTTTGCATTTTTCTCTCCATTATTTCGGGTCTCTTTCCAATTTTGGGTTAGACTGGCAACGTGGCCCCCAGCAACTGAAGATCTCACTCAGGGTTCTAGTCTCTAACACCAATGGGGGTGGACCAATGGGAAAGCTGTCTATATCTGCCCCAGAACAGTTGTTGTTGTTTTAACCGTTCCGTCGTGTTCAACTCCTGGCGACTTTATAGGTAAATGCTCTCCCTGCTACCCTATCAAGCACAGCTTCTTTCAGTGGTTGGATGTTAATGTTTGTATTAGTTTTGATGTTATTAAGCCAGTGTACTCTTTGCTTGCCCCTTCTTGTTCCACTAACCATTCCTAGCATCATTGACTTCTCCCAACGAATTTGCAAGCATGACATGGCCAAAGTAAATCCGATGTAGTTTTGTGATTTTGGTTTCTAGTGATGCGTCTGGTTTTATACGATTCAGCACCTCTTGGTTGGTTGCTCTGGCTGTCCATGGTATTGCCATAAAGTTTTGGGGGTGAGATTTTTACAGGGTAGTTCACTATTGCTTTTCCTAACCTTCTCCAATTATCCGTTCTTGGGACCGGCATATGGTTGATGAATTAACAGAACTGGCTAGCAAATAAGTAAGTTTATCAGCCCTTGTGACAGTACACCTAGACTTCAAAGTTGGATTGAGCTTCCTCTCCCCTTTTTTACTCTCTCCTTTTTCCGATTCACATCAGCACAACAGCAGTCATACCAGGCCACTACTTTACTTTTTAACTTTTTAACTGGATAAAACACGTAATAAAATTAATTATAAAAGATTATTAAAAAAGATCTAAAATGATTAAAGATAAAGATAAAGATAAATAACCTTTATTGTCATTTTTATATTGTGGGCACAATGGCACACAATATTTATGTTTCTGGCGAATCCCCAATGCTGCTGCACAGAATCTAGCCACCTGCGCCGTGATCACTGCCTGCTCATCCTTAAGCAGCCACTGGAGATAAATACTTTCCGAACGATCAGGATACCTATCAATTATGGGGAGGATATGGTTTTTCCAAATAGCTCTGTAGAAGGAACATCGAAGGATTATGTGTCCAATGGTCTCCACCTCTCCTGAGGCACAGGAGCAGAGTCTTTCAGACAGTGGTGTCTTTTTATACTTGCCTTACAGGACGGCCGATGGAAACGCATGGCACCGTGCAAGCGAGAATGCTTTCCGGTGGTTTACTGACTCCAACTGACTAAAATACCTGGCAGGTGTAACACTTATCTAATAGAGTCTGGAGCCAGAAACAGCGGAGGCCACTAAAAATTCTATGCCACGTATCACGATACCAAACTTGAATTTTCAGAGGAAAGGATAAATAACAGCTGAACATTTTGAAGTGGAAAACACAGTTGAATGAATGTGCACCTTGAGTGCTGGTGGTAACCCTGCTGAAATAAAACAGTCATCTTGTTTTGTCTTCTTTGCCCTTCATTTCTTTTCTTCCTCTATAATATGTTTGACAGAATAAGCAGAAATGGTGTCTCCCCTCATCTTTTCTCTCTCTCTACAAAGGACGACCTGCCAAAGCCAGGCACATCTTAGCAAAGACTAGAATTTCCTTGGTTTGATAGATGGCTTCTCTATTTTGCTGTTGGTTAGCAAGGTCTGTTTTGTAGGGCAGATTATTACCAAGGTCAGTCTGCAGTCAGCAAGAGGCAACTGGCCAGAAAGTATAAATGCATGCAGTGTGACCAAGAACATCAGAAATTGGCTGTGTTTTAAGACTGAAATAATACAAAAGCCATTTGTTGAGACTTAGTTTCATAATCCAGATTTTGAAAGACAACAAAGTATATCTAATATTAACCACTCAGAAGAAAATCATTTTTTTTTACATCATTGAACAGCCAATCAATAATTATACAAAGTATCTCAGGTACAATTTGAAAAGCAGAATCAAAATCAGTACTTGGTAAGTGATATTTTGAATGTCAAAATAGTAGAAACCAAGTGATTTAATAAGTGATTTAAAATAGTTTTGAACCAAGGCAATCAATGCCATACTCCTTCTCAGGAGCATGCATGAGTGTGGGAATATATTTGTTTTCACCTGATATGGTGCCAGGCATTGGCCCAGATTCAGATTGTTGGGGTCAATATGCTGACTCTGTAAACTGCTTAGAGAGGGCTGTAAAGCACTATGAAGTGGCATATAAATCTAAGTGCTATTGCTATTGAAGACTCTGACTGAAGTCTGTCCAGAATGAGCTGATTCAAGTAGAATTCAAACAGGCTAATCTGTAGGGCACTGGACCATGCTGAAATCAAGCAGTTATAATGGCACACCAACAACAATTATTAATAACTGGTAATAATCCAGCTGTTTTTATGCCATATGGTAGGAACTCTTATCAAGCTGCTAGGGATATGAGAAATCCAAGTTCTACCTCATACATTTGTTTCTAGCACCATCTGCTTGTGCATCCAATTTCACAGATGAAATGGCTTATAATAAATATATACACAGCAGGCCCGGCAACACACTGCATTTGATTGACAGAACCCCATAAAATATGGCTGCTGTCCTTTGGCAGAAAATCAGTGTTCAAAGAATGTTGCTGAAGCCACAGTGAAGAAAGTAGCATAGAAAGTACAAAGACTGACATAATTATTTGGTGGATTTTTGTTTTTCTTTGCACATTTGAAGTGATTGATCAGAAAATCTCTCCAAACTCATACTGGGATTGTCTTTGTCTCTGTAAAAAGTGAGTCTTGGATAATTTATTCTAAATTCTAAAGCAGGCCAAATCACAATTTTACAAAAAAAAACACCCACACTTTAAAAGCCCTGATGTGTTTAAACTAATTGTATTTATTCAACACTCAAAAACTTTGCTCTCAAACCAGCAAATTCTCATATCATCTGCATATAATATACACCAGTTAAATGCAATTTCCAACAGCCCCTTCACTTGCTGCCATGATGTGGAACTCATCACCAAAGTCAGTTTTAAAAAAAATAACTTGCTTTTTTAAAGGATTATTTTCCCTTTGGACAATTTGAATTTCAGACCAAGGGTGATATATTTTGCCATTTCCTGTTCCTGTTCACTTTTGACATGGTTTCACTTGCCTCTTGATGTAGGCCATGCCTAGCTTTCTGAGTGTACCTTTCTAAAGCCAATTGAATCCATGATCACACCAAAATTCCCACTTCTAAATTCATCACTTTTCTCTGCAGACAGATTTTTTTTAAAAAAATAACTCAATCCATTTATGTACATGTGCTGCTAACTAGAATACTGCTTCAGATAAGAACATTCAGCATTCAAATCTCTGAATCTGTCTTATCTCTCCTAAGGGAATCCTTACATAAAGAAAGGAAAGAAGCAGAAGAATGAATCCAGGAATCCAATGAATGAGAAAACTAGTAGAAGTACTATTGTTAATTGTTCTCACTGTTAGGAAATTTCTTATGATTTCTAGGTTGCTTCTCTCCTTGATTAGTTTCCATTCATTTTTGTCTGGACTGTTATGCTGTGTGGTTATATTTACAGTTAGACAACCTGCAACCTGTTGGATCATCATTTCAAAGTATTTTCTTACCAGATTCCTCAATGCCTTCAACAATGGCAGAGCTTCAAATTCAGGGAGATCTTCAGAGATGTATCTGCCTTGAAAGATGAATTATAGCACAGTCAAATATCAGGGGTTGACCAAGTTGACCAGACAATTTTTTAAGGACATTTTGTGCTGTATCATAAAATGTTTTATAAAATTTGCCAAATTTAAATTCTATAAGGAATTATGATTCCCAGATTTTGGATGCATTCTGTAAATTAGCCCATTTGAGGTAATTTGGTTCAAAAATTGTTTCCCTATGATGCATCGTTTCACCCAGTTAAATGTTACAGAAACAAAAGTTTTAGTAGTATATAGATTGTTTTTAATTTCAGGCTTCCATTATAAAAGAACTTTACTATACTTACTGTTGTCACAGGTTAGCAACTAGAATTTGCATTTTAAAATTCATGCTTACAATGAACCCAAAATTACAGTCTTCTCTGTGCATCAATTTCAGAATTTGAAGAAACATAAGGCTAGCTCCATTGTCTCCTCCAAATCCCGAATAAAATTTGAATTTTCATGTTTGGCCTACATCATCTTCAGCTCACTTTTCTATGGAGTCTCAAGGTATAGTAAGCTCACTTCTGTTGAAGGAAAAGTCTTCATCATGGTTCAGTCCAAGCTGGGAATAAACAACATGGTGACTGCTTTAGAAAGAAGGTTGCAGTTTATTGAAGAGGAGAGTCAGACAGGAAGATGGCTCTGGAAGAAAAGAGAGCAAGCACATGTAGGGAGTGGGTTTTTATACCCTCTGGGACTCTTGAGGTTGTTTCCTGTTCCTGTTTGAGGCTTTGTATTTCCTGTGTCATGTATTTTGACCTGAGTCTGGGTGTGCCTTTTGGCATCTGTGGGTTAATCCTATCATGTCCTGTCTTAGAGTTTGGGTGGGGTATGTAGATTTTAGATGTCTTTGTCTTCTTAATCTTCTAGCTTCAACCTTCCTGAATGGTTTACATCTGCATTTCTACAGAGCTGGTTTCTGCTTGGGGGAGGGAGACTTGGGGCTATTAAGAAAAACTGGGCATGCTTTTCTGCCTCTTTAAGATCCTTTGAGGAAATATATTTTTCTGCCCTTTTAATATTTCCTTCTCTGGGGGGCTGACTTCCCACACTTCAATGCTTCGTATAACTAGCCATGATAAAAAGTCATTACCAAGGTCAAAGGTTCCTTCTAGAGCTGCAGACTTGGTTAATTAGAACTTAACCAACTCAGTGATGTCAAAGGTCTTAGAAGATGGAGTAATTAATCCGCAAAATATCCCTAACCTTGAAGCTGAATTATATGGGTGACATTCTGCACTCCAAAAGTGATTGAGAAAGGCATAATAGAGGAAATTGCTAAAATTTCTTGGATAAAATAAAGATCAGATCCTTAATGCATTATATCCTAAGGAAGCAGAGTAATGGGACTTAAAGAAGCCACATTTGATATTGGCAGGGCATAGAATTACAGCTCATGATTTCAGTTGAAAAGAACAAAATCCATCCAGGAAAAACCCTACTAAATCAGACCAAGTTCCATTGGTCTGCTGCCCATTCCCAGCAGTAGATGACCAGATTGTATTCCACTTAATCCCATGAAGATAGCAATCCTTTCCCTGTTACTCTGTGCTGCATGGCTGCTAATCTGTAGTTTATGATCTCTGAAAATGAGGCTTATGATCTCTGAAAATGAGAGACACGCTGTATATGAATCTGCCTTTTTAAAGCCACCCATGCAATAAGCATCATGTTATCTTATGACCAAGAACTCTTATCTGTTAGCAACATTTGATGATAGAAACTTCTTTTTAACTGTTCTGGATCTTCGGCTACTAATTCCCCTTCTCCCATTTTTTTTTTGAACTTCATATTATTAAACTTCCATTATTTTTATTCTTTTATTCCTTTGCTGTTGGTTATGTTTACATTTTATCAATTGTTTTCATTTTATTGCTGTAAGCCAGGGCTTTTCAACCTTTTCACCCATTGTACCACTTTTAGGATATGGCAATATCCGAGTACCACCAGTCACCTAGCAAGGTGTCAAAAACTTGATGACCGAAAAAAAAAGAAAAAGAAAAAAGTGATAAAGTACAGGTAGTCCTCGACTTACAACATTTCGCTTAGTGACTGTTCGAAGTTACAATGGCACTGAAAAAAGTGCCCCCAAGCCACAGCCGAGCAACACACCTGCCTGCCCACCCGGCGACGCTCTTCCTCCTGTCTGAGGTTTTCATTGTTGTGAGCATTTCTGTTGAGGATTGGCAGCAGGGGTGGGGTGGGTGGTGTTTTGTTTTTATTCTCCCTGTCTGCTGGGTGGTTGCAGCAGGTTTTGGTCACTTCACATGACTGTGGGACACTCTGACCATCATAAATATGAATCAGTTGCCAAGCATCTGAATGTAAATCACAAGACCCTGTAGATGCTGCAACATTCCAGCTGATCGGCGCTTCTTCTGGGCTCAGCAGAAGTACCAGGATCAGTGCTGCTTTCCAGCTGATTGGTGCTTCTTCTGGGCTCAGCAGAAGCACCAGGATCAGTGCCGCGCTCCAGCTGGAGCCTGGCGCTGATCCTGGCGCTTCCACTGAGCCCTGACAGCCCCGAAGAAGCGCTGATCAGCTGGAAAGTGGCACTGATCCTGGCGCTTCCGCTGAGCTCTGACAGCCCTGCAGCTCCAGCCATCTCTCGCTCAGGCTTGTGCGGTGCTGCCACCGGTTCAGCTCATTCCCCTCCCCCGCTATCACTTTTCTAGGATGGTCACGTACCACCTGCCAGGTGCCAATGTACCACAGGTGGTACCCATACCACTGGTTGAAAAGCCCTGCTGTAAGCCACCCAGAATAGACCGCTGGAGAGATGGTCGGCAAATAAATATAACAAATAAATAAATAATTGCTATTGGACAAATCCATTTCCTGAATTTTATGAAACAGACCTTTACAGACTTTCCTTGTCTTTTTAAGGATAGAAAAAAGAAAAGAAAAAAGTGGACAGGGGAAAAAAAGAGAGGCAGATAATTAAAGGGACTGCTATTCATGAATATTCCTCTTCTGAACTCTCACTCTAGCTATTTCCTTTGCAAAATAGTGGATTATGTTCTTAATAACAGTAGATGGGAAATGAGTTTGGCTCACATTTTTTTGCAAATATAGTCATTGAAACCTTGCCAGCCTGAATGTACAAATCATTCAGCAGAGTATATTACCTGGACTGAATTTATGAGGTTTGAAATGCTAGGCTGATTCCTACTGACATATCCCTGCTGGTATTTTTATTTCAGATTCTTCTATACCTATTATCATTTACATAGGAAGGGAGGGAGGGAGGGTAGGAAGTCACCCCCCCCCCCGAGAATAAAATATTTTGGGGGATATTAAAACAGGCAGGATAGAATATTTCCCCTAAAGGAGAAAAATCTTAACAAAGGCAGAAACAGCCCCAGTCGCCCTTCCTCAGGCAGAAACCTGAGGAGGCCAACCTTTAGGAATGCAGATTTTCTAATCCATCAGGAAAGACTGGGCCAGTCTATTCATAAACAAAATGCCTTCAGCCCCCACAACTGATGGGATTAAGAATTTACATTCCCCCACCCAAATTTTAAGGACAGGATATGACCTTTAGGACATAATAGGATTACCTCACCACCATTGACACAAGGCTCACTAAATTGCACAACCCCCTGGAACATCTCAATCAGAAACCTATAAAGATCCATCCACTCACTCAGCCATTTGCTCAGCTGGCCCAGAACTGCATGCTGTTGCTGGTTCTGCTCATCAGTAAAGAAGAACCTTCTTTCCTAAGTAGCCTCCATTTTATTTCCAGCATCTTACTCCCAGCTTGGAATTGGACCCAATTTTCTTTCGAAGGAAGGAAGGAAGGAAGGAAGGAAGGAAGGAAGGAAGGAAGGAAGGAAGGAAGGAAGGAAGGAAGGAAGGAAGGAAGGAAGGTAGGGGGAAAGGAGGAGGAGGAAGAGGAGAAGGAAGAGAAAAAGGAGAAGGAGAAGGAAAAGGAAAAGGAGCTCAGTGTTAAAATCACAAAATTCTCATCCATAGGCTCTTTCTGTAACAGAATTCATCCTTGAAACCCCAAGTTCTATTTTTTGCATTTCAAAATCTGAAGTCTTGACAATCATACCAGCTTGCCAAATTACCTCTGCTCCCTGGATTAGAAGTTCCTTTATGGCATGAAATATTTTGTGAAAGGAATCTCTTATTTCTCTATCTTGCTTCCAGTCAATAGCAAGCCCAATTTATAAATTAATTCTCTGGGTCAGCTGAACTATATGACTGGATTACATGAAGATTAGCAATCCTATGGCTTCCATCCTTTATCCAGTATGGCATTTGTGCATTTTACCCAGTAAATTTTACTGAAGAATATGGAAAGACTCCTAGTGGAATCTTGGTCTCCTTAAATAAACCACTGCATTCATTATTTTTATGTAGAACCTCCATGCTGTGGGGTGAAAATATCTAATAAAGTTATCCCCTCTCCTGTCTGTTCCATCACCATACATTAACAGCCTTCATTACACTTTTCAGGCAGATGGTGAATAAGTATAATAAACTTCAAAGGGACTTTGTTAAAAGAGGGTAATTTAATTTTAATGCTTTTGAAAAGAACTTTCTTTTCTTTAAAAATGGAGGCCTGCAGCTACTCTGCCTTATTGGACAAGGAAATCAACTTGTTAACATTAAACGGAAGCAATTTTAATGGTTTTATCTACCCGCACCAAACAGCATTCACATATCACATTCCCCTGAAAGTAACTAAGATTATTGTACTCAGGCTTCCAGCCATGTAAAACACATGCAAAACCATCAACTTTAGGAAAGACAAGAAAATGTTAAGCAACAACAACAAAAATGAGGGGAAAGGAACTTTGACTGTAGCTAGCTCACGTCATTTAAATGACTAGGGCCATTAATCCAAAATCACGATATGCTTATTATTCAATATGCACTCCATTTAAGCAGTACAAGCAATCAAAGGAACTAATTCATAGACCTTAATTCATGTTCTCACACAAAAGGTACCACAGGGGTAGTGCTGAAGGGACTTTTCTCAGTTAGAATAACTTTACCTGGCAATTTATGTTCCATTTCAGGTGTGCAATTCAAAAAATACTTTAAATTTTGAAAACACCTGTTTCCATTGTTGCTGTGATAAAATGATTGGCCAAGCTTAAACTCAGTATATTTTATCTCCAATAGCACCTTTGACAAAGAAGTCCTCTGGGCTTTGACAAGTAGAACAGATGTAATTTCTGGCTTCTGATCTATAAACTTAAACCTTTACTTGCAGCAGAACGTAGGCCTGATGAGGAAAAGTGATACGTTGTAGAAAAAGGTGGATAGGAGCATCAGCAAACCAAGGAAGGATGTTCTAATTTTCTTCCCACCATTGTGTTAGAAATCTCCACCCCTACTATTCCTTAAGACTTAGAAATGTGATGGTAACATAAGAAAGGTATTGATGTTAGACTGCAACTCACTCTTTTTACTGCACAGAGAAAAATAGAGATTTAGAGAGGATCATATCAAACCCCATTCCAGTCCATTCTGGAGTCTGTTAATGCAGAAAAGCTACAGTTCAAGCATTCTCAATAGATAGCTAGATCTTCCAACAAGATCTTTGATGGTGGAAAACCTATCATCCCCTCAGAAAAATGACTCTGTTATTAAACTGTTGTTACTATTAACATATTGTTCAAAAGTTACCATAAATCTAGCCTCTTGTAATTATTTCATTATATGTAGTCCTGTCTTCGGCAGTTGTAAAGAACAATTATTATATTTATCATTCATAGAAGTATCTCTTTTCTCCATCAACATCTCCTCCTAGTATTTGTTTTCCATGATTTTGACCAGATTTTTGTTTCTGAACCTTTGCTACATTGTCTACTTTTTAAATAGCAGGACATAAAAACATGCAAGCGTATTTAATAAATTCTTACCTATCTTAGAAAAGAAAGGCATTTTTCTGACCCAAACAGCAGGTTTCCTGATATTTAAGGCTCTATATTTGATGGTGTTCCTTTTTGTCTTTAGATAAATCATGAATTCCAAGGTCACATGGTCATTTTCTCAGAATAATTGCAGCATCTGTGGATCACCTTATACTTAAATGTGTCATCACTTGTACTCTTATTTTGAATACTCGAGAGTTGAATGGGAGGAGTCTAATTTGAATTACACAGTTTATCTTACTTTGGATCATTCTCAGTCATTTAATTTCTTGAAGTGAAGCATTCCTCTCTGTGACATTGCCTTGAGAAGGAATAGCAGGTCAAAATCCCATAGCAAGAGGCATCAAATGTCAATTCTGGAGATTAGTCTTTAAATTTAATCTTGGTCTCATCCAGACATAGTTCATCTGTGGATTCTTTTCTAATTAAAAATTTAAAAAGGCAATTGCCCACTTCACTTGTTCAGGCTCTCCAAGGGACACTTGTAGTATAATAATTATCATTATAGAATATCAGATCAACCCTATGATACCTTCTGTGATTTATTCACCTATTAATAATCAAAATCCAGGGAGAAGTTACTCTTGCTGTCACAATTCAGTGTCGGTATTGTAGGGACTGTATAGTTTCATGTCCATCTCAGTGCTACTAAGGCATGTCTTCTGATCCACAATAAGAGTACAACATTTTACAGATTTGTATGTTATTGTAATAGAATTGTATTTCTCAAAGCTGAAATGCCACAATCATAGCAATTGTCATTTTCTATGTCTGTCAGACATATGCAGAGTATTGTGTTAGGTCCTGCAGATTATATTTTAAAAAACAGTGAAAAAAATAGGTCCTACAGATGCAAACAAAAGTATATTTCCAATGGACATTGTTGAAACAGCCTGAAAATAAAAATGTTTGGTATGTGTACTTTTTAGTTTTCCTCCCTCCCTCCCTCCCTCCCTCCCTTTTTGTATTTTATTGCAATAAAAACAAATCAACATTAAAAAAAGAATTAAAGCTGATTAGTCTCGTGCTATCTGTTTTTGGAGAGCAGATTTAATTTATTTCTCTAGTTTCTTTGAAATGATGAAAACCTGATACCATATTTCTTTAAAAGAAGGGTAAGTAATGAAGGTCATCTATAGATTTGCTGAGAATACAGTAATAATGTGTATGTATTTAGATCTATATCTTCCTCGGGGAAAACTCATTTTAAATTCCTTTTAAAATGAATATATATTTGCCTTTGAATGTCTTTGTGATCTTGTAGGAATGAGATTTTCCACCGACAGGGATTCTTGCCTTATTTCATCTCCTGGCTTGGGAATTCAAACCAGCCAGTACTCTCTCTTCTCCCTTCTGCTCCCATAAAAAAAATCAGCCTTCTATTCTGTTCTTGCATGCATGTGTAAGAGGGTAGGTACTCCTCACTCCAATCTAGCCTCTGTAGCCACATGCTGTCATAATTACAACCATTAGGAAAGTTGTCTGGGATGGAGCATTGCCAAGATGACATTATTTCATTTCACAAGATTGCCAATATAACATTTTACAGGTGCTTTTCAATGCAACAGAGAAATGGTGATAAGCCAGGTAGCCTTTGAAGGAATTTGGTTTGCTTTTCCAATCATTTTTGATTAACTAAATATAAACAAACCCAAGAAAAATACACAAAATTATAAAAGAAAGGGTAAAAAGCTAAAAAAAAAAAAACCACAGAAACATATAAGACACATATTTACAAACATACATATATTAATAAATTGAAGCTCTGATTCATAGCCTTTGAAAGATTTTGATGGTTTTGTTTATATTGCTTACAATTGATTTTTCCCTGACATAGCTTCCTAGCATAGCAGCCTCTCAGATTCTATGACACCTGCCACAACTTAAACCTTTAAGTAAAAAAAATGATCCATTTGTTCAGAAAGTTATAGTTTACTAGAGATCAAGTGTATTGCAGTAGTGCAAAGCCAGAACTGAGAATCAAGCGCCAAAATCCTTAAATTCTACTTTTCCTCCCTTAATTGTGTCTCATTGCCCTCACTAGTCTAACCAATCAGATTCAGGCAAGTCAGTCCAGGAGTAGTTTGGTATGTGGCCCCCTCCTTCTTCCAGCTGGGTGACCTTGAAGCAGTGTCTCCAGGAGATACAGCACTTACTTTCATTTCCCGAGGCATTCCCTCTTCATTCCCCCTCTCCACAGTTCATGGCAGTCTGTCACTGCATAGTAGTGAAGCACAAGCAAGCTTTCTTCCTCTCCTCCCCTCCCTCTCTCTCACACCACTAAATATACAGAAATATGTGTACCGAAAACCATAGAGAGAGGAGTTCTTTTTTGTGTGGAATGGGGAAAAAATGATTTTTGCTACTTTAGAATTGGTGATACCTTGGAGGGCAAGAGACTTAATGGATGAGGGTTTGTTTTTTTTCCAGCCTTCTGTTGACTAGCTAAAGGGTGAGCACTTATTGACTCTTGGCCAAATTTTTGGATTTGTCTAGTCCTTTTCACCCACTTTTTTTTTAATTTTCATTAAAAGCACTTAGCATTTTCTCTGTCCCTTTTAATCTTAGCCATTCCTTGTTGGTTTTGACTACATTGTTGCAGCTGTCTTTTTCTTCCTATACAACTCATGGAATTTCTCTCTCTCTCTCTCTCTCTCTCTTTCACTTTTGGCAGAAAAAACAATATTTTATGTGAACTTTTTTTCTCTTTCACCATCTCTTTCATCATCCCACCAAGCATCCTTTTTCATGCTTTCCATTAGCATAATTCTACACACTTTAGTGGCATTTTATATCATAATTCTTTCACTCTGTTCTAAGCAGCTTCCACATTCATTTTCCATTCATTATTTTAGGAGATTCGTCTAACTTCTAATGCTTTTTTCCCCCATACAGGACTTGTGTTATATCCTCCAGCTATGATCCTACCTTCATTCTGGTTTCCTTCACATCTACCTATTTTTTCCCTGTTCATCTTTTCCCAAGATCTACTCTTAACACTACATATAGTGATCTGTCCTAGGTTCAGAATCTTTCACTCATCTTATATCCTTTACTAATTAATTTTAGCATGAACAATCAAATCAATTATACTCTTTGCTGCTTTTCTACGGTATATGCATAGACTTATTTTAAACCACTTTTTTCTAAGCAGACTGGTGCTGAGCAATTACCAAGCCCTTTCATTCTCCAGTCTCTTTTTAAATAATAATTATGGCCCAAACACATTTCATTTTGTCCCTACTCATCCAATCATAACACCAAACAGCTTTGGTTTGGGTTGTTGTTGTTTTTTTTTTCTGGTTCCTATTCATTCAGGAGGTTGTTCACTTTCAGTAGTTCCTTTGTTAAAATCATTCACTGATGATACATTTCACTCTTCACTGGAACATAATATGTTCATCCATACTATCACCAGCCTATGGATTCCTATTTTGATATGCATATGATCAGAGCAATATAGATGACATCAATTCCTTATTTCTGATTTTCGTTTTCTCATTCATAATTAAACCTAAAACTTCATTTTCCTATGTGTATTCATGCATTCTGTTCACTCATTCATGGATGTCTTCATTCTGATCTATTACGTCTTTCCTTTTTCTCCTAGTTTCACATACATGCTGCATAACATCTGTTGAGTTTCATATTGTTATTTCTACATGATCAATAAATATCTGATGCATGCATCCATTGTACTTTTTCATATAATAATAAGATAATAATAAGATAACCTTTATTGTCATTTTTTTTACTGTGGGCACAACGGCACACATCAAAAATGAAATTTAGTTGCCTGCTCTCAAAGTGAAACACATACATGACACACACCTAAAACATACTATATACAACATGTGTATAGACCCACACCCCTACATATACATAACAAATAAATATTAAATACTGTCCATCTTGAATATATAACGGAAGGAGGAAGCTTGAGAGTTCACAAGGTTAATGCTGTATGAAATGAAACTATGGCTGAATCTGGATGTTCTGCTGCGGATACCACGAAGCCTCCTCCCAGAAGGTAACAAGGAAAACAGGTCATGAAGAGGATGTGTAGTGTCCCAGATAATCTTACAGACCCTGCTCAAGCAGCACTTCTGTGCTATGTCCTGGATGGGAGGGAGGGGACTGCCAATGATCTTTTCGGCCATTCTCACCACTCTCTGCACGGCCTTCCTATCTGAAGCAGTGATGATTCCAAACCAGACTGTGATGCTATATGACAGGATGCTCTCGATCGTCCCCCTGTAGAAAGTGGTCAGGACAGGGGAAGGAAGATGTGCTTTTCTCATGCGACGCAGAAAATGCAGGCACTGCTGTGCCCGCTTTACCAGTTTCTCACTGTTGAGCGACCAAGCCAGCCACTCGTTAGGAATTTGATGCTGGAAACCATCTCCACCGGTGAATCATTGATGCACAGAGATGTGTAGTTGTGCCTGCCTTTTCTGAAATCAACAATGATCTCTTTGGTTTTTCCGGTATTTAAAACTAGGCTGTTTTCCTTACACCAGTTCACCAACCCCTCAACCTCCTTGTGGTAAGCTTCCACCCTGTCATCATGAATAAGGCCCACTACTGTTGTATCATCTGCGAACTTCACAATATGGTTGGTGGCAAACCTAGCACAACAGTCATGGGTCAACAGGGTGAACAGCAGCGGACTTAAGACGCAGCCCTGAGGAGAACCTGTGCTCAAGGAAATGGTATTAGAGGTATTTGTTCCAACTTGCACATATTGGGGCCTGTTGGTAAGAAAATCAAGAATCCAGTTGCACAAAGGAGTGTTTAAGCCTAAGAGGCCCAGTTTGTCTACTAGATGCTGGGGAATGATTGTGTTAAATGCAGAACTGAAGTCAACAAACAACAAACGCACATGAGCATATGTATATTTATATATTTAAGAGCTGTGGTGGCACAGTGATTAGAATGCAGTATTGCAGGCTAATTCTGCTGACTGCCAGCAGTTTCATTCTCACCGGATCAAGGTTGACTCAGCCTTCCATCCTTCCAAGGTTGGAAAAATGAGGACCCAGATTGTTGGGGGCAATATGCTGACTCTGTAAACTGCTCAGAGAGTGCTGTACAGCAATATGGAGTGGTATATAAATACTATTGCTATCGCTATAATATGTTCAATATCATTAAATATAACCCATACAAACAAATGCTGTTTTAGGGTCCTCCATATTTTTTTTTAAATGTGGAAAGGAATCCTGAAAGCAAAAAGTTTAAGAAACTCTGCTTTATAGGATGAAAGGGAAAGGGAAAGGATAGATTAAGTTATAGTCTTAGCTGTACTCATGCTATGTGGGGCATTCCTTGTTAAAGGTAAGGATGGTATTGGTTAGTTTTTTTAGCAAATTTTTGCTTATATGCCACAAGTGGAACCCCACCTGAGTTTTCCCTCAAGCACAATCATACTATACTATACAAGCTAGGATCTCTAAAATAATTTCTGAATGAATAGGATAAAAATATAAGTGATGTCATAAATATATAGCCATCAGTTCTGAAACTTCTAGAATTCATGGTAGCTGTTAGCAACAGAAAGAAAGGAAGACAGCAGGAGAAGGAAGAGACTGCAACAACAATGAAGTTCTGTGCCAGACTATTGTTTCTAATGTAACAACCATGAATCCACCTTGGTCTTGGGATTTGTCTTGTAAAGAGCACCTGAATAAAAAACAAAGCCAGAAAGGTAAGAACTTCTGGCCCAGATAATTGGTAGCAAGGGGAGTCTTAGAAGTCACTACCTGGTGGACTGAGCAATCTAGTCTGGCCACGTGTAGATGGAAGAAGAATGGATGAATCTAAGCTTGCTCTTGACTCACTAATTCTTGAGAACATTAAAGAAATGGAAGAAAATGATGAAATCAGTGAGGAGAGTAACAATGATGTAATACAACATAAAGAAAGTGGAGACACTGCCCCAGTAATAGAACCAGATGTTCCAAAGGTGGAAGCTTCATCTAAACAGTATGTAGATCAAGATACACAGTCTGATAGCAAAGTTAGCATTTTCAGACGAAAAGAATTCATAGACCAAAATGATCAAACATGCACTCCTCCTACCTATGGAACCACTAGTATAGACTCCTTCAGAAAACAGTCCAGAAATAGCCAGCATTTTGAAACTCAGGAACAACACTTCCCAGGCCAGGAATCCCGCCGCAATAGTCAGAAGCTACCTGGACAGGAATCCCACCATAGCACTCACCTCTCTGACCAGGAATCCTGGCATAGTCAGCATCTTTCAGGCCAAGAATCCCGGTGTGTCAGTCAAGTGCTACCTGGCCAGGAATCCCATCGCAGTAGTCAGCAGTCACCTGGCCAGGAATCCCGTCGCAGTAGTCAGCAGTCACCTGGCCAGGAATTCCGCCATAGCAGTCAGCATAGTCAGCATCTCCCATGTCAAGAATCTCGGCGAAGCAGTCATGTTAGTCAGAAATCTTCTAGAACACAACCTATAAATGAAGCAGAAACGAAGGAACATCCAACTTGGGTCAGTCAAAGGACAGGGAAAGTGATGAAATGTGAAAGCCAGCAGACAAGTAGAGTTTGGGAGTTCAAACCACTTGCTGATATTCTTCAGCCTTTTAATCAAGTAGTTCATAAAAGCAGAAGTATAAAGAAAGCAGCTGCTCACATTTCTTCTCAGCTTGTAGGGCAAGAAGCAAGGATCAGCAGCCAAGAGCCAGGGAGTCAGGCTTCACAACAGGGTACTGAACAACCAAAAGAGGTTGTGTCTTGGATTAGCAAAAGAGGAAAGTTAGTAAAATGCACAAGTCAGCAGACAAGTAGAATCTGGGAACGTAAACCCCTTGCAGAAATCCTTTCTAAACAACAGGCACAGAGCATCAGAGATACTAGAGAAAAAGTGATAACAGGAGATATGGTTCTTCCCAAGGAACCAGAAAAAGAACAGGCAGAAATAGCTAAAACATGTCCTATTAGCCAGGAAAGCCAAAAATTTCAGCAAGATGGTCAGAAAATAGAAGGACAGGAATCCCAGCAAGTCAGTCAGGAATTAAAAGGAAAGGAATCCCAATATGACAAACAAGTAAAAGATTTGATGGCTGCGGCTGGAAAAGTGGCAGATATAACACTACAGACTAACAGCAGTGTGAGCATTTTCAGACGTAAAGAACTGATAGACCAAAATGAACAAACAAGTTTCTCTTCTGGCAGTTCATCAAGCAGCAGAGGATCTATGCAAAAGTTTCTACAGGAAGGACCGCAACAAAAATCCCAGGTTGGAACTCAAAAGGAAGGCCGGGAATCAAGACGTGGCAGTCAAGATATGGAAAGTAAGCAGTCACTGCCTGTCACTCAAGAATCCAAAGTTCAGGAATCCAAACATGAAAAGAAAGAATCAGGATTTGTGGATGACAGTAAAAAAACAGATGCTAAAATTCAGGAACCTTCAGCAGCATCTGGCATTGTTTCTGATGAAAAATGTGTCCGAGTGCTCGGAAAAAGTGGTGCACAACTTAAATGTACAAGTCAGCAGACAAGTGAGAGTCTGTTCAAAGACTATCTGATAGAATTATATGGTTCGGTTCCTAAACGGAAAAAAAGTCAGCCCCCTGAGAGAAATGAGTTTCTGAGGGAAGATCAAGAATCAAAAATAAGAGCAGAAGTACAGCAGCACCTCATGCAGGAATCCAAAAAGAGCACCCAAGAGCCAGTCTTGCTAGGATCCAGAAAAGCCAGCCAACAACTAGAAGCCCGAGAGTCTAGAAAGAGTCTACAGGAGCCAGAGGTGTCAGGATTCAGAAAAGCCAGCCAACAGCTGGAAACCCGAGAGACTAGAAAGAGTATCCAGGAGCCAGAAGGACCAGGAGCCAGAAAAGCCAGCCAACAGCTAGAAGCCCGAGAGTCTAGAAAGAGTCTCCAGGAGCCAGAGGTGCCAGGGTCCAGAAAAGTTAGCCAGCAGCTGGAAACAAGAGAGTCTCAAAAGAGTATCCAGGAGCCACATATGCCAGAGTCCAGGAGAGCCAGCCAACAGCTGAAAGTCCGAGAGTCCAGAAAGAGTATCCAGGAGTCAGAGCTGCCAGGATCAAGAAAATCTGGCCAACAGCTAGAAGCCCGAGAGTCCAGAAAGAGTCTACAGGAGCCAGAGGTGTCAGGATTCAGAAAAGCCAGCCAACAGCTGGAAACCCGAGAGACTAGAAAGAGTATCCAGGAGCCAGAAGGACCAGGAGCCAGAAAAGTCAGCCAACAGTTGGAAGCCCGAGAGTCCAGAAAAAGTCTCCAGGAGACAGAGGTGCCAGGATCTAGAAAAGCCAGCCAACAGCTAGAAACCCGAGAGTCCAGAAAGAGTCTCCAGGAGCCAGAAGGACCAGGATCCAGAAAAGCCAGCCAACCGTTGGAAGCCCGAGAGTCAAGAAAGAGGCTCCAGGAGACAGAGGTGCCAGGATCTAGAAAAGCCAGCCAACAGCTAGAAGCTCGAGAGTCCAGAAAGAGTCTCCAGGAGCCAGAAGAACCAGGATCCAGAAAAGCCAGCCAAGAGTTGGAAGCACGAGAGTCCAGAAAGAGTCTCCAGGAGCCAGAAGGACCAGGAGCCAGAAAAGCCAGCCAAGAGTTGGAAGCACGAGAGTCCAGAAAGAGTCTACAGGAATCAGAGGTGCCAGGATCTAGAAAAGCCAGCCAACAGCTAGAAGCCCGAGAGCCCAGAAAGAGTCTCCAGGAGCCAGAAGCCAGAAAAGCCAGCCAAGAGTTGGAAGCACGAGAGTCCAGAAAGAGTCTCCAGGAATCAGAGGTGCCAGGATCTAGAAAAGCCAGCCAACAGCTAGAAGCCCAAGAGTCCAGAAAGAGTCTCCAGGAATCAGAGGTGCCAGGATCTAGAAAAGCCAGCCAACAGCTAGAAGCCCAAGAGCCCAGAAAGAGTCTCCAGGAGCCAGAAGGACCAGGAGCCAGAAAAGCCAGCCAAGAGTTGGAAGCACGAGAGTCCAGAAAGAGTCTCCAGGAGACAGGACCAGGATCCAGAAAAACCAGCCAACAGCTGGAAACAAGAGAGTCTCGAAAGAGTCTCCAGGAGCCAGAAGGACCAGGAGCCAGAAAAGCCAGCCAAGAGTTGGAAGCACGAGAGTCCAGAAAGAGTCTCCAGGAATCAGAGGTGCCAGGATCTAGAAAAGCCAGCCAACAGCTAGAAGCCCAAGAGTCCAGAAAGAGTCTCCAGGAGACAGGACCAGGATCCAGAAAAACCAGCCAACAGCTGGAAACAAGAGAGTCTCGAAAGAGTATCCAAGAGACAGAAGGACCAGGATCCAGAAAAGCCAGCCAACAGCTGGAAGCTCAAGAGTCCAGAAAGAGTCTCCAGGAGCCAGAAGGACCAGTATCCAGAAAAGCCAGCCAACAGCTGGAAGCTCAAGAGTCCAGAAAGAGTCTCCAGGAGCCAGAGGTGCCAGGATCCAGAAAAGCCAGCCAACAGCTGGAAGCTCGAGAGTCCAAAAAGAGTCTCCAGGAGCCAGAAGGACCAGGATCCAGAAAAGCCAGCCAACAGCTGGAAGCTCAAGAGTCCAAAAAGAGTCTCCAGGAGCCAGAGGCACCAGGAGCCAGAAAAGCCAGCCAACAGCTAGAAGCTCAAGAGTCCAGAAAGAGTCTTCAGGAGCCAGAAGTACCAGGATCCAGAAAAGCCAGCCAACAGCTGGAAGCACGAGAGTCTCAAAAGAGTATCGAAGAACCAGAGATGCTAGGATCCAGAAGAGCCAGCCAACAGTTGAAATCCCGAGAGTCCAGAAAGAGTATCCAGGAGCCAGAGGTGCCAGGAGCCAGAAAAGTCAGCCAACAGCTGGAACCCCGAGAATCTCAAAAGAGTATTCAAGAACCACAGGTGCCAGAGTCTAAAAAAGCTAGCCAACATCTGGAAGCACAAGAGTCTCAAAAGAGTATCCAGGAGCCAGAATTTCCAGGATCCAATAAAGTTACCCAGCAGCTAGAAGCACAGGAGTCCTGCCATAGTATCCAGGAGGCAGATGTACCAGAGTCCAGAAAAGTTACACAGAAGCAATCACAGCAGAGTAGACAACTGTATTTAGCTGATTTGACTGAACAAGTAGGTGCCTCTGAAAGCCAAGCAACTCTACAAAGATTCACTGGTTATCTAGATAGGGAGAGTAAAGCTTTGCAGACAAACAGCATAATTTCTATAGAAGATGGAATGTGGCTAAACAGAAAAACAGGCAAGCTTTTGGTAAGTCACACTCAACAAACCCAAATTACCTCACGTCTGGCCCCTAATAAAATAGCAGCAGAAGATGGAAGAATGGCAACTCCATTTGGACCTGGGAGCCCTACTGAAGGAGTAGGGCCTCAGTTTGAAGAATTAAATCAGATCAGTACTACAGATGAGGAAAAGACAGATCGGGTCCAGCAGCAACTTTTATGCAAAGAATCCCATCCTGGTAGTGAAGAAGTTTCTGGCCAGGACCAGCCTCCATTGGGGAAAGAACTTGAATCTGACATCCAGCAAGCTTCAGGTCAAGAACTGGTCAGTGACACACAGAACCCACAAAATCTAGAGCAAACGGAGGGAGAAGAACATGAGGACATAGATGATGTTGAACAATTGCTAACTCAGCGCTTGAGTGAAGCAACACTAGAAAGCATAGCAACTGCTGAAGGAGATGATATATCTCTACTGACATATAGTGCTGTTTCCTTAGAGGAAGGATGCTGGGTCAATAAAAGAACAGGCAGAAAAGTGGTATCTCAGAATCTGCAAACAGAAGAATCTTCATTTCAGAAACGTGAAAACACAGAGGAACCCCAGAATGGTGATAACCCACCAGAAGAAGGCATGACTGAAATAACTGAGACAAGTGGGTGACACATGACAACATAAGGAGATGAAGGAATGGAGAATTATCATGATCCCTAAGGCCACTATAACCAGTGAGTAATTAGCTCTTGGCAGAGTGATAGGCAGCACTGCCTTTTCTCTAAAGAGACGAATGGTATTGGAGATTTGCTCTGTTTTATTTTAAAAATTACAAAGTGTATGGAAAGGGGATACTAACATTTTAGGGAACATATTGGGTCTCTTTCATCAGAAAAGCAAAGGTATAGTCATGAAGAAGCAGACTTAAAACAGGATTTCTTTAAGCAGAATAATTATCCTTTGGGGATGGATAAAAGATCACTGCAAGTAGATCTGTAAAGATTTAGATAATTTTCATCAATTAAAAAATTGAAACTACCAGGAAAAAAAAAAGAACCTTACAAAATATAGTGCAAATTGTAGAATTTCAAATACAAAAACAGAGACTGGTAATTCCCTCTTGAATTATATAAATTATATAATTATATTTGCATTATTCAATTTTTACATAATGAAATATGTGAACTATTGAATAAAAACTGAATCAAAACATTAATTGACATAGGTTGCATTGAAATGTGTTGCTGATTCCTGTGAATTTCAGCCTATGTAAAAATCCTTCAAGGATGCTGGAAAAGATGAAAGAGCGGGGGAAAAGCAGCCATAGATATGAAAAAGAGCCCCATTTATAGTTAGTGTACATCACTCAACATCTGTTCTATCAAAAGGGGCTGAACTATTGTCCACAATGGCAGATAGGTCAGTGGTCAGTGGTCCTCCAAGGATGCAGGCATCAGTGATTATCGGTATAGTGACAATTTAAAAATAAATACAATTGTTTACAATTATTATGTAGCCAAAATCATTGTACAACCTAAGGGAATAATGGATGGGAAAGAGAATAGCAGAGAGTTTTCATCATCCTCATTTTTATTGATCTATAAAGTATAAATATAAATAAAAGTAGATCTCACCACTGAGTTCAGGACACCCCAAATCCCTAATTGTAAATGTCTGAATGAACCATGTTAAACAGCTTCTTGAATTTCAGTAGGGAAGGAACCAGCCTGAACTCAGGACTACTCAAAGGAGCCAAGCACATTTGGTGATGCAGATGATTCTATCTGTATCCTCAGACTCCATAGTTTGAAAGAAATCCCAGATGACCTTGTAAGATGTTTCCCTGATTATCTCATTAGATTGCTCAAGTAGCATCTAATTCAGAGCAAATGTAAGTAGTAGTAGTAGTAGTAGTAGTAGTAGTAGTAGTAGTAGTAGTAGTAGTAATAATAATAATAATAATAATAATAATAATAATAATAATAACAACAACAACAACAACAACAACAATAATAATGTTGGAAGGGACCTTGGAGGTCATCTAGTCCAGCCCCCTGCTCAGCCAGGAAACCCTATACCATTTCAGACAAATGGCTGTCCAGTCTCTTCTTAAAAACTTCCAGTGTTGGAGCATTCACCGCTTCTGGAGGCAGGTTGTTCCACTGGTTAATTGTTCTAACTGTCAAGAAGTTTCTCCTTACTTCTAGGTTGCTTCTCTCCTTGATTAGTTTCCATCCGTTGCTTCTTGTCCTGCCTTCAGGCGCTTTGGAGAATAGCTTGACTCCCTGTTTTATAAGAATTTGTCAAATGAGTCACAGAAGCATGTAGAAAGGACTTCTGGCTGGTTCTTCCACAATAGATTGCAGGTTATCCTCAACAAGGTTGATAAAGGAGATTCTGCAAATGCTTTTTGTACCACTGCGGTATTGGCACAAGCATGAGATATACCTGTATTTAATCATGTTCACTCATAGTCTTCTCCCGTTACCACTTTAGGCATCTTTTTTGTTGCCCAGACAAGGGAGCACTTTGGGATTAGTGAAAGAGAGAGACCATTTAGGAGTAATCATCTACAGTATTTTTGATGACTTCCATGGTAGAACTGGCTGCAATACACTGGAAGAATCCTCACAGATCTAACTGGATTCAAAAGGCACTTGGAGTTGACCATTCAGAGGTACCTGGAATTCCGAGATCTATGAGAGATGTTTTACCTAAAGTGAAACCAACAGTTCAGTTTTACATGAAACTAAAAAAATAGCATAAATTTTAGGACTGACAATATTTATTTTTATTTTTTTAGATTTTTTTCCCACTTACCTCCCCCAACAACAAAAACAAACTATACACACACACACACACACACACACACAAACCACAAAGACACGTACACACCAATATATATACATATATATGAAACAATGGATAAGGAATTGGAATATCCAGTTTTGGAAAAGCAATGAGTTTCAAAAATTGTACAATGTACAACTTCTGACTTAAGAATGAATTCATTGGAAATTTTTGTTTAATATTTACTGACTCTTCAGTAAATATTTTCAATTAAATCTTTTTCAGTTTGAAAAAGATTAAATATCAGATTTCTTGTGTTGGTATTATAAAAAAATTGAGGGTTGTTTTACTCACTTGATTTGGTCCTGTCCATTCATGGCTCCCCTTTACCTTCCAGTTTTAACATATGTCAAAATGATTATGAGAAAGCATATACTAGTTAAAGATGTACATCTGATGTTGACTAATACTTTCAAAATATGAAATTTGACATTTTATGAAGAACTCTGGCTTTAATTAAATAGGGCTTGGCAAAGAGAATTGTTTTATATGGATAGTAAGAAATTTATCCAAGGCCAACTCGCCGCGGCCAACTTGCCACGGCCAACTCACTGCGGGATAAGAGTTACACTAATATTGAAGAAATAGTAATAGAATCATTAAAGAAAGAATGCAAAAGGGGGGACAAAATGAAATGTAAATGACAAAAATTAAATATTTTTAAAATTATTTTAAATATTTAAATTGAATTGTTGAATTGTCCCACAGCGAGTTGTCCCACGGTTGTCCCACAGTGAGTTGTCACACAATGAGTTGTCCATGGTGAGTTGGCTGTGCTGAGTTGGCTGCGGCAAGTTGGCAATGGCGAGTTAGCTGCAGCAAGTTGACTGCAGCAAGTTTTCCCACTCCGTTCAAGAGATGTGGTCTTTATAAATGTTTGAAATGCCTTTATACTCTAAATTGAGAATGTATGACAATATGTTTCTATATGGTCTAGAAAGAGAGGCAAATCTCAGACTAGACCACATCTCCTCCTTTGCCCAGTCAGGATTCAGAAATATTTAGTTATATTTCAATTATATTTGTATAATCACCCATCGCACATGAAAGTGACTCTGGGTGGTGTAGAAATGCATGCTCTATCAGCATGTTCATCATTCACCACTAGGCTGGAAATGAACATGGTTTTATTATGCATGGACTTGTCAATCACCAACAGCAGATGGGGGCCAAGGTGCCCTGCAATTCAGTCTTCCAGATGCAAGGAAGAGGTCTGTGGGCAAGAAGCAGGGTTTGGCACCAAATTGTTGGTCCCACGTTTTCAGGGAAAACCAGGACAATATTCTTGATGTGCAGTCTGTTGATATCCAAGCACTCCCAAGCTCTTCTTCTACCATCCAACCATCCTCATTTCCCACAGTCCAGCTGTAGACTCCTCACTATTCACACTTAAAGCCAATGGTCTGGCCCCCCACTCTTGTTGTCCCCTCCCTCTTCCTTCCTATCTATAATTTATATATCCCTCTCAACTCCAAAACCAACAGCATCCTCACCCAGGTCCTACATCACTACAGCCACCAGGTTGAAAAAGTCTATCTCCTGTTTTCTCATTTCAGAGGAAGTCTCCAATTCCATTTCCTACCTCACCCAAGGAACTATCCTGTTCCACCTAAACCAGTCCCATATCTTCAAAAAGCCCTCCCACAAACAACAGCCTACTGCAACATGCAGCCTTTAATCACAGCTTTTTCCAGCTGATGAGTGGTCTCTTATCTGGCTTTAATTTAAATACATGGCAGCAACAGCAGGACTCTGCAATTCATGTTCTCCCCCAACCTTGTCACCTTGCAACCACCAAGCCATATCAGTCTCCATCTATCCTGAGCAGCCAATGACATTTGTTTTTTTTCTTTGCTATCTGATCTTAACTTCAACAGACACAACAATAGGTTGATAACACTTGAACTCAACAGGATAAGGCAGATAGAACTGTTAATACATATAAAAAATATTCTGATTGTTCAAAAAAAATCTGGAATGCTAAATTGGAGCATATAGGATGGGATAAAAAAAATAAAAGGAAGAAATTCTTCTTATCTTATTTTTTGCTTTCCTTTCAGAAAATACTTCACTGCAAGCAACTATCTGTTTTACAGTACAAACTGAAATCCAAGCAAAGATCCAACTCCCTTCTCTTAAACTGCCACCCAACAGCAAAATCAACCACAAGAGAATGTCAGCAAGAATTATCTCACTTTCTGCTAAGCTCCGACAGCAAGTTCAAGCATTAGGTGTCCATCATCTGAGAGAAGTGACTGCTCAACACAAAGGACATGCTTGCTACTTAAAACCTCTCAGTGTTGATACTCTACCATTTATCTGCAGTGTCTGTCCAAAATATGTATGTAAGAATGAGATGAGAGAACAGACCTACTTCAGTCAGGTCAGATTATCTATTTTAAGAACTCCCTACAAATAGGAAGACGAGGGGGCAACAGCTGAAATACATGTTCCACCTAAGTCTTCTGCCAAGAAAGAGATTTCTGTTCTATCTCCTTTTCAAGGTGCCATAGAATTTTAATAGTTTTAATTTATTGTGTTTCTGAGTTGACTTTATGGTTGGATGATGGAGGGAATTGCTGTTTCCCCCTCTTTTTACATAAGATTAGTCTCCATCACTGCCTCAGTTTCAGAACTATTCCTAAGCAGGAGTTCCTGGTGTTATTTTTTGCTGGAATTTTATGCAAGTGTGAGACACTTGGGAGGCTGACGATCACTGGAGAGACCAGTTGCCTAGATGCCTGCACAGTTCCATAATTTATACCATCACAAAACCTAAGTCAGTGCCTTAGTCCAGTATCCCATCTGTGGAAAAAAACCTCAAAGTTTCTTCTCTTCCAAAAAAACCAAAAAGCAATTCATTTCCCTCAAATAGGATGAATATGACCAAACCAAAAAAAAACTATAAAGTAACTTTCAGTACAGCATTAGTTTTGCTTCAGTTGCTATAGGGGTTGACTCTTCTCTGTGGATCCAAAATTTCTAGGAAGGATGTGGTCTAGCACTCATATCCTTTAGACCCTCTGTATAGTCCTGCTCTGTGCTCTGGTTAAAACCCTAGTAGGACCAATTTATCAATGGTCTGTAAAAAGGGGAAGGGGTGTCATTTTTATTATATAATGCAAGTAATCGTAAATTGCAATGTTAGACATCAACTGAGCATTGCATTTGGGGCATTTTTAAGATGGCAGCCTTAGAGCATAGGTCAAAAATAAGTCAGCAAACTCAATATTTCTATCCAAAATCATCACCATATCAGCTTCTGGGGTTGAATATCTGACCCCAGTAGAAGAGGTAAGAAGTAGAAGCAACTGGTTGTCATCAAATAATTAGTATTTCTTTGGCCTTTGCTGGAGTTCAGGTGGTTGCAAGTAATATTTGGAGTTAGGAGAAATTAGCACTTCCTTCCATACTGAATTTTGCTACTACTGTATTCCGCTGATGAACCATAAGAGTAATATATTTAGTCTGGAGATTGCACAACTCCTGGGAGGAACTAATGAAATATAGTGGTTGACATACCTAACTCCTCCTGGAGACTATAGCTCTTACAATATCCTCCACCAATCAACAAACTGTCCTTAGGAGAAGAACCTTCCAAAATGTATGAATTTCTGCATTTTTAAAAGCAGTATCCATGGTAGGAGATACTGACCAGTTCTGTCCTTAAACAGAGGGCAAGCATCCCAAGTAATAGAGATTGCAAAGCTGGAGGATAGAGAGGTATGTTATGCATCTTATATTATATCACCTAAACCAACTTGCCGCTCTATGTGACAAAGGACCTTTTTCTGCTGCTAGTCTAGATGACATGAGTACATAGAACAGATTAGAGGCATCTGGACTTTCACTTCAGATAGACAAATGCCTTGGGCCAGTTCTGCATAGAGAACCTATGAGTTTAGAAATTCCAACAAATTTGATGCGGACCAAATTAAGGATACCACATTGCTTCAAGAGCTGCTAGTTATGATATGTCTTTGATGGGATAACCCAGGGGTCTTCAAACTTGGCCCTTTTATGACTTGTGGACTTCAACTCCCAGAATTACTCAGCCAGGCACGCTGGCTGAGGAATTCTGTGAGTTGAAGTCCACAAGTCATAAAAGGGCCAAGTTTGAAGACCCCTGGGATAACCCATCACAGGATGGATTCAACTCCAGTGTTGAATAAAGCCTGTCAATGCTATATATCACAAACATTCCATTCTTATGACAGAATAGGCTATGCTAAAATAGGCCTGAATAGTTCAGGCCTATAGGAGGCATGGTGGCTTAGCGGTTAAGACACTGGACTGTCAACCAGAAGGTTGGCAGTTTGAAGCCCAAGTACCGTGTGACAGGGTGAGGTCCTGTTCCTGCCCCAGCTCCTGCCAACCTAGCAGTTCAAAAGCATGCAAATGCAAGTAGATAATAGGGCTCTTCCTTGGATTTGGGAAGGTGTTGGCCAGCACTCTAGAGATGCCACGTGGATACCTCACATTCACTTGATACCTCACATTTGCTTCTCCGAGAGAAGCAGGATTTTAGATCTTTCTGTTTCCATTGTTTAACTGGATGGACAAATACATAGCACCCCTCAGGAGCATTATACACCAAATATGTATTTTTCCAGTGTCTTGTGCCAACAGCATGAACTCAGGAACAGATGCAGTTGATGTTTTTAATGCATGCTAATGCTTTTGTAGACAGGTTTTAATCAGAGTTTGATATTCAAATTCAGAACTCTCCATAATCCTGGTGGGTAGACGTGGTTTTAAAAGAGCCTTCTGTTGAAACTCACCCATTGGAAAAGAAGTCAGAATTCACTGGGGAAGTTTCAAGATGTTGACAGGCTGCAGAAACTGCTCACTCACACACCATCTAGCCCATGAATCATCAGACGAAGCATCACTAAACAGGTATATTCTGAATTTCTCGCCTCTTTTATAACATACTGCAAAACTATATTTGGAATTCACTAAAGGCCTCACTCACTTTCAGTGGCATCTGAGTTTACCTTTACTGTTTTTTTTAAAAAATACACTTTAAAAAGACAACAGTATTTCAAGTGGTTATAGGTGGTGTTCCTTAACTGACCTTTAAAAAAAAAAACTTATTAACCCAAGTAGTTACTAATGTTTGAAAAGTATTAGTTATGCTATTGCAGAAGATCTATTAAGGGCAATGAGGTGACAGCTCAATTCTAGAAGAGAAAATAAATGTTTTTGTATCTTCTGCTTATGGACTGAGTACCAGGAAGGCGTACTTACTAGATGCCAGATAAATCTTGTTGCCGTCTTGTTGCAGCCAAGATACGTGAATGAAGTCCAGGTTTCACAAAATATAACGACTAAGCGTTTAGCATTGTTATAAGAGGCCGAGGGTTCTCTGTCAGAACTCAGTTAAAATGCTATCCACCAATCTTTGAGAATGTCGATCACTCTGCATCAGCAACAGTATGATAGACAAAGTATGACACTGGATCCATTGAAGAGAGAGGGAGAGAAAGAATATGAGGGAAAATACTACTTTAAAATCTGAACAAGTTCTGTAAATACAACTTGGTTGTCTCTGGTTTAGTCTGAACACCAGATGAAGATGACCTTATGTTGAGTCAGCATAAAAAAAGAGTTTCTGGGTGCCATGATTAAGTGTGAATGAGGAAAGGCCCTTAGGTATATTTTAGATAACCTCAGACTTAAAGTTGTTTAAACTAATTCAGACTATCTTGGAAACCGAAGAGAGAAAAGCTAATCTACAAAGCTGAATATAGTCTCTTTCAAAAAAATGTCCCTAAATATAAGTAGTCCTGAACTTACGACCACAACTGAGCCCCAAATTTCTGTTGCTAAGTGAGACATTTGTTAAGTGAGTTTTGGGCCATTTTTATGGTCTTTTTTTGCCACAGTGGTTAAGTGAATCACTGCAGTTGTTAACTTAGTTACATGGCGGGTGAAATGCGTCCGGTTTCCCCCTTGATTCTGCTCATCAGACGATCACAAAAGGTGATCACATGATCCTGGGATACTGCAACCGTCGTAAATATGAGTCAGTTGCCATGTGTCTGAATTTCGATCACGTGACCATGGGGATGCTGCAATGGTCATGTGAAAAATGGTCATAAGTTGCTTTTTTCACTGCCGTTGTAACTTCGGTCATTAAATGAGCTGTTGTTAAGTCGAGGACTACCTGTATTATGATGCAGCAAAGAGAAACTGAAAGTTACCAGATGTGAGTTGCCAACTTTTTGATAAGGATTATGAGATTCCCTATATTTACAGAACCTCACTTCATAATATCCTCCCCCAGACTTTTTCCCTTCCTCTTGTTTTTCCTAATTTCTTCTCTGTCATTCTGTTCTTCCTATCTATGCAGCAGAGAGAAATTCCAATAATTAATATGCCTCCCTCCAATCACAACACACATTTCAAAAGGAAATTGATGCCGTTTTCTGTATGGCGATCAACTAAGCATAATCTGCTGGAGTGGTGTGCTAAAGGTGTCTGGCAGGCAACAAAAATAAATGTGTTGCTTGGTTCTGTATTAATTTTTCACCTAATTTTCATCCCCCCAGGGTATCAGATTTGTATCTTTCACTGTTACCCTGTTTCAGAGCACTGAAAGTCTTGTCCTATGATTGGCGTCAAATTCTTTGCAATTCTATTTATGGCAGTTCTGAAATTCCAGCTGCTTTCAGATTACCTGTTCTGTGTTAACTGATTTTTCAGGAATCCACAAAGAAAACACATGGATATGTAGCACAAGGTCATTTACAGCCATTAAATATGAACCAGCAAACTTTACATTTATTCAGGAAGTCAAAATATGCAAGTTTCTGATTACCTGAGTTGATACAATACACTTAGTTCTAAAGCCAGTTTAGCAAAACACTATTCACACAACATGCTAAGCCCAAACCAATAAATCATATGTCTGGTTCCAATATGCCCTGTCATAATGCTTAACCATAAACTGCCCAAATCCATTTTAGCCTAATTTAATGTATTCTGTAAACCTGTCACTTCGTATTACGGATATGTGTATGGGGGGAATTACTATTTTATTTCTCCTTGGGGCTAAGGGCAATTACTTCTTATCTATTATTATTGTAATTATGGCACTTGATAATTAAATAAATCATTCTAGACCACCCTACTGACTCTTACTCTTTAAAAAAATATTGAACAAGGAAAGTAGAGTCAACACTGAGAGCAGTTTTTTTTTTTCCTGGAGGACAATACAGGTTCCATATTCTGATGGTTATAAGACAGGCTGAGGGAAATATGCTAGAGCACGGGTGTCAAACTTGAATGTGTCACATGATGTATCATGACATATCACGACATTTTTTTGCCTTTGTGGAGCTGGGGTGGGAGTGGCCTGCAAGTGATGCATCTGGCCTGCGGGCTGCCATTTTGATACCCATGTGCTAGAGGGACTATATGAGCCTTACTAAAGGAAATATCAATTTCCACTCCAATGATAGAACCCAAATCCTAGATCCTGGTAGATAGATTGTGGATGACTTGGGGCTCATGTTACTGCTGATAAATGTCAGGTCTGTTGATGTCAGCCTTCTGAGGTAACCTAGACAAAAAAACACACACCCAGAAGTACTAATTCTAGCTTTATTGTAAGATTACATTAATAGAATCTTGTAAGTCCTAAAGTACATCTCCCCTCCCTTCCCCTTTACAGTCCAAGAAATTAGAAAATATCCCTTCTTAGATGTTTGCCACCCCACAGTCCTTCTACAAGCTCAGCCGCTGCTGGTGTGACCATAGTCTAATCTGCAGCTCTTCCACCTGTCTCCGGAAAGTAATTTCTGCATTCTATAATAAACTTGGTTGTTAATGAATAGATGACCGTGGCATATATTACTGAAACCTGGTTGTGTAAAAGTGGTGATATTGCCTTCTTGGAAATCTGCTCAGCTAGTTTTCAGAACTGGCAGCAACTATGAGGTCAGGATCAAGGTAGTAACACTAATCTTACAGAATGGTTTATTTATGCCATTGTATAATGAGATATGAGTAATGAGGTGTGAGCATCTGCATATTAAGTTAAAGTGAAAGGATAAGGCAAATATTCTGGTGAATCAGCTGACCCTCTACTCAGGTTAGCATGTTGCATGGTCTCAGTTTGATTAACTTATGGTTTGAATTGGTCAGACTCCCCAAATGGGTCAATAGAGATTAAGTATATTATGTGAATGCTCTTATGTCACCTAAAATCTTCAAATGTAAGAGCTGGACAGGACCTTGGAGATCATATTGCAATCCCCTGCCTAGTGTCATGATAACTCATTCCTACATTCTTTGACCTAGTCCATAATTTCTATTTGACAACTATTTTAGTGATAGTCTTTTGCTCCCCTAGTGAAATAGTCACAATAGTTCCTTGCTTAAATTGCCTTTTCCTGTGAGTAACCAGCAGTGACTCCCTGTGAATTCATATCTTGGGATCAGTCATAAGAACTAAATGGCAACATGGCGAAGCATCATTTTGAGCGAAGAATGTCGTAACACCTGACCTTGAGCTGCTGCTAATGAACTAGTTTAAGGAGGCAGCCAACTGGAAAGCTGTAACTATAATTTTCTGAAGATGCTGAAGATTCAAGGCCTCAGGGGTAATCTTTCGTCAGTTTCTGGGGTATAATTAACTGTCTACATTTAACCATGATTAATAGATTTCAGATTCCACAGGGACATCAAATTTCTTTTAGATGTCATGTTTTCAGAAGAGTAGATGTCTGCTTGAAAGGGGAAAAACACCCTCAAACAAAACCCACCAAAGTTATATTAGTTTGTTTCCTTTTTGTAATGAAGAACATATTCTGTACACACTTGCAATATGAAGTGAAGCAGAACCCAACTTCTATGACACTGGGTGCCAGAGATCCTATAAAGATCCTTCTTCTAACTGCTACTGAGTTTTTTTGTATGGATGAAGGGCCATGGATGCAAATAAAGCAAAAAAAATATTTCAATCCATTCAAATACAGTATAGGTCTTTGAATTGCTGTGGCAACAAAACAGAACTGTGACTTTGTCCTGAAAACAAAAGAAATTATTTCCAAATGCAGAGAAGTCCAGCTTTCCCAGCTAGGCTTTTGTCTCAGGTAGAATTGCAATGATCAAAGAACTATAGTTTTCTCTTTCCTGAAACAGCACTTTTTTTTATAACCAAAGCTCCCCTGTTATATTTCTTCTGCATACAGGCCTTGGCCTTTGGGGAAACTGTCTCTGCTTAGGACAGGTGAAATGGACAACATTCAGATCTTCAACCCAGCTGAAGACTGTCATAGTGCAGAACTGGCTTAAATCATTGAAAATCAACTAGCCAACCAACTAAACATACACATTAAAAAGTTTGACAATTGTGTGACTTGTAGCTTTTCCATAGAAAATGAGGCTTTCCTCTGTGCCTGTCCTGATAGCAGTATTGGGATGTTGCCCATGAGATGAGGTAACCAGTGGAAGCAGGCAGACATAACTTGATAGGGGTAGGTGGTTCCAATTAGTTACCTCCTTACTTAATGATTTTATCGTCTGTGAAATGAAGATGGAATAGACATCCCAGCTGTAAAATGTGTCAGACTGCAACTTCAATTGATACTTATTGGTTTTTTTGGCTGTGGAACATGAGAGTTGTAATCCTGTACATCTAGAGGGCACCAGAAAAGATTAATGTAAGGTATATTGCAAAAGAAAGCAATATGACATAGCGAGAAAAATAAGGAAGAAAGAATCAGGATATGAATTTCTCTTAGTTTTGCTTTGAAGATAAGAAAGGTGGGGAGTGGAGATGTGGAATGGGACAACTCGCCACAGCCAATTTGCCATGGTCAACTCACTAAGGCCAATTCACCACAGCCAACTCGCCATGGGACAACTTGCCATGGCCAAGTCGCCACAGGACAACTTGCTGTGAGACAATTCAACAATTCAATTTGAATTATTTAAAATAGTTAAAAAAATATTTTACTTTCTGTCATTCACATATCATTTTGTCCCTCCTTTGGCACTCTTTCTTTAATTATTCTATTTTATTATTTCTTTGATATTTGTCAAGGTTCCGACAGGTTCAGAACTCCAAGGCTAGAAACTTCCTCAAAAAACATGTTTATTGGTTACATAGTATTGACACGGTCAAAAGTGAAACCAAGTCTGAAATTCCCTCCAAAGAGTCACACTATTACAAAGTTAAACTTCCCACTCCACTGCTATGCAATCAGCTACATTTCCCAATAGAATAGTTTGGCGGGCGGCTTCCGGTTCCGGTCGCAGCGCCCGCGGACGTGCAGAGAACTCGTTCTCTTGGCCGTCCGGTTTCCCCCCGCCGGTAGACCCTGGATAGGGTCGAAAGTCGCCCTGGAGGGGCGACCACCGTAGAGGAGGGCACTCATTGATCGTGGAGGGAGCGGCAGCTCCCTCTGCGGTCCGAGAAAACCACCTTTGGGCCGATGGGGAAAAGATCAGCCAGTAACATGGC
Organism: Azemiops feae; assembly: GCA_023970755.1. Classification (NCBI taxonomy): domain Eukaryota; kingdom Metazoa; phylum Chordata; class Lepidosauria; order Squamata; family Viperidae; genus Azemiops; species Azemiops feae. The sequence goes on from JALGBA010000810.1 coordinate 186,922, forward strand.
CGATCACTCAGCTGCTCCAGCCGAAAGTCACAGCAACATCTAAGCAAAAAGAACCACCGTGGAAGATCCGGGTGAGACCTTTCCTTCCCTCTTGTTAACTTACCTTTTCCCCTGCTAACAGCTTTAAGAACTATTTCCCTATTTTGAGAAAGCAGCGTTTGATTACTGGGGAAAACGGGCTTTGGAAAAATAATTATTGTTTTTTTTTTATTATTTTATTTTGTCTACATAAGCAGTTGGAACTCGGGCATCCGGGTTATTGTGACTTTCTCTTTTGGCTTGTTTATCTTCAGTTTAGGTGAAAATCCTTAGGGAGGGGGTGGAATGTTCTTTTTTTCTCCCCCCCTCCTGAACAGTACTGCCTAAAAAACTTTTTGCTCTCTGGGCGGACTTATGTAGATTCTTTTGGATACAATGCATCCTGGGACTTGGCATGAAGCCCAGAAACTATGACTGATACAATGTAACTTTCTCCATTTGAACTCCCACTCCCTAATTTTGGCGTGATGCCCAGACTGGATTACAATATAACAACTGACTGCTATTTTGTATCTCTGTGCTGGACTTGACTATTGGTTTTTTTTCTCTCTATCTTTCTTTGGAAATATATCTCTGTCTGCATTTTATATTTTATAACGCTGCAATCTATTCTTTAAGCTGAATTTCTTTAAAAAAAGAAGAAGATGGAATCCTACTCACAGATTAATTATGGACTTATATTAGAAAAAATCTTGGAAATGAGACTGGAACTTAAAGAACATATTAGATCGCTTAGTTTCAAGGAGGACTCAGAATTAAAAATTGAAGCTCAACCTTTGATTGACTATGATACACAATCAGATCTACAACTTAATGAGATGGATGGAATACATTTACAATCTATTGAATCTACTGAATTTATTGAAGAGGAAGAGGACACATCCTACATGATGGATATCTTTGATGATCAAAGGCAGAACTCAACTAAAACATTTACAACTTTAAAAGCAACAGGATTGGACTTCCAAATACGAGGCACCAAAAACGTTGACAACATGACAGTACAGACAACACTGGATAAAAGAGAAAAAGAATATGATTGGACTCAATGGTGGGAAAAGGCCTTTAGCCAGTTACTAAGATGGGAGGATTTAGAGGCCCTGTTGTGGAAACCTACCTGGCACAAAAAGAAAGCTAGAATTAGATTTAAAAATAAGAGTTAAAATTTTATTTGATGGGTAAAAAGGGCTTCTGGACGTTGATTGAACTAATATTTTTGAGATCTTTAAGGTTACTTTGGTATGAGTCAACACTAGATTTAAATTATGGATTTGATTATGATTTGGAATGGCAATAAGAAAAATTGGAAAATTTATAATTAAAGGAGTTAGATTGAGATTGAGACTGGTGAAATATTATTGATATTTTATTTATAAGAATTGAATGGTAATTAGTGAGGTATTAAATGGATTAAATTGAAACAATTGAGGAATCTTTTAGGGACGTGGACTGATCTATGAAAATATTGGATAGAATATATGAAATAGAATATAGTTGAGAAATATTAAGATATAATAGTTATATTACTTGTTTATGATAGAAATAATTATTGTCCTATTATTATTATTATAATGTTATTATATTACTATGTCTAATGCAATAGTTTTAAAATATATAAATTCATGTTTATTTACATAATATGTATGTGAAATAGAATAAGAGATATAATTTGATTGAGAAGCATAAATTGAAATTGGAATAATAGATAGAGGTGAGAAACAATTTATATTTTAGGAATGCTTGAATTGTATACCATAAGAGGGAACTTTTAAAGTAGTAGTTTAAATTGTATATGTATGACTGTATTTTTTGTTGTGTTCTATGGAGTGCCCTATCTCCACGATGTGTTATAAGCACTTGGCTGTAAAACAAACAAAAACTAATAAAACTTGTTATGAGGAAGAATAGTTTGGCGGGCTTTCTACTCAGCTGCTCCCCCTCCCAATCTAACTGGCAAAAATGACCTTGGTTCCCATGGGACATTTAATTGTTTAGACTAGCAGAATTTCTCCACACCCCCTCCCATCTTTGTCGCAACCTAGAAGGAGCAAGATGGCTGCAGCCAGGTTTGTTGTAGAGTTGACAGCATTAGTGTAATTCTTGTCCTGTGGCAAGTTGGCCATGGCAAGTTGGTTATGGTGAGTTGGCTGTGGCGAGTTGGCTGTGGTGAGTTGTCATAAAACAGGACAGCCTAATGTAAGCCTCATCATACCATTGCAATGCAAGCCCCACCCTTCATAGAACGTTGCAATGTTGCATGCACACCCATAGATTGTAGCACGACAGCATAATGCTGCTTTCATCTTCTTGACAAAAGCAACTGGATCCTATGGACAGTTGTAAACCTGCATTGTGTCAATGAAGATTCAGATATGTTCCTCTGTACCTCCAGATAACAGGACTGGGAAAGTCCCTCTACTGATACCTGGACAATGACTTCCAGACAATGGGACCAATAGTCACCTCTGTTCCCAGATAGGAGGAATCCCAAAGCTTTATTTGGCCAATGGGTATTTTAACATATTGAGAGCACATCAGGGACACAGTCACAAAATATGTACCATAAGCAAAGTTTATCCAGTTTGTTCACAAATTGTAAACATTTTACAGAAAGCAAGCTTGCTACATGTTCCCTATTACTATAGCCTACCCATTTTTTTCTAGGCAGGTAAGAATACTTCCAAACAAAACACTGACCTCTAGCTAGCTACCATTTTAAATATATAATATACACACGCAATGCTAGTTTCCCATTAATTTATGAAATTATGGTTTCTTAAAAAAAATTAAGAGAGGTAAGAGGATTTGCAAGCAGCAAATGTGCAATCCACAGATACTTTGGTAACCAGCTTTGCAATACTTTGAAGCCCCCAGGGTCACTTTTAAGCAAATAAGATGAGAGAATCCTCACCCCACCCCACCCCCAGGCCACCTACCATCTTGGTTTTTAGTTTTTCTGTTCAATTTTTTTCTATTGGTTTCTAGCACTTTTTAATTTTTTATAAGCTATCCAGAATCGCTATATCAATGAGATGGGCAGTATAGACATTTAATACATAAATAAATCCTCCCTGCAAATTTCTGTTTGACATGGAATTTTAAACTGCAGCTACTTACTAATTACTTACTGTAGTTGTATTTCTTCGTAGTGCTTATCTCACATTTTCATTGGTTAAAAAAAAAACCTGAAGCTAAGTGGGATGTGCATGTTGCATGAACGACTATGTGGAAAGGAAAGTGGGATCCAGCTTGATTCCAAAAGGCTAGGGAGAAGCACAACACGAATGGAAGAGCACTGCCTGAGAACAAGGACATTGGGATGGGGAAGCAATTTTACAATCCTGGAAAAGTCAGAAAGTATACAACTGTGTGATTTTTCTGACACACACACCCCCACACACACACTTATATAAGAATATAAGCACATAAGCAATGTCCTGCTGGATGGGACCTCTGGCCAATCTAGACCAGCATATTGTTTCCACTGTTTTCAACCAACTGCACAAAGAAACTCACAAGTCTCCCAGAAGGCCAGAAGGTGGCCTTCAAAGACAGTTCCATTGCCATCCAGGCTAATAACATTTGTTTGTTTGTTTGTTTGTTCGTTCATTCATTTAATTTATATATTTCCTGCCTTTATTTTCACAAATAATTCAACGGGCCCAGAACATCCAACACATCGTACTCTTCCGATTTTTTCCACAAGCACCACAATCCTGGGAGGTGAGTTGGGCTGAGTGAGTGTGATTGACCCAAGGTCACCCAGCTGGCTTTCCTGCCTAAGGCAGAACTTGAACTCATGGTCTCTTGCTTTCTAGCCTGATGTCTTAGCTACTAGACAAACTGGTTGGCCCTATGATTTTCATGAATTAGTCCAACCCTTTCTTGAAGCCAGTCAAGTTGGTAACAGACACCACAACTTGTAGTTGTAAATTCTAAAGTTTTAATTACACATTGTGTAAAAAAAAACAAAATAAAAACACCCTCCTTTTGTCTGTCTTGATTCTTCCAGAATTCAATTTTCATTGGGTGACCGCTGATTGTAGTATCTTCAGAAGAAGAAAACAGCTTCTCCTTGTCCATTTTATCCGCTGAATAATTTTGTACACTTCAATCATGTTTCCCCTCATTTGTCTTTTTCTTCTAGATAAGAAAGCCCCAAATATCTTTCATCACTGAGGAGCTGCTCCAGTCCTTTGATCATCTGAGATACTGTTGTCACATCAGCCCTTCCTAGATATGAGCCAGACGTCTAAACCTGGATCCTCAAAACTCATTTCCTTGTATCTTGTTTTCATTAAGATTGGGTCAGAAAATTTCTTCTGTAGCTAAGACAATTTATTCCAAAATTCTCATAATATGCTAAGAAAACAGATGGGCAGTGCAACAGGCTGAACTTTACACTGCACAAGCCTAAAAGGTTTTGGGGTGAACCCAGCCAGTAATCATTCAGACTATCCAGCTCTTTTCCATTACTTTCTCAGGGACTGAATTAGGACATTCTGTATGCAAAATTAATGCTTTAGCATTTTAATACTATCCTTCCCTATACTAATGGTCTTTAACTGGGCTTCCATTTTAAAGCTAAAATTAAATGCTCACAATATGCAGCCAGAAGAATCTTTTTTTCTGCTTTAATTTTCTGTGGTGAAAAGTTCAACATAATTGAAAAGCTGACATATCATATTGGATGAATGTTGACTGATCCTAATTTCAGTCTTTTTCCATTGTCCCAATGAATTTTCTTCTATATTAGAGGTTAACTGTTTTGAGCTTTCTCTTTTGTTTTTCTCTCTTTAAATAAAGCCTTTAAATAAAAACACTGATGGGATTTAAAAAAACCCTCAGCTATCAAACAGGCATTCACAAAATACTGAGTTCTATGTCATCATCACAATATCGAGATTAAAATAGAACAGCTCCCAATTAAAAATCATGGTATTTTATGCTGTATGGAGTCTGTGATTAATCAAAATGTTATCTTATTAATACCCTGTGAATAAAAGGTGTGGAAAGCAATTTAAGAAAATGTGAAACAAGCGAAAACAAAAATAAATTTTTGAACAGGAAGAGATGAACAGGATCTTGGAGTCCTAATGGACAATCACTTTTAATATGAACTCAGTGTGAGAATAGAATAGAATAGAATAGAATAGAATAGAATAGAATAGAATAGAATAGAATAGAATAGAATAGAATAGAATAGAATAGAATAGAATAGAATAGAATAGAATAGAATAGAATAGAATAGAATAGAATAGAATAGAATAGAATAGAATAGAATAGGTCGAAGGAACCTTGGAGGTCTTCTAGTCCAACCTCCTGCTCAAGCAGGAAAACCTATACCATTTCAGACAAATGGTTGTCCAATCTCTTCTTAAAAACGTTCAGTGTTGGAGCATTCACAGCTTCTGGAGGCAGGTTGTTCCACTGATTAATTGTTCTAACTGTCAGAAAATTTCTTCTTAGTTCTAGGTTGCTTCTCTCTTTGATTAGTTTCCATCCATTGCTTCTTGTCCTGCCTTCAGGTGCTTTGGTGAATAGCTTGATTCCCTCTTCTTTGACAAACCCTGAAATATTGGAACACTGTTATCATGTCATCCCAAGTCCTTCTTTTCATTAAACTAGACATACCCAATTCCAGCAACCGTTCTTTATATCTTTTAGCCTCCAGTTCCCTGATCATCTTTGTTGTTCTTCTCTGCAGTCTTTCTAGAGTCTCAACATCTTTTTTACATCATGGTGACCAAAACTGGATTCAGTATTCCAAGTGTGACCTTACCAAGGCATTATAAAGTGGTATTAACACTTCATGTGATCTTGATTCTATCCCTCTGTCAATGCAGCCTAGCACTGTGTTGGCTTTTTTGGCAGCTGCAGCATACTGCTGGCTCATATTTAAGTGATTGTCCACTAGGACTCCAAGATCTCTCTCACAGTTACTACTATTGAGCGAGGTACCGCCTATATTGTACCTGTTCATTTGATTTTTCTTGCCTAAATGTAGAACCCTACTTTTTTCAACATTGAATTTCATTTTGTTAGATAGCACCCAATGTTCAAGTTTGTCAAGATTCTTCTGTATCTTATGCCTATGTTCTGGAATATTGGCTGTTCATACCAGCTTGGTGTCATCTGCAAATTTGATATGTTCACCATCTATCCCTTCATCCAAATCGTTGATGAAGATGTTGAAGAGTACTGGACCAAAAACAAAACCTTGGGGTACCCCACTGCATACTTCCCTCCATGTAGATGGAGTTCCATTGAGGACTACATGTCAAGTGCGATTGGTCAGCCAGTTACGAATCCATCTGGTGGTGATCCTGTCTAAGCCACATTTTTCTATCTTATCTAGTAGTAAGTTGTGGTCCACTTTATCAAATGCCTTACTGAAGTCCAAATAAATTATATCCACAGCATTCCTCTGGTCCACTAATTTTGTCAAAGAATGCAATACGATTTGTCTGGGATGATCTGTTTTTGACAAACCCATGTTGGCTTTTGGTTGTTTGCCTCTAGATGTTCCCTGATTGGTTGCTTGATTATCTTTTCCAGAATCTCCCCAGGTATTGAGGTCAGGCTGATAGGTCTATAGTTTCTTGGATCCATTTTTTTCCCTTTTTTGAAGATGGGAACTACATCAGCTTTTTTCCAGTCCTCTAGTAGTTCCCCGGTGGTTCAGGATCTTTGAAAGATATAGTTCACTTGTTCTGAGATCATGTCTACCAATTCCTTCAGAATCTTGGGGTGTAATCCATCTGGTCCTGGTAATTTGAACTCGTCTAGGGGGGACAGGTGTTCACTTACCATTTTCTTGCCTATTTTAACTTGTGTTTCTAATCTTTTTTTTTACAGTACTGTTTTTGATAGATTGGACGGTTTTTTCCCTTTGTGTAAAGGTGGATGCAAAAAAATGAGTTAAATAGTTCTGCTTTCTCCCTGTTGCTTGTCACCTTCCTGCCATTTTCTCCCACTAATGGACCAATTGTTTCCTTGACTTTTTCTTGTTTTCTAGTCCTAGGCTGCATTAATAGAGGGATAAAATCAAGATCACGTGAAGTGTTAATACCATTTATATTGCCTTGGTAAGGCCACACTTGGAATGTTGCATCCAGTTTGGTCACCACAATATAAAAAAGAAATTTAGAAATTTCTAGAAAGAGTGCAGAGAAGATCAACAAAGATGATTAGGGGACTGGAGGCTAAAACATATAAAGAACAGTAACTGGAATTGGGTATGTCTAGTTTAATGAAAAGAAGGACTAGGGATGACATGATAGCAATGTTCCAATATCTAAATGGTTGCCAAAATGAAGAGGTAGTCAACTTATTCCTCAAAGCACCTGAAGGCAGAACAAGAAGCAATGGATGAAAACTAATCAAGGAAAAAACCAACCAAGAAATAAGAAGAAATTTCCTATCAGAGAGAACAATTAACCAATGGAAGGGCTTGCCTTCAGAAGTTGCGGGTGCTCCATCAGTGGTGGTTTTTAAGAAGAGATTGGGCAACCATTTGTCTGAAATGGTATACTGTAGGTTCTCCTGCTTGAGCAGGGGGTTGGACTAGAAAACCTGCAATGTCCCTTCCAACTCGGATATTGAATATTGAAAGGGAATATTGAAAGCAGAGAGGTGGGACATGGTATGTGTATGCTAATGACTTTGTTTGGCAGGATTCACTCACCAGATTAAAGATTGAACCTGCTGAGACTGGAATCAAAGAATAGTAGACGAGACCATTATCAAAATACAGGACATGTATTCTCCATATTTAAGGCTGAGAAATGAGTAGCAATAAGTCCATCACTACATAAGGGCAGGAGAAAAAGATTTAAGACTTAAATCCAGAAGTTCATATATACTAGATCAGATTGGCAGATTCCTCACTAACTGGTTTTCATTGTAAGGGCTTCCTGTATCTGCAGTAAAATTAGTGTTATCATACAGTACTTTGTCCTTTTCTATGCTAGCTTCTGAATTCTGGTTAAATTTCTAGATGTCTGGGCATTTATTCCCACGTTCTGTGTGAAGCTCTGACATCATACTAAGCCATAAGCAAGCCACAGGCTTTTAAACCTTGTCTTAGAAATTCCAATGGCTAAGTTCATAAGGAGGAAAATCTACTGGACATATGCTCTTCCCTCAGGCATTAGGGACCAGATGAGTGAAATCCCTTTTCGGTTGTTTTGTTATGTTGCTGGGTTACCATTTTATATTTTATATTTGTTTGTTATATGGTGGGGTTTTTTTTTCTTTTTTATTGATGATTTATTTTTTAGGCTATACATTGTCCAGAGTCACATTGTTAGAATTGGGTAGCATTGTAAATTATATAAATAAATATGCAAACCTCAACTATTTTTATAGCCCTATAAATTCCTGGAGAGGTTGGAGCCAAATTTTCTGTCTTTGCTAAAGCATAATGGGACACAAAGCACCCATTTCATTCATTTCAAATTTGGCTAAGAAAGGGACGAGTATATGGTGAAACATTATGACACAGATGAAAAGAATCTGAGTTTCTTTATGGATCACAAGCTGAACATGAGCCAACAGTTTGACCCCATTGCAAAAAAATAAATAAAATAAATCTTAGTCTGCCTCAATAGAAGCAAGGTCAAGAACTTGCTCTGTAAGGGAGATGGGCAATTTCCAAATTTGTGTGTGAGAGAGAGAAAGAGAGAGAGAGATTCTAGGCAACACATTTTAGGAAGGACAATGACAAAGAAATATGTGTCCAACCAAGACAATTAAGAGTTCAGAAAGCAAAAACAAAAAGGGGTGGGAGGGAGGCTGAAGGTGTGCAGTATGCTTTGTTGGAAATGTAAATTTAGTGGCACAGATTCATTCATTACTTCTTACCTGCAGACCACAAGGAGGTAGTGGTATATTGATAGAGAATTTAGAATTTACAGTGTGTCCCTCTTTCACTCTATCACTCTGATCGTTCTTTGTCTAAGAGATGGTTAATTCCTTCAGACTTTTTCCCCAGGCATAAATGCATAGAGTCAATGTCCCCCGATTCTCTTCCTGGTACAATATAGCTGGTTAGGTGCTAGGTTTTACACAGCCCTGCAATACATTACCCTAAAATTACACTCCTTTCTTGGACAGTTATAAAATCTTCTTCACTAATCATTGTTCAGGTCAAATTGTCCCACTCGCAGGAACACTCATACATACACACATAGCAAACACTTTGACCTCTACCATGTCTAGCCTGGAGAAAAGGTAGGTGGGGGAGACAAAATAATTGTCTTCAAGTACCTGAAGGGCTAATTGTAGAAGATAAGGCAGAATTGTTCAGGGTTATTCTAGATGACTTGGCTTTTAAAAAACAACAGCTTAAGTTACAAAGAAGTAGATTTTGGTCGAACACAAAAAAAAATCTAAGGAACAGACTGCCTGAGGAAGTGGTAGACTCTCTCACTGGAAAGGTTTAAACAGAGGCTGGATGGAGGATTCTTGCACTGGGCAGAGGGCTGGGCTAAACTACCTCCAACATCCTTCCAATTCATACGTTCTATGATTCTATCAATGTCTGTTGACCTTTTGGAGCACTTAATGTAAGCTACATTTACTGGTAGTCCTCGACTTATGACCACAATTCTGTTAAGCAAGAGAGTTGTTAAGTGAAATTTGCCCCACTTTAGGACCTTTCTTGCCACAGTTGTTAAGTGAATCATTGCAGTTGTTAAGTTAGTAACATGGCTGTGAAGTGAATTTGACTTCCCCATTGACTTTGCTTATCAGCAATAGCAATAGCACTTATATACTGCTTAACAGTGCTTTACAGCTATCTCTAAGCAATTTGCAGAGTCAGCACATTGCCCCCAACAATCTGGGTCCTCATTTTACCGACCTCGGAAGGATGGAGCCAACCTTGAGCCCGTGAGAATCAAACTGCTGGCAGTCAGCAGAATTAGCCTGCAATTCTGCATTCTAACCACTGCGCCGCCACGGCTCTAGAAGGTCACAAAAGGTGATCACATGACCTGGGACACTGCAACCATCATAAATAGGAGTCAGTCTGAATTTCGATCACATCACCATGGGGATGCTGCAATGGTCGTAAGTGTGAAAAATGGTCGTAAGTTGTAACTTCGAACGGTCACTAAATGAACTGTTGTAAGTCGAGGACTACCTGTATATGTGCCATGATATTCTAATGTTTCAACAGTCTGGTTGCAAATCTGATTGCAAGTTTGGGAAGATAATAGTTGTATATTCAATCCATCATCATCAAGAACACCACCTTAATAGGTGAAAGGAGGCATTTCTGCTTTGAACTCATAATATGGGCCTACTTTACATTTTGAAGTAATCGTTTATAGTGAACTTCATTAGCTATTGCTTTTCCATTTGTGATTCTAGCTCCTGTCTCTATATAGCTTCACTTGCAGCTAACTCAATAGACTGCAACCAATAATGGTCAGTTATCCTTTTCTCTAAATTTTGCAAGGTAGATTAATACAAAAAAATTACATGCAAGTATTTGCATGTTAGAAAAAGTAGCATACAAAAATACATACAATTTATTTATTTAAAATATTTGAATAGCTGCCCTTAAAATTAATTCTGGCTGTTTTACAAAGCAACACTGTATATACGTACAATGATAAAGCCAGCGACAATAAAATTAGAAAAAAGAAAAACCTGATGCCATCACTGTGCTTTCCAGATGCAATCCAAATTCTCATCTCATCCTGACATCCCCCTTGTACACTGTATGGAAATCATGTACCAAATAAGTGTATGAGGGATAATTTCATATACAAATAGATGCACATTTTAATGCATTCATACATTAATGCAGAAATCCAACAGAATAGTCACACTGATCCAAAACTGATAGGTTTGTTCATTCCGATCTGTCTTATTATCATAATAAGGAATGGCAATATATTATTTTTAAAATTCTTTTCCAGCACATGTCTATACCGCAAAAGAAGATACAGTCAAGAATTGCCTGACTGCTTAATTGGTTTTTTCTCTATGAGTTCACCTGGATTACTGCCAACTCAATCAAAAATTGAGAATTTTTTTTTTTTTTTGCACCATCGGTACTATTGCCCTTAGAGTACAGAAAGTGCTGTAGAACATTACATTTTATAGCTCTTGGTTTGGAAACCTTTGCTGGTAGGCAAATCTTGTCCCTGTCAATGAGATGACTTTATTCAACTAAAAAATAGAACTTTTTAGGTATATTATATACAAAGTTGGGCATTAACTCTGATTTGAATTAAGGCAGAAATGACCATCTTTTCCACTAATGGAGATCTCGCTGGCCTCTAAGCTCTGTTCCATAAACTGCATTTTGTACAATCTGACTTCTAGAGAAGTGTCTTTCAAACTTTCCACTGGTGAACTATTAGATAAATATTCAGAAAATGATGGCACCTTCTAACAACAGTGGAACCATGATCCAGAGATGTGGGAAATTCCATTTCATTTGATGTATTCAAACAAGCTAGATAGCCTTCTGTCAGGGATGCTTTCATTTGGATTTCTGTAGTAAGTAGAGAGTTGGATTCAGTCACCTAAATGAGCACCTGCAACCCCATGGTTCTCTGTTTCTGAACTAGATATATCAGATATAGATATATCAGATAGAAGCATTTGGAGTTACAGCATAGTAACAGCTTAGAGCAGTGTCTCTCAACCTCAGCAATTTTAAGAGGTGTGGACTTCCATTCCAGAATGGCTGGGGACTTCTGAGACTTGAAGTCCACACTATCTAGGTTGCTGAGATTGCAAAACATTAGCTTAGAGGGCTATTAATTCCCTTTCCCTCAATGGCATCCATGCTGCAGGTGGGTGGAGTCCCAAAAAGTTAAGATGGCAGTCACAGCAATGTAACTGAAGCCCTTCCCCTCTTTTTTTTTTATATATGTGTCAACATTGCATACACATACACATTTCACTCATGCTGCCACAACCACTATCTTGGATTTTTTTTTTTTTTGTACTCTTCTTCTCCCTCCCATGATTGCTACTATCTCCCTTGCTTTACATTATAGATCAGGGGTGGGCAATTAATTTTCCCAAGGGACTACAGAAACTGGGTCCAACACATTACTTTGAAGGTATATAGGCATGCATGCATAAACGTACGTAAATTGGAAAAAAAAATAGCAGTCACCTTCAAAATAAAAGCAATGCAGTTATATTGCATGCATGGTGTATACTTATTTACATTTCATTTCTAATTTCCAGTTGAATTCACGTGGGCCGGATATTATCTTTTCTATTATGGCCCAACTCCCTCCCATCATGGTCTTGCATCCTCCTCTTTGTTTCCAGAATCTATTAAACATTCCATTGCATTAGGCAACCTTATGCTTTCAGAGATTTTGGGTTATAGTTTTCACAGTCCCCTTGCCATTGGCTATAGCAGTGAGAAATGATGTTATTTGAAGGCCAAAGTATCTTGAAGTCATTAGTTTTCTTATGTCTGCATTAAAATCACTCATATTTTCACTTCTCAGTAAAACAGTGCATTCAAATTACAAAACAAAACCCCCATAATGAAGCAGCAAGCCATGTTGGAAAAAAAAGCCTTTTGCCAGCCAACACTATGTGGTAAGTTACCAGCATTTGCAGAAGAAAATTACTGTGTACAAAGTGCATTTTGTTTCACATAAAATAAAAAGTGAGATGCAAATATTTTAGAATCTCATTTTTGCAATTTAAACAAGGAGGCCGTAAAAATTATGAATTAGTGTCATCCAATTCAGTATGCAGCTAAATCTTTCCCCAACCAGATAACATTTCCATATTTCGACCTATAAAATGTAAACAACCAACACAATAAAAACAATGCCACAAAATACTCTTTCCCTGCTCCATTTCATGACATGCAAGGATTTTTTTTTCTTTTGCACACACCTTAAAATTTGCATGAGTAAGCAATAGTTCAGAATAATCCAAGAAAATATACTGCTAAATCATTATACTCATCATTAAAAAGTTAGCAAGGTGGTAACATAGAAGAACCCAAAAAGCCAGAAATAATGAGGGTGCCAAATACCTCCTGATGAATAATTCACTCCACCTGTTCTCAACAAATCTCTTCCAGCCCCCTCTACTGCAACTATGTGGAAGGAGTACAAATTGGTGCTTTCAGCTGTAAGTCTTATCTTTTACTTAGCTCATTTGTTTTCAGTAATCACTTCTGAGCAGTTAGGTTGTTTTCCAAGAGGAAACCCCAGCTGAAACCACAATAATGGAAAATTAATTCATGTCCTATTTGAAGCTGCTAATCACCTTTCCATCCAAGTCAGCCTCTAAGATAGCCACTGCCATTGTTTTTAGCAAAGTTCTTTTACTTTAGAATAAATGTCAAGATCTTAGAAATTATACATTAGCATTTTCCAATCTATGTCTTTCAGCTGATTTGCCAAAAAAGCCAACACAGTGCTAGGCTGCATTAACAGAGGGATAGAATCAAGATCATGTGAAGTGTTAATACCACTTTATGATGCCTTGGTAAGACCACACTTGGAGTACTCCATCCAGTTTTGGCTTCCACAATGTAAAAAAAATATGTTGAGACTCTAGAAAGCATGCAGAGAATAAGAACAAAGATGATTAGGGGACTGGAGTCTAAAACATATAAAAAATGAGAGCTGGAATTGGGTATGTCTAGTTTAATGAAGAGAAGGACGAGGGGGGACATGATAGCAGTGTTCCAATATCTCAGGGGCTGCCACAAAGAAGAGGGAGTCAAACTATTCTCCAAAGCACCTGAAGGCAGGACAAGAAGCAACAGATGGAAACTAATCAAGGAGAGAAGCAACCTAGAACTAATGAGAAATTTCCCAACAGAACAATTAATCAGTGGGACAACTTGCCTCCAGAAGTTGTGGGTGCTCCAACACTGGAAGTTTTTAAGAGATTGGACAACCATTTGTCTGAAATGGTATAGGTTTTCCTGTCTGAGCAGGGGGTTGAACTAGGGACCTCCAAGGCCCCTTCCAACTCTGCTATTCTGTTATTCTGTTCTGATTTGGATGAAAGGTTCTAGCATTTCAAATCGCTCCATTGGCTGGAAATTCTTAGAGCTGTGGTCTAAGAGCTACTACAAAAGCTACAGTTCCTAAGACAATATTTTATCAAAATCATTCTTTCCCAGTTGACACTTGACTAACCAACAGTATTCATAGTTTTGGTCCCAAATGGCCATGAGGTTGAAATTATGCGCCTTGTCCACATGTCTGGGAAAGGATTTTATAAGATCAAAATAGACGGTCCTAGTCCATTAAAAAAGAAAACCACAACAATATCACATACAAATCACTCCCTTTCTCCACTTTGGAATCTGGATTTCAGGATCCTACAGGTTGTCCACTCTCAGTCTAGGGTAATATTATTGTTAGCATTACAAATTGCAGACATTTGTGCTCTGCATATCTTTGTTTGCTACTATCCATTACTAAGCTTCTACACCAGGGGTGTCAAACTCACAACGTCACGTGACGTTTTGCGACATATCGTGACTTTCTTTCCATTGCTGGCAATGGGGTGGGTACGGTTTTGCCATGGTGCATCTGGCCCACGGGTCGGCAGTTTGACACCTCTGTTCTACACCACAGTTAGTTCATTTGGTAGAAACTAAGGGTAGCTTTACATAATGTTTTCTTCAAGTTGCACATTATCACAGCCTTCTCCTTTCTGGTGACTCCAAATCTGCTAGAGTTAATTTCCCATAACCCCCACCTAAAATGACTATGTTGGCTAGAAATTCTGGGACTCATACCACTCAGAGTCTAATTGAAATGGGCAATGAGACCTATAAATAAATAAATACACCTGGGTAGTACCAATTTAGGGAGCACTCCCTGTGGTATGATGCATATACAAGCCGCTGTTAGTCCAGATGACTTTTAAAAATCCTTTCTTTTTCAAAGTGCTACAGTTCTGCTGGTTGGTAAAGAGGCCAACCATCAAAATGAGAAGTGACTTTCTCCAATCATCAGAGCCTCTGTGAGGACAGGTCAATAAGAAACATGCATCATGATGTCATGCTACAGACGATATTCCTTATGTACTTGTAAGCAATACTGAAACACAGGTATAAAGGGCAGAGCTTGTGTCACAACATCATGACACATAATTTGGCCTTGGGTGCCATTGTGTTCAGGATTAGACACCTAGGCCATCATGGCAAGAACTGGTCGTAGCTTAAAGGTTTAGCATATTTACACTTAGATCATTACAACAAGGTACTGAGAGCAGCTTAGCTGTTCCAGTGCTGAAGCAGCATTTTCCCTCTTAAGCAGCCAACAAAACATGTGCTTCATCCATCATTTTATAGGGGTCCTATCAGGTGGTCCCCTAGGCAGGAGTGGGGAACCTTGGTCTTTTCATGACTTGTGGACTTCAACTCCCAGAATTCCTGAACCAGCATGAATACTGTTGCCCACTTTCAGCTGATGTAGGTATGACCCCTCACCTCTGGTCCTTAAGTACTGTCTTTCAGAACCTTTGTGCTTTGGGCAGTGTGGCTCTTCCCTATTCATGTCAAGCTTGGGGTAGCAGGCAGAGTGAAAATGAAGAGAAAGAGCTGTCTCTCCTCTTTGCTTTTTCAACTGCAAGTTTAGTGCTCTTCCAGAAGAACACCAAACCCTACAGTTTTGTAAACATGAGTTTAGCACTCTTTTGGAAAAGCATGAAGCCTGTGTTCAAAGCAGCCAATACAACTGCTAACAGGTTATGTGGGGGCTTGTCCACTCTGTAAAACAGCAAAGAAAGTATCAGCTCATGCATTCTCCCTCCCTCCCAATGTCTGTCCAGTTGTTATTTGAGCTGCCATGTAATACGAATTCCTCCAGATATGCCCAGAGACAGGGCAGGTAAAGTCCTCCTTCCCCACCCCTCCTTTACTTGCCATCGCTCTCAACTTCAAAACTCATAGCCAGGTTGGGAGAAGTGATGGGCAAAGGGATGAGTTTTGACTGATGGCTGTGCTGTAATTGGAGAATAGAATTGTGGGAGTTTGAATCCCGGGGTCCAGCGCCTGCTGGACGGACCAGTGATGTACGTTAGCCTAGGCCAACGGACCTCGCGTTTGGTAGATAGGAAACACACGGACAACATGTTTCTTCAGGTTGAATCAGCAAGCGAGAGCGCAGAAGGATCTGCGTGCCTCTCTTTTATTGGTACACTTACGTCACAGCAGGAGGTTGTAAAGGGTGGGTTTTGCCAGGAAATGAAACTTAAAAGGGTACCTTAACTTAACTCAGGAAATGGAAACTTAATAGCATAAATGAAACCTTAAGCTATTGAAATGGTTGCAACATCTCCACTGTTTTTATTTTTTAAAGTTCAATCTCTATCCTACTCGTAGCCATCATCTGCATCCTCCGAAACAGAAGAGGGCAACTCCATAAGAATACGAGATTCTTGCTTGGGGGCAAGAGCCTCCATGGCTAAGTCTGATTCAGTATCGGAACAGTTGGAGTCCGTGTCAGACAGTGTCAGTAGGGCAACCTTTTCAAAGGGGTGGAATTTGGGTTTCAAGGGTTCATATATATTGTTTGAGGCAAGCATAACATTAATCTTAGAAAGATTAGAATCCAAACCATTCAAACGATCCTTGAGAAATTGCAAAAGGCGTGAAAAAACACATGGGCCAATCATACATAATATAAGCAAAATTATACAAGGTCCTAAAATAGCAGAAAGCAATGTGGTAATCCAGGGAGAGAAATTAAACATGCTTTGATACCAGGATTGTTGGGAGAACCTTTCCTGTTCCCTGTCTTTTAATCGTTTGCGTAACTCATTCATAGAATCACGCACAATGCCAGATTGATCAGAATAAAAACAACATTCTTCTTTTAAGGCTACACACGTTCCACCTTCCTTTAAAAATAAAAGGTCGAGGGCACGCCTATTCTGCAAAACTACTTCAGCAAGAGACGACAAAGAAGTTTGAAGGGCAGAAATTGAAGTCTCAATGCGGGAAAGATCATTATCTATTTCTAGACTAAGTTTTTGTATTTGTTGTTGATTAACAACCAAAGCTGCAGCTCCAGTAGCTGCTCCTGCAACACCTAATCCTAAAAGAACTGAAAGGGTTAGGGCTGTAACAAATTCACGTTTTGCACGTAGGTGGTATTCCGGTGGTTCCATAAGGGAAACAAAATCAGAGGGGGAATAATAAGTGATTCTAGGGACTAAGCGTACCTGAATACAAAAGGCTTTTTGTTGTATAAGGACATCCCCTGATACACAGGCTGTAGCACCTGTAAAGCAAGCCCAGATGGAGTTGTTACCGGGGATGAGGAATTGGCCCTTTAATAGGTTCAATAGAGCCAACGGCGTCATAAAAGGGTGGAGTGGCTGATAAACAGAGCCAACAGTGGTCGGTTTGTGATGAAGAATTAACAGCACTTTTTAGCAAAAAGGAAGAAGCATTGACAAGGTTAATCAAGGGATTAGGCATATTATGTACAACGGACTGTAAAAAAACAGGTTGAATGCTTTTGTTAGGACCTATAGGAGGGGAATGTGGTGACTGGATTGTGAGACGAATGGAAAAAACTCCGCCGTCGTTTCCAGAATCGCTCCATTCTCTTCCACCCCAAGAATATCCGACAGCCCATTGCTCTGCAGTCAAAGTCTTTCCTTGGGATGTGAATGTAATGTTCATTGGATTTTTCCGCTCACCACAACAATGCAAATTAAAAGGGCAGGAAAAAGAAGGGGGTTTGCCATTACTACGGGTAATGGCAATATAATCATTTGAGCGAGGGGCAGTCCAGGATATAGCGCCCGTAGAAACACAAGACCATGAGGCACAGTATTTATCCAAGAAAGTGCCACATTGATATTTTTCCTCAGGTGTCTTTGGTTCGGGACAAAAATACAGGTCCCACCATGTTGCTTCTAGTGGAGAAGGTGTGCATGAACCTTGTTTGTCCCATTTGTTAGTTTGGAGAAATTTTGAAGCAAATTTGTTGACCCCGGTGCCCATTTCAGCAAAGTCAAAATGTAAGATAGGGAACCAGGGCCATATTGTGTATTTGGAGATTTGGAATAATACCTGATTTTCAAAGTCACGAACAGTCCATGTGTAGTTGAGAGGTCGATGAGGATTAGGATCAGGAGATCGCCGTCGTCGAGAATGAATGATGCGTTGGTGTGAGCGAGGTTGCTTTGTGGAATGAAAGTGTTGTAAGTGAGGTGAGGTAAAAATACGGGCGGTCAGGTCTAGGAAGGAGCGGGGATGAGGAACAAAGTTGTAGGCAAGTAAACGAGGAGACAAAGGAGGTTTTGCATAGCTCGCCACTGATGCGAGTTCAAAAGAATGTGTAGTATAAGTACCATAGGATGAAAATCCAGACACATAATAGCGCCCCGTAGTCTCAGGGGTCACAAGAATAGCAAGAGTCATGTGACAAGGGTAATGAACATAGGTGAGGGAAATAGAGGGAGATGGTGGGAGAGGAATGCCACGATTAGGATACTGAGAAAACACAAAGGGACAAAAGGATTGACCTCGGTCATAACAATGAAAAAGGGCAGTAGTATTGAGATCAAGAAAAGAAAAAAAACAGGACCACAATATAGGCCTTTATGAAAATTTAGAGGAATTCTCAGGTGCTTTGTCATCATGGGAAGGTGCAGTGTGGACATCATGGGGAAGGAACTTGTCAAGAGTGTCATCAAAAGCAGGGTCCACATGATTGATGCAAAAGTGTTGGACCCCTGGACAATATGGGTGGTGCAATATGCAGTTGTTACACCAATAACAGCATGTACATCCACACTCACAAAGGCAATGATGGCACATCCGATGGAGTTGGTGGGTTGTGTGGAGTGATGAAATATGGGCGAATACAACGAGCAGGGACCCACAAAACTCTGTCGGGTAGTTGAACTGCAGCGTAGCCTCTTCCCCAGGTGATGAGTTCAGCTGGACCTTTCCAAGTTGGATCCGGGAGCTGCCTGTAGTATACAAGTGGTCTTGAAGTTGGGACAACAGGTTTAGTAAAGTGTCGAGACGCAGCAGACAAAGAAGGAGTGCCAGTGAGATTTAGAAAATTGAGAGTATACAGACAAACATTTAACACGTTTTGCAGTGCCGGGAGGTTTGGGGGGCATAAGCCCTTGGACCCCATATAACGATCTAATGCATTTTTTAAAGTTTGATTTGCTCGTTCAACAATAGCCTGCCCTTGGCTATTGAAAGGAATTCCAAATTTGTGGACAATGGACCAGTGATGACAAAACTGTGAAAATTGTGAGCTGACATAAACTGGGCCATTGTCTGTTTTTAATATTTTTGGACATCCCAGCACTGTAAAGGTACGAATACAGTGATTAATCACTTGTTTTGCAGCTTCCCCTTTTTGTGGGGTTGCCAAAATAAATCCGGAGAACGTATCTACTGTAACATGTAGATATTTCCACGGGGCAAATGGAGGATATTGAGTTACATCCATTTGCCAGGTATCACAGGCTTCAGTGCCTCTAGGGTTAACACCCTGTGGGATACCTTTAGACTGTAGGCTACAGGTTGGGCATTGTTAAATTATGGCTGTAGCTTCAGCCATAGTGATTCCAAATTGTTTCATTAGTGCTTTTTTATTTTGATGAAAGTAAGCATGACTGTCCCAAGGGGAGACAGGAGAAAGAGACATGAGGCAGGTAGCAGAGGCCGCAGCGTCTGCAATATCATTTCCCTTTTGCAAGAAGCCAGGAAAAGGTTGGTGGCTTCTTATGTGTGTGACAAAGTAAAGATGTTTCCTGTTGGATATTACAGTTTGTAGGGTGGAAAATAAAGAAATTAAATCAGGGTCCAGGGATGGAGAGAGGTATGATTGAAAAATAGTGGTGACAATTTGAGTGACATAGAGACTGTCAAGAATGAGATTTATAGGTTGAGTGGAAAATGTTTGAAAAGCTAGAATGGCAGCGGCTAGTTCCGCACGCTGAGCAGACCGTTGGGGTGGCATTATTTTTGTGTGCCATTGGTCATGAATATACCAGGCACAAGCACCAAATTGTTTACTGCCATCTGCAAAGAGTGTGACAGCATGTGGGATGGGAAAGCGTTGTAATTGGGTATCCCATGAAACATAGATATTTTGTAGGAGCTGAATGCGAGGATCAGCAGGAGAGTGGCAGGATATCTTTCCAGGCCACTCAGTGAGAGCAAGCTGCAAGGCTTCAGAGTTAGAATAGATGGTTTCCCATGTAGTGAGAGAACATGGTACATATAGGACAGAAAATTCTATTCCTGCAAGGGCTTTTGCTCGAAGGCGAGCCTTAGAGATGAGAGAGGCAAATTGAAAAGGTTTTTGACCAATTGTGTTTCTAGGAGTGTGAGAGAGGTGAAGCCATTCTAGAATCAACAAGGAGGGAATAGTTTGGACAATAGCACATGTAGGTAAAGAAATAGTATTACACAATAAAAGAGAAAAGGGAATGTTTGGGGTCATTCGGTCAACCCACTGAATTTGTAGGGCTTGGTTGACCAATTGAATCACTTTTAAATGACTGTCCTGCAGTGAAATAACATCTGCAGGATGTTTGCCTTTGGGTAAGGCTGAAAAAAGAGGTGATAATTGAAAAGTGGTGAGACCTATATAAGGTCAAATCCAATTAATAGCACCTAAATATTGCTGTAATTGAAGTAAAGTTGGTTGGTGTGGTAATTTTAAAAAGGGAAAAAGTGGTGCAGCATGGGAGGCCAATAATTTATGGCCCAAATATTGAAAAGGAAGGGAGGTTTGGACCTTGTCAGGAGCAATGTGCAAACCTCCTTTTTGCAAAATTGTTGTGAGGGTTGGCAAAGTTGCAAAAACAGTACCCTTTGGGCCTGGTGCTGCGACCAAAATATCATCCATGTAATGGTAAACCAAAAAAGAGGGATGAAGGTCCCGATATGGTTGCAAAACATGGAAAACAAAAAACTGACACATTGTAGGGTTATTTAGCATGCCCTGTGGTAAAACCTTCCATTGGTAGCGCTGAGTTGGTTGAAAATTATTCAACTCAGGCACTGTAAAAGCAAATAAATATTTATCCTGTTGATACAAAGGAATGAAAAAACAAAAACAAAAAACAATCCTTTAAGTCAATTATCATTAAGTCAAAATCTTTTAGAATTAAATTTGGGTTTGGGAGGCCGCATTGCAATGCTCCCATAGGTTATAAAACAGCATTCACTGCACGTAAATCATGGAGGAAACGCCATTTGCCTGATTTCTTTTTTATAACAAAAACTGGAACAGAATAAGATTGCAACATTTTATGCCCTAAATAAAGATAAAGTGTAACTGTATCTTTTCCAAGGCAACTTGCAATCCATAGATACTTGAATCATTTTGTATTTCAAAAAGCCAATTAAATTGTATTTTTGTGGTTCCAATTTAATCAAATTCCATTCAGATGAAACAAATTTTCATGAAATAGGAAAAACATTTACAAATCTAAGCAAAACAATTCAATCATTTCTTTTGGTTGATGGATGTATATGTCTAACTAAACAATTTAAAACTCAAAAATTTGCAAAAGAATTGCCCAACAATTACTGCCTCCTCTTTCGAGTAAAAAAAATAGCAAGCTGAAACTGCAAGAGTGGGCATCAAATTTCACATCCACCCCCCTTCCTTAACCCAAACTTCTAAACAAAGGAAGAAAAAATTTTTTTTAAAACGAACAGCTGCCCCCCCTCCTCTATCTGCCCTTCCTTTGCTCTTAAAACAATACAGCCAGCGAAAAACAAAAGAGGCAGGAGGGGGGGGGGAAGAAAAAGAAACTTTGCAAAAATCTCACCACCAAAAAAATTCACATGCAGTCACATGTATAAATTCTTTTATACCTCTTCCATAAAACTTTGCACATGCAAACTCATACCATTGCGTTCCCATGTTACAACAATAAAAACTACAATGTTACTATTCCTTTCACAGCGTGGGATGGGTGGAGGGGTGAGGGCTAACACACACATTTACACCAGCAAATTAACTCATTCACTTCCATTCTGTTTACTTACACCATTCCATATACAAATATTTCATTTCATATGTTTTTCAAGCAAAACTTTTTATTTTTAATTAAGGCCTTTTTGTTTGTTGTTATCAAAGAGGGTTTTGACCCTTTTCCAAGTCTTGGAAATAACACAAAACAACACAGACAGACATATATACACAAATACCATTAAAACAACATTTATTTAGACATATGGCTTGTCCTGCAAGAAGCGAGAAAATCATGAGATGATTCCAACCAAACATGTGGTTTTTATAGGGCCCTTTAACCATCTCCTATTTTTCTCACCATTCCAAGTCCAAACGTAACGTTCTAGGAGTTAAACATATATAAAACAAAACACACACATCAACACAAAGCACCACCAGACATTGTCTGACAGGGTTCAAACTTAACAGATTACAAAAGAGTTTCAAAACATTCCAATTGTTCAAAACGCATTGCAGAGAAGTGCAGTTTGAGTTAATTTATGTCTCTAAATTGTTCTGAAAATTTATTGTTTGGTAGTTTGATGAAACGGAAGCATTGAGTGCAGTTGCAAAACTCTGCAGAACAGAATACAGGGTTGCCTGTTTCTGTTTTGGAGGAGAGAGAGAAGGATAGAGCGAAGAGGGGGGGTTTTTTGGCTGTGCCGGCTTTGGAACGTCTTCCGTAGTAGGCACAGGTTAAAAGGAAGGGTCTGGGGATAGACAGTTGTTCCGTTAACTTTTTGCAAACAATTTGCCTTTCTGGCTAAAGAGGAAAGTTCATCCACATGCTTGGACAGAACCTTGGAAAGTGAGGAGCCGTTACTTACGTTGATCAAGCCTTTGCCAGGTGCGTAAATACAGGAGCCAGAGCAGCGCTTCCCTAGACAGAGAACACGCCGTGGAGTAAATCACGTCATAGAGTGAATCACGTCGGGGTCACCAGTTGTGGGAGTTTGAATCCCGGGGTCCAGCGCCTGCTGGACGGACCAGTGATGTACGTTAGCCTAGGCCAACGGACCTCGCGTTTGGTAGATAGGAAACACACGGACAACATGTTTCTTCAGGTTGAATCAGCAAGCGAGAGCGCAGAAGGATCTGCGTGCCTCTCTTTTATTGGTACACTTACGTCACAGCAGGAGGTTGTAAAGGGTGGGTTTTGCCAGGAAATGAAACTTAAAAGGGTACCTTAACTTAACTCAGGAAATGGAAACTTAATAGCATAAATGAAACCTTTAACTATTGAAATGGTTGCAACATAGAATAGAATAGAATAGAATAGAATAGAATAGAATAGAATAGAATAGAATAGAATAGAATAGAATAGAATAGAATAGAATAGAATAGAATAGAATCTTGGAGGTCTTCTAGTCAGCCCCCCGCTCGAGCAGGAGACCCTATACCATCTCAGACAAGTGACTGTCCAGGCTCTTCTTAAAAACCTCCAGTGATGGAGTGCCCACGATTTCTGAAGGCAAGTTGTTCCACTGGTTAATTGTCCTCACTGTCAGGAAGTTTCTCCTTAATTCCAGGTTACTTCTCTCTTTGGTCAGTTTCCAACTATTGTTTCTTGTCCTGCCCTCTGGTGCTTTGGAGAATAGTTTGATGCCCTCTTCTTTGTGGCAGCCCCTCAAATACTGGTGAATGGCTAATAGCAATAAAAGCAATAAAAAGGTACGTGGATGACACCATGTGGGAAATGATACCATCCTCTGGTTATAAACCAAAATAGAAGGAATTGGGATAGAGCAGGGATAGGCAAATATGCCCCTTTTGTGACCTGTGGACTTCAATTCCCAGTTGAACTCCACAGATCGTAAAGAGGCCATAGCTGCCCACCCTTGTAATAGGGGCAGAAAAATCTATGTTGATATAATTTTGGCAGTCACACAAATGGGAGCCATAGAGAAGAATCTTTAGTGTGCTTTGCGAACCTAGCTAGTTTGTTTAGATTATGAGTCAGTATACTATACCGACTCAAATTATGGATTTTAGTTACTAAATAAGGTGAGAGCACAGCCTGTATCCAACAATTGTAATTGTTGGATACACACACACACACACACACACACAGAGAGAGAGAGAGAGAGAGAGAGAGAGAGAGAGAGAGAGAGAGAGAGAGAGAGAGAGAGAGAGAGAGAGAACAATCTTTCTTCTGACTAGAGAAAAGATTTATGTGTCTCTATTATATTGAAATAAAATATAAAGAAGTTGCACAAATAAAGTATTAGATGCTGTTGTATAGAAAAATGTATATATGAAGGGGGTTATACATTTGCAGGAAATATGTATGCCAAATTCATTTGACAGCTATTTAAGATTTTTTGGAGTTCTTTTTTTTTTTAAATGAGTCTTGAAGAAATTAGAACACACAGAAAAAAATCTATAAATACATGTGATACTGACACAGACCAAGCTTTCCACTGATTCATACATCCCCATTCCTGCACTTGATTGGATACCAGAGTCCCCAGTCATGAATATTAGAAGCAACTTAATTTGGATGATTGAATATGATTACAGAGCTTGGCTTTTCTCAGGGCGGAATATGAGAGACACAGCCCAGCACAGAAGAAATTCTGATGCAAAGGAATTCAACTGGACGTCAGAGAATAAATATGCCTAGTAGCTATGGCAACTCACACAGAGGTTATCCATTTCTCTTCTTGCCCTATTCATGCTTTTCAGCAGCTGCTATCAAAGGATCATTATTAAGGCTGCCAGAACTGGGCTGCAAAAATCCTGATGAGCAGTAGATGACAGCAGAATTTTTGATATCTTTTTGGTGCCCTCTACTGTTCATCTGGATTTTTTCAGCCTATATTTGGCAGTCTTAATTACTGTCAATGAATCATTTCCAGTTATTGCTAATACAGCTTGAGAAATATTTCCATTACAAGATGTTCAAATTGTTTGTCAAGAGTCAGAATGAATTGGCTTCCATGCCAGGCAATTACAACAAGAACTTTTAAATATGAATCTGCATAGTGTCCATAGCTCAAAGCTGGGACAGGTGCTTTGCATACAGGGATCCCAGATTCCAGCTGAGATCAGCTCATAGCCTTTTTAGTTTAAATGAAAATGAAAAAATTGCTGAACTACCACCACCTTGGTAAACAATAAGGGCTACTGGACTTGTAGTACAGAAGTGCCCTGGAGATTACAGGTTTCCCACTCTGCCTTAAAATTAGACATATTTAGATATTTATATTTAATATTATCCAAACCCAGGTGAAGCATTTAATCTGTGGATAATTCCCATTTCTGGTCTGGAGACTGCAAGAGAAATCAGTAATCTAAAACTCACTCTAGCACAAAGTATGAGTGTCAAGAAACATATAAAATAACAGTAATCTTTCAACTATTTTAGGGAAATTACATAGTGCCAGAAAAATTGATAGCTGAAGGAAATCATATTGATATTTTGCAATCAGGTCACTTTGAGATCACCTTTGCTAATGAAACAAAGTTGGATCCAGAAGTTTTGCTTTTTTCTTCTTCAAAGCTGGCAGCACAGTGGCTCAGTGGTTAAGACACTGGGCTTGTCGGTTGGAAAGCCAGGAGCCCAGGTTCGAGACCCGAGCACCATGCAACAGGGTGAGCTCCTTGCCTGAGTTCCTATTAACCTAGCAGACTGAAAGCATGCAAATGTGAATAGATAAATAGGTATCACTTTGGTGGGAAGGTAATAGCACTCCGTCACGTCATGCTGGCCAAATCAGTGCAGAAATGTCTTCGGACAGCGCTGGCTCAATGGTGTTGAAATGGAGATGAGCATCGCCCCCTATACCATATTTCCCTGAAAATATGTCCCACCCTGAAAATAAGCCCTAGCCTGGCCTGATTCTTTGCGGTGGGCTTGATATAAGCCCTACCCCAAAAATAAGCTCGGGGGTGGGCATAGCCAGCATAAGCGGCTGCGAGCATTCAGGGGCCAATGGTGTCCGGCAGTAGCTCCAGCCTGCCGGCCCCTTGGTGCAGAGCAGGTAAGTCTGCACACGGAGGCAGAGGTGAGAGGGAAAGTGCTTGGGCGCCTATGGGGCACTTGGGAACCGACCGAAACGCTTCATTCCCAAGTGCCTCATAGGCGCCCAAACACTTTTTCCCTGAACGGAGATCTGATGGAGACTGGAAGCTTCGTCTACTTGTGAATGGGACGCTTTAAAATGGGGCGATTAGTTCTATTTCCAAGCACTCCATTCGCAAGCAGACAAAGCTTCCAGACTCCATCAGATCTCCATTTGGGGGGAAAGTGTTTGGGTGCCTACGGGGTGCTTGGGGCAGCTCCACCTCCTCCCCCATCTGCCTCGCCTCGTGGTGGTGGCACGATGCAGCAGGCCATGCGGCCTGCTGCCACGAGTGGCCACAGAAGTGGGCCGGCAGCCATGCGGCCTCCTGCTGAATGCAGCTGTCAGTGCCCCAGACACAAGGCAAGGCAGGTGTCAGGGAAAAAATAAGACATCCCCAAAAATAAGACCTACTGCTACTTTTGGAGAAAAAAAATTATAAGACTGGTTCTTATTTTCGGGAAAACATGGAAGTCGGCAAAAACTAGCAGAGTAAAATCTGCAGGGACTCCTTTACCTTACTTTTTGCTTCTTCAAAGCCATTGATATTTGGCTTAGCCCAGGAAATCCTAGAGAATCTGTAGCATAACAGAATTAGGGAAAGGAAGGCCTCTTTCATTTTCTAATATCAGATCATCAGGTCATCCAAAATGCTTGACTGCTTATTGATATGAGATAATGGCAGATAGAAGACTCTCAGATAGTGACCACACAGAGAAGGGAAAACTTACTGCAGCTGTTCTACTGAAACAAAAACTTTTTTTTATTAAAGAGAGAGGGAAATTCAATTGTAAAAGTTGTAAAAGAAAATAAGAGAAAGTGAGAAGTATTACACTATGATTGTCCAAGAGACAAAAATGTAACCACGATAGTTGGTCATAGATTTTTATACATCTCAGAGACAGAGTACTTAATGCTGATCACCAGTTGGGGCCCAGCACAGTTGTACCATATATCAGCATTTCAAACAAATAAAACACTTTACTGTAAAGTTTGCCTTGATAACATTATTCACACAACATATTAAGCCATTGGTGGGTTTACTGCAATATACTGAACTATAAACTACCCAGTCTCTTTCTAACTTAATACAGCATCTTGTGAGTGTTGAGAAATTGCTGTGAGTCATTTCCGGTTTAGTTTGCACTGCCACACACCTAGTCAATCTCTCTATCCCACGGGTGTCAAACTTGCTACGTCATGTGATGTGTCGTGACGTATCGTGACTTTTTTTTGCATTGCTGGAGCTGGGGCAGGCGCAGCTTTCATATGATGCAACCGGCCCGTGGGCCGGCAGTTTGACACCCCTGCTCTATTCAGATTAGAGCAAGCTGCCCTTCAGTTCAAAATATAGCTTGATGTTTGTTTCAAATATTGGCCAACTTTAAAATACCTGTGGCAGGAAACTGGGATCAAGGGCAGACAAAAAACAGGACTAGAGAAAGAAAGATGAATAAGCAAGAATTTAACTTATTCATATTTCTCTATCAATGTATCTATCAATACATAAAAATTTTCTGAGCCAGTGGAAACAATGTGGTGGGTAATTAGCAGGAAGTTCCAAATGACAGGTTGCTTTTTATTATTCCAGCTTTAATTCTTCTATGTACAGAGTAGAAATTAGAATAGGGACTGCAAGCAGGATTCCACCTCTATTCTGCACCATGACATAAAGCAGTGTTTCTCAACCTTGGCAACTTGAAGAGGTGTGAACTTCAACTCCCAGAATTCCCCAGCCAGCCATGGGAGTTGAAGTCCATACCTCTTCAAGTTGCCAAGGTTGAGACACAGTGACATAGCAATTGCCATAAACAATTTGGTGAGGATGATGTATCCCTCAGTGAGATCCTCACCCTTATGACTGAAAATGACCTAAAATGATCTAAGGGGGGGGGTCACTTTTTAATAGTATTGTTAATTTACTTGGTGGTATGATATCCTTTAAATTAGATTTGGACAATCAAGGAAAGCTTGTTTAATTAATTAGATAAAAATCCAGGAATGAAGGTCTGTCTCCTATCTATTATAAAACAATTCTGCCGCTTTAAAAAGGATTATCTTTTTTGTTGGAGCAGAGTTTGGGTTAATTCCATCTTCAGTTACCATTGTTAAAAGACTGCTAATTAACAGCAGTTTTTGCACCCTTCTAGGATTATTCAAAATTTTCCTTTAATTCACATAATGTTTTTTAAAAAATGTGAAAATGTGCAAATGAGTTCATTTGCCATCAAAACCAAGCAAATGTTATGTTTGAATGAGCTTGTCATTTTTTTCAGTTCGTTAGAGTTGCTTTGTTGATAAAAAACCATACTCCATTACTTATATATTGCCATGATTAATACAGTCCTTTATTTATTTCATCAAATTTATGGAGCTGTCCAACTCAACGAACTGGGCAGTTTGCAATAAAAAACAGCTAATATAAAATTCCACAATAGCAAGAGCAGATAAAAATGACAGAATAACGATCTTCCCAAGCAATGTAAATAATATTCGTATGGGACATTTTGATATTGGCTTTTCAAAGTGAGGGAAGAGAAGAGACCAGCTGAGTGAACCTTCCTTCTTTTGGGGTGTGTGTGTGTGTCAAAATGTGAAACATCTAAAAGTGATGATGGACATGGAAGAATCCTCAAGTTATTTTTAGTTCTAGAAACCGTCCTGTATCAAATATTAAAATGGTATATTTCAGTGCACATGAGTCCTACTTTGGTTTGTGTCTTATCTTGTACTTTCCATTATGCTATCTTCTTTCAGGGTAAAAACAAAACATGAGAGAAAAAAATAGTGCAAGATCAAATCTGGGTTGGTCACCAGGACCAGAGGTTTGCTCTTCTGAGCTTTGGGACTCATGCTGGAGCCCATCTTCAGGGAACTTCTCTCTACTGGAATATGTGCTTTGGGCTATTCTGTGAGTCGTATTTATGTGGTGCCTTCCTTTTGGTTGATTGGTGTGTTGATGGCTTGTGATTCCCTGTTGTTTCTTTGTGCTGCCAAGCCCTCAGCTCCTAAGTACTTGATAAGTTGTTGATAAATAAGCACTCGTGTTGACTGATAAGGGGCCCATGGTCCTCAATGGAATTGCATCTACATGGAGGGAAGTGTGTAGTGGGGTGCCCCAGGGCTTTGTTCTGGGCCCAGTACTTTTCAACATCTTCATCAATTATTTGGATGAAGGGATAGATGGGGAACTCATCAAATTTGCAGACAGCACCAAGCTGGTAGGAATAGCCAACGCTCCAAAAGACAGGCTTAAGATACAGAAGGACCTTGACAGACTTGAACACTGGGCGCTATCTAACAAAATGAAATTCAATGGTGAAAAAAGTAAGGTTCTACATTTAGGCAAGAAAAACCAAATGCAATGTATAGTATAGGTAGTACCTTGCTCAATAGTAGTAACTGTGAGAGGGATCTCGGAGTCCTAGTAGATAATCACTTAAATATGAGCCAGCAGTATGCTTCAGCTGCCAAAAAAACCAACACAGTGCTAGGCTGCATTAACAGAGGGATAGAATCAAGATCACGTGAAGTGTTCATACCACTTTACAATGCCTTGGTAAGGCCACACTTGGAATACTGCATCCAGTTTTGGTCACCACGCTGTAAAAAAGATGTTGAGACTCTAGAAAGAGTACAGAGAAGAGCAACAAAGATGATTAGGGGACTGGAGGCTAAAACATATAAAGAACAGTCACTGGAATTGGGTATGTCTAGTTTAATGAAGAGAAGGATGAGGGGTGACATGATAGCAATGTTCCAATATCTGAGGGGCTGCCACAAAGAAGAGGGAGTCAAGCTATCCTCCAAAGCACCTGAAGGCAGGACAAGAAGCAATGGATGGAAACTAACCAAAGAGAGAAGCAACCTAGAACTAAGGAGAAATTTCCTGACAGTTAGAACAATTAATCAGTGGAACAACCTGCCTCCAGAAGTTGTGAATGCTCCAACACTGGAAGTTTTTAAGAAGAGACTGGACAGCCATTTGTCTGAAATGGTATAGGGTTTTCTGCCTGAGCAGGGGGTTGGACTAGATGACCTCCAAGGTCCCTTCCAACTTTATTATTATTATTATTGTTGTTGTTGTTGTTGTTGTTGTTGTTGTTATTTCTCTGGCTATCTTTATACCTGCATGGCCAATGATTTAGTTGCTGCGAATGTGTGTCCTTGTTCATTGTAAGGCTACCAATGAGTTTGGGTCTCCTTGTCTGACCGCTCGCTTGTGTTCTTGCATTCTGGTGGTTAGCTTCCTCCCCATCTGTCCTACATAGTCACAGGGGCAATTCATGCAACATTATTCTGGGACATGTATATTTGCCTTTATTCGTGAAAAAAAAATAGTAAACAAAAGGAATTAAAGGCATGGGAAAAGAGAAAGGTAATAGAATTAAATGTAAATTATACTGGTATCATTCACTAAATATCACCTTACCTTTCTCTCCTTGCACATATCCTGGTGTCCACCATGTCATACCATAAATGTATATTCTTTAAACTGTTCTTTGTTCATTATTTAAACTTCTCACATCTTTTTTTGAGCATCTGAAAATGCTAAGCAGTCTTTTGATAAAGATGGTAAGGAGATCAGAGAGACAACCTTAATTTAGTTTGGCTTCTTCACTGGTAATATTTGTACTCCCCCAAAAGTAATATTTTCAGTTAGCAATAAGATTTGATTTCCAGTAGAAATCAAATGAAGGAGCTGAGTTAAGCATTAAGTGCTAAGCATTTTGTTCACACAACATACTAAACTCTACCCAAGGTTGACAATGCACAAATGTTATTGCCACATAATAAAGTATGTCTGAACATACTATGCCTGCCACATGTAACATACTAAGATCATCAGGGGTATAGAGACAAATAAAACCTCTTTTCCATTACCTCTAAATGGTTCACATACAAGGAAATCAAGGTAATACAGGCAGTCCTCATTTAATAACATTCATTTAGAGACTGTTCAACATTATGACAACACTAAAAAGATGAATTACAACTGTGATTTATGACTGGTCCTCGCACTTATGCCTGTTGTAGCATCCCTGCTGTCATGTGATCATGATTTAAGTGCTTGGCAACCATTGTGTATTTACAACAGTTGCAGCATCCTGTGGTCACACGATTGCCATCTGTGACCTTCTCAGGCGGTTTCCAACAAGGAATCAATTGGAGAAGTCCACAGGAGGTTGTAAGTCATGGTCACATGATGTCTCATTTAACGACTGTGGCTGATTCATTTAATGATTATGGCAAAAAAGGTCATCAAATCAGGGGTGGTTACATGACCACACTGCTTAACAATGAATATTCTAGTCCCTAGTATGGTCATAAGTTGAGGACTACCTGTAGTATGCAATTGGTATTCACGTTAGGAAGTTTTAAGGTAGGGAAATTGTCACAGGTTCTTTAATGTACAGTATACCTAAGTCAGTGGGCTCCAAAACCCAAGAGAGCCACCACAACAACACAGGTCCCTAGACCTGACCATTCAATGTCTTAAAAGACTATGTGGGGAACAAAGTGCCTTATATGTACAAAAAGTGTAAAAGCTAAGTATATAAGGCAACAGCATATATTAAATTAATAAGAAATGGACATGTTGTGTTAGGCATGTTTATAATTAACATAACCATCGCAATAGTGCTATTTTACTTATTTATTTATTTGAATTTATGAAATATATTTCTATACATAGCAATCAAAAGACTCTCGGAAAAAGTACAATTTAAAACATCTCTGATAAGAAGAGTAAACGCAATAAACTACACAAAGTCCGATTACACTGGGAGACAGATCTTACAACCCATTGTTGCTGAATAAAAATATTTCTCTTTATCTGTTGGCTCACTGGGCATAGAACTGTTATACCACAACCCTGGGCTCCCACAAAATGCTGAAGTACCCACTTACCCAGTGCCCTTTTAGTCTAGTGTCACCTGTTGTGTAAACCCACCTTTTCCTATTATGATAATACTGTAGATCCCCGACAGTGTCTTTCTGAAACTGGAAGTTTGAAGATGAATAGGAAAGGAATCCAACTAGGAAAGAAAAAGATCTCCATCTAGTGGTGGAGACACAAAATACCTCCTTCCACTCTACCCATTAGCTTGTTGTAAATAAAATTCTTTTTATGGCACATTATATTATGCACTCAATTCTTTGCTTTAATACTCCTTTGAGATCCATACCCCTTTTCCCTTTTCTTTCTTGTTTGCAATTATACAGAAATAACATGCACATAGTAGATTGGAATAAGGGATCATTCCTCATTGTACAGCCATTCCTTTGGGCTCTTGAAGAAAATATGTGGCAAATGTGTGGAGGTGGGAAAGTATCAGCACTTAACAGCTGGGAGAGGAAAAGGACTGGAGTGAAGAAACAAAGTAGGGAGGAACGGGTGTCATGCCAATAAGCAGACCAGGATGTTTTGGTTTCCCTAGAATATTTCCCTCCTTTTTAGCAATAGCAATAACACTTAGACTTATATACCACTTCACAGTGCTTTACAGCCCTCTCTAAGCGGTTTACAGAGTCAGCATATTGCCCCCCAACAATCTGGGTCCTCATTTTACTGATCTCAGAAGGGTGAAAGGCTGAGTCAACTTTGAGCCAGTCGGGATCGAAGGAATCAAACTCCTGGCAGTGTGAGCAGAGTTAGCCTGTAATACTGCATTCTAACTACTGAGCCACTACGTCTCTTATAGCAACAGTACCTTATATATTCCTTCATAGTGCTTTGCAGCCCTCTCTAAGCAGTTTACAGAGTCGGCGTATTGCCCCCAACAATCTGGGTCCTCATTTTATCAACCTTGGAAGGGTGGAAGGCTGAGTCAACTTTGAGCCAGTCAGGATCGAAGGAATCAAACTCCTGGCAGTGTGAGCAGAGTTAGCCTGTAATACTGCATTCTAACTACTGAGCCACTACGTCTCTTATAGCAACAGCACCTTATATATTCCTTCACAGTGCTTTACAGCCCTTTCTAAGCAGTTTACAGAGTCGGCGTATTGCCCCCAACAATCTGGGTCCTCTTTTTATCAACCTCAGAAGGGTGGAAGGCTGAGTCAACCTTGAGCCAGTGAGGATCGAACTCCTGGTAGTGAGCTGAATTAGCTTGCAATACTGCATTCTAACCATGGAGCCACCACGGCTCTTTGCCTTCAAGATAGTCTGGACAAGTCTCTGCAGTTTTCTTGGCAAGATTTCAGAAGTGGATTGCCATTGTCTTCTTCCTAGGGCTGAGACTGACTAGCCCAAGGTCATCCAGCTAGCTTTGTGATTAAGGCAGGGCTAGACTCCCAATCTCCCAGTTTCTACCCTGTACCTTAGCCATTGTACTAAACTGGCTCTCTTCTACCATTAGGAGGTATTTTTTGGATTTTTCTTTATCATTTTAGCTAAGTTTTAAAGTGGTTGAAATAAATTCATGAAGAAAGAGAAGAATTTTACCAAGGGCTACCATCCATGTTACTTTAATGAAACTTATACTTTTCTGACATCTATTGTCAGCAGATTTCTTAAGTTAATGCTGTACTTTCTCTAAGGAAATAGCCATAAAAGTATTCCAGGGCAGCGCAAAGTGATGTCTATAATATATTCCAAAAAGGTCTGTGGCTGAAAAGGAGAGTGTACTCTGATTTTTCTGTAAATTGGGATTATTTGTGATGTGAAGCAATCAGATGCAAATTGTGATTGTGGTAATAAGAACTCTTGCCTGAAGTCTCACAGATAAGATCAAAGCAAAGAACTTGGTAAAGCTCTGATTATTAAAAGATTTAAAGGTATTAACAGATTGATTTAAAATGTCTGAATACTGCTGTGTGGGGGGGGAGGTGTATTCCTCGGAAGGATGAGTGAAGAACATTAGGAGTGCATGCCAAGATTATATATATTCACAGCAGAGTCACCTAAGATATGAAGGTTATTCCAGGTACCCGGCTAAAACAAGCAGTCATCTATATTGGGCAGCAGTGATAGAGGAAGATGTTGGGGGCAGATGATTACTTAGTGACAAGACATTCATATTGTGTGGAAGAAGAATGACAAGTCACTCCTCTATTTTTATAAAGAAAATACATTGGTAGAAAATATGATTGATTATACACTATTAGCTGAGGGTCCCCTGAGTTTTGATGGTGTTCGAAGAAAAATCCGGTCCGGGTCTGTGGGAAGTCAGCCCCCCAGAGAAGGAAATATTAAAAGAGGCAGGAAAGCATGTCCAGTTTTTCTTAATAGCCCCAGGTCTCCCTCCCCCAAGCAGAAGCCAGCTCTGTACAAATGCAGATGTAAACCATCAGGAAGGTTGAAGCTAGAAGCTTAGGAAGACAAAGACACCTAAAATCTACATACCCCACCCAAAGTCTAAGACAGGACATAATAGAATTAACTCACAGATGCCAAAGGGACACAGGTCAAAATACATGACACAGGAAGTACAAAGCCTCAAACAGGAACAGGAAATAACCTCCAAAGAAAAGGCTCCAATAAAAACCCACTCCCTACATGTGCTAAGCCCCTTTTCCTCTTTCCTGCCAGAACCATCTTTCTGTCTGGCTCTCCTCTTCAATAAACTGCAACCTTCTTTCTAAAGCAGTCGCCATTTTGTTTATCCCCAGCTTGGACTGAACCACGATGAAGAATTTTCCTTCAACAGTTCCAAGCCAGGACAAAGACACTGAAATAAAATGGAGGCAAGATGCAAGAAAGAAGGTCTCTGTTTATTTGGTAGCCAGAAACTTCAGTGACAGCAGCATGTTTCTGGGGTGGCTGACAAAATGGGGTTGAGAGTAGGTGGGTTTTTATACATTCTTTGGGGCTTTGTGATTGAGATGCCTGTTCCTGTGCAAGAATATATCATTTAATATTTTAATGGCTGTTGCCAGATTCCTATGGGATCATGTAGGGGTCATAGCTGGCTCTTCAGGCAAGAGGGGAAATGCAAATCCTAGGTGTTTTGTTTGTCTGAGCTAATCTTGTCAATTTGGGCTCCCTGCCTATTGTGTTGCTTATTTAGGGTTTCTGGCTGTTCTTTGTTTATGAATAGTGTGGCCCAGCTTTCTGAATGGATGCAAAATATCCATTCCTAAAGAGTAGCCTCTTTAAACTTCTGCTTGAGACTGTTTTCCTATAGCAGGAAGACTGGGGCTGCTTTCTGCCTTTGTTAAGATTTTTCTCCTCTTCTCCTTTAGGGAAAATATTCTATCCTGCCTCTTTTAATATCCTCCAGAATATTTTTATTCTGGGGGGGGGGACATTCCACAACGTCACCCAATGTGCTACTGAGGAAGAATTAAGGGAGAGTTCTAATAAAGGAAAATATTTGTAGCTCAAGGTTGAAATGAGGGGTGGTTCTTAGTCCTCTCTGAGCCTGGTTGTTTTCTTGCAGAATATCCAAGTTACTGGAATGGAATGCAGTCAGTAAACAAGAAGTGTGTATTTTTTTTAATAGGTATTTTATTAAGTTTTTATTTGTCACATATCTTTAGTGCTTAATAAACAACATGTTGTCTGGGTTCACATATTTAACATTGATAGTAATACAACTTCCATTTCTACTCTCTATTCCACTTTTCTAGCCATTTATAAAAATTATCCCACGTTTGAAAATATTCTGCATCTTCTTTCCCTTTCATTTTCAATGTAAGCCTACCCATTTCCACACAATCCAAAATTTTCCTATTTATATCCAAGAAGTGTGTATTTTGTACACTATCCTTAATTTCACATGACTAAATAATGCTTAGGATTATCCAATGCAGATTAGAGCCCTACATGAAAACAGAGGTGCCAGATGTTCAAGCTGGCTTTAGAAAAGCCCAAGGAATGTGAGGCATTATCGTTGATGGACACTCAATAACTGACAAAGCCAAAGAATAATAAAAAGAAGAAATCAATTATAGAAAGGCTTTCAGTTGAGTTGATCATACCAAGCTATGGAATGTGCTCAGAAAAATAGGAATCCCAGAATATCTCATTGTCTTCATGAGAAACTTAGATAAACTTATATAGAGGTCAAGAAGCATGGCGAAACAGAGAGGTTCCAGGTTGTTAAAGGAGTGCAGCAAGACAATGGGTGCAACTGGATTCTTGATTTTCTTACAGGCCCCAATATGTGCGAGTTGGAACAAATACCTCTAATACCATTTCCTTGAGCACAGGTTCTCCTCAGGGCTGCGTCTTAAGTCCGCTGCTGTTCACCCTGTTGACCCATGACTGTTGTGCTAGGTTTGCCACCAACCATATTGTGAAGTTCGCAGATGATACAACAGTAGTGGGTCTTATTCAGGATGGCAAGGTGGAAGCTTACCGCAAGGAGGTTGAGGGGTTGGTGAACTGGTGTAAGGAAAACAACCTAGTTTTAAATACCAGAAAAACCAAAGAGATCATTGTTGATTTCAGAAAAGGCAGGCACAGCCACACTTCTCTGTGCATTAATGATTCACCTGTGGAGATGGTTACTAGCATCAAATTCCTGGGTGTGCAGCTAACGAGTAGGCTGACTTGGTCGCTCAACAGTGTGAAACTGGTGAAGCGGGCACAGCAGCGCCTGCATTTTCTGCGTCGCATGAGAAAAGCACATCTTCCTTCCCCTGTCCTGACCACTTTCTACAGGGGGACGATCGAGAGCATCCTGTCATACAGCATCACAGTCTGGTTTGGAAGCATCACTGCTTCAGACAGGAAGGCGGTGCAGAGAGTGGTAAGAATGGCCGAAAAGATCGTTGGCAGTCCCCTCCCTCCCATCCAGGACATAGCACAGAAGCGCTGCTTGAGCAGGGTCCGTAAGATTATCTGGGACACTACACATCCTCTTCATGACCTGTTTTCCTTGTTACCTTCTGGGAGGAGGCTTCGTGGTATCTATAGCAGAACATCCAGATTCATTCCATACAGCATTAACCTTGCAAACTCTCAAGCTTCCTCCTTCCGTTATATATTCAAGATGGACAGTATTTAATATTTATTTGCTACGTACATGTAGGGGTGTGGGTCTATACATATGTTGTTCATAGTATGTTTAGGTGTGTGTCATGTATGTGTTTCACTTTGAGAGCGGGCAACTAAATTTCATTTTTGATGTGTGCTGTTGTGCCCACAGTAAAAAAATGACAATAAAGGTTATCTTATCTTATCTTACCTTACCTTACCTTACCTTACCTTACCTTATCTTATCTTTTCCAGCAAACTGATCGGTGTAAGATAAAAGTAGACTGAATGCAAAGCAATAGGACAGTTCCAGAGGCCTGTATGAAATCTGAGTGTTCTTGATTATTTTTTAAACAACTCTGTTTGGTCCCAAAGGTGCTTTTTCAAAAGGCAACTGGACTTTCTTTCTTTTTGCTTGAAGATGTATCGCTTCTCATCCAAGATGCTTCTTCAGTTCTTGGATGAGAAATGAAACACCTTCAAGCAAAAACAAAGTCCAGTTTTCTCTTGAAAACGTACTTTTGGGACAACCATGACCTAAATGACTGAGAATCTCCATAAACATCTGACTGGATAATCTGTAAGTTCAGCTGCAAGATTTCCACAGCAGAGCAGTTCTGAAGAAGCTTCTTGGATGAGAAGCAAAACTCTTCAAGCAAAAACAAAGAAAGTCCAGTTGCCTTTTGAAAAAACACCTTTGGGATAACCATAACCTGGATGACTGAGAATTTCCACAGACAACTCTGGTAATAATCAATGCCATTTTTTATTGCACACAATCAATCAATAATTAGCTGACAAAGACAGATATAAAATAAGAGTTCTTAGGGTTGAGAATTTGGAAAAAGGTCTTATTTTGTACTCCAACTTTCCCAGTATGGTGCTTTAGACTATAAATATCTAAAGGCAATAATTTAAGAAGAGTCCATGCCATTTCTGAATCTAAAACTTTGCCTAGCACTGTGATTTGAGCTTTACTACTTAAATGTTTTACTCCAATAGAAAAGGGCTTCAAATGGAGCAAATAAGTTTGGCTAACATGTTTGAATAATCTACTAAAGTGAATTCAAATGAGCAGACTGTCATTAGTCTGTCATAAGAGCTAGAGGCATGGCTGGCATTCCCTACAGTGTAATTTAATCTTGTTCTCGGCAGCTAATTATATGAACAAACATATCTTCCATTAACTCTGCCTGATAAACTGTTTTTGGGTGGATACCATCTGTAAGACAGGAGGCAAAATCCTGCTTATTTTTTCTCTTTTGCAAAGGAAAAGCATCTATGTATGTATGTAGCTGGTACAGTATCTTGCGATAGCCATTATTCTATTTTTCTCCCTGAAGTCCAAGGGGATAAGCAGAACAATGGCAAAACTATAATAGAACCAGAACAAATATTTGTGCAATTGCAATAATTAAACCACAATTTTTACATGCATTCAAGAACTAACTATTTATGAAGGTTAAAATAATCTGATTTAAATTCAATTACAGCTAATGACTGGAAAATAAGTATACCTGGTTCCTTTCATTGGCCAAGCAATAAGGCCAAGCTTATGCTGCAGAGGGGGACATATTTTGAACTTGGCTGATCAAAAGCCTGGAACTTGTTGTTTTTATCAGTCCATTAATGTTTGTAGCTGCGGTTAGAACTGTTAAGGACTTCTATAATAAACTTGTCTAATTAGGCTTAAAACAAAGCCATCCAAGCATATACATAGATGTCTTCAGTTCATAGAGGGGTTAGAAAATTCTACATAACTGAGCACAAATACTTAAGAAATCCCACATTTGAATGTCAGTTTTAACCTCTGTGAGAACCTATACTTTCATATTTCTGTTCAAGTATCCTTTTTACAGTATTACTATATCTGATATGCCATATTTTCCTGGATATTTTACATCTCAATAAATGTGGACAAATAACTGATTTATACATGTTTGTGCATAGATGGGTGTTTATATATACGAAGGCCAGAGACCACAATAAAAAAAAATAGGCAGGACAAAATATAGAATCCTTGCTTATCAACCACAATTAGGACAATAACACTGTTGCTAAGAGCTGCAGTAGCTAAGTGAAAAATCACGTGATTGAGCTGAACTTGTCATTTCTGCTTCTGTCATTAATGACTGCAGTCGTTAAGTGAGACATCACATGATCATGATTTGTGATTTGACTTCTGTGTTCGCCATTAATTTTGCTTGCTGGTTGTGAAGTTCACAAATGGTGATTACATGAGTGCAGAAAGCTGCCATAGTCATAAATGTCATCTATGGAATACTGCAAGAGCTGTAAATACACGAATTGGTCACAAATGTGTTCTTTTTTCACCTGTTGTAATTTTGAATAGTTGCTAAACAAGGCAGTAGGTAAGCAAGGACTATCTGTAAATAAATAAATGATTGCCCATATACAAATATGACTGGAATGGTATAAGACTCCTGCCGTCCCTTCAAGCCCTATTATTCTATGAAATCACACACAATCATGCAAACACAAAAGAGAGAAAGATTATGGGCGCCTCATTCAGCAAGCATAAACAATATATATTCACTCTGTAATATGTCTCATTGACTTCACTAACTCTTACTCCTCAACCAGCACATTAAGGACTTTTAGTCCTGATCTGTGTGTGTACTACCTGCATTCTCCTATCTTTCCTCTCCCTGGATACTGGGGAAATTGTTTTTCTCCATTTAAAGTCTTCATTGATTGAGAATCTTGATTTTTCCCAAGCTCTTATTTACATGGACAGCTTTCATAGGTACCAGCAATTAAACAGGAAAACTGTTTCAATTAGATAAATTGGCTTCTCTTTCTCCCTTCCTATTTTATTTTGATTAACACAAATATATGTGGATAAATAAACCAGTAATAGTTGCACACAATGGCAGCAAACAGAACTGAAACTCCATGAGGTTGAATAGATAGTAATTTCTGACAAACTTAAAAGTTATATTTGTAGAAATCTTTCAGATGATAGATAATAGTATCCATTAATTCTGAATTCCTATGTGTGCAAACAGATTACACTGACTGATTGTGTGTCAAGTCATTTTTTATTCTTAGCAAACACAGAGTTTTTCTCCATGACATCTGTCCCTAATCTGGGCTTTCAGGTCTTTCCAACAGTGGACTCACTGCCTCTGTAACTAGGTTAATCCACCTTATGGCTTGTCATCCTCTTATTCCCTTTTCTTTCACTTTTCCCAGCATTACAGCCTTTTCCAGAGAACTAGGTCTTCACATAATGTGTCCAAAGAAGAATAATTAAACAGATTGCATAGGTTTGTTTCTGATTTTTTTAAACTATGTGAAATTCAGTTTTCATTCAGAGAACCACAAGCGTCCTGAGAAACACCTTGTGGCATCTCTTCACTCAGCAGTATTTAAATGTTTTATAAGATTTCAGGAGAATGAAGCTTTTTAGCATTTACAAATAACAAGAGTCAAGATTTTGGCATTAAGCTCAAAGATTTATACTCTTTTTCCTATGATAAAAAGCCATTTGTATATATGATCAATCTATTATGTGCCATCAAGTTATTTTCGACTCCTAGTAACAGCCACAGTAGTTAGTTGATATTGTTTATGGTTTAACACAATGGGTGAAGCCAACTTTAAAACAAACTACAGGTAATCCTCAACCTACAACCACAACTGAGCCCAAAATTTCTGTTGAAACATTTGTTAAGTGAATTTTACCCCATTTTACAACTTTTCTTGCCTCAGTTGTTAAGTTGTTAATCACTGCAGTTATTAAGTTAGTGACACGGTTGTTAAGTGAATCTGGCTTCCCCATTGACTTTGCTAGTCAGAAGGTCACAAAAGATGATCACATGATCCCAGGACACTGCAATCATCATAATTGTGAATCAGTTGCCAAGCATCTGAATTTTGAACACATGACCATGGGGATGCTGCAACGATTGTTAAGTGTGAAAAATAGTCATAAGTCACTTTTTCCATTGCCTTTGTAACGTTGAACTGTGAACTGTTGTAAGTGGAGGACTATGTCTATGCTTAATAAGATGGATGAGCCAAGCACAGATTGAAGAAATAACAAAAGACCCCAGATAGAAAGCGGGTAAGTTTCTTAGGACACTTTTCCTAAAGCTAAAAATTTAGAAACAAGTCCAGGAAATAGGGACAGCCTCACATTGGATATAGCAGCCCTAGGAACCCTGCGAAAAATATATTATCTATGTGTATTACTGAAATGTTATAAGAATGATTATACACGGATACAATTACCGATAGGGGAGAATATTTGTAGCTCAGGTTTAAACGAGGGGTCCTTGGTGCTCTCTTGAGCTTGGTTGTTTTCCTGTAGACGTTTCATTACTCAAATAATATTACCTAGTTTGGGTAATGAAACGACTGCAAGAAAACAACCAAGCTCAGAGAGCTGCTAAGGATCCTTCACAGATACAATTATTTCGTGCAATATTGACAAGATAATCTTTTCACCAAAGGTTAATTGCACGGCTTAACTGAAAGCAATAGTGAACTAACGGAAAACTAACAAGCTATGCATAGGGTTCAACTGGATGCAGAAAAATATAATAGTGGTGCGGGTAACAGTCGTTCCTACTGCTTGTTCATTTGCTTATTGCGACGAGGCGCTGAATTCTTTTTTTTTATTTTTTTTATTTAAGGTTCGCCCCCCTGACGTCATCCGTAAGGAACCGCCCTAGTCAGCGAGCGGCCTTCCCTTCGCCTGGCAGTCTTTTGCCAGCCTCCAAAATGTCCCACCGAACCACGGTCAGCGGCGGCGACTCGGATGACGTTCGCAAGCCTTTAGCGCTCGTCGACCAATCAGCGGCAGAGAGGGGCGGTGCGCGAGAAATTCGAACTGTGTCGCGGTTGACGTCCGCGCTGTGAACGGACCGCCGAACGAACGAACGGACGGACGGAGGGGGGGGACGGAGGGAGAGAAGGTAGGGGAGAAATGGCTACTCGGTGAGGGAGCTTTATGAGTGGGAAACGATTTTGCTGCGGGGCCCGCTTGCACACCGACGAAAGCCTTTTTTTTTTTTTTGGGCCACCGAGCTCCGGATGAGAACGCTACTAAATCTCTCACGGTATTAGCGGGAAAATCCTCCGGTGGGTTCTTTTTAAAAAATGTGATTTCAACCTATTTTTGATTTCGTGCGTTTGGGGCTGGTTAAGGTAGGAGTCGAAGCCTCCAGAAGTCTGCAGGGCACCAGGCTGGGGAAGGCTGCCCCGGGGACTTTAGGGCAGCCCCCTGAAAAAGGAGCAGCCTCTTTCTGCCGGGACTCGTCTCTGTTAGATTTGGGAGCGATTCTATCTGTCACGTGGAGATCAGGCTCCCGAGCTACATGACAGGGATATTCATCTTCATTTTAGCCATGGTCTGTCCACTGCAGGGTGAAGGCCTCTTCCACATGTTTCCAACCAATTACGGTCCTGGATTTTCTTTTGCCAGTTGGGCCCACAATACTTGCTGATGTCGTCGATTCATCTTGTTTTAGGGTCCCTTTCGTGGACTCTTTTATCAAGTGGGATCCATACTATGACTGCCTTGGTCCATCTGCCATCAGTTCTTCTTGCTATGTGACCAGCCCATTTCCATTCTTTTACTCTCTTGACGATGAGGATGAAGGTTTGTTCTCCGTGCTTGTGAGTTGGTTTCTGAATGTTTCATTACCAGGCTAGGTAACATCTTCAGCAGAGTTTTTAGCCTGGTAATTAAACGTTCAGAAACCGACCCACAAGCTCGGAGAAAGAACCTTCACCCTCATCCTACACCCGAGCTACAGATGTTCGCCACTATTGCATCTCTTGATGATATCGTATACTTTATGTTTGTTCTCTGATCCAGGGGTCCCCAACCCCCGGTCCGTAGACCAGTACCGGGCCAGCACAAACAAGCAAAGCCCCATCCGTGGGATGAAGGCAGCACACAAACCCACGCACTCTCCGGTCCACGGAAAAACTTCTCCACGGAACTGGTCCCTGGTGCCCAAAAGGTTGGGGACCTCTGCTCTAATCCATGTGCAGGTCTTTCTATCTTGTCTTGTAATGCCGAGCACGTATCTTTCCATGGCTCTTTGCGCCAGTCGCAGCTTTTGTATCAATTGTGGGGTAGTGTCCATGTTTCATTGGCATATGTTAGAGCAGATAGCACACACTGATCAAAAACTTTTCAGGCATGGGAGGTTCTTGAAAATTATGCTTAGGGACAGGGATGTTGTAATCTGGTAATCTATCAGTTGCTCTGGAGAGCATTTATTTTGGGAAGGTAGTTGCAAAGTACTATACATGCAACTTGATGTCTGATACAAATGTATAAGTTTGGGGTCTTGTGTCATAATAAGTTTATCTTGTTCCTCCTCCATTTCTCATCACTAGTGTCTTTGTCAGTCCCAGCCATATTCAGGTAGTCCTTGACTTATGATCACAATTGAGCCCAAAACTTCTGTTGTTAAGTGAGCCATTTGTTAAGTGAGCTTTGCCCCCTTTTATGACCTTTTTTGTCACAGTTGGTAAGTGAATCATTGCAGTTGATAAGTTAGCAGCCCAGCTATTGAGTGAATCTGGCTTCCCCATTGATTTTGCTTATCAAAAGATCGCAAAAGGTGATCACATGACCTTGGGACACAGCAACAGTCATGAGTTAGTTGCCAAGTATCTGAATTTTGATTACATGATCA
This sequence comes from Azemiops feae, assembly GCA_023970755.1. Lineage (NCBI taxonomy): Eukaryota > Metazoa > Chordata > Lepidosauria > Squamata > Viperidae > Azemiops > Azemiops feae. Next base: position 230,606 of record JALGBA010000810.1, read on the forward strand.
TGGGGATGCTGAAAAGGTCACAATGTGAAAAATGGTCATAAGTCACTTTTTCACTGCTGTTGTAACTTTGAACAGTCACTAAATGAACTGTTGTAAGTCGAGGACTACCTGTATATGATACATACAGTGGTCAATGAATATATACACTTAGTGGACTCACCTTCTCAAAAAGTATTATATGTGATCCTTGGCAAGCAAGTGGTTGCTTGCCCTTTTAAAAAGGAATAAACATGATACTGTTCTTGCTCTGTGGAATAATGATGATGATGATGATGATAATAGAGTTGGAAGGGGCCTTGGAGGTCTTCTAGTCCAACCACCTGCTCAGGCAAGAAACCCTATCAGACAAATAGTTATCCAGTCTCTTCTTAAAAACTCAGTGTTGGAACATTCACAACTTCTGGAGGCAGGTTGTTCCACTGGTTAATTGTTCTAACTGTCAGGAAGTTTCTCCTCAGTTCCAGGTTGCTTCTCTCCTTGACTAGTTTCCATCCATTGTTTCTTGTCCTGCCTTCAGGTGCTTTGGAGAATAGCTTGACTCCCTCTGCTTTGTGGCAACCCCTGAGATATTGAGAATAACTGTAGCCTTGGTGCAGTCCCTTTGTATAAGGAGTTGTTTTAGCTAACGGTAGCTAATATCAGAAGGAGAATGGTAGTGCTCACAAAAACCTATGCCTTTTAATATAATTTCTTACTTTGAAAAAGTATTATGAGACACATGATTTTTGATGTAATTTCAGTAACTTTAAAATCAATATTGCTAACGTCATTTGGGTTTGCTAAAGTGCCTGATGGGTTGTTTATGCTGGTAGAGTGCAAATATCTCTTGCTTTTCTTAAATTTTGCAGACAAAATTCATATTCTTTACATCATACTGTGGGAAGTCAGCCCCCCAGAGAAGGAAATATTAAAAGGGCAGAAAAATATATTTCCTCAGGATCTTGAAGAGGCAGGAAAGCATGCCCAGTTTTCTTAATAGCCCCAGGTCTCCCTTCCCCAAGTAGAAACCAGCTCTAGAGATATAGATGTAAATCCAGGGAGCTAGGAGATTAACAAGACAAAGACCTAAAATCTACATACCCCATCCAAGTCTGCCTCCCCCAAGCAGAAACCAACTCTATAGAAGTGCAGATGCAGACCATTCAGGAAAGTTGGAGCTAGAAGATTAAGAGGACAAAGACCTAAAACCTGCATACCTCACCCAAACTCTTAAGAGTCATTAGCCCAGCCCCAGGGAAGCAGGATATGACCTTTGGGACATAATAGGATTAAACCACAGATACCAAAGGCCCAGAAAAGCACACTCAGACTCAGGTCAAAGTTCATTCCACAGGAACAGGAAACAACTCAAAACAAAAGGCTTCAGAGGGTATAAAAAACCCACTCCCTACATGTGTTCTCTCTCTTTTCTGCCAGTCATCTTCCTGTCTGGTTCTCCTCTCCAATAAACTACAACCTTCTTCCCAAAGTAGTTGCCATGTTTATTCCCAGCTTGGATGAACAACGATGAAGATCTTTCTTCCAACAATTTGGCACCCCAGGAATGGGACTCCAAGCTAACCCCTCCAATGGACTGAGACTGGTAAGCCCCATCTTGCCGGCAGCAGACCCCTTGTGTCTGTGGATGGGTTTCCCAGGCCCTGCCCATGTGGAGCCAGGGTAGTAAAGGGAGTTTTGGGTTTGAGCTCAAGGGCTGCTTTGGAAAGAAGGTGAAGGTGAGTACCTCTAAATTTTAACTTTAAAGCCCAGGGGAACAAAGGAAATGTGTGTATGTCTGTGTGTGTGAGTGAGAAGACCCTTTTTTCCCAACACAGTTGGATTTTGCTCCTTCTGGTCTTTCCTAGCCGCAGAAAGGATCTGCTCAAGTGGCAGACCCTGGAAAGCATGGGGGTTTGGCCAGAGCGCAGGACCTTGTGTTGGGGAAAAGGGAGAGGCTGTGTGCAAATGGAATGGAATGAGTCAATGAGAGAATTGGATTTGGGCAACCAGCTGGTAAGGCCCTGTAAGCAAAGCCTAGCTCAGGAAAATGCCTGGAAACTGCCTGTAATACCTGTAAGGCAGCAGGGAGGAGTGCCTGTATTCCCCGCATAGGCACCGACCGGGGAGGAGAGGACTAACAAAGAGTCCAGAAACCTTCCCAAAACAAGGAGGTGAGGTTACTCTGTCTGGGAACCGGAGTCCTCCTGGAGGTTTTATTTTTGTCCAAAAACCCGGAGTTCCCAGGGAAGGATGTGAGGGTACTTCGACAGGGAACCGAAGTCCTCCTGGAGGTTTTATTTTTTCCAAAAATCCCGGAAGTTTTTTTTTCCTTTTGTACCTGACTTCCCACATAGTGTTATATATAGTGTCATTATACGGTACTATTATATCTCATTCACAATTTAAGCATTAAATAATTTAGGGAATTTAGATGCGTTTAGAATGGGGTATCACAGAGTTTGGTTGTCTTACTTTATAACACCTTTTTTAAGTGAAAATGTAGAGGAATACAGTTCACATTTGCAGATGCATTTTTTAATTAAAAAAACAATAGAGATTTTGGTTTTGGAGATGCTGTACTTTTTGAAAATTGAAGAATTTTAACATGTATTTTTCTTTAACAGGAAAGAAAAAAAAATGTCATTGAAAGCAGTTTCTTTACATAATATCCCTGGTGGTACACCTTTAAAGGATTTTGTAAACTTCCAGGTGAATTGTACTTTAGATTCAGCTAAAATTCCTCCTTCAGTGGTTCTTACTTGCCAAAATGTTTGCTCGGGCAAAGAGATTGAAAGAATAAATGTTTTCCAGTCCACTTTAATATCTGGCAAAATGGATACAAAAGAGTTCTTTGACATCAGTGAAATTAAAACATCATCTGAAGGAATCCTGGGACTGATTTCTTCATGTCAGAAAACTAAGCCACTGACAAGGAGTGTCATTCAAAAACGTAAAGCTTGTGAGTCATTACCCTTTGAATCTCCAGCAAAAATCTTCTCAAGAATGAAACAAAAAGCAGCTCTTGTCAAAGAAAAAAACGAGCCTCCAGAAGCTAAATTGTTGGACTCAAGGTGTACCGCAGATTATATCCTTACTCCTGAAAGGCAACCTGCCTTTCTACAAAGATCAGAAAAAATACCTATACATGAATATAAACAAAAGACAAAGCTGGATGAGGATTTTCTTGAAGAATCCAATGTAAAAACAGGTTGGTTGTATAATTTCTTTCAAATTTCTTCTAGTATCATACTTAGATGTTTGAGATACAGTTACAAAAATAGGGCTTCTACCTAATAGTGATTAGAAATTGGACAACTGCTCCCTGCCTTATTAACTCAGACTTGCCTGCAAGATTGATTGATTGATTGAATGAATGAATGAATGAATTTATATGCCACTCATCTTGCTGTTTTAGGTGACTGGACAGCTAACCCTATAGTAAAAAATAGAAATATAAAAACCATGATTAATATAAAAACAAATTAAAATTTAAAAAGTTTACATACAGAGTAAAAGACAATGAGTTTAGAGCGGATCAGGGGTGGTGCCTTCTCTGTCATTGCACCAGCCATCTCTAGCATATAGCTTCTCCATCAGGGCCCAACACCTTGCAGAGCAAGGTTTTAAGGCTCTTCCTAAAGGCCAGAAGGGTGGGAGTGGATCTCACCTCTTGACTAATGAGGTCCGCACTCTTTGCCAGAACAAGTGGGACGGGTCAATTCCATTGGAGCAAGTCGGTTCCTCGGGTACCTTAGACCCATTCCCTAAAAGGCTTTAAAGGTGATGACCAACACCAATATTTTTGAATAAGCTGTCCTTTGCATTTCATGTACTGCTGATGGCTTTTTTCTCTAACTTTCTCTTGTTCATTTTTATACGCATAAAGCATACACAAAGTTGGTTTAAACCAGTGGTCCACAACCTTGGCGGCCCGGCTGGGGGCAGGCGGAAGAGGGGAACCAGGCTGTGCAAGTAGCTGGCCAGCACAACTCACGTGAGTAGTGGGTTGGCGTGCACGCAGCTCGACTGCAAATAGAGTTGCATGCGCATCCTCGCCAACCTGCCACTTATGCAAGTTGAGCTGCTCGTGTGCATGCATGCCGCTCTGCCTCTCAAGCGGCCCAGTTCCCAATAGGCCATGGCCCGTTAGTGGACCGTGACCCGGGAATTGGGGACCCTGCTTTAAATCACACTTGAATCTTTGTTTCCCAGCACCACTGCTTAAGAATAGCAAGCAAAAAGTGATGAGGAAATATTCATATAATTAATTAATTGTCAAATTATGTATTGGGCACCCCTGAGATCTTGCAGAAGCACATTTGAACTTCCTCAGTGATAACACTTGTCTATTATATTAGTTGTATTATTCATTGCTATGCAAATATTAAATTCCATGTTTTCTAAAATGTTGTTTTCACTCTACCAGGTATTGAAAACTATTTATCAGTGGATTTGATAGTTTTTGTCCTTTCATTTTCAGCGACAAATTCTATTGCAGTGAACAAAAGTATATGTACTGCACTAATAAATCCTCCATTTCTGGAATCCCCCAACAAGTACTTCTCCCGTGTAAAACAGAGGTTGCAGGAGGATTGGTTGCAGAAAGGTAACACTTTTTCTTAGGCGATGAGAAGCTTTGCATATATTTTTGTCTTGAAATTCTGTCTTCAATTTTTCACTTGCAAGCTTGGGGTCGCTTTATAATTTTCTTGTAATTATAAGTTGTTTTTAATGACAACTTACATAGCAAACTGCCAAATAATTTGTAGTTGCTTTTATTCATTTACTCATCATTTGCCTTTAGTTTTTTCAAACCTTTGCCCCATAGTATTCTGGTTCTAATTTTTAACTTATTTAATTTTGCTTTGTTTAATAATTAATGTTTGAATGTTTTCTACCACTTTTTTATGATGTTTGTAAGCCACCCAGAGTTGCTTGTCAGTGTGATGGGTGACATATAAATAGTTTACATACATACATACATACATACATACATACATACATAAAAGAATTGGTCATCAAATAGCATGATCACCATTCAGCAGGCTCTTCGTTAGTAATACACACATACATGGAACAACCTGTCCCTTCCAACTTTTTTATTATTATTATTATTATTATTATTAATCATCGCACAGTCAGCCAGATGTTTAGACTGGATTTGGCATTTTTGTCTACCTATCGAGTCCTTGCCAAGGACCTGGGATAGGCAGATGTGGATGTTTGATGGTGTTACAGATATCGTCGCAGGATGGAAGCAGTTCCTAGTAAGGCCGCCTTTTGCAATTGACTAATGGCAAATTTGTCAATGCCAATGGTGTTCAAGTGGTGCTCCAGTTGTTTTGGGATTGCACCCAAGGTGCCTATTACTATTGGTACTACCCTTGCTTGCCTTTGCCACAATCTTTCTATTTCTATTTGTAGGTCTTTGTATTTTGTTATCTTCTCCAGTTCTTTCTCGTCTATTCTGCTGTCTCCGGGCACTGCCCTGTCCACTATCCAGACTTTTTTGTCTTTCTTAGCGACAATTGTTAAGTCTCGGGTGTTATGTTGCAGGTGCTTGTCTGTTTGAATTCTGAAGTCCCAGAGCAGTTTAACTCTATCATTTTCTTTGACTTTCTCTATTTTATGATCCCACCAGTTCTTGCTTACAGGCAAATGATATTTCTTGCAGATCTTCCAATGCACCATTGTTGCTACTTTGTCATGCCGTTGCTTGTAGTCAGTCTGTGCGATCTTCTTGCAGCAGCTTACCAGGTGGTCCACTGTTTCTTCAGCTTCTTTGCATAGGTGGCACTTACTGTCTGTTGCTGTCTTCTCAGTTTTGACTTTGTATGCATTTGTCCTTAAGGCTTGGTCTTGTGCAGCCAGAATTAGTCCCTCGGTCTCTTTCTTCAACTTTCCTGCTCTTAGCCATTGCCAGGTCTTATTATCTGCTTTCCCAGCTATTTTTTTAATGTACTGGCCATGTAGTGCTTTGTCTTCCCATGCCTCTATTCTGTTCTTCATTTGTAGGCCAGTTTGGTCTCTCCAGTAGTCAGTAAGCCTTCCTGATATACTAATTTCAGTGCATCTTCATCATTGTCCTTCAGATATTCTTCCAAAGCCATTTTTTCTTCTTCAACCATCTGATGTACTTGCAGCATTCCACGTCCACCTATTTGCCTTGGTAGATAGAGTCTGTCAATGTCACTGCGTGGATGAAGGGCATGATTCATTGTCATTATTTTTCTGGTCTTCCTATCTATTGTTTTTAATTCTGCTTGAGTCCAGTCCACTATTCCAGCTGTGTATCTAATGACTGGAATTGCCCAGGTGTTGATTGCCTTCACGGTATTTCCTCCATTGAGTTTGGACTTACGATCTTCTTCACTCTCTTGATGTATTCACCTCTAATCTTTTTCTTGACTTCAATGTGCTTGATGTTGTCAGCTTGAAGGATACCGAAGTATTTGTAGTAATCTTCCTCATCCAGACTCTTAATGTTATTTTCGTGGGGCATCTCGATTCCTTCAGTTTTCACTATTTTTCCTTGTTTGACAGTAAGTGTGGCACATTTGTCCAAGCCAAACTCCATTGCAATATCTTGGCTATATTATTATTATTATTACATTAACACACACACGATAGCTATCTCATCATCATCATCATTTTATTGACTTTTATATAGATAAAAGATAAATGTAAAGAAAAAAATAGGAAGAAAAGAAAATAGTTAAAGAAACAATCAAAACAGTAAGCAACTTGCAGTTTTTATAATGGTTAGAAACAAATTATTGCTCCTCTGTCTTGATATTACAGAAATCTCTTCAATCCCTTATTTAGCAAAATGTCCATAAAAAGTAGTTGTTTTGTCCCTTACCAAATAGGTTGTTTTTGCCATTTCTGCCAATTCTGGCATCTTCACAATCCATTCCACAAGTTTGGGAGTTTCAGTTTGCCTCCATCTCTGTGCATATAATAATTGTGATGCAGTTACCCTGTATAAAATTAGTCTTCCATCAGACTATTCTAGTTGGCTATACATAAATCCCAAAGAAAAGAGATCTGTTTTTTCTTGTTATTGATCTTTCAAATTCTTTGTATCTTGGTATATATTTGTATCCAAAATGTTCTGCCTTCTTCCCAAGCCCACCATGCATGGCGAAGTAATCATTCCATCATGGTTTGTCCATATCCAATCAAGTCCAATTCTTTATTTGCGTACATCTGATGGAGAGAATCTTGCCAGACTAAAGCGATAACCATCTAACCTCATAGATATATCCTCTGAGAGAATCTAGAATGTGGCTATCCTAAACTTTTCCTCCCTCGCCCCCCCAACCCCCAATCCATCTTAATTTGTCCCTTAATTTGGCCTTCTCTCTTGAATATACTGCCTCCTCCCTGGAAAACTGGTGCTGCCAAGATTCCCCCTCCCATTCCTCCAGGTGCACATTCCATCACAGTAGTCCTCATTTAACTGTGCTAGTTGAGATCAAAAACTCTTGTTAAATGACACAATCAAAAGTTGAAAAACTATGACTTTGCTGCTTAGCAACAGCAGTTTCAGCAGTCCCAGTTGCTATCATTAGAAGACCACACTGGTTGTTGTGTGAGGCCCTCGAGTGATCACAACTTCCAACCTCCTGCCAACTTTCCCATTGACTTTGCTTGTGGGAAGTCGGCAGGGAAGGTGGCAAACTGTGATCAAGTGGCCATGGCACACTGCAGTGGCTGTAAGCATGAGGTCTGATTATAACTACCATTCGTTCAGCACTGAAACAAGTTTGAACAGTTGCTGACTGAGTGGTCCTTAGATTTTTATCGCCTGTATTTATTTAATTCACTTATTTTCTGACATTTGTATCCCATCCATTGCCAAAGATACCAGACGGCTACCACCCAAATAAGACTCATAATATTATAAATATTGCAATAACGACTTAGCAGTGAGGGAAAAGCAAAAACACTCCAAATATCTCTAAACCTTGTGTGTATTTTTGTTTTTACTTTATGTGGGAGTATGGGAACTACACAGGTTTTAAGGGATAGCATATTCTAAAAGGATGGGGCTACTATTGAAATAACTCATGTCTGAGTTCTTCCTTAATATGTTGAACTTTGACATATTAAGGGATAAATAATTATCACTCCTCTTGACTCCAAACCACTACGAAGCCTCCTGTTCTAAGAAGTTAGCATGGCTGAGGAAAAAAATGATTTAGGCATAACAACTGATCCTGAAAGTAGTTGTCAAGTGAATATTTCCTGTAGGAGATGCTTCACTATACTAAATTTAAAATGTCTGTCCTTACTTACAGCAAAGCAGCCTTTAGTCACATCCTGCCCAACAAAAAAACTTAATAATTTTAATGAAGAATGCCTAAGTACTACTGTTAGCCAGAAAGAGAAGATTATTGTGGAACCTGCTGAATTGGCCAGTGAGACTTTTACCATAATATCTAATCCTCTGATTGTGAGTGATGATCATATTAACTCTAGAGAATTCTTGAGGGAAGAAGCATCCAGAAAATTTCCTCAAGAAAAAGCAATGGTGACTCCATCCAAAAACATATATGGCCAAAAAGCAGGAGAAAATGTAAGTGTTTCGCCACAGAAACCTTCCCAACATCTGTGTGATACAATTTTTGCTACTCCAAAAGTCCATATACCAAGGAAACGACGGCATGATACCCAGGTGCTCTTGGATGAACCTGATACAGACACAAATAAAAAGGTAGAATCTTTTTTTTACTTTATTTTATCCATTTCTATCCTGGCTAGCTGGAAAAACAATGCACACCAGACACAGTTAATCACAACTAAACATAACTAAAGGGGTCACCACAACTACCTTTTCTTGTGTTACAATATTTTTTTCACTACCTCAGAAAGGAGAATCAGTATAGGTGATGAGTGGTTCACCAGGATATTTTCTGTTAACTACTTCATTGAGAAAATTAAAATGAGTAGGCTTGTGCAATGTCTGAAAAAGGTATTTTTGAGTGTTGAAGCAATGAGTCAGCAATTGTTTTGCTATTCTAAAATAGCATCACCTGGCATCACCAGGCAACTGTGGACAATAGATTACATTCTCAGCCCTAACTTCAGCTTAATTTAGCTTATCATTTATTTTTCTATTGCTCTTTTAGATGATAATTTTAGGGAAGAATAATTTTGAAGAGCCATAAATCTGGAAAAAAAAGCTCTCTCTTTAAATAATTAAGAAAAATCCTGGAAATTACTAGCATCTTATTTGCATTTATTTATTTATATTTTGTATTAATAGACTGCCCAGTTCCCTCAAAGATGCAAGTCCACTTGTTTGTACCATTGAAGATCAGAGATCGAATAAATGATCCAGACTACGTCTCTGCAATTGTTATTTAAAAAATAGCATCTGTTTTTTAAAATTGGTTTTAAATTTCTGTAATATAATAATGGAGTTTCCATTTCTTTCAGAATCTCAGAATAATTTCAGAAATGTTTTGAATTTCAGAAAAAAATAAATCTGAGCTTCAAGATTTTTCTGGATTCAGTCCTACTTTGGGATTGTTTATAATGCTAACAAGATACATAAAGGGATGCATATGGCTTTGTACATATCATTCTCTACAAATCTTTGCTTGAGTGGTACAACTTATACATGATAAGGGGGGTAAATTACTACACTAGCTACGTAAGATTTTTTTTTCATAGATTCAGAAGAAAATACTTAATATTTGGGTTCAAATCATATAAAAGAGATGTGCACATTTTGAATTTAAGTAGTGATCACAAATATAAGGAAGAAGTATGAATCTGAGAATGTCATAGAACAGAGGTCCCCAACCTTTTGGGCACCAGGGACCGGTTCCGTGGAGAGGTTTTTCCGTGAACCAGAGGGCACGTGGTTTTGTGTGCTGCCTGCATCCCACAGATGGGGCTTTTGTTTGTTTGTGCGGACCAGTTGCTGGCGTGCCGCAGCCCAGTACTGGTCTATGGACCGGGGGTTGGGGACCCCGTCATAGAACAGTCGGGTTACATTATATGATTTTGCAGTTGGGTGCAAACTAATTATGACAAAAGTTTATATTCCATATTTTTTCTAATTTAGTTCTCAAAAGAAAAACAGATGATATGTTTGAATCAATGGAGAATCAGAGTCATCAATAACAATACTGCTGTGTGTCTGGAAGGAAAACGGAGGCAAGTGATTGCTTTTCAGTTTTGTTCAAATATGTCTACATGGTTTTTAATCACTGTCGTGGATGGTCCTTGCATTTAGTATTGAGTTATTTTATTGGACTTATTTCTATAAGCTTGAATTTTATCTCTGAGGAGTGTAGAGCAATTAAAAAAAGTTATAAATACAGGCAATCTCTTAAACAATCAAAAACAAAGGAAAGCAAAAAAAGCAAACTTAAATGGAGCAGTTGTTATGCCATAAATTTAGCAGTGGACAGCTTTGTAAGAATGAAAAGTTGAGTTTGGATTGATGCCTTGATTTTCCAGTTATTGCTGTGGATGACAGTTACCTCTTCTCCCATGTTATTTTTTTGAACATCTTGATATCCAGCTTCCCCCTCCCTCCCTCTTTTCCTTTGCAACCTACATTTTGTAAAACTAAAAAGATGGGGTTTAGGTACTAAATTGTGGTAATTTTTACTGGGCATTGTAATGTAAATGATTGATTGACTGTGATTATTAACTAAATTCCCTCATATATTTCTTTTATATTCAGTCTGTGTTTCTGTTTAATCCTGAACACATAACATGGCTTACAATTTATGTTCCCAAGAGTAAATTGAATATATTCTAAATATTAACTACATCTTGAATAGACTTACGTATTTATCAAAATTTATTCTGTCTGATCCATCTTGTACCAGTTAAATAAAACAGTTAACCAAAGCTTTAAGTCCTTTATAATAAATTCAAAAAATGCCTGCAAATATTTCTTCATAAGGAAAATACTTGACAGGTCTGTCTTATTCGCATATAAGATACACAATTCACAATAAAAAAAATGCATACATTGGGAAGTGGGAGAAAGAAATTATAATGGGCTCACATTACTTTTCTAGCTGGGATCCTAAGAAAGTATAATGGTGGGATTAATTCTTTTCTAATTATACTATGTCCTTTTTTATTTTAGAGATATGAAGAATATCTTCTGGCATAGCAATGCAATTGTAGAACGCATTACACACAATCAAGTCAGAACCTTGACAGGAAATATCTACATGTTAGAAGGGCGTATTGATGCAGTTAACATGAAGAAAGAAGGTAAGAGAAAAGGAAAACCACAGTGACAGCCTGGAATTTTTATAAGCTTGGGAAGATGGCTTCTGCCTTGCTGCTTCTTTTCCAGCTGTTTATGCTGACCTAGTACCCAAACTGTCAGTCCCTAGTAATTATTTATGAGTTCTACATTGTCCTACATTGGGAGCTATGAGGCACCTGCCTAGACTAAAACAGATTAACACATACCATATAAGATCTAGTACTGATCACTGTGCTGCTGAACACAGGTACTTCATTACTTCTAATTCCCTTCTGGTGTTAAGTGAAATCTAACAACAACACATGTCTGATTTATGTTTGTCACGTGAGGTTTAAAATGATGCCAGATTACTAAATATTAATTTGTTTCAAATGATAGCTTGAATAAGTAATAGTGTTTGCAGGAAGGAGAATATCTTTAATATATCTATTGCTCAGTTTGCTTAATGTGACTGTAAAATGATGGATGATTGAAATACTCATAAAAGCACTTTGCTATTCTAATTTGCAAGGGGTACAGAAATCTGTACTCTCGTTTTATTTATGCATTTTGCCCAATGTGATCTAAGTTACTTTTCAAGTTTATATGCTTCTTCCATCTCAAACTTTGCTTCCTTTTCAAATTTAATTTAATGCTGATTGTGTGATAGCATCAGCTTGAGTAGAGCCTTGGATGTCATAATTTCTTAAAATGCATAACTTTCCTCTATCTAGAAGTTTCCAAGATAACACTTGCATAAAAAATAAAGGTAAGCATTACAAAAAGAGAGAGGATATAATACAGATTTAAGATAGTTTAGGAATTTTCCTAACATTCTGTAATCCTGTAAGATTATCATTGTTTTGATCTCCTCCAAAGGTTTGAAAATGGTATAAGAAGCACCCTTCTAAAACATAACAACTGTCCAAAGGCTATACCTTTGTTTCAAACAGGAATACCACCTAAATTCATAAAGGGGTTTGGGACAGGAATCCCAAGAAATTGGAAAATGCTTGTTGATGATTTGCTTCATTGTTTGAAAAGGTCAGTATCACTGAAAAGGTTTATGTTTTTGAGTCGTTGTGATAGCTGCGATTGTTGGTAAGGATTTTTGAATCTTCAAAATATTTAAGAAAAACTTCACTCCAGCTTCTGCAGGAGACATGAAAGGAGCCCCCAACTGGGTGTCTCCCGGGCAATAGTAATGTCACCGGCTAATCCTTTCAACCCGGATGCAATTTAGTCTGTGGCTTCAGGTAGTTTGTACTAATTTTATCTTCTTTCTCTTGAGTAAATTTCTAGAGTATTTCTATTGACAGTTCCTCAATTTGCAATCAATAATGCCTCAATGGAAGGACTGGTTATCCTTGTCTGTTTGAAATAAGAGCAAAAAAAAAAAAAGCCCCTTATACTCTTTTTTCCTTTTGCTCTTCCTCTCTTTTTTCTGTATTCACCATTTTTCTTTTTCTTAGATGTGAATTATTTTACTGTTGCACAAAATTCTTCCACAAAAGTTAAGTTTTTAAAAAGAAGATTCCACTTGAGAAGTTTATGTCCTGGTTTTGTAGCCAAAAGTTTGGAAAACTCCTGTCTTCTCTCTAGCTACTTTAGGAAGAGACCTAGGAAACAAAGATGTTTCTCTATGGACAGATGGATGAAAGCAGGGCTTGGAGTTACTGAAATTGCCACCTTCTGTTGAAGACAGCCTTCTAGAACAAATGGGGGTCTGGATAGGCATCTCAGGCTTTATCTGATTCCTTATACCCGATTTAAACAAACGACTTAAGAAAAGAGCTGCTGCTGCAGCATACCAGTGTTTAAATGTTTTAAAGAAAATAAGAAATCTGCTTAAAAGATTGAGGTGATTAATACTACTTATGCAAACTTTTAAATCTTAGGAAAGAAGAGGAAGCATTTCCTGTAAGTGGTGATAGCAAAAAAAGAAAAAACGAATGCTCAGAAGGACTGGATCTGCCCCAAAATATTGAGAGAAAATGTAAAATGAAAGACACCACTTACGATGTATTACCATTGCAAAATGATAAAATATATGGTATGCATGTCCTTTCCTTTGTTTTTGGAAGATTTTGGTAGCAAAGAGTCTTTTCAAAAAATACTGTTGTATTTATGATGTTCCTATCCCCTAGTAATTTCCTATGAAATTTAGTTTTGCTCACAATGGGAAACAGTAATAAAAAACGTGCGGACTTACAACCAAATTTTGGGCCTGACGACAATGCATGCTGGAGAGAGAATAATGCTGACCTAACTGTATGAGACAATTTTACCTAAATGAGATGGTAGCAACCAGTGATCTTTGTAGTATTCTTTCTCTTCCTCAGTCATGTTTGCTTAGTAACCATTTCACTTCCAATTTAACAGACTGTGGTTGCTAAATGAGGAAAGAATGTATTAGCCCAATTAATCCATTAACCTTGTTAATACTATGCTCCATATACAATGATGAGAATGGTATTCCATGGGTTGTGAAAGAGGTATATCTAGATTAACCTAATGTTCAAATGAAGGTAAGTTATATGGCAGCAAACAGCCTTTCAGATTGTTTTAAAAAACCCAAAATATTTCCATTACCAATAACTGTTGCTTCTATAGACTCCGGTTATCTTAAGCTAATAAAAGTTGACTGAAGAGAATTAAATGCTCAGTAGGGCTACTTCACTTTTTCCTTGGATCAATTATGAGGATGCTTCTAACTTTATGTTTATATTTACAGTCCACTACCTTATTAGAGAGGCAGAAATTTGTTGTTTCTGAAGAATATTTTTGTGTGTGTTTGTTTTCCTTGTTAGGTATACAGATGAAAACAATTGATTTACAGAATGACGTTGATAAAAGTATCACCCGTAGTGGGCGGCGTGTTAAGCCACCCATGCAGTTCTGGTGTGGGGAACGGATACGTCTTGATCAGGCATTAAATGTCACTATAACCAAAGGAGGTGCCAACTACTTATCACCTGTAAGATTTCTTTTTCTCCCTATATGTAAATTATTATTCTGGAGTGATGAAAGTGATAGAAATTTTAAGCAGGTGCTTGTAGACATTTTGGATTCCTACAAGTTGAGAATATTATGGATTGAAAAATCCATTGTTTTTATAATTTAACTTGGAAATAATTATTTTTCCTGAGTCTAAAGAAATCAGTTGAGTAATTTGAGGGTGGCAAGTGGACTTTGTTGGTTTTTTCCTTGAAAACATTTTGCTTCTCATCCAAGAAGCTTTTTCAGTTCTGACTAAATGGTGGGGAATTGAATGATTTCTATTCTTTTCAGTCATTTGGTTGTTAACTTACTCAGAAGGTTGTCATTAGCTCTCTGAGAGTCATTGAGGCCACTTAGAGGTTTATCTGTATCCTCAGCGTCATTTGAATCAGAGTGCAAATGGATATGGAACGTTCTTGGGTCTGCTGAGAGGACTATGTTGTAGACAGGAGATAGGTGATGTTATATCCCTCCCCCTCTGTTGAGAGAGGGCTGCTCAGTTTGAACATAGATGGCCTCTTTGACCCCTCTTTGAAACCAGTGGTCCTCTCTGTCCTGAATGTGAACTTTGCTGTCTTCAAAAGAGTGACCGTTGTCTTTCAGATGCAGATGGACTGCTGAATCCTATCTTGATGAATTTGTTTTCCTGTGTTGTTCCATGCATTTGTGAAGTGGTTGTTTTGTTTCTCCCATGTACAGGTCTGCACATGTCTCACTGCATTGCACTGCATATACCACATTGCTCTGTTTGTGTCTAGGTATTTTGTCCTTGGGGTGGATAAGCTTCTGTCTTAACGTATTCCTGAGCTTAAAATGTGCACATATGTTGTTTTGGAAAAACTCAGAAGGATTTTCAACCAACACAACATACATGCACACTTTAAACCCAGGAATACATTTAAAATGCATGTTAAGTTGCACGCTATTGTGCATGCTGTGCACTATCTGTAGCTCCTGGATCTGCAACCTCTGCCAAGGAGCAGTGACAGTCATGGCTAGGAGGGCCCTTGCACAACTTTGTACTCTGTGTCAATTGAGCCTGTTCCTGGACTGAGCCATTATACTCGCAGTTTCTGATGCTCTAGACCAGGGCTTTTCAACTTTTTCACCAACTGTACCACTTTTAGGATATGGCAATATTCAAATACCACCTAGCAAGGTGTCAAAAACCTGATGACAAAAAAAAGGAAAAAAGTGATAAAGTACAGGTAGTCCTCGACTTACAACAATTCACTTAGTGACTGTTCAAAGTTACAATGGCACTGAAGTGACTTATGGCCATTTTTCACACTTATAACCGTTGCAGCATCCCCAGGCTCATGTGATTTATGTTTGGATGCTTGGCAACTGATTCATATTTATGATGGTCACAGTGTCCCAGGATCATATGATCCACTTTTGCAACCTTTTGACAAGCAAAGTCAATGGCAGGGCTGCTGGTGGCCAAGTGCTAAGGTGGGACTTCCTTCAGACTCTCCCTCACTTTCATTCCAATCTCCCTCCCTCCTCCCTTCCTGTTTTCCTCCTTCCCTGCCTCCCTCTTTCTCATTCCCATCTCCTTCTTTCTGAAGGAAGAATTTGAAAACACACCCCCCCCCCCCCGCCCCATATTTTCCCTCTTCCATATATTTATCAAACAAGGAAAAGCCTCCAGAGACAGAAAAGACAAGCCGGTGAGGGAACTAGCTTAAAAAGGTGCATTCCCTTTTAAGAATTAGCTACTGGCTAGAAAGGAAAGTTAAGGAGCCGGTAGCTGGCACTTAAGAAAAAACAAACAAACAAATGTATGGCTGCTGGCTAAAGCAACTTCCCAAATAGGTCCATTCATAAGTAAACAAATGCTACAGGGAAAATCTATTCAGGACAAAAATACTTCAAAATCCCTCGCAGCAAAACTTACAGTTAACAATAGCAGAGCAATAGAATTAGAACCAGTAAACCCTCACCCCAAAATCCAACATGAGCCATCAGCCACAATAGAAATTGCCAAACACTCCTTAAG
Organism: Azemiops feae; assembly: GCA_023970755.1. Lineage (NCBI taxonomy): Eukaryota > Metazoa > Chordata > Lepidosauria > Squamata > Viperidae > Azemiops > Azemiops feae. The sequence continues at coordinate 246,814 of JALGBA010000810.1, forward strand.
AACACAAAGCCCACATTGCACAAATCCCAGAACTTCAAAGTCAAAAAATGACATAAGAATCCTTCCACTCTCCCAGTTTGTTGTTCAGCTGATCCAGAACCGAATTGCTGAAACGGCACTTGGCTTCTGCCAATAAACATCTCCTCTCGAGAGCCGGAGACTTCCTCTCACCTATTTCAAATGGCAGCACTTCCTTTTTTTTTCTTTTCTCTTAAAGGTATAGCCTCCTGTCTGGAAAGCAAGCCCCCAGCTTTTTCTTCCAACACTTCCTTTCCATTTCCCTCCCTCCCTCCTGCTCTCTACCTCCCTCTTTCTCATTGCCATCTTCTTTCTTCCTTCCTCCCTCCGTGCCTCACCTCCAGCCAATGCTGCCTTTCTTCATTCCTCATGGAAGGTGACCCCTTCCCCGCTGCGTTTCATGCCTGTTTGTCGCTCACCTGTGTGCGTACCCGGCACGATGGCTGCCACAGAAGTTGTAGATCGGCTCCCAGCTGGCCTCTTTGATCTCCTCTCCCCCCCCTCCTTCTTTTGCCTTTGGTGTAGCTCCAGTTGACTCTTCCTCCTCGCAAGGCTGCATCTTTTTTTTTTCTCTCCCTCTCCTACCCAAACTGCCTCCTTTTATAGCCTCTCCTGTCTCCGCCCCCTCCTCCTCCTTTCTCTTCCGAGTGAGCTGAAAGTGCCGATCCTGGGGCCTTTGCCTCGCCCCAACCGCCCTGCAGTTCCTGAGGACTCTCTCATGGCAAGTCCTGAGCTGCGCCACTTTGGCTCGTTCCCTCCCCCACTACATTTGGCTAGGCTGGGCAGGGTCGCATACCACCTGCCAGGTGCCAATGTACCATCAGTGGTACGCGTACCACCGGTTGAAAAGCCCTGCTCTAGACAGCTCCCAGTTGGACTATTGCAATGTGCTCTACATGGGGCTACCATGGGTCTTTCAAATGCAGATGGATGCTGAATCTTGTCATAAATGCATACATACCAAATGTCAATGCTGCTAACTTTGGATGTTCTTGCCTTGACAAAATATGCAGAGCTGTGTGGTATTCTTAGAGTTAACTTAAATGATGCTGGGAGGGGAAGAGAAAGAATGTGTGTGGGGTTTACTTTAAGAAGCAGCCCGGGCACAGAAACGGAAGGCAACCTTTGCCCTTCAAACTGATTGGAGAACGTGATTTATGACAGCAAATTAAGGGAGGGAGATATGCTAGCAAAATATGTTCTCAGGGGAGGAGAATTCAGATCTTGGCATCCCATTCATGCCGTGCTGACATTTTGTTACATGAATAAAGACTTTTTAGGATAAACAATGCCTGGAAGTTCTTTGAAGTGTTTCATTAGTCGGAACCTTGACATCATGCCAAGATCTGAATTCTCCTCCCCTGAGAACATAGCAAGCACAATAACATTCAGAACATATTATGTTAGTTGTGTCTCAGTTATACACGTGGTTTCATAATTTTAGGCCCAGTTTAAAAATGCTGGGTTTGGGCTTTGAGGAATAAAAGTTTTGGTTCATTATGTGTTTTTTTTTAAACTAAAACACAATTCTTTGCTAGTTTGCTCCTTCCACATAGCTCCAGAAGGCCAAACCATTCTTGCATGACATCAAATGACTTAAATATTTCAGAATTATTTTTAATAGATATGCTTTGGGTTTCAAACATTCCCTGATACTTCAGAAGCCTAATTCGTCTGAGAAATGTTCTAATGCTGTAAATAAAATAAAATAAAATAGTGCTAGAATACTCCTGATGCAATGCAACCATTCCAAGGATGGAAAGTTTTGACTTGAAACATTTTGAGCACTTCTCTCTTGTAGACATTAAGAGCCTGAGCAGGAACAGTCTTTGCAGTAGTGGTCCCATGTTTATAGCATGTTTTCCTCAGTAAATTTGGGGAGGAGGGATTGGAATTTTAAAGAGAAAACAATAACATTATTGAGTTGTTAATTCTACTGAACAGTTTTAAAGAACTTATAACTTTGTTGTTGTTATTGATGCTAATTTCAGTACTGTTATTTTGTTCAATCATTTTTGAAATTGTTATTTTGAAATCTTGAATATTACCTCAAACTAGAAACTGTTACCTGAAAGATACTGTATATTCGGATAATAAAATCTATAGTGCATAAGGCTTGAACTTTAAATGAACTGAGAGTGCAACTTCAAATCCTTAAATCATAAAGCTGGAAAAGACCATTTAAAGCATTGACACTAAACTCCTCCTAAGTTCAAGAAATCAAAACAAAGTTTCTGCTTGAAGACATCCATTGAAGGGGAGACCAATAGTTCAGAAGATTTTAGAAAATTCCAAAGTGTTACATTAGGAAGTTGGTATAACAATCGGTTAGAAAATGTCTTCCTGTAAGAATCTAGTAGTTTATAGGTTAAGACTCGTCCCCAAACTCTGGTATGTGCAAAGATATCCCCTCTCCCCCCCGCACACTGCTGCCGCCTCCGCTGGTCTGCTGAGCTGGAAAGGTTGGGGAACACTAGGTTAAGATTCTTTCTCTGTATTTTGCATTCTGAGTTGATAGTGAACAGATTGTGGCCGTGTAAGTGAAACAACCTCAGGTAGTTGAAGAATGCCTATCTATAATTACCCAGTTGTCTTTTCTCAAGGCTAAATCTTTACTTGCAAGACAACTTTTATGCCCTGATAATACTCATTGCATTTCTTGCAATTTATTCAAATTTGTCTGAATCCCTTTGAAAGTATGGTATTAAGAAAAATGAACAGAGTCCTGGAGGTGGAATTTGACTAGTCCAGGATAAAATTGTACTTTTCAAATTATGTTTGCTTATATTAGTTCTTTTGTTCCTCAAGGCAACGAGCAACACGCCATCTGGGAATAGGCAGACTTTCAAGTTTCCAAAGAAAAATGGTGAGAGCCTTTTTAAAGATCATAAAGAAGTGCCTTCGAAACAAGCAAAAGGTAGAGAATATTTAAATTTGCTTTATTCTTGAAATTATTGATTGAAAAATTCTAATAGTGAACAGGGTTCCCCACCTTTACCTGGAGGACATGATAACTAATGGGCTTAACCCATGTTAAGGTCATAAGCGCTATTAGGCTACAAAATATTTTTCTTCAGGTCAGGTAAGTACATGATCAGAAAGGTCGCTAGATGGGTAGGAAGTGTGTGTATTAATCTTATTTTTTATTTACTTTATTTATCATATTTTAAAATCATCTTCCTCCCTCACAGGGATTCTGGGCAGTGTACAATAACATTTAAATATTTATAGATGGCAACTTTCCCCTTCCACTTTTATAAAATGTGACTTGTACCCTTTCAGGTATATATTACAACAAAGTTGGGGTAGTTTACAATATTAATGCTGCATGAGCTACTCTTGATTGCATTAGGATTCCCTTAAATGTAAGAAATGTCCCAAATTTTTTCTTCTCTTCTCTCTTTCTGCTCTAAAGCAAAAGTCAGTTGGCTTACCAGGATTCAGGTAGTATTTGCAAAATTATTTTTGCCCTTCCTTTCTCTTCAAAATAGCCCCAATCATTACACCAGTGAAAATTACACATTTAAATTGATGTGAAGTAAAACATTCATTCATTCTAGCCATGGTCTATCCACTGTAGAATGAAGGTCTCTTCCGCATGTTTCCAACCAATATGGTCTTGAGCTTTCCTTTGCCAGTTGGGACCGCAATACTTGCTGGTGTCGTCGGTCCATCCTGTTTTAGGTCTCTTGGGTTTTCTTTTTATCAAGTGGAATCCATTCTATGACTGCTTTAGTCCACCTGCCATTAGTTCTTGCTATGTGACCAGCCCATTTCCATTTCAGTTCTTTTGCTCTTTTCATGGCATCATATTTTTCGCCTGTTCTCTAATCCAGGGCTTTTTACCGATTGTACCACTTTTAGGATATGGCAATATTCGAGTACCACCTAGCAAGGTGTCAAAAAGTTGGTGACAAAAAAAAACACCTGTTCAAAGTTGCAATTGCACTGAAATGACTTATGACCATTTTTCACACTTATGACCATTGCAGCAACAGGGTCATGTGATTTATATTTGGATGCTTGGCAACTGATTCATATTTATGATGGTCACAGTGTCCCAGGGTCATGTGATCCCCTTCTGCAACCTTTTGACAAAGTCAATGGCAGAGCTGCTGGTGGCCAACTGCTAAGGCGGGACTTCCTTCCCTCCCTCCCTTCCCTGTCTCCCTTTTTCTCATTCCCATCTCCTTCTGAAGGAAGAATTTGAAACCCCCCCCCCTATATTGTCCCTCTTCCATATGTTGATCAAACAAGGAAAGGCCTCCAGAGACAGAAAAGACAAGCTGCTGAGTGAACTAGCTTAAAAAGGCACTTCCCCTTTAAGAATTAGCTACTGGCTAGAAAGGAAAGTAAGGAGTCCAGCTGGCACTTAAGGAAGAAAAAAAAATGTAAGTACTGGCTGCCGGCTAAGGCAGCCTCCCCAAATGGCTCCATTCATAAGTAAAATCTGCAGCTCCAGAGGACTCTCTCACTGTAAGTCTTTGCCTGTGCTGGCTCTTTCCCTTCCCCACTACACTTGGCTAGGCAGGGCTGCGTACCACCTGCCACTCATTAATGTACCACAAGTGGTACCCGTACCACAGGTTGAAAAGCCCTGCTCTAATCCATGTGCAGGTCTTTCTATCTTGTCTTGTGATGCCGAGCATGTATCTTTCCATGGTTCTTTGCGCCGTTTGTAGCTTTTGTATCAATTGTGACAGTGTTCATGTTTCGCTGGCATATGTTAGAATAGGTAGACATGCTGATCAAAAACGTTTCAGGCATAGGGGGAGGTTGTTCTTGAAAATTATGCTTAGCTTGCCAAATGCCTACCAACCACATTTAACACACCATTCAATTTCCTTTTTTATATCACCTTCCATTGAGATCCGTTAGCCAAGGTATATGTAGTAAAAAATTAAAAATTAAAACATTAAACAGAGTATTAAAACTGAGTCAAACTATATCAAAAAAGCTATAAGAATATGATGCCATAAGAAGATGGTCCATATGAAAATTTCTAAGATGGGATGAGTAGTCTGTAGCTATACTGATATTGCTGAATTCTTAATACCCAGAAGCCCCAGCTGATATGAATAATGAAACGAGATGATAGCCATTGTTAACAACCAGCAGAACATAGATTCCCAGCTCTATAGAATGTTTAGCTCACTTTTATCAGTGTGGCTCAAATTGCAGATCTATCCTTTTTTAGAAGGACAATATTGTTACAAGAGAGTTGTGGAGAATTCATCTTCCCCAACTCCATCTGCTGTAGTACTTAGTGATACAGCAGGCTACATCAAACTGGGATTGGAAATGCAATGCCCATAATCTGCAGTTCTCTTGATGATGTGTCAACTGTTCAGAGTTTTAAGTGCAAGCTATTGCATGTGGATGGCCAGGACTATGCAGGGATATGGTTTATCCCCTGTCTTCTGTTTTCCCAAACTAACTACACTAATCTTGGTGTGGCATTAAATTTACCTTGTACTGGGAGATTTCAGCATTGGGGGTGCTCAATTCAAAGTGATTTAAAAAGTCATCTTCTCTGATCATCATGGTCTGTCTCAACAACTGTTTCACACTCCACATATCAATCCGTGCACACACTAGATGTAATACTCTGTTTGGGTAGATTTGATGATCCAAAAGTAAGGAGTCCTGCATGTTAGGACAGATTACTCCCTGGTCAATGCAAGCCACAACAAAATATTGGTTAAAATAGTCCAGGCCAGGTAACTGATGAGTAATGGGTTTGAAAGGGAAGACAACTGTCATTAAATCAAGACAAAACACAGTGCTATTGATAAATAGGAAAGTGGACTCAGAGATTGAAATTATAATTTTGGATAGAGTGGCACTGTCTTGAAACAGCACAGTTCAGAGTCAGGGCATACTCTGTGATCCTGAGCACTTACTGGACATGGTTGTGATGAGAATGGTTTCCATACATTTACACATTACATGCCTGTGCAATCATTATTGTACCAGGCACATTTCACTAGTTTTCTATACCTTGGTGATAATGATATTATGACTATACAAAATACTCCCTGTAGGCTATGCTTGCAAATTGTCTGGAAGGTGCAGTTGATGTTAAATAGAATGATTTGGCCGCTAACCAATGAAAGAGATAGGGATTGTTTACCTGTATTGAAAAGATATGCAGTGGTTGCACAATTTGAATTGTTGGGGCTTAAAGGAAAGGATTGCCCTCATTTTACAAATCTGTCTCAGTCCTGTTTTCACTGCTACAGGAGTGGTTGTTTTGAAAATGCCCCCTCTGTTTAACGCCCCCCTCCCCTTTTCTGGCACATAAGAGGATTTTCTCATGGTTCCAAGAGTAAGGAACATATTTCCTTGGAGCTGACATTTGCTCCCTCTTTTAGTACTTTTAAAAGACACACATCTTTTGTTATGCTTTTAGTGGTTAATTTTAGTGCAAAGATTTTGTATTGATTTTTGTTTTTAAAATTGTATGTTTTGCTTTTGCTGTTTAAATCCTGTCTGCTGTCTTGAATGCCTGCAGAATAGGAAGGTGAAGAGGAAATTAATTCTATTAACAAATTATAATTTCATTGATTTAGAACATAAGCTAACTTTTATTTCCAAAACTAATTTTTGCCTAGGAAAAATTAATATGAAATCTGAGAATATAACCAGGAAAACTGAACGTAAATTGAAAGAAAAGTCACAACACCTTATTTCAGACACTGAAGAAAATGACTCTGAATTAATCATTAAAGGTATTTACAAAAAGAGAGCCACTGTTATGCTGACCCCTCTGGAAAAGAAAATAATACAAGAAAAGCAGCACTCCAACAGGAGACCCAGAAATGAGCTAAATGTGACTAAGGAGGGTGGACACATTACTTGCTATGAAAGAAACTTGGCTAATGGAAAGTTAGACACTTTCAACTGCCCATTAAATTTGTTGAAACAACATCAACAAATTGAGAACGTTGTGGAAAGTGTTCCTTGCACAGATGAAGATGAATCTAGTGAAGATATCCCATGTATTAAAAGGAAAACACAGCCTTCTTTCAAAAGAGAAACATCCCACAAGGAATGTAATAATACACGAGAACCATCATGTGAGCAAAAAAGTGCAGAGAATTGGATAGCACCTTCTCCGAGCAGAAAGACAAAATGTTCTTACTTTGGCCAGGAGGGCACGCTGGAAGAATTAAGTAAGAAGAGTTCTTCTCCTGACTTGGGTACCAGTTCTGAGCTAAGGAAAAGGAATAGACAAAAGTCACCAGAGTGGTTCAAGAAAGCCAGAAGGAATGCTCTTGCATCAGAGACTGACAGTGAAAACAGCATAGAGGAATTTCCTGTGAAAGGAAGTAGGGTAAGAATACCTACCAAGAGAACTAATGGTCACATTTCAACTAGTCCAAAAGCCTGCCCTGTGACTGGAAAGCCGGACAACCAGAGAAGGTTAGGGAATGCTGTGGAGTCTCTTCCAGACACTAATGAAAACTGGACTGAAGAAGAATTGCAAAAGTTGTACAGGCAAGTAGGGATGGTCTGACCATAATTTTCCTCTTGTGCTGTAAGATGCTGTCTGTAACTGTGACTCGCAGAGCTTTTCTAATGCAAAGATAACAAAATCTGATTCCATATTAGTCAACAAAATTATTTGTAAGCTTTATTTTTCTAATCTCCTACCCAATCCTGCAAATGATTTTCCTCCTTTACAACTCCCAACTTTTTTTTACAAATTTCTGATCTCTTCTTCTCTCTTCTACCTCCTCCCCTTTTAGATTCTATATAGACTCTTAACTTTCATAGCGTGAGCACGAAAGTTATAACATAATGTGCTTCACCGAATCCTTCATATTTTTATAGGGCAGTGGCATCTTTTCCTAAACACAAAAGTGGTTTCTGGTTGGATGTGGCAAAGACTGTGAGAACGCGATCTGCTGAAGAATGCCAGCAAAAATACATGGCAGAGCAGGAAGGGAGAAAACACGCCCTAAACAAGACCACCAAGCCTGGAAAAAAGGAAGAAAGAGGTACAAGTCCTGACCTCTTCCCTGTCTTCTTCCATGGAAAGCCAGACATGTTTCAAGATTCCCGTTCTGGGAGTATGGAATTGTTGGAATCTGGGTAGACTTTCAGCAAAAGCATAGCATTTTTCTGATTTGTTTAGGGGTGCAGTTGAATTTTGCAAAATTAGGCAAGCACTTTCCTGTTTTAAGATGAATAAAGGCTGGTTTTTTTTTAATCTGTACTTGAGAATATTGGGAGAAATTTTCAGAATTTTGGGAAGAGATACTCAGGCAAAAATAGGATGCTTATGTATATCATTGTTTACTTATTGGAAAATATGGCTATGTACGAACTAATTCTGTCTTTAAAATGGTTTGATGAACCCGTATGTGTGTGGTGTTGTTTAAACACAATTAGTGTAAGGGCTGAACGAAATTCCAATCTAAAGGTTCAGGTTAATGAAAGTAACAGGCTTTTTAAGTGGCTTCTCACCTTTGTCTACAATTTCCATCCTCTTGCAAAAATAGAATTTCCATGTTAGTTTGTATCATTCTTGCTGGTAGATAGGGGAACACAACAGCCGTTGGCAAAAGTGGGAACCCTGAAAAGGAAACAACAGATGCGGAACTTCCTCGAACAGATGCCCAAGGATGACCACGACGACATCTTTGCTTCAACACCTTTTCAAAATAAGAACACAAAAGTAAATATCACATCTGTTGTTCATATTAGAATATTTCTACCAGGGATCCATCAGACAGGGCTTACTAAGCATGGTAGAAATGATCATAACAAGCTGGAAAGTTGTTTTCCTGAGCTTGGATGGTGGGAAATAAATTCATTCTTGATTTTGTGCTGGTCTTCAGAAATACATTTATAGGAATCATGGCTTATGTCTAGATCTTAAGATCAGTCCAAAATCTATATATCCCTACAACAGACATTTTCTAAAATATCTGGTATCCCTTGGGATTCTAACTATTGCAGAAAGTTACAAATACACTGTTAGTTGCAGGTAGCTAGTAGAAGAAGGTACAAAAGAAAGAAAATATAGAAAAATTGTACCCCTCTATTACTTTACTCTGCTTTTCTAAATGTTATTCTCCAGAATTTAGTCCATCTATAGCAGCAAATATTTGGTCCTTTTCTGAGATTTTTTTTTTTAAAAAAAACTTAGTAGTTTAAGTTTTAAAAATAGTTTTTAGTTTAATATTGTAGACTTATTAGACTAGGCACCTGTCTTTTCCATTTGCTTATGTTTTACTCAACTTTCTATCTGCTTCTGGGCCTTTTCCCCTTAAAAAATTTCACAACCATGAAACTCACAGCTTTACAATCATTACCCTATTTATATAATTCGTCCTGTCGGTAAGACCCACCTCATGTATTGAAACTATATTAGTTTCACATAAATAACTAAAAATTCTATCACCCTCTTAATTATGGATGATTTATAATAATTGCATCATCTTCTAATCGGGGGAAATGCAATGGAATGTAGGCAACATGAGAAAGATGCTCTTGGTTGGGGATAATATCATGGTAAACTTACAGCAAACACCTTCTCTTTCTGGGGATAACCAAGATATGATCTGTAGTTGCCGCAGTTCTACGTGGCCCCAGAGGAAGATGTTTTCCAGTTGAAAGACAGACATCCTATTACACCTGCTTCAGCTATTTTCCCTTGGGTGAAGACACCCCAATGTGACCATGTCAGCCCTGGCATGCTGGAATCTCTAGATAGGTAGGTACTCTGGATAGATTCTATTCATGATTTTAAACAGGCAAAAGTAACTGCCTTCTTATGAGCAGAAATTATTCTAGGTTCACTGAGGTCACTGCTGACAAGTGTGTAAAATTCACACATAAATACACCATTCCAACAATAAAGATAGGACTGAGTCAAACAACAGGGGCGTTGGATTATGTGGACATTTAAGCATTCTGGAATATGTTGTTTTGGGGTGAGGGACCAATGTAGGAAGAGAAATACTGAAAAGAAGGATATTGAACAACAGACCTTGGGTGGCTGGTAAAAATAAGTAGCTGGTACTGCTACAGCCTGACAATAAGCAAAAGAGATCTTGCTTCTTGAGAGTAAGCGAGACAAATTCACATACACAAATTCTCCATTGAAATTGTTTTTTTATTTTAGGAAAAACCGGGAAAAACATGTCTTCCACATGCAAAATAATATCAAAGGCAAGGAACGCACATGGCTGAATGTAAAGACAAAATCGGTAATGCCTTTCCTTCATTTATCATCTACGAAGACAAATTAGATTCCTGCATCTTTAAAAAAATAATCATAATAATCATGCATTTTTCTTATCTCCCTGAGGGGAATCTAAAGCTATTCATAGGACCAGGTTATTTTCTCGGTGACTACATTTCCCCCCCCTGAATAAATAAAAATAGTTGTCAAATCCACTTCAGAAGCAAACAACTTTATTAACAGCTAAAAATGGGAAATGGAACCTGAAAAAAATTAATAAGAGAGATGAGGCAGTCAGGACCAAGAGCCAACTAAGTTTCTTAATTAACCACCTCTGAGGACCTTTGTGGCTCTCAGGTGTGTTGAACCACAGGTGCCCCTGTTCAAAAGGACAATTCATAAAGCCATTTCCCAGTAACAAGCTGTTTTGCTATTTAGTCACAGCCTTGAAAAAAATGGTTCTTGGCTGGTTACCTACAGACTGACTAACCTAATCTAGAAACTTTAGCATCTCCTTCCTCTTCCTGCATATAGTACCTGGGAACGTCGCATGGCAGGGTTACAGAGCTGGAGCGTGAAATGCCTATTCCACGGCTTTTAAGATTTATCAAATCTAAACTGCAGCCTAGTGTCCTTGGCTGGCTTGTTTGTTTTGCCACAAAGCTTTGCTGTAAGCTTTTTGCCTGTAGGAAGTAATATATCTTCTGTTTCCATCAGGCTGTGACAGGGTTCACTACTCCCATGTCTCGAAGAACAAATGTCTTTACTTTTGAAGGTAGGCCTCTTTTCACTTGCTTTATACGACGAGGTTGTCAGGATTCAGGATTAGACTTGGAGTGCCCAATATGGCAGGCACCATCAATGCAGTTAGTCCTCGATTTGCAGTTATGCATTTAGTGACTGTTCAACATTATAATGGCATGGAAAGAAGTGACTTACAACTGGTCCTTGCACTTAGGACTCTCACAGCATCTCCAGCGTCACGTAACCCAAATCTGAGTGCTTGGCAACCAGTATTTATTTATCACACTTGCGGCATCCCAGGTCATGTGATCACTCTCGGTGACCTTCCCAACAAGAAAAGAAAAATCAATGGGGAGAAGCCAGATTCATTTAACAACCACACGATTCACTTAACGACTGCTGTGATTCGTTTTAACAACCATGGCAAAAAAGTTGAAATTGGTCGTGGCTCACTTAACAATGGATCACTCCTTGCTTAGCAATGGACATACAAGTCCCGATTCTGGTCATAAGCCGAGTTCTCCCTCGACGGCTGCCACTGTGCCCTGAGTTCTTAAAAATAAATAAAAAATAAATCATGTAACAAAATTGGAAACCTTCAGCTTGCAAAATAAAGGGTATATCATTAATACAGATATTTTATGAATAGGCAAGCATCCTATTTGCAATTTGTTCTCAAAATTCAGAGTGTTTCTCAGAGAAAGGTTGGGGACCTCTGGGCTGGATAATCCCAAGAGCTTTCTCATTATCTTTGCCAAATGAAGGAAAGGGGGTTCTTAGCCTGATATATAGCAGCTTTCTCCTGTGAGAGGTTCCAAAGACGTTTCTGTGCGTGATATGAGGGTAGTACAGGTAGTCCTTGACTTACGACCTCAGTTGAGCTCAAGATTTCTGTTGCTAAGCAAGACACTTGTTAAGTGAATTTTGCCCCATTTTACCATCTTTCTTGCCACAGTTGTTAAATAAATCAGTGCAGTTGTTAAATTAGCAACACGGTTAAGTGAATCTGGCTTCCCCATTGACTTTGCTTGCCAGAAGCTTGCAAAAGGTGATCACATGAGCCCGGGACACTGCAACGGTCATAAATATGAGTTCAGTTGCCAAGCATCCAAATTTTGATCATGTGACCATGATCACAAGTCACTTTTTTCAGTGCCATCATGACTTCGAACGATCATTCAATGAACTTTTGTAAGCTAGCACTACCTTTATCAAACGAAGGGCTGGAAGCAGTGGTCTACAAAGGAAGCTGCCTGCTGCATGTATGAGCGACACTGCAGTCTGCAGTGGTGAACACGGCATGTTTCGGGATTTGTAATTGGAAAGTATTTTCTTCTGCACCATTCATTTGCCAAACCTTAACATGAAGCCAGCAGACCAAGCAGCTCATGAGGTTCAGTGACTGCATACTTAAGAATTAGTTCCAGATTTAGGCACCCAATTTTACTACTTGTATTTTCCCAAGTATATTTCCCAGAGTGGGAAATCTCAATTTTAAATGCAGATATTCAGAAATTGAAATCCATAATTATGAATGCTTGATTGCGTTACAGTAATTTCTGTATATTTGTTAAAAGGTAAAATAATCAATCCTGACTCCTGAGATTGTGAATATCTTATGCATATGGTTTGCCATATTCTCTTTTTAACTTAACTGGTTTGGGGTGGGTTTTCATGCAGTATAGAATTTCTCTCCAGGATAAGTTGAGCCTTTGATATTGGCTATAAGATTGTATCTGAGGATGGTATTATATGGGACCACTTTGAATACCTGGGGGTTTTTTTCTTACCTTGCTATAGATGCAACTTCTGATGGAGTGAGGAATCTCTTTGAAGTGGAACAAGGAATACAGTCTGATGAAGAGGATGATATGTATTTTTCCACATAGCTAGTAGCTACCTGATCAAGGCTCCAACTCCATAGCTAAAAATATTTTTAATGAACCTGTAACCAATTGAGTTTTGATTTCAGCCTGTTTTGAGTTGAATTAAGTTGTTCCCCAGTTCTGTACTCTCAAGTGTTCAGAATAGGGAAAAATCTACCATACACTTAGCTTTCTTTTTTAGAAGATGTGATGTGGAATTTATGTAGAGAGATAGCTGTGGCAATTACCCTTTTTTAATGGAAGTAAAATAATGTTTTTAAAAGTTACTTGTACGATAAATGTCAAGAGCATTGTTTGTAATAGCAAAGAATCTATGTTTTCTGTTCCAACAGCAGTGCTTATGTATTTTTGTATTAAACTTTCTTAGTACCTTTTAAATGTTTTTGATACCTTTTTAATTTGGCAATTACAGTGAAACTGGATACATAAAATATAACCACAAACATGTATTAGCCCAATGTATGGTTAGTTTGTGTCTGATATGTTGTGTGAACCAAGACCAATGAGTTCAATAAATCTGGAATAATACATTATGTAAACACGGCTACTCTATCAATGTATAAACTGGTAGTATTACATTCTTAACAATTTAGAGAAGAGAAAACTAGTAGAATAACTATTCCGGACTTTCTATTTAAGGGCATAAGGTTTTCTGAAATTCTGCTGCCTCTTCTAATGAGTCAATAATAATCATTACATATTTTATAACACACCGATAACACTCTCACCAGCATCTGCATACATATTACAACTTTTTAAAAACACTTTAAATAGCTACTGTACAGTAAGAGTGAGCCATTGTCGCCGTAGGCAGTGGACAGGGAGGAGGGAAAATAATGTAAGAAGAATCAATCCTCTCATTAAGCCTTTTCTCACGGTAGGCCTACTGAAAATAATTTTACTGCGAGTACTATATTGATGAATGAGTATTACTGCTTGAAATCGGTGTACATTTAACATCTGTGATTGGTTCTCATATACCATAGGAATTATTTCAAGTGCATAAATAACTTTCTTACATGGTAAAGAAAAACTTCCAGTGATAAGGTAGGACACTAACTGTGAACTAAAATTACAGACCTCTGCTGCAAAAGCCAGAATGTCCAGGACAGCAAAGGAACCCCAAACTCTGCTGTCATCCACTACTTGTCTGAAATGTTTCAATCTTGATTTTTATTTTTTTAGCCTTCTGCTGTACTAGCCTCTTCCTCGACTGAGAAATACTGGGTGAGACGGTGTCCTCTTGCAGTGATGTATTTATCACTGCCTGAATCTACCTTGAGGTCCCCATTCTGGAGGCGCTCACCAGCCAGGGGGACAAGGATCTAATTGACGGGTACAGGCAGTCTTAACAGTTCGTTTAGTGACCATTCAAAGGTACAATGGCACTGAAAAGTGTGATCTATGACCCTTTTCACACTTATGATCATTGTGATATTTCCATGGTCACAATGGTCAGAAGTTTGGCATTTGACTCATATTTATGACGGTTGCAGTGTCTGGGCTCCTGTGATCACCTTTTGCAATGTTTTGACAAGCAAAGTTAATGGGGAAGCCAGATTCACTTAACAACTGTGTTACTAATGTAACAATTGCAGTGATTCGCTACTTAACCACAGAAATTTTGGGCTTAATTGTGGTTGTAGATTGAGGACTACTTGTAGTTGCACTGACAGCATCGAGGATCCTGTCTATCTCATCAGCTCCAACAGGATCAAACTGTTTCCAGATAATCAGACAAGGCCACTCCACAGGCATCTCTAATGGACCTTCCGCTCATTTGGATTCTTACTGAGAATATGTCTATTCTCCGATTTCACAGAATGAAACCTTGAATGCTCAAAATCTTTTAAAGCATGTATTAAGTAACCCTACATATTTGCTTACATTCCCAAACCTACAGATGTATACTTATAAGAGCCTTAAAAGAAAAGTCCTTCATCACTTTTGGAGCAAGTTCTGGCTAAGCTAGCAATATTTACTATTAATGGCTGTTAACAGTTCACTGACCCGGTAATTACACTTTGCTTCTAGGCAGTTTTTACAGTAAAATCTTTCAATGTTTTTAAAAACCTAAGGGACAGAAAAGCACAAGTTAGAAACAGCTTTCTCTACACTATATAGCAGACCAGATGCACAGTCCAATTAATTTTTACTTATTGAGAAAATTGCTTGTGGTTTCCTAATTTCTTTGTTCTATCTTTTCTGTTTCCCTAATGTTATCTTAATGAGAATTTCAATAAGGCATTTGATGGTTAGCTCTTCCACATGGTGGAAAGAGACCTTGGGAAAAGAAATAGGCAAAATACTGAGTTTGCAATTTGCTCCTCAAGCTGTCTATAATGAGGAAGGAACTATGGGAAGGAAATCAAGCCTTCCCACCATTTATAAGGGCAAATGGTTAAAAACTACCTTTCAAGTCATTGGCTGTTGTTTCCTTGTGCAGGACAAAAGATAAGATATTGCAATGGACTCAATACACAATAAAATGTGGGGAAAGTTCCAGGCTTTTCAGATGAACATCCCTTCCAGGATGCCAGAGATCTTCTTCAGTAAATGAATGAAGGTGAATGTATGTGTCTCAGGATAATGTTGCAGGATCCAATCTGGATCGGTCACCAGGACCAGAGATTTTGTCTTCAGAGCTTTTGGACTTGTGCTGGAACTCATCCTCAAGGAATTTTGCTGTGTGCTTTGGGCTGTTCTGTGTGTGGTATTTATATGGTACCTGTTGTGTGTAGCTTTTTACATGTAGATTGAGAAGTTGATGGATGGCTATTCAAGTTGTTGGCTGTTGTTTCCTCCTGCTGTCAAGCCCTCACCTCCTAAGTACTTAATAAGCTGGGGGTAGCCTCACGTTGCAATAAACAAGGACATACATTCAATTTTGCAGCTACTAACATTGTTGGATGATCAGGCACAAAAACAGCCAGGGAAGTGATTGAAGCCTGGGAAACGGGCTCCTCGTCAATCAATAGGAGTGCTGATTTACCCCCAGCTTATCAAGGACTTAGGAGGTGAGGGCTGGGCAGCACAAGGAAACAACAGCTAACAACTTAATAGCCATCCATCAACTCCCAATCTACATCTAAAAACCTACACACAACGGGCACCATATAAATGTCAATACACAGAACAACCCAAAGCACACAGAGAAGTTCCCTGAGGATGGGCTCTGGGCACAAGTCCTAAAGCTCAGAAGACAAAACCTCTGGTCCTGGTGACAGACCCAGACTGGATCCTGCTTCTTAATTAAATAACAAAAGATCCTTACCTCAAAGAGGTTGCTGCTTCCATCTGGATGCTAAAAAAGCAGAAACCACAATATAGCAGGGTGCCTGACTCTAGGAAACCCAACTAAGTTTATTTTCTTGGAATTCCTAGAGCAGTGATGGCGAACCTTTTAGAGATTGAGTGCCCAAACTGCAACCCCAAACCCACTTATGCATCGTCGAGTGCCGGGTGGGTGTGGCCCATTGGGTGGGCGTGGCTGCGGTGGTAACAGCAGACTGGGTGGGACTAAAAAGTTCAATCAATTCCAACTTTGCAAGATCTTTTTTTTTCTCGCGAGAAGTTGAAATTGACTGATTGAACCTTTTTTTTTTTTTGCACACGGCGGCGGAGCCCTAAAGCGAAAAGGTTTTATAAAACCCAGCTGAAGGCCTAGGACTGGGGTGACGGTGCGCGTGCCCACAGAGACGGCTCTGAGTGCCGCCTCTGGCACCCGTGCCATAGGTTCGCCACCACTGTCCTAGAGGGTGGGTACACTTTGGAAGAACTGTCTGAATATTTAGGTGGCTTCTGTGGAAATTTGTTCCTTAGAAGGGTGGGCATTATTGAGAAGGAGGGAGTCTTAACAGCTTTGCCTGTCAATTCTCACTGGATGAGCAAAGTCAACCTGCAGAAGTGGGGCTAAGAGATAATAACCATCTCCTATTAGGAGTGTGATAAGGGCAAATGTAGTACATAGCTTCAGACGCTGCAGAAACACTGCAACACAATGAACTACACACTCGATCCTTACAATAAGACCAAGCAGGCAGCACTGTCAATGGTACAAGAATTGCTAAGAGATTCATCAGGACCTGAAGGATTACATTCTCTCTTCCTGATCTTGCCAAATGAGAAGGTAGTATGCTCCAGTCGCCCAAGGTCTAAAGTCTCGGAATTCCAACACCTGCTCAGGAAGAGACGAAGCTCTGCAGAAGGGACACTAATACAACAATAGCAACTCTGTGTCCCCTAACCACTGATTCACTGCTGAGTGTACTTTCTTATTGCTACCATGATTCTCAATAGGAATTTTAGAAATGTATTTTTAAAACTTCAACTTCTTGATCAACTTTGCTGATTTAGGGTGACTGGTAGTATCGACTAGTACCCTATCTATTTCTGTAGTTTTAGAAGTAAAGCAAGGGCACTCCCGCTCTTATAAAGATCATTCAACGCAGTCTGAGGTTTGTTCTGTCAGTACACTCAAAAAATTTCCAAAGAAATTCTGAATGAAGCTGTTTTATTCCACGTTTAAAATTAAACCTTTTTATGTCCATGTCATGCAGATTGTAGATATAAGGCAAGTGAAAGAGATCCTTTGCAACACACATGAGTAAAGCACTTTTGCCCAAAACCCACAACCACATTAACGAACCACAACCAAGGTTCAGGATAGCTGCTTCAAAGGCTTTTTCTTGGTTGTTTCCACAGCTTTCCAGACCATATGGCTACTTCAACATTTTGAGGAGTGCTTCACTGACATGAATGTAGAACTTCAAAGTAGAACACTTCGAAGAATAGCTAATATACATCCCCATAAAGAAGACAGTTATCTGCATTTGACAAATTCTAGCAATCCCTCTTTCTTTTTACATCTTCGTCTCTTGAGTATCTACAGTATAGCTGGAACAGGAGGACAACATGGGTGGTTTTCACAGTATCAAACCTTTATCTTTTAATTGGGAAAAACAGCTGCCTTCAGAAGCAAGAGAAAGTGGAAAGATGGAGTAAGGAGCCTGTATTAAGGAAAGACACACTGGCTACTTCTACAGAGCAACAAGGCAGCTTGCAATACAGAAACTCGTTTTGTTTGGAATTTTATTTACATATCTTACACTGAAGGAAAGTAGTAATAAAGTGCTTCTGTTTAAAAGGGATGTCCCACTTTGATTTATAGAAGGTCATGTGACAATCTTGGGCAACATCTGAGTGTCAAAGGTGTAGTGGATGTAGCGGTACACTTCCTCTGCTTTCTGCTGATTGACCTGAGTGCGACCTGCCATCTCCCTTGGGGTACTGGAAAGGAAGAAGGGAAATGAATGCTTCTCATTAAGGCACTAGTTGTAACCAGGACTCTTCAGCAAAAACACAAAGGGGAAGAATATGAAAATTACTAGAACAGACAGGATAATCAGAGAGGTTCACAAGATCTTAATGATAATTCCTGCCTGTGTGGTTGGCTTAAATATTCTGGTCCTATAAATTCCTGTGGCTATCTCTATTTACATTTAATTTAATTTTAATCTAAGTGGTCACCCATCCTGACTCCGGATGGCATATAAACATCGTACAAAATAACATCAGAATGAATGACATACAATCTTTCTAAGCTATCGAAGCTTATAAATGCGAAAATGCTCAACTAGACTTTCAGAAGAATCAGAGTCATTTTATACTCCCCCCCCCCACTAATACAACAGTTCCTAATGCATTAGCATTGGATGAATCATAAACTGTCAGATTAGAAGTTTCTGAAGAAAAAATGGCTTTTACCACGACAGCTCCATAATGTTGACAGATTTGAAAGTGAAAAACAAAAACCAACCTATCTGCTTATATCCAGAACAAATCAGAACAACCAAAGGGGAACTGTACCTGTTTGCCATCTCTTTTAAAGAACCAAAATGGTGGCACAAGGCTAGAGCCAGTGTGTAGCTGACACAGGGAATGGTCAAATAGAAACGGAAAACATCCTGTCGGGGTCCCTCCACTTCTGTTGGCACAGGGATGGCTGCATTTTTCCGCTGTTCCACCAAAGCTAGTTCCTTTAGTAAGTCAGCAGTTTCCACTTGGCAGGTACTGAAGAGCACTTTGATTCCTGCCTGGATGAATGCTGATAACATGCCATCATAGTGCTTGGTTCTATGGAACACCCTCCATGCCTCTCCTGAAAGATTGAAAGACAGAAGAACTTCAACATTTCTCATGCGACGGCACAACACACTGATACACGAACAAGGTAATGATATTTTAGCCTAGTCTTTTGTGCAGGCCCAGTTCCTATGATTAGCTTATAGTTCAGTTTACTATGTGAGTATGTAAAACCTGAGTTAAGCAAAAATATATAAAAGAAGGAGCAACAGTAACCCAGCCCAAAATCAAATCAAATCAAATCTCAAACCATATCTTATTATAACCAAAAGCCCATAAAATCAGTGAGATAAAACCTACATGTATGCGTGTGCACGCACGCCCCCCCCCCCCCACACAAACGTGTATGCATGTAGGTTTTATCTCATTGATTTACTAACAGTAAAATATAATGTAAGATATATAACAAACAACAGAATCAGAATACAAAGTAGGGGGATACAATAATGGTAAAATAAAATACAAATAAATAAACAAAAGTCAAAATCTTCAGCTACAAACAAAGTGAGAACAAATACAGCAACTTGAGAGAATATACAACTCCCTGTTAGTTTGAATATCTGGATAAAAATGCTTTCACAACTTTGGAAAAAATCAGGAATGATAGAAAAGGCACACCTCTAATGACAAAATATTCCAAAAGTCATAAGTCTGTCACAGAAAAGGACTTTATTCTGATCCACAATCTGCTCATCTCAGAACAACAGAATAACAGAGTTGGAAGGGACCTTGAAGGTCTTCTAGTTCAACCCCCTGCTCAGGCAGGAAACCCTGTACCATTTCAGACAAATGTTTCCAATCTCTTCTTTAAAACTTCCAGTGTTGCAGCACTCACAACTTCTGGAGGCAAGTTGTTCCACTGATTAATTGTTCTGTCAGAAAATTTATCCTTAATTCTAGGTTGCTTCTCTCCTTGATTAGATTCCATCCATTGCTTCTTGTCCTGCCTTCAGGTACTTTGGAGAATAGCTTGACTCCCTCTTCTTTGTGGCAACCCCTGAGATATTGGAAGACTGCTATCATGTCACCCCTCGTCCTTCTCTTCATTAAATTAGACATACCAAATTCCTGCAACCTTTCTTCATATGTTTTAGCCTCCAGTCTCCTAATAATCTTTGTTGCTCTTTTCTGCACTCTTTCTAGAGCAGGAGTGTCAAACTGCCGGCCCATGGGCCGGACGCGTCACGACGAAACCGTGCCCACCCCATTGCCGGCAATGGGGAAAAGGTTCCAATACGTGACCTCACGTGACGTCACGAGTTTGACATGTCTGTTCCAGAGTCCCAACATCTTTTTTACATTGTGGCGACCAAAACTGGATGCAGTATTCCCAGTGTAGCCTTACCAAGGCATTGTTACATGATCTTGATTCTATCCCTCTGTTAATGCAGCCTAGGACTGTGTTGGCTTTTTTGGCAGCTGCGGCACACTGCTGGCTTAAAGAGGCAGGAGCGTGATGTAATTCTCTTGCTCCTTCCCAGTTTGTAATTCTGTTTCAAGTCCCACCTTCACCCCCTTGTGAAATATGGCTTTTCTTTCCTATTAACAATTAATCTCATAACTAGTAAACGTGAAAAATTGCACCTGAAAAACAGTTGAGTGCCTGTGGCAGACTTGCCAGGCAAGATACCAACCTGTCCTAATTCTTTCCTTCTCCACAATTATGCAGATCCTATCAAACTTGTTCTTCAGCTGCTGCATCCTCTGGACCATTTTACTCTGATGTGTGTTGTTGACCAATTCTGCCTGGCACTTCCTTTCCACTGCCAGACGGTTGCTGACAATATAATCACAGGAACCTAGAGAACAAATTTCAACCTTGACTCCGTGAACAGTTTTCAGGGTTGAAATAACTTCTGGCCCAGAGGAGATCTCATGGTTATCCACCAGAATGCACAGAGGTGCTGTTTTCTTTGACTTCCTTAGAGTCCAAGAGGAGGAGGAGGAAGAAGAAGAGAGTCCAGGAAGGTTCTCCAAAAACGTTTCTGGCTGCAAAGATCACGACATCGTATCAGTCAGCAGGCTTAGAACAGCAAATATCTAAAAAAAACCTGGGGAACAGTCTTTTAGCATTTGCACCGTGTCAATCAAAGTACCTATTGCCTGCAGAATTACACAGAAAACACAGATCACAGTTGTCTATGGAGATTCTCAACCATCCAGATCATGGTTGCCCCAAAAGTGCTTTTTCCAAATTTTAAAATTTAAAAATGCAGGTCACAATTACTGATTAAAGAGACATTACTGGAAAAACGTTTGGGATGTTGGGAGGAAAAAATATGGAAAAATGTTGTTTTTAATTTAGGGTGGCTATTCTATAATATTGCTATGGAAGAAAAGTTTAGCCATTCTCTACTTAAAATTTTATGTCCATATATGTTCCTTTTGTTAAATGCCAGTATAACCTACTTCTGTAATCTCATAGATCCACCTGGTTGGAACAGGTCTTATAGCTTCAGCTTGAACAATGCCAATTAAGAACAGTCCACCTCTTATTTGGATAACTGTTCTCTGCTGAACCCTTACTCTTAGAAAGCTTCCCCCACTTCATTTGGAATTTGCCTTCCTGAATTTAAATCTGTTATTCTATGTTCTGTGTTCTGTAACCAGAGAAAATAATTTTTGATCTTTCTTTGTGTGACAAGCTTTCAGGTACATGATTGTACTATATTCCTCCTTAATCATCTTTTCTCAAGGCTAAACTTATCTAGATCCTTCATTTTCTCTTTGTAGCTCTCAGTTTCTAGTTCCTTGACCAACTTTGTTGTCACTGTGTGAACCTGCTTCAGTTTCTTACCGTTACCATGGTGTCTAGAATTGGATTTAACAGTCAAGGCTGGTCTGACTATTGCAAAATGAGGAGGTACACTAACTTGTCTGACATAGCATTCTATGCTAATAATACAGCAGAATTAGCGAATGAGGAGAAATCTATTAAATCTTTTACTGAAGATTCTCAAGAGAAATGTAGCAAAGGCTTAAACCAATCATTTTTAAAGTTTTCTCCTGACTTCTTAGTTTCACTATTCCAAGACATCCACAAAAGAAGCAGTAATTTTAAAAAAACAGTCTTACCTTCAGCATAATCTGGAACTGTTCACCCACAAGCTCTGCTTTGCACTGATCTTTGCTTTGAGGATGAAAATCTGATTGTTCTGACAAACAAACTTGTGGATCCAAGCATACCTTAGCGTGGCTTTCTTGGGGTTTTGGAACTGAGCGTTTTTGGTGCAGACTCTGGTCCTTAGTTAAGGAAGTAATATTACAATCCTTATCAACTTTAGCACTGACTCGTGATTCCATCTGCTCTTCATTTTTATCAATTTCCTCATCTTCACTAGATCTGTTAAGAATTCGAACCCTAGTTAATCTCTTTGGGACGAATGAAGTTTCTGTTTTCAGTTTCACATGACCTGCTTTCATTTTTTTCCTGTGCCGGGTTTGGTACTGTTTTCTCCCATTCACAAAGCTTTCTTCCCCTAAAAGGTCAAAATTGATGCACAGATCTTCATCACTGGAACTGCTGTTGGGGTTATCCTCTTCATTGTCCTCAACACAGAAACTGTCCTCTATGTAGCATTCATCTTGCTCTGGGATCTGAGAAGAAAGAAGACAAATCCTGACAAATCCCTATGCCTCATGAAAAAAAGAAGCAAAACTAACGGTTATAATTAGACACTATCAGTAATATTCTGGCCATTACTGATCCAAACTCAAGAGTTTTGGCACTTAAAAAAAAAACCCTTACAACATAAGTTCAGGATAGTTAAAAAAACTGCCTGGTTTCATTATGCATCTAAAAGTACATTAAAATCTTCAACATAAAACCTTTTCTTGATGCCTGGCTTATCTTGTTAGTAGTTCATCCTCTCTGTGATGGAACTTGTACATTTATCCCACTTTGTTGAGTTCTGACAGCTTAAAAAGAACTATTTTTTTTCCTAGTGCTTATGTGCTTTTATCTAGTTTTTGTCTGATTTCACAAACTTAAACAGAGAGAAACCCAGTTAATACTTGGATGGGAGGGCCTAAGGATGTGTCCATGAAATCATCAAGAAATGAAAGTCAAAGCTTTTACTTTGCATATGTTAAGCTTTTTGCCAGTTGCCTAAGACCGAACAGGATTTGTTTCTAAATATACTTAGTTCTCTTTAGCAAGATTTATTATGATGAAAGGGGTAGTGGCACAAAAATATAAGCAAGTATGCTAGTTTCAGTTGTTTCACTTTAGAACCAATTTATCTCCAGGTATATTACAGCACCGATTTTTTTATTCTCTTTCTTGCAGCCTTCCTATTATCTGATGAGGAGGCATTTCTCGTCATATGGAAGATTGCAACCCCTGATGTTCTTAGGAATATTGTATTGGAATTTATCGGAAATAACCAACACTTTGAGGTGAGTCCAGAAGTCTATTGGCAATCAATAAAACAACTGCAGTATCCATGTTACTCTAGATTAGCAGATTTCTGCTGCTATCAACTGGGTCACTCTATTTTATATCTGCTATAGTTTCCTACTAATCTTTAAAACCCTGTGACCTTGTGATAATAAAGGTGTTACTTACCACTGACAAGTCTTTAATAGCTCTGGTAGGCTTGTAAAAAAAATCCTTAAAATATTCTCACTTGTGATAATTGCATTTGGATTGTTTTAGTTATTTTTTTTTATTAAGTAAACCCCCACTCTGATAATGTTCCTTACAAAAAAAGAACATCTAGGCATTTCAAAGCATTTGCAGGTTCAGACCAATTTGTGATGTGGTTCCATTTATTACAGTATCACTTTCTTTGTCTGACTTTTTTACCTGTGAGAAAACAGTTATTGGATTGTATTCTTTATGCACCATCTTATACTTGTTGCCAACAGCTGGACTGCGAACAGATTTCAGATAAACTGCCTGCATCTCAGATTCTATGTAGAAAAAAAAAATAAGACTGTCAGACATAAAAGTAACTGAAACCGCACTCAATCTTGAGTCTGTTCTTTCTGTTCAGGTGGAAAAAAATCTCCACATGGTAGAGCTAGTCCTCGACCTATGACCACAATTGAGCCCAAAATTTCTGTTGTTAAGTGAGACATTTGTTAAGTGAGTTTTGCCCCATTTTACGAACTTTCTTGCCACAGTTGTTAAGTGAATCACTGCAGTGGTAAAATTAGTAACATGGTTGTTAAATGCATCCAGCTTCCCTACTGACTTTGCTTGTCAGAAGTTCACAAAACGGGATCACATGACCCGAGGACCATTGCAACCGTCATAAATATGAATCAGTTGCCAAGTGTCTGAGTTTTGATCATTTGACCATGGGGATGATGCAACAGTCCTAAGTGTGAAAAATGGTCATAAGTCACATTTTTTCAGTGCTGTTGTAACTTTGAATGGTCACAAAATGAACTGTTGTAAGTCGAGGACTACCTGTATATTTTTTTTTGTCATATAAAAGCTATAACCTTTAGAAAAAAATGCCTTATGGATTCATTGCAACCCTCATTACACAAGGATCTCTGAGGGGTTAATAATAATAATAATAAAGTTGGAAGGTATCTTGGAGGTCATCTAGTCCAACCCCCTGCTCAGGCAGGAAACCCTATACCATTTCGGACAAATGGCTGTCCAGTCTCTTCTTAAAAACTTCCAGTGTTGGAGCATTCACCGCTTCTGGAGGCAGGTTGTTCCACTGGTTAATTGTTCTAACTGTCAGGAAGTTTCTCCTCAGTTCTAGGTGCTTCTCTCCTTGATTAGTTTCCATCCGTTGCTTCTTGTCCTGCCTTCAGGCGCTTTGGAAAATAGCTTGACTCCCTCTTCTTTGTGGCAGCCCCTGAGATATTGGAACACTGCTATCATGTCCCCCCTCCTTCTCTTCATTAAAACTAGACATACCAATTCCAGCAGCCGTTCCTTATATGTTTTAGCCTCCAGTCCCCTAATCATCTTTGTTGCTCTTCTCTGTACTCTTTCTAGAGTCTCAACATCATTTTTACATCGTGGTGACCAAAACTGGATGCAGTATTCCAAGTGTGGCCTTACCAAGGCATTGTAAAGTGGTATTAACACTTCTCGTGATCTTGATTCTATCCCTCTGTTAATGCAGCCTAGCACTGTGTTGGCCTTTTTGGCAGCTGCAGCACACTGCTGGCTCATATTTAAGTGTTTGTCCACTAGGTTCTGGAAGAGAAATGTCTAGCAGATCAAGAGTAGCTTCTTTCCAAGGAAAGTAGCATCTTCAGGTATTGGAGAGAGGAATTATCAAGAATACAATGGAAATTTTAACTCTCCTACCCCCATGCACACATATGGACACTGCTATATCAAAGTTAAAAACCAGGAGCAGGAGTGGAAATATGCTATTCACATCTTATCTAAGAAAGTTATTCATTGGACCAGATGTTCAGACACGGATAAGTTCAAACAGAATATCAACTGATTGGGGGGGGGGGAAGGATTTTTGCTACATACCATTTAAATCTTGAGTGGTCTGCGTCTCATCATCAAGAAACTGAACAAGGGAAGAACTCAATTCATCTTCCAATTTTGCACTCTCATCAGATGAAATTTCCACTCCATCTTCAGAAAGTTCTGCCTCCTCATCTATGAAGTGCTTGGCTAAATTCTACAGGATGCAAAAGAGAATTTTGGATACAATTCCATTTCAAAGAATTCACTTTAGAACTGAAACATAAAACCCACTTAACAGATTGGTGTGAATTTCAATAATGGTAGACTGGCCAAAAAATACATCAGCTGGAACTAAAGATCTGTTTCCTAGGGGCTTTATAGCAAATTACAGAGAAGGCCATGCTTAAACTCCAGCTGTTGTTTCATGAATCATTCTTGGGATCCACTAAGTTTTTAAAGTGCTTCAACTCCCAGCTGTCAAAGCTTCAAATTACTGAAATAGAAACTTATATTCACCAAAAGGAAAATAAGACTCTGACTATTTAACATATATTACACTACTGTGCTATACGAAATCAATTAGACAGTTGGTTACTACTGTATATCAATATGTTAACTGCAGAGAATGTTCAGGTACTAACCTGCATGAATTAAGCTAGAATTATCTATCTATCTATCTATCTATCTATCTATCTATCTATCTATCTATCTATCTATCTATCTATCTATCTATCTATCTATCTATCTATCTATCTATCTATCTATCTATCTATCTATCTATCTATCTATCTATCTATCTATCTAAAGTGGAAAATTTGATTCAGATGATGGCTTACTCCATTTGTACTAAAAACCACCTTTCCCCAGACATCCATGTATTATGCATAATATGTTTAAAATGTTAGCTTGTTCCTGATTTCTTAAGGCTTGATTTGTCTGGCTGGCAATAACTTTCTCTTGATTGTGAATCTGGTATAAATTTTCATTGTTTGCTGCCTAAATCACCAAAATAGCTGTAGACGAAAGGACTCTTGCTAACCAAATCATGTTCATTCTGAATCATGCCTATGATTCTAGAGGGGTTTTAATGTTACCAATTCAAAGGCAAAATATAGTAAGAAATAAGATATTCAGAGAAGTCATCTTAATTAACTGTAACATCCTTACCTTGATCAGAAGTCCATCTCCTTTCTTCTGCCTTTTCGTATCTTGAACTGGCTTCTTGATATAGTTCTTTCTGTCATGAAACACTAGGCTTGATTTCTTAGCAAAATCCGTGCTTTCATCACTAGAGACATCTGACTAAAATGCAACATAAATTGTTGTTTAAAATAACATCAAAATTAGCTTTTCCATTATAAATGCATATAGCGGTGCAGGCAGGTTTAAAAATTAAACATTTCAGGTGAAACTGGATTTTTTCTTATTAGGAATTATGGAAATTTAACTAGAAAAGGCTCATGAACAATTGGTTTTATACAGATAGTCGTTTACTTACATCCATTTTTAGCAAAATTTCCAAATTACGATGGTGCTAAAAAAAACAAAAACAAAAAAACCCTTCCCCAGTCTTTGCATCTATAACTATTGCAGTGAACCTGTGGTTATGTGATCAAAATTCAGCTGACATGTATTTATGACGGTTACAGCATCCTGGGCTCATGTGATTGTCATTTGTGACCTTCCCAGCTATATTCTGACAAAGTGACTGTGTAATTCACTTAACAACCAGTGATTCATTTAACAATTGAGCAAAGTTATAAAATCAGAGGCATGATTCACTTAATGAACGCCTCATTTAGTAATAGAAGTCCCAGTCCATTGTGGTTGTAAGTAGAGGATTATTTGTATATAGTAACTGCAGCAAGGTTATTATAGATAATAATAATAATAATAATAATAATAATAATAACAACAACAACAACAACAACAACAACAACAACAACAAACAACTATAATAGTAGTAGTAGTAGATATAATAAAAACACCAGTAATGGAGGGGATGAATTCTGAAAATGCTGAGTTTGCAGAATTGGTTAAACTGACTTATTTGATCAAGGAGGGAACTACAATTATTTTTTATGAAAGCTAGAAACTCTTTATTGACTTTTTACTGAAAATGGATAAAAATAAACTGCTGATTTTGGAATTTATTCAGTGAAAAGCTTTGTTTGTGGGAAGAATAGAACTATGATATGCAATATGGGAGGGTGGGGATGTTAATTGCTATGTTTATAACAGAAGATGAAACGTCGTTCTTTAGATATCTTTCTTTTTGTTATTCTTCACTTTTTCTTTTACTACTCTTTTAAAATCATCTTCTATTTCAGCCATGTTTCTATAGTTTTTAAAATATTTGTAACATCTTCTTTTAATAAAAAAAACTATTTTTAAAGGTAGCCTTTTCATGTCTTCAAGTTTATATCTTCCCTCATACAGGTAGTCATTGAGTTATGAACGTTCACTTAGCGAATATTCAAAATTACGACATTCCCCGCCAAAACTACTTACGACCAGGTCCCAAAGTTACGTATGTTGCAACATCACAACGGTCCTTCGCACTTACGAACGACTGCAGAGACACTGCAACATGATACTTTGGTGCCATGACTGAGAGTCCCGAACTTCCCATGCTCGCCTCCTGTGTGGCCTTGGGTGCTGGAGCCCTTGTCCAGCCAGGCAGAGAAGCGCCGGGCCGGCCTCTCCCCTTCCCTGCTGAGCCCCAGCCTGTCACAAACGGGCACGGCCCTGCCCTGCCACTTGCTGGAGTGCCGAACCAGTAAGAGCAGAATTGTTTAGGAGTTCCTCTTGCAGTTTGGAAAAGGAGCGCTTTTGGCAAGGGAGGGGAGCAGGGCGGTGGCGTGCCGAGCTCTTCAGCTCCGTGGCACTGCAATTTTTGAAACCCGGGCGGGTTCGGCACTCCAGCAAGTGGCAGGGCGGGGCCGCGCCCGCTTGTGAGAGAGATTGGGGCTCGTCAGGGAAGGGGAAAGCCCGGCCCAGCGCTTCTCTGCCTGCTGGACAAGGGCTCCGGCACCCAAGGCTGCACAGGTAAGCGTGGGAAGTGCGGGGCTCTCAAACGTGGCACCAAAGGTAAATTAGTGGTCGGTGACAGGGTGGGGAGGAAAGGTCCAAGCAACTTGGGACCCTAAGGGGTGGAAAGAGGAGCATGGGGTCTCTCAATGGGTGGGGGGAGGCCTTTGGTGGCTGGACACATTGGTCTTGTCCCTGCACTAGGCCCCCATGGCCTTCCCTACCCTGAGATACCTCATGTGCACTTAACAACCCGCACATTCGATTAGCAAATGCGTGGGCAAAAGCAGGGAGTGATTGCATTCAAGTTACGCGATTCACTCCTACGAATTCTTGGGTTACGAATGTAATTGGCAGGCTCCATTACATTTGTAACTTGAGGACTATCTGTACTAAAAGCCAAAACAAACTATAGGAAGATTTTAGTCAGTCTATATCAGGCACGTCAAACTCGCGACATCACGTGACATCGCGTGACGTATCACGACTTTTTCCCCATTGCAGGCAATGGGGTGGGTGCGGTTTCAGCATGATGCATCCGGCTCACGGGCCGGCAGTTTAACATGCCTGGTCTATATTATGTGATGTTTAGACCAATAGTTCTGGTCTGGTATAAAATAACTTTCAATCTTGTGAATATTTTTCCCCCTGTACAGAAGAGAGATATGTGACACTACACATCCTCTTCACGACCTGTTTTCCTTGTTACCTTCTGGGAGGAGGCTCCGTGGTATCCGAAGCAGAACATCCAGATTCAGTCACAGTTTTGTTCCATACAGTATTAACCTTGTGAACTCTAAAGCTTCCTCCTTCCGTTATGTATTCAAGATGGACAGTGATTAATATTTATATGATACTTATATGTAAGGATGTAGGTCTATACATATGTTGTATATAGTATGTTTTAAATGTGTGTTATGTATGTGTACACTTGAAAGCAAGCAACTAAATTTCAGTTTTAATGTGTGCCGTTGTGCCCACAGGAAAAAAAAATGACAATAAAGGTTATCTGAATCTGAACTGATTTCGGGAGGGGGAAGGGTGGTGCCTTTGGGTCATTTTTGACTCTTGGCAACTCCCTGGACAAATCCATACACTTTTCATGGCAACATTTTAGAAATGATTTGTCTTCTTCTTGGGGCTGAGAGAGAATGATGGGCTTTGTGTCTGAGGCAGGACTAGAACTCTCAAGTCTCCTGGTTTCTAGTCTGCCGAGTATAACCACTACACCAAATTGGCTCTCGTTTGAGCATTAGAAGACCTTGTATATTAAAAACATATAAAAACTAAAATATTCTGTGTTAGCAAATGAAGCAATCCCGCCAAGTTGATGGGCAACATAAAATTTAATTTTATTTAGATATGACTATTCAAACCAAATTCAGCAACACATGTTTTAGGCACATTCTTCCTACACTAGTCAGAGAAGAAACTTACGGCAATGAGTGGACGTTTCCGTTTCTTGACAGCATGAATTGGTGATTCGAAGTCACAGTCACTAATCTAAGAAAGAATGAATAAGTGAACATCCATGAAGAAGTCTCTGAGAGGAATATTTGATTTACTTAAAATAGCTTAAGTGTAGCTAAATTACTCACATCTGAAGTTCTCAACATTTTTGTTTTTTTCTTTTTTTTGTTGAGAGAAGAAAGTTCTTCACCTTCACTGCTGTCTCCTACATTGAAGAATTAATAACAAGAACCTGAATTTTTCAGCATACAATGAACTTCTTTAGACACAAAAAAATATATACATTTCCATTTTAAAAAAATAAGTAAGGCAATTTCTTGTTTGCCAGAAATTCTCTATCAACACAAAGTCCAGGCTAGTTAAGATGAAACTGAAGCTTAAGTTACAACAATATTTCCCATCATGGGAACAAATTAGAAAGATGGGAAAGCATTAGTAAACCAGCTTTACTTATTGCACCTGGATATGACTGCTCTTCACATAAAACTAGCCCTCTAGAACAAAATAGCATATTCAACTGAGTTTCTGTATTTTGTTTCTCATCTATCTTCCCTAATCAAGTGCATTATTCTTTATTTTGAGGAGGAAATAAAAACATACCAACAGTTCAGTCTGATGTAATATTTCAAAGGAGCAAATCAAATTTTGGTTATCAATCTTAGGACAGCTTTAAAATATTTCCAAGATTCATTATTTTACTTATAGATGCTTTTGTGTACATTTAAATGTACAAACCCAGCAACTGTACAGTCAGGAAATCTGCAGTAGTAAATATAAGGATCTTCTCACATAAAGAAGATGTGCCATTGGAAATTAGGATCACTTTAGCCAACATAACAGTTATAAGTTTATCATATAGTGATTACATTTGCTACAAGCTGATCTTTAGCTGCATTACAGAGCATCTAAAAGGCTAGGCAGATGCTGAGCTGAAAACAGAATAAAGTAATGAGAACTATTCAACACCCCCAAAGCCCTCAGTCACTGGTTTTGTTATGCCTCCTAAAGTGTGCAGGTGCTCAAGGATATAGCTGCGTCATTGTTCTTACACACACAATCATGCACTTGAAATCTCAGCTTCCGCAGAAAGCCTGTTAAAATAATTTAGGTCTTCATTTTTGGTCTTACCAGGTTCATGGGATGGAAGATCCTCTACTCCAAAAGCTGATTTTGCCAAGACTTTAACTATGCTGGTGTTTGCTTTTCTTGAAACTCTCATATGTGAGCTTTCTTGATTATTTCTAGAGCAAGAACCACGAGAACTTCTAATATGTATCATTTGTCCACCTGTGGGTGTGGAACACACAGTTTTTACATGGTTTGGTGACTGATAGAATCTCTGAGTTGCTGGTGTGAAAGGAGATGCCAAAGAAATAGCAGGGTCAATCGCTGCCAGACCAGGATTGTGGTTTCGCAAGTTTAATGGTGTAGAAGATTTAGTCACATTAAAACATTCATTACTGGTATATTTATTTACCAAGCTACTATTTGAGAAAGAGGTTTCAACCCTATTGGAATGACCAGGTGCAGAGCTCCCCTTATTTTTCATGGAGTTCATTTGCTCTAAGGCATCATCTTCTGACTCTTGAAAAGAAAATCCAAGATCAAAGTTAACAGAGAACAAATCCTCAGAAGCATCATATAGCTGCTCATAATCATGGGGATTTGCTTTGCTTCCATGATCAAGATCACCAGAGACTTCTGCTTTATCTCTACGTGGCGTCAATGATGTTATGGGATTTGTATTGCAAACAGAAACAAGTTGGTCAGAAAAATGCCATTCAGGGGTTCTTGCTTTGTTACTCTGCGTGTTAGCTTGACCACACAAGCCAGGTAATTCTGAAGGTGCCTCCATTTTTTCAACTGATGGATGACTATTCTGTCCATGATTTCCCAATAAATGTATAGAACAATCTTCCTCAGGGTTTACATTTCGTCCTAATTGTTCGCATGTTTTTTCACAGCTTTTACCACTATCCCTTTTCAGAGAATCCAATGCTGGTCTATCGTTTACTTTTGACAGTTTCTCCCCTTGAATTCCATTCTGTTCTTCAGTTTCAACTTCAAAAATGTCATCCCAGCTAAGATCATTTATACTGCTAATGAAGGTATCTGGAATATTATTCGTTTCCAAAGGATAGGTATCCACTGAACACAATTTACCGTTGTTTAAGAGTTCACAGCTCTTCTGAGGGGAAATGGACACATTCTTGAAACATACACTTTCCTCTGGAATATTGTCTTTAGACTTGCTGGAAACACATTGCTGTAATGAATCAAGCTCCATGCCTTCATTCACCCTCTTTTCCTCAGAAGCAAACCATTCATCCAGAGATGGTGGGGACTGTGACAGAAGTCTTGCTACATTCATCTGGATGTCTTTTCCCCAAGAAAGATTCTCATCAGCATTTGTTTCAGAAGTTCTAAACAAATCAATCTCTGGCACTGGGAGATAAAATAAAGATGAAAGATACGAATCATCTGCAAAACAGCCATAGCCAGAATCCACGCACTGTCCATTTTGTACACACTTTTCAGGAGCAGGATGAATTATTTTTGTTATAGCCTTTTCAGGATTAACACAAGTCCTTCCTTGAATACTTGTGTTGAGGGCTGCATCCATATTTTCTTGATTCTCATCTGCCAAACATTTCTGTCCTGTAGTTTCAAGAAACGGTGATAGGCTTGTTGAGAAGCAAGCTGAAATGCTGCCATCCTTTTTAGCATGAACTGCAGTTTCTACATCAATCGCCTGAGGTCTTTTCGAGGATTTAACATTGGCCACTTTAAACAGCGACATGCATTCTGCATCAAATTTTTGTAAGGAATATTTTTCTTTTGCTGTAGCTGCTGCTTTTTTTCTAGATGATATTTTTTCAAGAGTCACGGTCTCACATCTTTTGCTGATCTGAACGTTTGATGCATGAACATCTTCCCAATGAAGATAAGGTTGGATTGCCAGCTCATAAGCGCACTCTCCCTAGTTAAGATAATAAAGAGAAAAAAAACACACTTTATTTCTGAAATTTACACAGTTACATTCTTTACCTTCTGCATTATTGGCATTCACTAAGTTGCTGTCAGTTTACAGAATGGAATTTGATAGAAAAGAGGAAGTCTGTGGTATATTCAATGAACCCACAATCATTTTAGGTAAATGATTTGAAATTCAAGGCCAATGCTGTCAACTTGAGCACACTGATTTGCCTCTTCTTTTTGAATGTCACAAATCAGAATAGAAAGGGAGAAGTTGCATCACTTTAATAAAAGTACATTTAGTCCTTGAGTTACGACTATAATGGAGCCTGCTCATTAAGGTAAGTCATAAGGGTCTTATCCAGCCAACCATGACTTATCCAGCCATGGATGAGACTTCCAAAAATTAGTTACAGAGATTTCAAATAGGCAGGAAATTATAACAGTGGGAGACTTTTAGTATATCAATATTTTGGAGATAAACTTTGCCCAGCTTGGACCTTCAGAAAAATTCCAAACATGCTCACAACTTTCTGTTTTAGAAGCTAAAAGAAATTTTAACTGGATCAGATACTCTTTGATTTAATTTTAACCAATAGGAAGGACTTAACTGTACTATTACCACATTCTCATAATACTTTCAGCTCTCAGTATGCAATTAACATCAAAAAGAACTTTAGGATTCCTAAATGCACATAAGTTAACAAATCTGATAAAGTTATAAAAAAGCAACTCTCTGGAAGAGGAAGGTGAAATACTTAAATTTCACATCAATTAGCATGACCCCAGAGAGCATGCTGAGAGTCGGATGACATATGCACAAAAATGTGAAATAACAGCTGCCAGTTGTTCAACTGATGTTGCCTTCATATTCATCGAGTTCTTCCCAAGAACCTAGGAAGTCATATTGTATCAACATAGTATATGTGTGGATCCAAGCTGTGTGGTCTTTTGTAACAGATGGAAATTTTCTAAATTATTTTCTAAATTATTATTATTCTCAATAATCAATAATCCATCCATCTAAATTCCATGGTAGTCTCACATCCAGCTACTAACTAGAATAAAACCTGCTTAGTTTTTTGAACCCAGACAAAGCCAATTAGGTGTTGCCACCTCCTGAATTAGACTGACACGTTTTATTTTCTTAACAACTTAAGTAACAACTTAATGATCCATGGCAAGATCATCCCTACATTTTTTGGATTGCAGTACTTTATTTAAAAAAAAACCTTTTTAGAAGGCTTTATGCTTATTTTCCAAAATAGTTAAAAAAACAGATCATGTAAACGTCACAGCCCCCTCCATCAGCTTGCAAATTATGTAAGTTTTTTCCGTCTCTTCATTTAGTTGGACATTTAAATAATGATGGTGATTTTAATTAGTCATCAATGAAATATGTGTCCGCTAGAAAATGGAAAGCTGCTTAGTTTCTGACAGTTTAATTTCCATTACTGAGTTAACTATATATATTCCCTATGAGTGAATCACAATGAATGAATCACGATATATGAATCATACAATGAATACCACATAATGAAAGGCAGTGTATGTTCATGTTCAAAATCAGTTATCTCAAATTTTCTACAGAGTATGTATTAATCTGAGCTGCTGGAGATATAATAAGATGAGGGCCTGACATTTTGTATTATCGAGCTTTAAATCAAGAAATATGGGAACATGAGAATAGGGGAGATCAAAAGTACAATATACAGCAAGACACATTAGAAGTATAATCCATAATTCATTTTTAGGGGTGCTGCACAAAACATGCAATGAAACACATGCCTAAGGTTTATAGAACCATAGAAGAAGGAAGTTGGGAAGGAGTGATCATCATTCTCTTCATTACAGGAATCCAAATTCTGTAAGGTATCTGTCTAGTTTCTATTCCAACACATCCAATAAAGCAGGGGTCTCCAACCTATAGTCCATGGCCCGGGACTGGGCCATGGGCTATTGGCAGTGGGCCGCAAAAACAGCTGGCAGGTGCGTGCACGCATGGGTGCACATTTCCCCCCACTCCGCTAGCACCCGTGGCACTGTTGGCGCATGTGCACGGGCACAAATGGGAATGCCAGTGCGGGGCGGGTGTCCACAGCCCATTTGCACATGCACCACTAGCCCAGGCGGTTTGCGTGGCCATTTGTGCATGTGCCGTGCCAGTGTGTGTGGTCCCGTGCGCATGCATGCGCATGAGAACCAATTTCGAAGGTGCTCTCCTTCCCTCTGGTCCTCGAGCCCGGAAAGGTTGGAGACCTCTGCAATAAAGGGTCTCTCAAAGTAATTAGTTCTACTATCGAAACTGCTCTTAGATTTTTTCCTAACATTTAGCTGGGAGGTGCCCCCTATAGCTATATATCATTCTAGAACCTTCACTTGAGTGTAAGAGAAAACAGAGATGTCATCCTCTGACTGAAGCTCCTGCACGCACCTGAAGAGTTATAGGTCCTCTCCACAAGGTTACCTCTACCCAGTTCCCTCATTTTTCCATAAGACTTAGTTCTAATCCTTTGATCATTCTCACTGACCTTTTTATCTGCTTGTTTGTCTGAATTCTTCTTAAAGCCTGGTGCCCTGGACACAGTACATGAGGTCAGGTCTGACTAATGTAGAACAGAATGAACTATTAGATCCCTGATTTGGATCTATTGGTACAGTCTAATACCGTATTGATCTACTACTTAGATTGGGTTCAGCTACAATTTTTACATGCATGGATTTTCATACATTCTCAAGCCAGATATCCTCTGTCGTATTTCTAGATTTATTTTGCATTAATAACGTTGCCTTTAACAACTCCACTAAATTTCACTCTAGTACTTTCAGTGTACTTCTGCGACCTAACTCTGTCTATTAAAACAATAGGTATTTTGAGTTTTGCATCAGCTATAAATTTTATAAGTGTTGTTCCCCAAGCCATCATGAAAATTGTTAAAGAGTACCAGTTACAGGACAAAATACTAAGTACACCACATCCTCACTCTAGTTTGATAAAGAATTGGTAATTTTCACTATGCTACCAGAAATAAATCTTTGACAAGGCCTAATACTTATCGTATCTGCTGTTATCTATGAAACCCCGAAAAGGTTAGGTTTCCCCCATTGCACTGGCAGCACTTCTACTGTTAAATTTGCAGAGATTCAGACCCAATATTGTTGGATCTATCTGACTAAAGGAAAAAAATAGCCACAAACCAAAGATTCATTCAGAGCTATTACTTTTTTTTTGTTATTTTTATGATTGCTGCTGTAATAATGTAATAGTAGTTCACACTCCTGGACATTCTGTAGTACCTTTTGGAGATTAACTGTGAAACCTTACACAGCTCTATTTTCTTTTTTTTTTAAAACAATATTGTGCCTGATTTAACAACTATAATTCAGCTTAAACATTTCCAGAGAGAAAGTAAACTATGTTCTAACCCATACCTTTATTATGTTCTTTTTCCTAAGGATCAGGAAATGACCAGGAAGGAACAGTTACCTTGTGGGCAGAAGCTTCCTAGCTGAGGGGACATGGAAGTGCATCTCCAGTTCTATACAGAGTACTAGAAGCTGCATGCTAAAGACCATCACAAAACTTAACCAGCACTGGAGGTTTTTAAGAAGAGATTGGACAACCATTTGTCTGAAATGGTATAGGGTTTCCTGCTTGAGCAGGGGGCTGGACTAGAAGACCTCCAAGGTCCCTTCCGACTCTGTTATTCTGTTAACTAAAAATCAGAACATTGGCAAATGGAAAATAATAAAAGTGGACAGAGGAACAAAAGAAAGGTCTAACAATTTGGACAAAAATATATTAGAGGTGTCTTTTGTTCAAGGTACTTTCCTAAATTTTTCTCCTAAAGAAAACATATGCTTTCCTGAAGTTTACATATTTAAAGAATTGCTTCTTTCTTCCTTTTTCTTCTTCTTCTTTTTGGTATGTTTGTTTATTGTCATTGTCTTGAAGTCCTAATTGCATTATAGTTTTGGTAACACTGAAATCCAAAAAGTATGGAGGTGTTGTTTTTTTAGGAAACTCTTTTCCCTACTCTCATCCACAATATAATTACCAAACTAGTTAAAAGTCAATGAATAACTTTATGAGTTATCTGACAAGTTAAACTAATTGCTGATGAAAAAGCTACCTATCTGTAAACTTTATTGCCTAAGCAATGACATCAGGCAAACTAATATGTTTTTAATAGGTTTCTCAACACCTTTTTAAAGAGAGGGCATAATCTTCTTTGGTGTATTGTGTTGAATAAAAGACACAAAGGAAAACACAGAATAGTGACATGCTTTGGGGGTATTCTCTATTCCAGAATCCCATGTCACAGCCCAATAAAATGCATGTGGGAGCTTAGAAAGGAGATAAGGCTCTGCAGAATAGAAAAGCATTTTACTCACCTCTTCATGTCTCATTTGCTCTATCATGTCCATGACACTAATGAAGTGGAAGCAACGATCAGAGTGATCCACCAGATAGGTAGGGAAAGGCCGGTTCTGCCAGACTGCCCATTCTGTCAGTGATAGTTCATGAACTTCTTTAGTTTCCAATTCCTAAGATTTCAAAACACAAAGAAAATAGAATGCTACCAATGCTGGTCACAGCTTGGGCTTCTCAAAAGAATAATCCAAAATAAAGATAAAGTTAGCTTAGAACTGAGGAGTCATGATGGCGGTTAGAATGCAGTATTGCAGGCTAAGTCACTGCTCACTGCCAGGAGTTCGATCCTGATGGGCTCAAGGTTAACTCAGCCTTCCATCCTTCTAAGGTCAGGAAAATGAGAACCCAGATTGTTGGGGGCAATATGATGACTCTGTAAACCGCTTAGAGGGCTGAAAGCACCGTGAAGAGGTATATAAGTCTAAGTGCTATTGCTATTAGAAAAAAAATGTTTACCTTTATTTATGAGAAAAATGTGGTTTTTTCATACAATAAACAAGCATTTTATTTTTAGCACCACTTTACTAGTTAACAAACTGAGAATGAAACATTTGTTTCTCATATTTCACAATATTTCTAATTTTACACATATAAATCACAGCATTAGTTTATTTACTTATAATAGCCGTATAATTCCTTCCTGTTTTGTGCCTTTCAGTAGGTCTTGATTCCTAATTCCTGCAGTTTCCTTGGCAAGATTTTTGAAAGTGGCTGGCTGCTTTTTTTCTGAGAGAATGACTGGCCCAAAGTCAACCAGCTGGTTTCATGCTTAAGGTGAGAGTAGAACTCATAGTAATATGACCTGCTGTCTTAACCACTATAATAAATTGCTCTGAATTCTTTCATTAGCCTATCACAAAAAACAGTGCATTAGTAGGAAATGCTGATTTTTTAAGATGGAAATCAGTATTTATTGTAGAGATCTACAATGGAACATCCATATGTTTTTACAGACACTTTGATCCTTCATAACACTCCCTTGTGTAAATTCAAATTTAATTCTTTTTCAAGATGAATATCTATACAAACTTTCCCCAATAAGTGTACTTCAAAGATTTAGGGCTTCAAGGATTCTTAGCAATGACCATGCTGGCTGTGCATTCTAAGAGTTGAAGACCATATAAAATGGAGAACATTCAAATGAAAGAAGGATCAGACATAATCTTTTAAAGGTCATGTCTGATGTAAGTGATTGCCAAGGTCCTATATTTATTTTGTATTAAGTATCTGGCATTTTCTCCAATAATTTGAAGTTATATTTGAATATAATTGTTAAAGAAGAAAGTCTTGAAGACATGTATATCTTCTCTATATTTATATCAAAACATATATGTTACTGCTGACAACAGCTCAAGACATTTTTCTTCAGGCTTAATTACTTTTTTCATGATCTTCAGCCAGACCACATTAAATTAACCTGAAGTATATGTTTTAACTTACTGTTCTTGTATCTTTGCATTCTAATGTTACAAAGTGACTCCGTGGTATTATTGGCTTTTTTATTCCTTCACCAGCTTTTATTTTATATAGTCTATCCCATTTTTCATATTCCTCGGTTGTAAGACACCAGCTTTCAGTTGGACTGGCTTGCTTTGTACCTGGAAAGTATTTGGAGATAAGAAGAGGAAGGAAATTAGCATATTAGTATATACTTAGTATATGTGTGTGTGTATGTGTGTGTATACATACATATAATTTATATAAATTTATATATGTATTCCAATTCTCTCAATGCCCAGTGCATCACTTGCCAGAAACCTTTTTTAGATACTATGGTGCTTAAAAGTTATTGAATCCTTTTGAATATCAATATTTCTGCATAACTATGCAGAAGCTATATCTTGTGCGTGGCAAAAGTATGCATACTTTTGCTTTCAGTACTTTGGACAGCAATAATGGCGACTAAGCATTTCCAAAGATCAGTCTTGCAAATCAGCTTGGAGGAATTTTAGCCCAGCTTCTGCTGACGGATGTTGGTGGATTTGCCCACTTCATCTCCTTCCACTTTGTAATCTATTTCTGCAGGATTAAGGTCAGGAGTTTGACTTGGCCATCGCAAAACATTATCTTTTCTCTGCTTTAACCATAGTTTGGTTATTTGTTTTGGGTCGTTGTCTTGCTGCAGGTCCCATTTTCTCTTGAGCTTCAGTTCAGAGACCTTGAATATTTTCTTTGGGAGTTTGTTGCTACAATTCAGAATTCCATCAATGATGGCAAACAATCCTGGTCCAGAGGCAGCAAAGCAGGCCCAGACCAGGATTCTGCCATCATCATGTTTTACACGAACACGTGTAAGTTTCTTGGACTGGAATGCAGTGTTGGCCTTTTGCCAAACATAACACTTTTCATTAAGACAAAAAATTATATTTTGGTCTCATCTGTCTAGAGAACATTCTTCCAATAGCCAGATGGTTTACTCAAGTGGTCTTTCACAAACGGTGCATGGGCAGCAATACTCCTATTGGAGAGTTGTGGTTTTCTCCTTGCAACTCTGCCATGCACATCATTATTGTTCAGTGTTCTCCTGATGGTGGCCTCATGAACCCTGGTATTTGGCAATGCAAGAGAAGCCATTAGGGCCTTACACAGTACCCTGGGATTCTTTGAGAACTCCTGGAGTATTACACATGTTGCTGATGGTGTGATCTTGATTTGTGGACTGGGTGGAGTACAAACATTTTGGAAATAGTTTGGTAACCTTTTCTATCTGGTGAGCATCAGCAACTATTTTTGGACGTTTTCAGGAAACCCCTTTGTTTGAGCCATGGCTTTGAGCAATGACGCTTCCACATATCTGTGTTGTGAAGTTCAGATTTCAGCAGTGAACAACCAGAATTCTGTTCTTTAAATAATTAACATCCCACTGATTGAAACAACTGACTCTAATCTCCCCTTCAAATGAACTGATAATTCTAGAGGTGCACATTTGCCACACACAAGTATCAGGCTTTTGATCATTTTTTTCAATAAAGAAATAAGTATAATGTTTTTGACTCATTTGTTTAATTAGGTCCTTGTTTTAGGACTTTTAGGGAGAATAGATCATGTTTTAGGTTATATTTATACAGAAATATCAAGAATTCAAGTGTTCACAAATGGTGTTTTAGCACCATTGCACTTATAGTCCACATTCAGATTATTACCCAGGTATACAGGGTATATTCCATGACGGAACCTGTGCGGGAGAACTGTGAACTGTTACAATCATATTCTCTCTTTCTTCATGTCTTTGGTTGGTTATATACCACTTTACAATGCCTTGGTAAGGCCACACTTGGAATACTGCATCCAGTTTTGGTCACCACGATGTAAAAAAGATGTTGAGACTCTAGAAAGAGTGCAGAGAAGGGCAACAAAGATGATTAGGGGACTGGAGGCTAAAGCATATCAGGAACGTTTGCTGGAATTGGGTATGTCTAGTTTAATGAAAAGGACTAGGGGTGACATGATAGCAGTATTCCAATATCTCAGGGGTTGCCACAAAGAAGAGGGAGTCAAGAAGAGGGCAGGACAAGAAGTAATGGATGGAAACTAGTCAAGGAGAGAAGCAACCTGGAACTGAGGAGAAACTTCCTGACAGTTAGAACAATTAACCAGTGGAAC
This sequence comes from Azemiops feae, assembly GCA_023970755.1. Classification (NCBI taxonomy): domain Eukaryota; kingdom Metazoa; phylum Chordata; class Lepidosauria; order Squamata; family Viperidae; genus Azemiops; species Azemiops feae. The sequence continues at coordinate 287,712 of JALGBA010000810.1, forward strand.
AACCTGCCTCCAGAAGCGGTGAATGCTCCAATACTGGAAGTTTTTAAGAAGAGACTGGACAGCCACATGTCCGAAATGGTATAGGGTTTCCTGCCTGAGCAGGGGGTTGGACTCGATGACCTCCAAGGTCCCTTCCAATAATTATTATTATTATATAGCAACATCAATTGGTTGGGGTTTCTTCGTTTGCTATGGAAGACTCCCTAGAAAAAAGCTGAGTGACTGAAGTAAGTTTTATTACTTGACCATTTGCTATAAGCACCCACACTAAATAAATTTTTCAAAGCACTTTCTACTGTATGATTTAAAAAAAAAAAATTTGTATTTTTCTTCTCACAAGCTCTAAAAAAAATCACTATGAAAAAGCAACAGCTGCTTTTATCTTCATAGCCAATTTAGCCATAAGCAGGTCTTTTAAATAATGGTGTTCTGGTATAAAATTTGCACTGAAAACCAGACAAACAAATGAATCTGATTCAGTCTATAAACTGTTAGGTCTAATGAGCAGTGGAAGCAGTACCATAGGGCTATGCATGCTTTGAAATAATTTAGAAGTAGTACTTTGGACCTTACATGAACACAGTGTCTGTGTGCTATTCATTAAAAGAGGCATCTTTTTTAAAAAGCTTGTGTTTGAGCCTGAAAAAAGATGTTGCTCATTTATGAGTCTGATTTAAGCTGCTGTAGCTTTTCTCAGGCTTACATGGAGTCCGAGAAAAGATGTGCTCACTCAATTTTTCCAAACTACATTTCAAAATAATTTTTGAAGGGTACATAGTTCTATTTTATTATACTCATTCACATTCATGGAAAATTATATGCATATAATTACACATACGCACACACACACAAAATTAGAGAATTATTAGAGATTGCTGAAACGAGTGATGATTCACGCTCCAAGGACATGAAGTGGTATTACTTCCTCTGTTGCTATTTTTTCTCTCTCCAAAAATAAGATGTCTTGTAGATTTTGCACATAACATAAGCTGTTATTCATGCATAACCCAAAAACTGTTTTCTTGCAGTTCTAACATTTTACTTTATTTATTAAATTTATATGCCACCCATCTCATTGAAACAGCAACACTGGGTGACTTACAATATCATAAAAAGTAGAAATGTACTAGAAAGCAATTAAAATGGGAAAATTTGAATAGAAAAGCTAAAACCTAGACGATGGATGACCTGGGGATCTTCTCTACCTGGTCAGCCACCCCCAACATAACAGGTCCCTGTCAGGGCCCCAAGCCAAATGGCAGAGATATGTTTTTAGGCTTTTCTGGGAAAGCCCAGGAGTATGGACCTTGTTTCCAATGGGAGAATATTCACGAGAGCAGAGACTACAGTAGACTTCACTAGCCAAAATTCTTTCTCTGATGGGATCTGAAATAGGCCCTTTCCACTGGAATGAGTGGGGCGGGCTAGTTCCTCAAATTTTCTGGACCCATGCCATTAAGGGCTTTATATGTAATGACCAAAAGCTTGAAATGGACCCAGTAGCAAACTGGCAGCCAGTGCAATTCATGTAAAAACAGTGTCACATGTGACACCTGAGGGGCCTCCAGAACTGTCTGCACCACTGCATTCTGTTATCAGTTATGTCTATGGAGATTCTCAGTCATCCAGGTCATAGTTATCCGAAAAGAAGACAGAAGGCTTAACACTTTACAGAAAACCCCCACACACGGATCAGTATTTACATTTTGATTCTCACCACCCACTGTAGCACAAAATGGGAATTATCAGAACCCTACACCACTGAGCTGAAGGTCTGCCTACCAGCAAAGATGGTAAAGAAAAAGAACTAAAACACATCAAGGAAGCCCTCAGAACTTGTGGCTATCCCAAGTGGCCCTTCATCAAATCAAAAAGACCCAGCAGAAGCTCCTCCATAACAGACAAAGAAGAAAAAAATAAAAAAGCAACGTTGTCATTCCATACATTGCAGGAATATAGGAAAAGCTCAGGAGGATCTTCAGACAACACAACATATGTGCACACTTCAAATCCACAAATACACTAAGGCAGAAGCTTGTCCACCCCAAGGATAAAACACCTAGACACAAACTGAGCCACATGGTATATGCAGCACAATGCAGTGAGCCATGTGCAGATTTGTACATTGGGGAAACAAAAAACAATCACTTCATAAACGCATGGCACAACATAGGAGAACAAACCCATCAGGACAAGATTCAGCAGTCTATCTGCATTTAAAAGACAAAGGTCACTCTTTCAAAGACAGTAAAGTCCACATTTTGGACAGAGAGGACCGCTAGTTTGAAAGAGGAGTCAAAGAGGCCATCTATGTCAAAACTGAACAGCCCTCTCTCAACAGAGGGGGAGGGATATGACATCTATCTCCAGTCTACAACACAGTCCTTTCAGCAGTTCCAAGAAGGCTCCACACCCATTTGCACTCAGGTGACCCTGGAGACACAGACAAATCTCCAGGTGGCCTCAACCACTCTCTAAAAGAATGCAAATGATCAGCTGTCTGCAAGGAGTATAAATCCTTCCATTCCCCGCCATTCAGTCAGAGCTGAAGAAGCTTCTTGGATGAGAAGCATAATGTCTTCAAAGAAAAACAAGAAAGTCCAGTTGCTTCATGAAAAAGCACCTTTGGGATGTACCAGTTGTGGTTTCCCAGTATTCTTCAAGAGAACTCCATGCAGTGCATGCTCAGTAATCCAAGAAGTGTGTGTGTGAGAGAGAGGGTGGGGGAGAGGGAGACAGACAGACAAATAGACACCAGGGCATTTTCTTCACAGGAATTCCCAGTAACAATTTCTGATCAGATGGTATTTGAAAATCTTTATAGTTCTGATCTATCTCTAAAATAGATACTAAATCCTATATGTGCAGAATGAATACCTGGTACACCACCCAAATTTCTCTTCACTGGCCATGTAGGCTGATGCTACTGGGAGGTATAGTTCAGCAACACATGGAAAGCAACAAGGCCGCCTCTGCTATATCCAAAGGCATTAAGATAAACATTTATGTAATAAACACATTTTTCCCACTGGCATGTCTTCATTATCAAGTGCAGTAAATTTCTGACTGACATAAACAATAGGATTACTATCACTGCCTTGCCTTGCTCAGAAACATTTCTGGGCTATCTGATTGCTTTCTTAAATTGGCTAGATCAGGGGTAGGCAACCTTGGCTCTTTTATGACTCGTGGACTTCAACTCCCAGAATTCTGGGAGTTGAAGTCCACGAGTCATAAAAGAGCCAAGATTGCCTACCCCTGGGCTAGATGGATAAATTTAGACTAACTCAAGCTCACCTCAGCTACTGGTAAATACATACAAACAGTTTTCTTCATCATACAAATATTAATACCAAGCAATTTTGGCACAGAACTAGACAGAAGATAATATTTGCTTAAGGGATTTTTTTTAAAAGATCAAAAGATACAGTCATCATAGACAAATAGAGATAAACCACATTTACACATGGTTCAAGAGACAATAAAAAAGCTAACAAAGAAACTAAAAGGCCAGAATATATGCTGGCCAGCAACCAGCACCCAAAAAAGCAGGGATTAATACCAGACAAATAATGAAGCAGAAAAATAATACCCTAATGACAATACCCCTTATCAAGGAATTACCAAAGAAAAAAGCACATCGCCACTAACATTGGCATGGCAAGCTACTGTAGTGAAGAGACCAAGGTTGAAAATTTCCATTTGGTGAGATGTGCCATGCAACAATTTCACAAAGATGGGAATTATGCTTTGATACCTGTCACAAAAAATCAGTAAAACGTAACATCCCAAGGTATTCACCAAGCTTTCTAATTCAACAGCACCATGCCACTCTTGGCTAGCTTAAAAATGATATATTATTTTATTTAATACATATGGCTAATATTTATGGCCTATCATTCTGCAAGAATTTTCAATTAATTATAATTCAGAATACAGCTGGAAGGGGACCTTGGAGGTCTTCTAGTCCAGCCCCCTGTTCAAGCAGAAGACCCTATACCATTTCAGACAAATGACTGTCCAGTCTCTTATTAAAAGCCTCCAGTGATGAAGCATCCAGAACTTCTGAAGGCAAGCTGTTCCACTGGTTAATTGTTCTTGCTGTTAGGATGTTTCTCCTTAATTCTAGGTTCTTCTCTCCTTGATTAGTTTCTATCCATTGTTTCTTCTCCTGCCCTCTGGTACTTTGAAAAGTTGACCCCCTCTTCTTTGTGGCAACCCCTCAAATACTGGAATACTGCTATCATGTCACTCCTAGTACTTCTTTTCTCTAGACTAGCCAACCTTTGCAAAATTATCTAAATAAATAGCCATCAGAGTATTTTTGGCAATGAATCTTGTTGACTATACGAAGTATGAAAGAACTCTAGGTCTTGTTGACCATAAATCTGCCAATCGGTTACATGGGCAACCTTCCTGTACCTTGTGTGAAAGACAGTTTTTGTTTGTGTGGCAACTCCAACTCAGCAGATATCCTCTCTTACCTGCACTGGCAAAACTGAGAAAAACTTTTCGCCCCAAAACAAGGCCTTTCTTCTCCTTTGAGTGGGCTGTGGAAATGTCTTGCTCTTTCTCTGGAGGTGTAATCAACATACGGTGCATTTTGGGGTTTAGGCCTTCTGGAATCATACGTGGGCTGTGCTGGTACAAATGGAGGCCTTTATTTTTAGAAAGAGTTTTCAGAAGACTTTTTCTGTTGGATTGGCTTTGATTGTAAATCTACACAAAGGAGAGAAAAATTTGGTACTTTTTTTGTAGTAAAACGTTTTATCTGTTCCTAGTTTACTTATTCACAAATATGATTTACACTAAAGCAGGCTTGTAAGTCTAGTTTATTATAATCCTTCTGCGTATCAGCTCATTATTAACCAATTTGCTGTTTTCCACATGCAAACAAATGCCTACAGAATATCATATTTTTCAATTTATAGTGATTTGATGACATTTTTAAAACTTATATGATAAGTCAGAACTTATTTGAAGAACTCAGATTATGTTCTCTGACTATTACTCCATGTCTAATAATGTTCAGGTGAAGATTTTTAATATTTACTTACTGAATTTATATAGATATAGGAAAGCAAAGTGTTGGCACAGTCAATATTCTTAATAAAACCCATGTTAACATTTTACTAAATGGCCTTCTAATGCACTATCCCTTAAAATGTTCTGTAATGTATGCAATTATAAAGGATTAAACCATGACCAGGAACTCCATAAAGCTTATTGACTGAAGAAACATAATGCAAAAAGAAGGTATCATTAATGTAAGGTAGTCAGGATTTATTGGAGCAGAACAAAAGAGCAGCAACATAATTGTGACTCCACCAACATGTTGTTAAAGATCATGCTGTCCACAATTACTCTAACTTCAATTCTTAGTTTCAGAAGTCTGATAGCAATGTTCTTAATTTATATACTTCTCTTTATTCTTACCTAAAGAAAAGAAACATCAAATCTCTTCTCCCCACATTTACTGAACTAATATTGTTAAAATAAATAATATTCCTTCTGGTAATTTATTTTTATCCTATCTTTATTATTTTTATACATAACTCAAGGTGGCAAACATACCTAATAGTCCTTTCCCCTTCTATTTTTCCCATAACAACAACCCTGTGTGTTGGGTTGTGAGAGGGAGTGATTGGCCCAAAGTCACCCAGTCAGCTTTTGTGCCTAAAGCAGGACTGGAACTCAGAGTCTCCCGGTTTCTAGCTTGGTGCCTTAATCGCTAGATCAATGGAAACAGGTTTTCTGGATATAATCCTAAGTGCCTCTAGCAACAACCCCTGTCCCACGTCCTTCTGAACATACTACTGCAACCATCACCACTCCTGCAGTGCCAGGATCTGCTAGTTCAGCTCTTACTTCCTTTCAACTTTATTTGGTGGCAAGACCTAGGATCTGAATGAAGTTTTTGGAAACATTCAGAACACTAAAATCCCTGTGCCTAGAATTTGTTAGGCAAAACAAACTTGGATTTGGAGTCTCATCTTACTCGCTCTTCCCTTCCTTCAGAAAGAATGACAACAATGCGCCCTTGCCGTTTGCGTCCAGTTCGGCCCATTCGCTGCACAAGACGAATGGGACTTTTTTGAGCATCAAAACAAACGATGAGGTCCACTTCTCCAATATCCAAGCCTTCTTCTCCTACACATGTGGAGACCAATGTGTTGTAGCCGCCCTCCCGGAAACACTTCACTACCTAAAGGAAAATATAAACAAGCTTTAGCTTGATTCTGGCAGTTCTTAAGAAAACAAATCCACATAGCAAGGAAATATTATGAGATCAGTAGATGTCATAGAAGTTGGAATATGCATGAGATACAGAGAAATGAGGATTATGTACCTCTCAAAGTAGAGGAAGCTATTGAAACTAGCACTAAGTTACATGGAACAATTGAGGGTTTTTTTTTTAGATAATAACCTTATGTAAACAGATAGGGTCAGTTTAAATTGTTCAACTGTTCAGTAAATTTAGGAACTTTATCAATTACTATACTGCTCTATTATAAAACATTTTCTTTTCTACACAATGCATTAGTAATTGATAGTAAGCACAATCACAAAGATCCGAAGGAAGGACAGATATAATGTACACATTTACTTCTCTCACTCTATCTATGCCATTTTCTTAACCAAGTGAAAGTAGTTATAGTGTTGGAATGTCATGTGAACTCTCTAACCCAGTTGAAGACAGGGATAGATGGGCTAATTTTATCCCAAGAAGTCTCACAATAACTTTAACTAACTTGATGAACCATATTGTGCACAGTTGAGAAGCTTAATGAAGCAATAAATACTTCCCCTGCTGCTGAATCAGAGACAGACTCAGAGAGGACCCCCATAAAATGACCTTGGCTGGGAATTGTCTTATTTTTAGTTCTCGGTACCTACATTGAGAATGAGGACAGAAAACAGGCAGAAAATGTTGAGAGCGAATAAGGCTCTCGTGATTCTCTAAGGCAGAGGTCTCCAACCTTTCCGGACTCAAGGACCAGAGGGAAGGAGAGCAGCTTCAAAACTGATGTGCGTGCGTGCATGCGCGCGCATGGGGCCACACACACTGGCATGGCACTAGCAGCCCCACTGCTGCCGTGTGCATGCACGAACAGCCACGCACCCCCCACAGCGGTTAGTGGCCTGTTTGTGCATGCGCAAATGGGCCACACAAACTGCCCGGGCTAGCAGTGCATGTGCAAACGGGCCCGCGCTAGCATTCCCTTTCGTGCTGACACACATGCGGAAACAGGGCTGCGGGCGCTAGCGTGAGTAGGGGGGAAACACGCGACCACACATGCGCGCACCAGCCAGCTGTTTCTGCGGCCCACTGGGCTCTAAGGGGTCAAAGATGACTGGAGCACTATGTAATTTTAAACCCGTATTCCATTTGGAGAGGGGTGCTGGAAGGACATGACAGTCACCTGGTTTCTTCTATGGTGATGGAAGAACTTAGAAAGCCAAGTGCATCTCTAGCACTTGGGAACAAGACAAATTCTCAAGGAGCAGCTAATATGTGAAACAAAGCTATGAAATTCTGCTTCTCATTACATCTTTATTTCTATAGGAAGAATAACTACTTTTTCTATTAAAAATAACTAAGAGGGAACAAGTTATTATTTGAAAAACGCAACAATCTGAAAAACACTGAGAGTTCCACAGCCAAATAATGATCCCATGCTTATAACTATAAGCAGGGCAGTTATGTGTTTGTGAGTTTTATTCATTTCAAGTGAATTTAAATTATATGTGATTACAGCAGTGGAACCCTGGTGAAATTAAATTTTATGCAGTGCAGTATAAGTATTGCTATATTATGAACCCATTTTCTTGGCATCATAAATCTGTTTGGGATAATAATTTACAAGTACACTAAGGATAAAATCTGCAGGACAATTTGTATCCCTCCCTCCTCCCATTTCATTACCTCAAGCTGTTCCTTCTGTGTAAAACCCTTTGTGCTTTTGCCTGTAGAATGGCCTACAAAGGTCATGACTCTCACAAGTGGGTAGTGATAGTTAAGCATCTCTGCAATTTCCTGAACACTGTCACGAAAGGAGGAGAAGATCATCACTCTGGTGTCTGCAGGTGTGACTTCAGATGTAGGCTGATCTATGTAATAGAGAAAGCAAACCAATAAACTACACCTCAATGAACACATATGGAGAAATTTGATACAAATTGCCACATGCAGAATCTCCAGTTAATCAATTTCACTGACTAGCATCCTAATCAAGACTAAGCATCACGCTGGTAAAACGGAACTAGTAAAGTTAAAAAAAGTATAAAAACAAAGAGCATTTATTTTTAAAGGATAAATTGTGTCAGACTGAAAACTGCATATACTGGTAAACCAAATATTTAGCCAGAATCTTTGAAATAAGGACAGTATAAAATGAATGGCAAAATATTAAAGAGCAAATAATTCATAATGCTTAAAATTCAAAGTAGAAAACAGTAGGGTATAGAATATAAACCCAACAAAACTGAATGTGTGTAAAACTGAATCAGAGTGTTTAACAATACTATTTGATTTCTTGCAACTTTTTATTAACAGTTGAGTTACATCCTATATGTACCTTGACTTTCTCTCCAGGATCTGAAATGTTGTACAACAACATCTTCTAATTTCTTTAATTTGGGATGACTATAAATGAAAGTCTTCATGTCTTCAGCTCCTGCAAACCCAAATTTTTTAATTTTAGATATAAAAATCTATAGACAGCCTTAACTTTTTTTAAAAAAAAAAATCTCCTCTGTGAAATGTTACCCCTTCAAAATATAATAAAATTGTCTCCTTAATCCAGGGGTCTTCCAACTTGGCCCTCTTATGACTTGTGGACTTCAACTCCCAGAATTCCTCAGCCAGCTTGCCTGGGAGTTGAAGTCCACAAGTCATAAAAGGGCCAAATTGGAAGACTCCTGTCTTAATCCTATTATTAAGGGAAAATCCTGTAAGATTACCAGTTACCTGAAGGACTGTCTTTTTCCAAGAGTCTCTACTCATCCAATTCAATCCAGCAGATTGGGCATGCTGCAGATCCCATCAGTCAAATAGTGTTGAACGATGGGAACTAGAAGATAGGACTACTCTACTGAGACCCCGTTACAGAATATGTTAAGGGCCCTGTTTCTTGGTTTTACTGTTAGCCGGTTAACTATCTTTGTTGCTGTATGTATCTTCTGGATGTTTTTACTGTTTAAAATTGTTTTATAATTTTAGAATTGTAAACATATATGGAGATTCTCAATCATTCAGGTCATGGTTGTCCCAAAGGTGCTTTTCAAAAGGCAACTGGACCTTTTGTTTTTTCCCTTGAAAATATTTCACTTCTCATCCAAGAAACTTCTCCAGTTCTGGTGAATTGTAGAATTCAGTTGTAGAATGTACAACTGAATTGTAAAATATAGTTAGAATTGTAATCTGCCCAGAGTCACCTGGACCAATTGGGCTGTTACAGAAATTTAATGGAAAGAAATAGATATATTGTACAATTAAATATTTATAATTTATTCAAATGTAAATTTGAGATAGAGACCTTCAGTTTGGTATAGTGGTTAAAGTATTAGGCTAGAGACTGGAAGGTTATGAGTTCTAACCCTGCCTTAGGCATAAAGCCAGCTAGATAACTTTGAGGCAGTCACATTCTCTCCCCCCTAGGAAGAAAACAATGGTAAACAACTTCCAAAAATGTTGACAAGACAACTGATGGGGGGAGAAATTTGTTAAAATAAATAAGAGTGATATCAAATTTAAACCAAAATAGAGATACTTTTTAATATCTGAAAAAATAGCACACCCTTAAGCCACAATACTCATACTATATAAAGACAGCCTTCACCAGGAATATCCATGGGTGTTTTAAACATATTCTTCAGTCCTTAGTAAAGTCATTTGTCATGCTGAACAAATAGCACTGCTTTATTTTGAGTAGATAAATTGCCAACCTAGTTCATTGATGTTACCATTTGATGAAGTTGAATCAAAGAACATGTTTTCAAGTTGGTTGTATAGCATCATGAATTCCTCATTACGCCCAAGTTCATTTTTGGCTCGAGTCATTCCTTAGAAAGAAAAGTAGTCGAATTTAAAAACGTTAAACTTTAGATCTCTGACTTATATAAACTGCACATCAAGCTAGACAGTTTTGTAGTCTGCAGTGAAAATTAATAGTAAAAAAAATCACAGATAAGTGTCCTAGTTAATGACCGCAATAAGTCTTCTCTCTCAGACACAGATAAGGAATAATGCAGTATTACAACAACATAATTAATTTGGTTGGAAAGGACATTAGAGATCTTTTAAGTCAAACTGCCATTGATGTAGCTACACCACTACTATAGTTTCCCTAACAGGTTTCCATCCTTATTTTGCCTGAATTCCTGTAATGAAGGACAGGCTCATCCCAACTCCCTACTGGCAATTATTCTCCTATGAAGTAGCCAACATCATAATGAATTTCTAATTCAAATATTTGAAAATGACTGTCCCTATCTTAGACTATCATGTCTAACACTACTTAAAATGCACTTCAAATACATACAAGGTGTCTTTGAGATTATAAGGTATTAAATATTAGGAATATATAGAAATATGGAAAATATATATAAGATTTTTAGATAAAATATATTCTGTACAGAAAATATGTAGAAAACCATCTATTTGGGGTGGACTTGAGTGAAACAAGTTAAACAGAATAGTAGCTTTGCATTGGCTAGACACATCCCTCATATTCATGATGTGTGCCTATCCTTGTCTCTTTTAACACAATCCCATTTTCATTATACCTAGGTGGCAACTCTATCTACTACTCTGGTTTCAAAAATAAAAATCTCTAGAATGAATGAATATAGAAAAGTCAAGAATGAGACACATACAAAAGACTTGTGATATAGACCTTATTATGCTAATTCTATCTTATTCAGCCTTATAGTAAAAAATACTTGGGAAAGCCTAAATATTAATTTTATTCACTGAATTCCAATTTCCTCAAGACCATCAGTCTTAGATCAGTTCGTAGGTATGGTTCAAATCAGTTTTCCTCCCAACTAAAAAGCAGTATTTTCTATTTAGTCTCAGCTTTTTATACCCAAAGATAGTCAATGGTGCCTCTGCCAGAATGGAGGAATTATGTGTTTTCCCCCTCTGGTAAGAATAGAATAGAGCTGGAAGGGACCTTGGAGGTCTTCTAGTCCAGCCCCCTGCTCAAGCAGGAGGACCCATACCATCTCAGACAAGTGACTGTCTAGCCTCTTCTTAAAATTCTCCAGTGATGGAGCGCCCACGATTTCTGGAGGCAAGCTGTTCCACTGGTTAATTGTCCTCACTGTTAGGAAGTTTCTCCTTAATTCCAGGTTGCTTCTCTCTTTGATCAGTTTCCAACCATTGTTTCTTGTCCTGCCCTCTGGTGCTTTGGTGAATAATGCGACCCCCTCTTCTTGGTGGCAGCCCCTCAAATACTGGAATACTGCTATCATGTCTCCCATATTTCTTCTTTTCTTTAGACTAGCCAAACCCAAGTCCTGCAGCTGTTCTTCATATGTTTTAGTCTCCAGGCCTTTAATCATCTTAGTTGCTCTTCTCTGAATTTTTTCCAAACTCTCAGCATCTTTTTTGTGATATGGTGACAAAAATTGGCTGCAGTATTCCAGGTGTAGTCTTTCTAAGGTTTTATAAAGCGGTACTAATACTTCACGTGATCTTGATTCTATGCCTCTGGGATGTAATCTGTCGGGTCCCGGTGATTTATATTCGTCAAGGTGGGATTTTCTTGCTTATTTTAATTTTTGTTTCTAGTTTGTCTTTGCAGTGGTTTTTTTGGGTATGTTGGGCTACACTAGTTTCTTTTTGTGTAAAGACTGATGCAGAGTATGAGTTAAGCAGTCTGCTTTCTCCCTGTTGCCTGTTATTTCCTTGCCAATTATTTATTTCCTTGCCAAGAACCAATTATAAAAACTGAAATCACTGTCAATATCTGGATCTTCAACATTACTTACTACATGGCATTTTCTTTCTCTTAAAACATTTTAGTTTTTGTGGTGTTTACACTATTTTCCAAATTAAACAGACTTAATTCTGTCATTTTTTAAAAAAACGATAAACATATAAATGGGAGAACTTTCTGACAACTTTAGAAGCATTACAATATATAAATATATTTCAAGTTAATTTATGAATTAGCAAATGTGAAAACAATGTTTTATTCCCCTATCTTCCACAAATCTAAATACATGTTATTTCTAATCAGTTCAATTTATTACAGTCATAGACCAGTATAACCAGAGTTTTCTACTATTTATTTAAAATATTTTAATAGACATGTATAATAAATCTAAATGCCCATGGTTAAGTTGAAATGGGAGTAAAACCAGATTCCTTACCTTTTGATCCATCCATGATTCCACGTAAGAAGGTATGTAATGATCTCATTCCCATTTGCAGTAACAGTTCGTAACCATGATACAAACTAATACAAAGAGCAAAATCTCCTTCTATTGCACCTTGTTGCATTCGCTGGAGGAAAAAAACATTTCAAAATTATAGTTATACAGATATATTGTAACAACAATTTTACTGTGATTCTATCTACAGTTTAAGTAAATAATAAAGTAAAATAGACTTCCACCTAACTATCTAAGCACTTTTTATTCCATTTCAAGCTTACTAAAAAAAAATCAAATGCTTTGAAGGCTAAAGCCTGGATTAGACTTCTCTGTCACTACACATCAGGGAATGCATTTTTCTGTCGTGTGGAGACGGTTGCATAACTTTTGCATTTATACGTCTGCAAATGTTCATTCTGACCAGGGGGCTTAAAATGCTATATAAATGGGATAGAAAACTGTAGTGAGAAAAAAATTCCATTTTGAGACAAATACTGCAAGAATTTGAATTTATTCAGATAAACGGATAAAGTCTTTATCCAAAGTCCACAAAAAATTATATTTTCCTGAAAAGGCTGTGCAAACAGTAAAGGAAGCTGTAATATCAATTGTGAGAAAAGGTCTGAGACCTTCCCCCCCCCATGGGAAAGAGGAGCCAGTCCATCACATCCCAGATGTGCATTTGACTGTGATTAATTACAAATCTGATTATACAGAAAGAAAACAAATAATATTCTTCTTGAGAATATGTACCTGAAAACGTGAAGCAGGGTTTTTCCTAAATTGATCTCGTGCTAGAATTATCTGATACTTTGTAAGAGCAGATATTTCATGTCGTGGTAACACTTGGAGTCTAGTTAGCCGACCAGTAAAAATTTCTAAGACCTGAACATAAAACAGAAGACACAAAATGAAATTTTTCCATGTCACAAGTGGTTCTACATGGGAAAGAGAAACAGTTCTCAGTATGAGCTATCTCACAGCAGGTTGAACCAAGTAGAAGTTAAGGCTTTGAAGCAAGAAGTTATTCAGTCTCTTATATTTTAGTTGTTGACAAATTAGTGACCCACGTCAGCTTCCTGAATTTCTGCATGACCCCAGAAGGCCATTCAGAGACTTTATCACACAGGTGTCAAACTCACTGCGTTACGTGACGCAATGTATCGCAACTTTTTTCGCATTGCTGGAGCTGGGGTGGACGCAGCCTCCTCATGATGCAACCAACCCACGGGCCAGCAGTTTGACACCCCTGCTTTATCACAACAAATGACCAACATTTTTCAGTGTGTTAATGGTGGGGCAGTGTGTGAGAATGAGAGAATGATACTTTTGAGGCAGTATTAAGCCTCTGGAAGACAAACTATTAGAATTCTCAAATTTACCACTATTGATTGCCTGAAATTGCACCTACAAAATTCAGGCATTTTGTCACTGAATTCCGATGGCACAATTGGGGGAGAGTGGGTATATTAAAGGCTGCATTCAACCTGCAATTAAATGTTAACAAGCTATGCACCCTGAAATCCATGAGTTCTTCTGCCTGTCCAAAAAAAGAAAAAAATCATTTGATGCAGCTATTGTTTCCTTAAAATCTACATACTGCACATAAAATGTCTACCCAATCCATTGTAGCAAATAGGATAAATTCATTAATTTGACTTCCGGTCTTGCGTCGAGTGACACGGTCAAGGGATTGCGGGGCTCCGCACCCCACGGCTGGTTTCGCCCTGCCAGGGGACCCTAAATGGGTCGAAAGTCGCCCCAGAGAGGCGATGAAGGAGGAGGGCCCCCCCACTGATCACGGAACAACGGTGGTTGATCCGGGGGAAGCCCTCCAACCCGACAGGACAAAGGCTAGCCACACCTCACTGACTAGCCCAAGCTACCATCAGCCGAAGTCCAAAAGCACTAACCATAACAAGGGTGAACAGCATGCTTGGAACTGGGTGAGAATATTGATCTTCTCTCTCCTATCTTGTAACTGATTTCCTGGAAAAGTTCCCCAAGAAGCAAAAAATCCTCCGAAAGTGAGAAGGGAGGGGACTACACCCCTACCCTTCCATAGACGGAAGCAGAGAATTAATGTTTATGGGGGACAGAAATATATTGAAATGAAGTTAATAATACTACAGTCTGGATAAATTTGAACACTATGAAAACTGCTAAGATTTTACATCTGAAAGTGTATTGATGAAACTGTAAGAAAATAATTCTTTGTCTTAAAAGTTGGAAAATGAATAGATACTGATATCTAGTGGAGGATTAGAACATAACTATAGCTGCATTGACTCAGAAATTGACAAGACGCCCAGAAATAGAAAAAACTTGTTCCTTTGAACCTCAGTGATTTTTACTCAAATAAAAAAACAGCTGGGAACAGAGGAAAGAAAATACAACAGGGCCATCTACTACAGAGTGAGAACTACATTTGTTTTAAAAAACTGCTGACCTTCTGGGGCTATAAATACCCATCGAGCTGTGATTTCTAAGCCCAAGAATTGTTTGCAGAGAAAGAAAAACCTTGACTCTTGGCTAATCTTCTAGGGGGGAATTTACTGGAAAGCTTTTAGGTGGCTAAACATTCTGGACTGCAATTCTGGCTGGTTATTAATTCTATGACCCTTGAATAGAAGAACTGTTATAAAACACTGCTTTCAATGATGCTTTGACAATTTGAAATGCATTGGATTACAATAACCATATATAAAGATAAGAACTGTATAAGATTTGGTTATTTGGATTTTAAGATTGGCTGGTTTCATAAGGCTAATCACAGAGACTATGGTACCGGTGAAAGACTATCTGGAGGGGGGAGACAAAATGGATGTTGCATACCTATCAAAAAGTAACAGGAAACCACACCTAATATTTCCTTCTGAAGGCCCTAGCCTAGAACATCAGAGATCTGCAGGAGCAATATTCCAAGACAAGGCAAATACTTTCCAGGAGGAAATGTATGCAATGCTGTGACACATTCAAATGGCAATGGGTTTAAACCACGATGAGATTAAAAACAACTTTGATGACATAAATGAGCACATCTTCAACCTAAACTTACAATTAAAAACCTCTCAGAAAACAACAATAAAGAATGAACAAACAAATCAGATAACAGAACACAAACCAGAAGAAAGTGACTTAAATAGGGAAGCTACAAATGAAGAGAACCACAACTGAACACAAACAGAAGAAAATTTACAAGATTTTGCCACAACAATGAAAATGGAAAAGATATTTTACCTTTCAGGACTTCAAAACAAATTCGAGGATAAGAAAAAAGATCTAACAAAATGGATTATAGAGCTGCCAGGAGAATCATTAAAGTTTGGGAGACAAAAAGCGTACATCCTACTCAACTGGTCTTCCTTACTCCCAACAACACTTACAAAAATATAGGAATCCCCTGGCAAGCAGAACATACTGACTTGGCAAAAGAAAAAGGCTAAAGTTAGATTCAAGAGATTTGATTCGACTTACCAGATGGAGTACTATATGATTAAACACTTCTTTGAATATGGTTAAAAGAATAGATAAATTGTGGATATAAAGGGGCTCTATAGTAAGAGGGACAAGATATATAAGTAGTATAGTACTTTTTATATTATATGAAATGTAAAAATATTATGTATGTGAATGAAAAGTTTGGATATTTAAAGGTAATCAACTTTGAGAAACTTATGACTGATAAGAATGGCTTGAATACTGAGGAGAAATTAAGCTTAAATAAGAATTTTGAAAACAGGATACATAGTGACTTAATAAGATGACTTTTATAAATACAACTGAAACATAAGCCAACTAGAAAAGATGTTATATATGGATGTTATTGTTATTTGTACAAACACAAGAAAAATGTTTATATCCAACCTTGTATGTATTGAAAATATGAAGAATTACATTTGTTTAATTTTGATAAAGGAGACTACTGCTGGAAGAAGACAAGATCAAGGAAATATACTATTAACATATTGATTATAGAATTATAAAAATTAATCATTATTGTTTTTAAATATATGAACCCAGACAACACGCTGTTTACTAAGCACTAAAGATTGTTATCATAAAAAACCAATAAATTTTTTTTTAAAGAATAAATTCATGAATTTAGGTGCCTTAGGACTTCTAAACAATAATTGGATTCAATCTCTTTTTTGAGAGAAGTGTTAAAGACTTAGCTAAGTTCTGCTACATGTGCTCCCAGTCAAGGAAATGGAAGAAGGACCACATATGGAATTGAACAGGAAATTATAGAGTATTAGAATGGTATATACGGTTTACCTTCCCTTTAAGAACAGAACAGAAAGATACAAATGTTATACAGATAATCCTCAATTTATGACCACAGTTGAGACAGAAATTTCCATTGCTAAGCAATGTGATTGTAGAGCAAGATATCACATGACCACATTGCTTAATGATCCCAATCCTGGCATCCTGGTTACTGTTATAACCCCACGTGTGGGTCTTTAAGCGGAGGGAGCAGCAGAGAGATGGGAGGCTGGAATAGTCTGCATGCAAGATGAGGGACAGTGCAGTGCGAGCACAGGGATACTGGGGAAAGAATTTGCTGCAGCTCAGGGGCTTCTTGGGACACTGTGGATCTGGGGCTGCAAGAAACCGTGGAGCTGAAGCATAATGCTGCAGCCAGCCTTGGAAGCTTCGGCCACTCCAATCAGCTCAGCTCAGCTCAGCGTGCTCCATAGACCTTGCCGCATCCAGCTGACCCTTGCCATTTTCCTGCCCCTGCTAACAAGTTATGTCCAACCTGACTATGATGGAATGAAACATAGTGCCCCTTCCTCCAAAAAAACCCAATAATCAAGACTCACTGCAGAAATTATTTATCCAGTAAACACAGTGTTCAGCTTCAAAGTTTACTGATGGTAGTCACTAAACCCTGAAGCATAACACTTCCCATCAGATGCCTGCCATAAAAGCCTACACCATTATTTTGACATAAACCTACAAAGACATAAATGAAAAGGACCCAATTATTTGAAAAGATCCCTCCAACATTATTTAAGCCATACGATAAGATCAGTAGAAAAGTCCTGTTGTGGCTCCAAAGGTGGTTATGACTCATTGTATGCTGACCTGGAGAAAGTCTTTCTCCTTGGCAGATTCCCAGTTATAAAATTCTCTATTGAGTATACAACTTATTCCCTATTTTGCTTTAATCTTTGTTGGACAAGCTTATTTTTCCAGACACTTGCAGGTTAACAACTATCCTAGGACAACACTTTTGATTTAATTCTTTATAACTGTTGTACTCTTTGAACAATTGTTTCATTTTAATGGGAGTTCACTTTTTTTTTCTCCTCAAACTTTTTTCATGGAAGGATGTTTTTAATATTTTGTATACCATTCTGGGTTCCTTTAGGATGAATAGTGGTATAAAAAGAAAGTAATTAGCAATGTAATAATTAAACAGTAATTAAATGCATTAATCAAACCAAACTATAACTACAGAAGACAATAAATCTCATTGTTACCTTCCAAAATCAGTAATGATTTTTGAGGTTAATGCTGAAGGTTCTCTTAAATACCTATCTGAGATTGTAATTTTAACAGAGATTTGTTTGTTACAAACCCTTATAAAGCGATCATAATTACAGTTCATTGTAATGCAATCTGCACAGGGCCAACTAGAAAATGAAACTGCAGAATCTCCAAATACCCTTTCTAAGTTCAGCACCTACTTAATCACAAAACTGTCCAAAGCCAGTTTCTGAATTCTTCCAAGAATAAACCCAACCTTTGATCAGACATGCTAGTGACTTTAATGAGAAACTGCAGCAAAATGCAAACTCAATCAGGATAATTCACCAACTGTTAAGCATTCTATTGTCAATCTGCTTTAATTACACATGTCACTGTTCGAAGTTTTAAACTACTGAAAAATAAGTTCACAAACACACCAGTAAATTCAGTGTTTTATTTAACAGGCTCAATGAGCAGAAATCCCTTAGCAAAATGAAAAATAAATTTATTTATTAACTTATATTTCAAGTGTTGAATAAAATTTTACCCAATTCTTGCATGTTAATTCTACCTTCATTTTCTTAATTCTAAAATAGATTAAAACTCACCCGTATGTAAGCATTCTGAATTTCAGTCAATTCTTTCCCAA
Organism: Azemiops feae; assembly: GCA_023970755.1. Classification (NCBI taxonomy): domain Eukaryota; kingdom Metazoa; phylum Chordata; class Lepidosauria; order Squamata; family Viperidae; genus Azemiops; species Azemiops feae. The sequence goes on from JALGBA010000810.1 coordinate 306,226, forward strand.
GTGGAACAACACATTTTTCAATTCGTCGCTCATGAGAATAAGGCTGAATATCAGGAGAATCTTCAGAGCAAAGTTCTATGTGTGAAATTAACAGGTTGGTAATAACTTGCTGCACAGCCTGTTAAAAAAGTGTCAAAGTTATGTGCTGCATCTCGGTTAGGCTCATGTTAGCAGAATAAAAATCAGATATATTTGGACACAGAATTTCAAGAATTAAAATCTAATCTTCACAGTCTGTAAATATTATAGACAGGCAAGATTAAATGAGGGGAAAATTTCAAGTTGGCCTAACTGTGGGGTTTGTAGCACATATATTAAGATGCAAAGACCTAATTACCCAACACAGAATTGCCAATATCAGGCTGGCTCTGCATGTATGATTTTTAAATTTTAAAAATATCTTAGGATAATCTTGTGAGTGTATTTTTTAAAGTTAATTTTAAAAGCTTTTTCCTCAAAACTGGTAAAAAAAAAAAAATACCCTAAACATAAAACACTGCAGATGTCACATTCACAATGTGTACCTGCAGAGGATCCCGGTGGCTTCCAATATTTTACTAATAGCATCTATTAAGGAATAGTTTGGGCCCTTCCCTCCTGTCAGTTGAAACTGTCAGCTGATAAAGAAATTGCATAAGAGAGGGAAACAGCTTTGCAAAACTGAGATGTGCATTCAAGTATAGCAATTATTTTTAAAATCAACACAGATAATGTATGATTATTAAGAATTTTTTTAAAATCAACACAGATAATGTATGATTATTAAAAAAATCTAGTTCCCTAGACGAAAGGAATTGACTCACCTTTGCATCACTGCCAGGAGTTGCACTTAGAGCCAAGACTCGAAACTCTCTGGTGTATTTGCATAATTCTTTCACAACCTGAAGGGAGAATAACTTTCATCACCACTAAGTTTGTTCTATTACATCCAAAATAATTCTGAGAAAATGCAAAATATGAACAAGGCAAACTCCGAATCCCAAATTAGTAGCATCTAACATAAAATCAAAATTCAGTTTCAGTAAAATAAATTTGTATCTTGCTGAGATGTAAGCCTGTCTTTGTAAAAGTATGCTATGCGATAACCTCATAGACAATATTTATTTTCTGGTTAAGCGTTTAAATAGTATCATGAGACTGCACTGCTGAACCTAAACTGCAAAATGGCCAGCTTTCAGTGAGGCAATTTTTGCAGTTGTAAGAACCAAAAAAGTGGACTATTTGAGTTATAAACTCAAATATTCCACTTTTTTTGGTTCTTCCTATTCTGACTTCCACTGTTATGGTATTGCCAGAAATCAGAGTTTAAAAGATGAGATAGATAACATGTCTTCAATCAAAATAGCTGTTGATTTCTCTTTTTCCTTTTACTGCCCTAGGGCCAAACACTTTTTCTAGAAATTGTCTTCATTTTCCTTTGCTAACACTCTTACCCAAATTATATTATTTATATGATCCTGCTTCTGTTATGTTGAAATGCAGAACAAAATAGAAAAAGATTAATCCCACATCAAAAAAGAATCTGGAAATAAAAAATAAAATAGAAAAGAAATGCATACTTATGGCTTACTGGCTACAGATATAACAAGAGAGAATTGATTTCAAATTTGCTACTTATAACCTATAACAAGATTTTCTACCTGTAAGATGATATTTCAGAGCCACCTACTGGCAAAAAAAAAATCTTGTGCCTGTAGGAGGATAAATAGAATTTTTCAACTCTCAGCCCCAAATCCTGTTCTTTGATGCAATCTTTTTCAATACATGCACTGAAGTGTCTATATAAATATACAACTCTAAATCAATTCAAAATAGCCTAATGAGATTGTAAAGTGCTCATCAACAGCCGGAAGACACTTTAACTAATTTCTAGAGCTGCAGTTTCTTGATCAAATTTCGAAATCCCTGTTTAGAAATTAGTGCAGAAAGAGCTGTTTTTCTCCAACTTGCTGCTTAGGAGAGGAAGAGAAAAAAGAATGAATGCCTTCATCAATTTTTGACTTGGTCACACCCACCCAGTTAGCTCCAGACTAATATGTGCTCCATCTAGCTTGCTTTTTAAATAATAATCTATTCAAAGGAAGAGTATAAGCTTGTACAATCCACACTACCTGACAATACGCATGATTTCCAAGAGCTTTATGGGCTTCATCAATAACCAGGCATTTAATTTCTGCTGCTGGACATGTGCCACGAGAAAGATCATTTGCCATTATTTGAGGAGTGAGAAAGAAGACTCTTTTGGTGCGCCAGATTTCTTTCCGATCAACAATTTGGGTACCTCCTGAAAAAAAGATAAGAAAAATCTGTATAGCGCTGCTGTTTACTAGCAATTAATATGAAATACACATTCTAGCAGAGTTTACATTAAATGCATTCTCATACTTTAAAAATCAGCCTACAGATTTCTATATTGCTGGTCAGAAAAACATTTTAAGTGACAGCATTTCAGAATTAAAAAAAAAAGCTTGTTGTATCCCATTTAAATAGAATGATAGTACTGTATTGAAAATGGAAAATTACTTGCATTTTGCATAAAGTACGGATCAGCAATCATGAATATTGTCACAGATCAAATTCAGGAAATTCAGTTGAATTATTATTTTTCAAACTAAAGTCCACCAAATGTGTTGAATTACAAATCACCCAGTGGTTGCACTAGCTTGGAAATAAGAAAGTACAATTCAAAGTCCCAGCAAAACTGATTCATTGCAAGGTATACTTGCCTACATATTCACATATACGGTATATACGCACTTCATCTTGTAAAAAATATACTCAAGATAATCGGGATTCAATCCTCTACCCATTTTAAGTATGTAAAGCAGTAGTTCTTAAATTGGGAATAATTACTCCCAAAGAGGTAGGTAATCTGAGCATATCCAGGGGTAATGGAGTAACAGTTAGGGACTGCCCTGCCAAAATACTTAAGTAAACAATAGTCACGTTTGTGGGAATAATGATATTTGAGACTAAGAAAAAGGGTAATTGGATCAAACAATTTAAGAAATCCCACTGTGGAAGGATTTAATGGCTAGAATTAATCACATTTAAGTGCTTTGGGTGCAAACAGTTAAAAATTAGCACATAAGCAGAAATGCAAATAATCCATAAGAAAAAAACTGAGAAATACCTGTAATAACAGGTATCACAAGCTTTTCCCCAAAATTATGCAACTGGATTTTGCAAATAAGTATCTAACATTTAAAAATAAATGAACAAGGATTTACCTTGTGCTGCTCCTCAAAGTCACAACTGTTATTCAATTTATTCTGTGTAGAAATACACACAGCACCCTTCAGCGTTTATTTTTAAAAACAGGACTGCTGAATAAGGTACAAGATAACCACTACAATGAAACCAATAACCCAGTCATAGCTTAATATATATGGGATGCCAGTCACAGGAATTGGGCTGCTTCTAAGTGCTGGTGATATCGATCCAACCGCAACAGACATATAAAAAGGACAAAAAAAAAAATCCTTTCGGTCTTGTTTCACTACTGGTCCGTTTCCGCGGATAAAAGAGGTGCCTTATTCTGGAACTTCTTTTCAACTTCATAATCTGTTTTACAGCTCTGCTCCCACCCCACTAGTGATCACATCCCGCTTAGCTTTCCACGGAGCAGCCAAAGACACTAAGTCCGCTCCGAAATCTGGTGGCTCGGGCGAAAACAGCGCGATCCTGAGCCACATGCAGAGCGTAATCAAACACCCACCCGTCATCTCGGCCATATGCGCAGCGGGGATGCCGAGGAGGCGGGCGCAAGCCTCCCGTTGCTGAGCTACTAACGGCTTGGTCGGGGCCAGGAAGAGGATCTTGCCGCCCGGGAACCACCGGTAGAAATTGTACATGACTACGGCGGCTACCAGTGTTTTCCCCAGCCCAGTCGGCAGGCAGAGGAGCGTGTTGGCCAGGAGCGCTTCCCACGACGCTCGAACCTGGTAGGCGCGCTCCTCCACGCACCCGCTGGACGGGAACATCCACAGAGCGCCCGGCGCGCCGCCGATGAATCCCCGGGCACCAAGAGCGCCCGGCGAATCCGCTGCCTCGGCCTCTATGGCTGCAGCCAACAGCACCGCCTCTTCTTCCTCCTCCTCTTCCACCGCCGGCGCAGGAGTCGGCTGCGCTCCCCATGCTTGGAAGAGCGTGGCCTGCCGGCTTCTGCCTTTCATTTCAGCAGCGACTCCGCCGCCCTCCCGCTGTTCTCGTGCAAACTCCTCTCCATAAGTAACAACGCCATCTTGGCGGCCACCAAAAACCCCGCCAGTTTCAAGGAGGCCCCTGATTGGTCGAGACGGATCAATCACGTGCTCTATTCTTGCACTTTTTTTATTCGCTATCAGAGAAAGGGAGGTTCCGACCAAGGAGGGACCGACTTTTTTCCCATTTGTTGTTGAAGCGCCGGGAGACACGCAACTGAGGCGGTGTTTGTTTCAACGAGTCACTTCCAAAACTTTCTCAAAGAACTGCTAGAAATATCACGCGCGAGCGTTTGGCTTATATATATGATATTTCTAGCAGTTCTTTGAGAAAGTCGTTGAAACAGACATGCCCAGTGCACCGCGCAGTCCCCTTACAACAGAAATCAGGAAGTAGATATATAAGTTAGAAGTAGGATTTTCAAGGGAATAACCAACTCTTGAGGGCAGACTACAATACCCAGCATGCAACAGGAATTGCTCCGCTTGTCTGGCGTTTGCGTCCACCCAATTACGTAACAGGAGCCTCTGCTTTCTCGGGTAGAACTACGCTACCCAGCATGCTCAACAGGAAGAGGCGAACGGAGTGGCGGGGCGCTCCAAGCGTGCTGGAATTGTATTTCGTGCTGTGGGCTTGTGAGGGGCCGCTGAAGCGTTCCCGGACTTTCTCCTCGCAGGCGCCCGCCTGAGGCGATGTAATGGCGGACCGCGCGCGCCCTTGGAGCCTGGAGGAGCTGCGGAACGAGGCGCTGCCCAAGCGGGAGATTGTCCACTTTCTGCAGGAGCAAGCGGCACACAGGGTGCGGGGTCCGAGGCGCGATCTGACGGGTGGGCAGGCTCCATTCATATGCCCATGCGGGCTAGTCTGGACGCGTGTGGCCGCCGTGCTTTAATTTGGCCAGAAGATGGGTGCAAAGTTGCGCAGTCCCCTCTACCCTCCCTGCTTTTTTTTTTTTTCTCTCGTTGCCCATTTTCCCTTGGTCAGGGCTCCCTCTTTCTTAACCCTGTCCCGCTCTTCGAAGCAAACCATGTAGATCTCTTCAGATGTGATGAGAGCCTTCAGTGGGATCGAGTTGTCTTTCTTCCCCTTTTTCATTTCACGTGACTGCGGCATTCCTACATGCCAGCCTTCCCACGCCCGGGGGGCAGGAGGGGATAGGGATTGCTGATTCCATTACTGACGGGCCAGGATGGAGTAGTTTATAACCACAGATTGGTCATGCACTAATTAATTCTTGCGGATTTTAATACATTGATTTTGTTGTTGTTATTTGTTGAGTGATCATTGGATGCCATTGGCATACTTTGCCTTGAATTTCAGAGCATAGAAAATCATTAAAATCACCTGCTGTTAGAGGCAATAGTCTTAATTTTTTTGAAATGCAAGAAAGCTGCCCATTGGATGATGCATCAAAAACAAGACTAGGTCTTGGAGAGGGCTTCCTGTAGCCCAGTGATGGCGAACCTTTTAGAGACCGAGTGCCCAAACGTCAACCCCAAACCCACTTATGTATCGCCGCGTGGGCGTGGGCGCCGGGAGGGTGAGGCCTGCTGGGTGGGCGTGGCCAGCTCCATGTTGCTCCTGGGGAGGGATGCCTGTGGGGGCCTGGCAGGGTTGGGGGAGATCCAGGGGGTTTCTGGCGGGTGGGGCGGTGGGCAGCAGGCTGGTCCTGCGGGGTGAGGCAAGGCAGGGCAGGGGTGCCATTGTCGCAGGGCGAGTCGGGCCGGGGCGGCTGCTGCCTGGCACCATCAGCCCCCGCACACAGAGGCCAGCAAGCGCATGGGTGCTGGGATGCATCCAGCCACGTGGGACCTTGGCGAGTTAGTGGATGGCTGGTTGAAGAGAACGGTTGCCATCTCCGGGGCATGGCATGAGTGCCCACAAAGAGGGCTCTGAGTGCCGCCTCTGGCACGCGTGCCATAGGTTCGCCACCACTGCTGTAGCCATTCATCTGTTATCTATGATAATATGCAAGGCATTGCTAGGGGATAAAAAAAAATCCCATTTTTTTCAAATTGAAATAGTATAAGAATCCAAGAAGCTTTCAGTTTAAAGTGCAAAGGAGAAAGGGGTAGTGTATAACTGAAAGCTTCCTTCAGTTATACAGTACCTTCTATTTTTAATTTTAGCTGAACTAAATTTATGGACATGAGATCATAGGCATTTTTTTTTTGGAATTTTGTGAAACTGATTTGTTTTTAAATTTATTTAAAGCTGATGTACAATTCCATAGCTTACTTACATTGCAGATGAATGTATGTTTATCTTCCATGAAATTGGCCAATATGAAAAATCAAGAGGAAGAGAGTTTAGTATTTTTTTCACAGTGCGCTTTATTCTTTTTCTGTGTTATGATTGGGTTCTGTTCTGCAGTTTGCTGTGACCATCCTGAATGGAGTTCTTAGGAAGTATAGGAATCACAAGTTTTTGGATTTCAAGAGCAATAATTGGATTTATTTGATGCTACTAGAAACTTTAGATATACTTCAAATTTCCAAATTGTAAAGTGTATATACCAGTGATGGCGAACCTTTTAAAGACTGAGTGCCCAAACTGCAACCCAAAACCCACTTATGCATTGTTGAGTGCTGGGTGGGCGTGGCCCATTGGGTGGGCGTGGCTGTGGTGGTAACGGCAGACTGGGTGGGACTAAAGTTCAATCAATTCCAACTTTGCAAGATCTTTTTTTTTTCCCGCGAGAAATTGAAATTGATTGAACTTTTTTTTTTTTGCACACGGCGGCAGAGGCCTAAAGCAAAAAGGTTTTATAAAACCCAGCTTGAAGGCCTAGGACTGGGGCGACGGCGCGCGTGCCCACAGAGAGGGCTCTGAGTGCCGCCTCTGGCACCCGTGCCATAGGTTCGCCACCATTGGTATATACTATTCCAGCTCACTTTGCAATATAGGAAAACTTGTCATTTATTACAGGTAGCTGAACTAATCCTAAGTTTTGTTTGTAGTTTCTTGCAGAGCATAAGTTGCTTGGTCAGATAAAAAATGTGGCTAAAACGGCTAGTAAGGATCAGTTAATAACAGCATACAACCAACTCTTTGAAACAAAGGTAGGCCTTATGCTTGTCTTACTTTACCAGTGCTTTTTTTGTAAACTGAAAATGGATAAAAAGTTCAGTGGATAGATCAAGTATTTTTTCTACAAAAGGTACTGGGCATCTCTACTTAAAAGAACCATGGACTGCTATGCTGAAGAAATTATTGTCTATGTTCTTTGATTGTTGTTGAACTTTCTGCTTGAAAGGAAAAAAAAATCTGATTTGGGTTTTGATTATTAAGTAGATCATGGTTATAGAAGTGGCTAGTATTTAATATTTTCGATAAGTAAAAAGTTGATATTATATCTGTATTATGTATCTTACTGCACTGAAAGAAGTTGAAAGTCACTTTTTCTTTTTTCTTTTTTTTCTCTTCACTTTATCCACTTCCCTTTTCTTTCCCCTTTTTTTTATTTCTATTTTATATTAAATAAAACTTGTAATAAAAATATTTTTGAAAAAGTAATTCTTGTTTAAATACCTATATGTACTGTTTCCAGTCAGACTAGGATGAGTATATAAATATGGTCAAACTAGCTTTTAAAACTTGTGTTACGTGAATGTTTTCTCCAGAATGTTATTTTAATTAAATTTCATTGTTTTAACTTGGACCTACTATATAGTACTGATACATTTTATATGGTAGGTCTATCATGACATTTTAGAGGAAGATTTTAAGATTGCACCAAGAAAATGTAAGTGCAATGGCTTGAACATTCAAATATAATAAGTATGATTACATTCATATTATTCAATATTATAATAATATATCAGAGGACAGTAGAATAGAACAGGGGTCCCCAATTCACGGCCCAGTACCAGGCCACGGCCCATTGGGAACTGGGCAGCACAAGTTGCGGGTGAGCAAGCAAGTGTGTGAAGCTGCATTTGAGCAAGTGATGTGCTTGCGCACGAAACCATCCTCTTTCCCCTCCCCCGCTGCCACCAGCAGTTTGCAGAGCCAGAAAGGTTGCGGATTGCTGGAATAAAAAACAAAGAATTGGCAAAGATCACAAAGTATCAAGTTCTGAAAATTGAAATTGAAAGGTTCCGGCAAATAGCTATGGTGGTGGTCCAAGTGGTTATAGGCACACTGTGTGCCATTTAAAAAAAAATCTTGGGTGGCACTTAGAAAAGTTACACATTGACAAAAAATTCATCTGTCAATTGCAAATGGCCACACCGCTTGGCTACACACATATACTATAATGATGCATTACAACATCCTAGATTCTTGATAAAAACATGATGTTTACAAAGGACAATACCAGCTAAAGAACTGGCAGCTGTGACTTCACATTGTGGTGAACAGATATGCTCAAATAGCTCCTTTGCTAGGTGCCCATTCTTGACCCCCTTTGTCTAGAGTTGTATATTTGTTTTTATAATATTTACTTTTTAATCTGGATTTTATATACTTTGTTTGCACACTACCCAGAAATCTGTTCTGTGAAATGGGCAACTATAAAACTTGATTAATAAATATTCTTAATAGTATTACTAATAACTTCCTTAGGTAGATCACTAAAATGTATATTATTTTCCAGAGCTTTAAGGACACAGAGAGCACTGAACAAGTAGCAGAACAGGTAAAAAATATCAAGATTGATGAAAGCCAAACCAAAATGACAAAATCTGAAGAAGTTGTTGATGAGGTAAGTTGGGAAGTACGTCAATCATGTTTTTCAATTTCTGCTAGGTGAGTAAATAAAAAAAACCATACAAATGAGAAAGGACATAAAAGAATAACAATATACCTAGCATAGCTGGGATATGTAAGAACCAAGTTCTTTTGTCTATTGAAAATACTGTAATTATAAAAAAATATTCTGCAAAATAGGTCAATACTGTATAGCTGTTTATAACTGTTTATGTTCTGTGATAGTTGTATCTGAGCTGGTAGTGACTTCTGTTTTGATCATTTGATCTTTTGGGAGTTCTGACTTCTGAAATCTGTTGCATTTTCCATATATGTAACAAAATGGTCAACTCAAGTTTGAACACAATTCTTTTAAAATAAAATTTATATGATCAAGCTTAGTAGTATATGTCACAAACCTCCGTATATATTTTTAAGAATAAAGCTATTGTAGAAAATGACATTTCTGGATATGTGCACAAAATGATATAGTTCATAGTTTTACTCTCTTTGGGACCAGCTACAAAGCTACTTGCAAAGAATTTTCAGTTCAATAGTGATCTTAATCTTAATTGATGATCAATTAGCAGTTTTTCCAGATGCTAAAAAGATTTTGTTGCAAATAAATATCCCCTCCCATAGGTGACAGAATTCCTGTAAAATTTTGTAAAATGTATACTTCTCTGAGTGTGTATGAAATGTGGATGGTTTATATCCTTCTAAAAATACACTATACTGAACTTTGAACAAATCTCTATCTTTAAAATAGTGAAGTTCACTGTTTTGTTTCTTTCCATTTTCATTGCAGGCTTCCCCAAAATATACCAAGTCAATTCTGAAAAAGGGGGATAAAATCAACTTTCCAAAAAAGGGCGATATTGTTCATTGCTGGTATACAGGAAAGCTGCAAGATGGAACAGTTTTTGACAGTAATATTCAGTCAAGTAAGTGCTTAGATAGCTCTTTTTAAAAAAGCTGGCAAAGCTTTTAAAGATTCAAGTGGTCCTCATTGAAGGCAGGGTGATGGAGCTGCAGTGTCTCTCAGACAAGAAATTGGAGCTGAGAAAGACTGTAAACGCTCTACACTTTGCATTTGTTCAAGCCATCTTGGAAAGAAGATGGAAAACCTTTTTAAAAATATTTTTATTCCACTTTTAATTTTTGTAAATGTAATTCAAGGTGGCAAACCTACCTGATATTCCCTCTTCCTCCTATTTTCCCCACAACAGCAGTCCTGTAAGGGGAGGAGTTGGGCTGAGAGAAGACGACTGTTCTAAAATCACTCAGGCGACTTTCAGGCTTAATGCAGTACTAGAACTGTTTCCTGGTTTTTAGCCTGGTGCCTTAACAATCTACACCAGACTTTACTAGAATTCTTGTGAATCAAGTCAGATCTTTCCTACAGTGTATTTCGTACCCACAAAGAAAGGAGAAAGAGGCAAATACTCTATTAAGATTTGAATTTGGTTAAGAATTCTCTGTTAATCCAATAGTTTGCAATCAAATCTATCTTTCAGGTTCAAAGAAAAAAAAGGCATCTAAACCACTGAGCTTCAAAGTTGGTGTTGGAAAAGTGATTCGAGGTGTAAGTATGCTAATGTGGGTGGCTGAGTGTATCAGGTTCTCATACCCTTTCATTATCAGAAAATAGTTTTGGCCCTGCAGCTGTTCAGTCATCTGTCTGTTTCTTTCAATAAGAGGAGGCATTGGTATATGTGATCCCATGAGCCCTTTAGATTCTTCTATCCTGCCAGGAATGAGAGAGGAACACCATTGGAAATCTGCCCACATTTCCTCGATACAGAAATCTTGGACCAGTGTCCAACTGTCATAATGACAGAGGTTTGGGGAGAGGGCTATGTATCGTACATATATCACATGCAAGATGTGTATCATGTATGTTTTTGCAGCTGTCACTTCTGACACTTTCCTTAGTTCTAGTTTTGGGTTATAGGAAGATTGTTTACTAGTTCTGCATCGCTACTAAGACAGAAGATTGGAATCTTCAGGTTTGTAAATCTGTATTTATGACCACCTGTGATATTCCAGTCTCTGGGTCCAATTGAATCCAATCTACTTAATTTTCAGATGAATTTTGTAGGCATGATCAAAGTATCTTGTGCTATTTCTAAATAATACCTAGCATATGTTGTATGGAAATCTTAACAAAAAATCTTTAGCAGCAGTGAGAATGAAAAATATATATATATATTATATGACCCTATTAATACTGTAACCAGAACACATTTCTTTTAATTTTTCAGTGGGATGAAGCCTTACTGACAATGAGCAAAGGGGAAAAGGCTAATTTGGAAATTGAGCCAGAATGGGCTTATGGGAAGAAAGGACAGCCTGATGCCAAGTATCCTGCTTACATTTATTACTATGTAGATTGCAAAAACCATTTTTCCTATACAACAATAGAGATTAAGAGATCAAGAGTTTTTTCCAACAGTTTTACAGTGTTGCAGAAGTCCCCACTGTTGTCCATAATACTAATAAGTGTCTTAATTGAAAGATCCATCAGTGGGATGGAGCTTCATTGACAGATCCCTCATTGTGAAAGAACTGGAAAGACTTCTCGTGGACAGGGAGGTAAGGAGGTAGGGCAGAATAAGGCAAAGTTCAGGTGGTGATCCTCAGTACACTCATCTAATATTGGATGCAGAGCAGAAAGGGGAAAATTCTGTCTCACTGATTTAATTAGATGTTCTCTTGTCTGATCTTGATGACTAACTTATCTTTAATAGTCTACATTATTTGATTGGGGAGAGGGAGGGAGACTCCTTAAATTGAAGCATCTAAAGATTTAACAGGTAGAAAGGGAAAAATGGACATTGGTGGGTGGTTAGAGCATTTCCTATTTTTGATTCATGCTTACATCCTCTGAGCATTGCTTCCACAATGTCTAGGTATTTTTCATTTACAAACATTCATTACAGGTAGTTCTTGACTTGTGACAATTGCGCCCAAAATTTCTGTTGCTAAGTGAAACATTTGTTAAGTGAGTTTGTCCCATTTTACAACTTTTATTGCCACAGTTTTAAGTGAATCACTGTACTTAGTTAGTCAGACTTTTAAGTGAATTTGGCTTCCCCATTGACTTTGCTTGTCAGAGGTTGCAAAAGGGGATCACATGACCTCAGGACACTGCAATCATCATAAATATGAGTCAATTGCCAAGTGTCTAAATTTTGATCACATGACCATGGGGAATGCTACTATGGTTGGAAGTGTGAAAACTGATCATAAGTCACTTTTTTTAGTGCCTTTGTAACTGAACACTCACTAAATGCACTGTTCTAAGTCAAGGACTACCTGTACTTAGTTGCCAAAGCTCCCATCTGAGTTATACGCTGAACAAGAATAACACATGAAAAATCATGCTATTTAGAAAAAATTACACCCTTTAAGTAGATACATTTGCAAAACTATCTACTGCTTAAGAATTTCCTTAACTTCTATTTCAGGATTCCACCCAATGCAAAACTTTTCTTTGAAATTGAATTGGAAGATATTGAATGATGTATTGTCTCCTCTTCAGTCATGAATAATTGTGAACACACAGTACTTCTGATTTCAGGGAAATGCAAATGTGGCCTTTTATCTGATGGAGGAGTCAAAAGGCTCTTACTGCAATTACAGTACAATGTCTTTATTACTAAAAACGAGTTTATGTGTGGCTTTGACTGATGTTTTGTAGCAAGGACTTACAGAAAATACTCTCAATTATTAAGCACTTTGTACTGTCTATGGAAAGACAAGATCAGGGTTCCTGATTTGCTGGGTTATAATTCCCATCTCTTTCGGCCCAAATTACCACATTTTGCTAATATATTTTAATTTTTGATTCCCAAAGAATGGAAGATCATATGCTTAAATCAGTTATCTTAATCTTGCAGGCATACATATCAGAATAGCAGGGAATAGGGGGGTTATTCAGCTGGAGCATATCCAGTCAGATGTACACAATGTTGTATTTCAACAAGGATGTTCTTATTTTGAAAGCAGATTAATATAAGAAAAGAGTACTGTTAAGAATTTTTTGGATCAAATATGCACCTTGGCTTTTGCAACACATACTAATACAACTGGCCTACATGCAAAGTTTCAAAATCAATGCGTAAGGGAAACTTGGAACTAAATAGCAGTACAGGTGAAACCATTAGAAAGAAGCCATTTCCAAAATAAATTTGACAAACAGCCCCCTAAGGAAAAGCTATTGTTCAGAAAAATTACACAATTTGATTTTATTACAAAAAGGCATTTTAAACAAAAAAAACCTAAACTTACACATGAAAATTCCAATACAAAATCCATCCTAAGACAGAGCATGGTTCTAGTAACACACTTCATTTTAGTCACTCGAAGAGAAACCCTATACATTATGCATCCTCATCTGTTAACATTTTTCTAAAAGCTCGCAGCCTTTGGGTGCTGCGATTGTAAACTGGTAAAACCAAACAGTTGCAGGAAAAGGGATGTGGGACTTGAAAATATTCAAGCACAGTTTACCGCAGAAGAGAAGGAAAGTATTATCTCTTGGCTTGGCTAGTGTCCGAGATTGCTCGGGCAGATTTTGGTATTAATACATGTTAATTTTTGCTAATTAACTTTCCCAATGAATCATCAACACTACTTCATATAATCGTTTGATAATTTTACTATTGAGAAAGTTAATTGCTAGACTTGAATACAGCAAGATACCAATATGAGTTTGTCACAAGAAAAATGTGAAAATCAACTCATTATACATGCAAAAAAGACAAGAATCACGTGACAGTTTGTTCACATTCCTATTTCTTTCTCTTTTACAAAAGAAAAGCCTTAAGAAAACATTGTGAAATTCCATTTGTCGTTAAATTGTTCTGCTCAGGTTGAAGATGACTGATAATATTGTCCATAATTCCATGCATTTGAGTAATTGTACTAAAGGGGAAAAAACAGAAAATTAGTATCCTCTATAGTTAATGCTGTAAACTCCAGTACTACCCAGTATGAAGCAGCTAACAATTATGAAAATAACTTGAAAACTAAAATTCTCAAGGTGTAAAATACATAAATAGCTCTTTCTTAATAAAGCGATTTGAGATTTGACAACTCAGTTGATAAAGCTGATGTCATATGACGGCAGTTCCATTGTTAAGTGAATCCTGTACAGTCACAGCATCCCAGGATTCCCATTTGTGACCTACTGTCAGTTTCCCCATTGAGTCTGCTTGTTGGAAGATTGCAGATGGCAACCACATGACCTTGGGATACTGCATGCCAGTTGTCAAGTATCCAAATTGAAACCAGAAGGAATGGTTTTAAGTCCCCTCATTCAGAACTGCTGCAACTTTGAAAGGCTGCTGAATGAATGATTGCCGAACAAGGATTACCTCTACTAAGGTACACAGACCCACTCTTATAGTATTATTAAACTGGAGTACATTTTTAAAATAAAATAATTTCAGTTGGCGGAGACAGGTAGAATTTAAGTATTTAGTCCAAAAACTTCCAGATAAATGCTCACCTGATACCAGGCATTGTAGTTGTAGGCTGCCTGATTTGCTTGCATATCTCCATCTGCTACTTGTCCAGACATAAGACCTGCTTCATCACTCTGAATTCGTTTCTCATCTGGTTCTTCACAGCTGCAAGAATAATTTGTGTCATTTCTTTATGAAGCAAGACCCTTGCACCATTTTTATTTTTTTTTCCAATGACTGTATGAGGAAATGCTATACTTCCCTGCAAGTTGAACTTGGCCATACATTTCCTATCATGTTGTAAATTGTGAAAAGCAGTCACTTTTAATCAAAATTCAGCATTGAAGCCTTTTTCAGGGACCTTCCCCCGATCTTGAGTGGAAAGATGGTGACTGATGACCGCAGAACATCTGTATTCCTAGGCAGGTTTATTTGGCACAACATTCAAAGTTTCTCCAGAGTGTTAGACCATTACTGAGTAATGAATTTTAAACTGAAGACTGCAATTCAATATCCTACACCACACATAAACTTTGTACATTACGTATGTCATGCAACATTTAAAGCAGACATGTCAAACTCGCGACGTCGCGCAACATATCGGAGTTTTTTCCCCATTGCTGGCAATGGGGTGGGTGTGGTTTCCTCGTGATACGTGCGGCCCACGGGCCGGCAGTTTGACACCCCTGATTTAAAGTCTTAAATGGATGCATGGGTTAAAACAAACTTTCCTCAGTTTTCTTCAAGAAAATAGATCATTATTACCAATTCAGTTGAAGAAATAGCAGGCCTTTTGAGTTGTAGGTTTAATCTTAAATGACATCTGCAAAGAGGTCCTGATTATTATTTTTTTCCTTCAACAGAATTAAAGATTGTGTAGGTAAAGGGCCTATTCAATTATTTACTTAATTAAGTAAAAAGTGTCTTTAAAGTGTAAGCTGTTCTAATATCAAATTGTTTAGCAATCTCTGTGATCACATCAAGGAAATAAGTATTTTTCTTGCTCACGTTTTCTGCAAATGTGATTCAGGTAGTCCTTGACCTAGGACAGGGCACTTAAGTGTATCCAAAATCCCGAGGGACCTACTTACGGGCTATTTACAATCTACAGTCAAAGTTCTGACAGTGCTCCACACCTGTGGCCCATTGACTGCACTTTGGGTGCATGGCAACCAGGCTGCATTTACAGCTGTTTGCAGTATCCTGCAGTCATACCACATTTTATAGCACTTTGTCAAAAACCAGCATTTCTAGTTTTCAGCAAAGCCACACCATAGCAAACCACTGATTTGCTTTAATGACTGTGGTCATTTGCTTAACGACTGCTGCAAAAAAGGTCATAAAATCTAGGTCATGTGACCAACTTGTTTTGCAACCGTCACCAAGTTACGGCCATGATGGGCAGGCTCCATTGTGGTCTTAACTCAAGGACTACCTGTGCACAATTCCTCTCAATATATATTTCATTTACATTTAATCAGCTCAGACGTGTACTAACATCAGTAAGGTTTCAAAAATATAACAGTAAATAACAGCTATATTTCAAAAATCAATCCAGTACTTGTAGCTAGAATGAAAATATCTGTACCCATTCTCTGCTTTCCTTTTTAAACATTCTTGTTCCTTTAGAAGGGCTTGATGTTCTTCATAAGCATCCAAAAGCCTACCAAAAGGAAAGAAAAAAGGAAAACTTTTGAGATTCATACTCCAGACATAATTCTGCAACAAACGTAACTCCCAACACTGATGTTTTATATACTGCTTTCACTTTGCATCAATATAGCTGGATTTTGAAAGTACTATTATAGTAAAATGGAAAATAAATTTTAAGTTGAATTTCTGGAGGAATTTATAAAGAATAAGCATGATCATCTTGATCTCTGTTCGCTACAAATCATTCATAGACCCAAAAATCAAAGGCTGCTATCACTAAAAATAAATCTCACTTGTTCACATCAAGGCCAAAATCTTCAAGAAATTCCACTTTGCGCTGAGAAAATATAATCCTCATTTTTACAGGCAACGTTCCATTAATAGCGCTGTCAAAACACAAAATGATGTTCTCTTCATTCTGCTTTAGATCTCCACTGTACTCGATTTCCAACAAATTGAGATACAGTTTTGGATTATCCTGTGCAAAAACAAAACAAAACAAAACAATTCAAAGTCAATTTAAGTTCCCATGTGTTAACCTCCTATTATTTGAGAATGGCCTGATTTGTATTTTAATAGTTAAATAGGTTATGCTTAATCTACAGGTTTCCTCAAATTTCTAAATGTACATCAGGTAAGAAACTTTGGCAATAAAACTGGAAGCATGATTTAAATCCTGGCTTACTATGTATGAGAATCCTGAGTAACTGGTGTTTTTAAATACTTCTAGCTACTACAACACAGAAATTGACAGAATATATCTAATTACCTTACATAATTGAAAACTTGGCTGAATTCATAAATCTTATTTATTAATTAAATTTCTATGCTGCCCATCTCCCAAAACGCTGGCAGCTCACAAATTTGAAAAAGAAACAAATCCAAAACCAATACAATAATAAAACAAGGAAAAAAGAATAGCAAAAAACAGGTCACATTCGATACCCAGAAGGGGGATTTCAATCATTTTTACCAAACAGTTCTCCAAGGCCCTCCAAAATTACAACAGCGTGGGAATCTTTACAAGTCTGGGCCATATTTTGTGCTATGTAAAACCAGGGATAGGTTACAACCATGATTTACAACTTAACTATATATAAATTCAGTGTGGCTTTTCAGTAAACCATGGCTTAGTAAATATGAACTCGGCCTAAGTCTCTAAGTTATGTAAATATATTGGTTATGCTCCTTGTGGAACTGTACACCAAAATGCCAGGTTTTAAATTACAGCAACAACCTGAGGCCAAAATAATAGGCGTCTTAATAGTAGGAATGCTTCTTGACAGCTGAGAATATGTATCATAACAAGCTCTCTATCCTATTCCATTAAAGAAATTATCAGCAATTTTGCAACACCTAGAAAACTAAATGGCTCAACTCATCAGAATATACTCCAGTAGGAGAAATCATACTGTAGCAGAAAGCCTTTATTCATTATATACACTTGCAAGAACTGGTTGATGTCTTGCACCATAATCAAAACATAGTTTTAAAACACCCTTTTTACAACCCCGTAGTCCCTATTCAGGGTAAAGTCGAGGCGACTGGATGGAACTGAGCTTCTACTGGTCGGATGCCCTGCTGCCTATGAGGAGTTTGCATTAAATATTTTTTCTTTGCGCCCTAGGAGAGAAAATCTGCTACCTATGACTGAACTCTCAACCTTCTGAGTGGGAGGGGAGCATTTTCACCACTAAGCCACCACGCTGCTCTCAATCAAAACATGGTACATATTGAAAATGAAAGGTCTTGGAAGCATATATGTTTTGTCCATACATGGCCACATATATTGTAGCATCTGAATGGAATCTTGTGGGTTGAACAAAACTCCACGATATTCAACATTCTTCTCTAAAGACAAATATCAGAGGAACTATCTCAAATACAGTCTCTTAAATAAGGGCATACATATTTCACAGAATCATAGAAGTGTAAGGTTGAAAGGGATGTTGGAGGCCTTCTGGTCCAGCCCCCCCCCCCCAACCAAGGCAGGAGTCCTTATATTACCTTGCACAAATGATTGTCCAATCTTTTCTTGAAAATCTCCAGCAATGGAGCACTCACAACTTTGGAAAGCAAGCTGTTCCACTAATTAATTGCTCCGTCAGAAAATTCTCCTTACTTCTAGGTTGAATCTCTCTCTGATGAGCTTTCACCCACTACTTGTCTTGCCCTCAGATGCTATGGAGAATAAATCAGTGCCCTCTTCCCTGTGGCAGCTCTTCAAGTATTGGAAGACTGCTATCATGTCTCCCCTAAGCCTTCATTAGGTTAAACATACCTTGTTCCCTTAGCTGTTCATCATATGCTTTAACCTCCAGACCTCTTATCTTTATTGCTTTTCTCTGCACACTTTCTACGGCAGGGGTGTCAAACTGCCAGCCCGCCCGTTTCATCATATCGAAGCCGTGCCCACCCCATTGCTGGCAATGCAAAAAGAGTCGCGATAAATCGCGATACGTCACGTGACATGGCGAGTTTGACACCCGTGTTCTACGGCCTCAGCATCTTTTTTGTATTGTGGTAATCAGAACTGGATGTAGTATTCCAATGGCCTCACTGGTTGCAGTATGGAGTGGTACTATCACTTCCCATAATCTTGATGCCATTCCTCTGTTGATGCAGCCTGGAATTGCATTGGCTTTTTTGACAGCTGCAGCACACTGCTGGCTCATACTTAAGCAGTGATCCATCAAAATCCCTCTCAGTTACTACTGTTGAGCCAGGTATTTCGTATTCTATGCATTTGGTTTTTCTTGCCTAAATGCAGGACCTTACTTTTCTCACCACGTAATCCCGCTCTCCCAGGAACATTTCCTGCTATGTGTATAATTTGCATTTTTATCTAGAAATCTGCATTGCTTCAGGTACAGTGATCTATCATTTTTGGCCACATGATACTGCCGAGATAGGGTATCACTATACTTTCAATGCCAGGTACTTTCCAGGCCAGGGAAACCTAAAATTTAAGGAGAAACTAGACAAATGGACCAGCCAAGCAACATCAGGTTAGAGGGACTGTTGTCTCCATACTGCAGCTACGTACATTGCAGTTAAAAGGAATCATCACAGTTGCCAGCTATAATGACTTCCTCCTAAGTTAAGATATATAAATGAAATGTCAGGAAATTACATACCTTGTCTCTATCAATGGCCTCCAAAAGAATTTTCCTGGCTTTTGGAAGACTCTTCTGAATTTTGAAAAGGTGTCGAGCAAGTTTTACAGCAAAGAAAGAGGCTTCATAGTTTGATTTGGCATTTTTCACAGCTTCCTCAAGCAGATGTTCAGCTTCTTCCATGTTTCCATGTCTCCGTTCTAAACTAACTCTTCGTAAACGAATCATGGCCAATCCGGAAACATTCTCTTCAAAGATCTTCAGAATTCTTCTGGCTTCATTGATATTCCCTAAAAGTATAGATAGAGAGAATGTGTGGACTTGGAACTGCAAATTGACATGAGCCCATCAAAATTTAGGCTATTTCTCCATCCCAACATCAAGGTTATGCTTTGCCCTTTTGATGGAGGATATTATATAATGCAGATTAGTTAGATTTTCAGCAGTCAAGAATCTCTGCATCACAGAGCCACAGTGGGGTCAGAAAGAAGATACGCAAATTAAGGAAATCATAGGCACTCCAATTTAGCATTAACACAGAACCTCATTTCATTTGTTGTAGTTTCAAAACCCTAATTGACAGAAATAGCCTTAATTGAAGTAGAATTTTAAATAGCCAAGTACAGGTAGTCCACAACCTACAACCATTTAGTGACCGTTCAAAGTTACAACTGAAAAAAGTGAGTTATGACCATTTTTACACAACCATTCCTGTGTCGTACGAGATCAAAATTTGGACACTTGATAATTGGCATGTATTGATGATGGTTACAGTGTTCTGGGTCATGTGAACCCCTTTTGTGACCTTCTGACAAGGAAAGTCAATGGGGAAGCCAGATTCACTTAACAACCATGTTACTAACTTGACAACTGCAGTGACTCACTTAACTACAGTGGCACAAAATGTCATAAAATGGGAGAAAATTCACTTAACAACTGTGTTTCTCAGCAATGGAAATTTAGAGCAATTTGAGCTCAAATACGGTTGTAAGTTGAGGATTTCCTGTAGTGAACTTTTTGTGCAACTTTTTCTATCCTGAGGGATATCTTTGCCTAGGTGGCTCCTCCCATTGGCTCCGACAATAATTTTTTGTTGTGCCCCAAGGTAAAGTAATAGAGAACAATTTGTAGCAAATGTAAAGAAAATATGCCTTCAAGCTGATTCCTAGTGAGTGCACTTTTCTTGGCAATGATAACAAATGTAGCTTGCTGCTACTATATCCTACAATGTCTTTATAACTTTATAACCTAACCAAGAGCCCTGAAATTTCCAGATTGCTCTCCATCCAACCGTACTGATCCTGTTTACTTTCTGAGATCAACCATATTTCTCTAGGACCTCCCATATCCTGAGGTTAGATACTGGCAAGCAATAGAACAGAAGACGCTTAAGGGAAGAATAATAGATACCAAGGACAGAAAAGATGGTCCCATACAGTGAAAAATACTAAGTCCAGTGTTCCATTTCCCTACATTGTCTGAAGAGCAACCTTAAGTAGAACTTCCCAGAGAATCCCCAAAAGTTGAGCACTACTTGTAGAGCAGAGATTGGAATGTGGTTCTGTGTCACATAGAATTTCAGTTTTGTAGGAGGTTTCAGCTGAGTTGTATGAACTAAACCTGCACAGTCTCAATGAGGAATTGATGGAGGGGCATCTTGCCAACCTTTATATGTTGTTCAGTGACATCTTGGTAAAAAAACCCAACTGGCTACATTTCTTGTGGAATTGGCTATGATACTCATTGGGTACTCTCCAGACGTACAACCTGCAATACTGCTTCTGTGACAGCACAGAAGATTTAGAGGAACAAGCTCTATAGAATATACTGTAACTTGGGACATGAATGTGGGATCTCTATGGAGGCCCATGGATTAGGGAAAGATCTGTTTGAATTTATGGCCATGAGGAAAGCCATTTTCCAACAAACACATTTGCTAAGCAGAGGAATTTGAAAGGGCAATACATCAATTGTGTGGTTATGAAGAGCTAACCCTGATAAATCTGAAAGGATTGAAGCCACCGCTGAAATCTTTGCTCTGACATGCTAAATAATTGATAACCATTTACAAAAAAGGCTAGCATCTCAAAAAATGATCTTTGTGCCACTTCCTTTTCTCTTTGGCAGAAAATGTGCCATGTGATTTCAGGGATTTTGAATATTGGTGCTCTATGGGAGGCCACAGTGGTCTGGATGGAGACGGAGTCATAGTCTAGAGTCTAAAAACTGTTTATTTCCAGATAGAGAATTATAACTAGCTCAAGTCTGGATGAACCTGGCTCCTTGGCTGAGAAGATGGAGGATACAAGATTTTGAGGACAATCAATAGTTCTATGTCAAAGAGTGTTTTATCTGGAACGGGGGTGATTGTTTATTTGTATGCCTTCAAATGTGTTTTTGGACTCGGTGAATGCCTGAATTAGCAGCATTTCTAACATCTATCTTGTCAAATTCTGGGCAATGAGAAAGGGGAGATGATGATATGCCCAGAGTATTGTGCAATTAAACCCAGAATCTAAAAGGATGAATGAGACAATTCAAGGGAGACCTATATGCCCACTGTCTCCTCCTCACCTTGCTGTTCTTCGAAAGCAGCCCAGAGCAAGTGCACCATCGGTTTCTTCGAGAGGTGTATCGTGCAGGCCCGGCTGTATACGTGCCTCACCCCTTCAATGCTGTGGTTCTCCATATACTTGGCATACTGCATTTGAAGACAGAGCAAAGACTGAATGATTCCCAGCTTACTCTGGGTTGCTAAATACTTGAGAGAACTATAAAATACTTGTTTTTTAAACCCATTCAGCACCTTTATTGAACCATTAGACTAGTTTCTGTAAGGAAGGACGAAGAGAGGCAACGAAGTTGGCATATGCAGCTGTCAAATCTGGTTGCAAGCAGACCATCTCCTAATGCAACAGATATAGTTATACATGAACAACATTCAAACAAGAGTACAGAAGGTTAGTCACTGATCATCAATGTTTGCAAAGAGTAGAACTGGCATAGGAGAAACGCCCCTTACCTTGATCCAGAATTCTTCATAGAGAGCACAGGAGATCACGCAACGCTCAAAAAGAACCACTACTCGTTCATGAGTCCCATTCTCAATCTCAAAGTCCAAATACTCCTTCCAGTTCTTCAGCTGTGTTTTCTCCAGAGGTTTAACATGAAAATAAGGTCGTTTTATCTGAAAATGACATGACATGGGAAGTCATGAAAACACACTTCATTTTACATTGTGTTTATTACAGTTATTAAGAAGCTGAATTATCTCAGCAAACCATACTTATTTTGATCCCAGCTAGTTTTGTCATCCTTGAGATCTTTATTCTTGGTTTCTTCTTCCTTTAAACTACCCAGTCTCTGGGAGTCAGGGAGCACATAAATTTAATAATTTTTTTAAAATTATTACTTTTATAATCTTATATATTATCCTCAAATAAAACCAGTTTGTTTGTTGGATATATCATATCCAAATATATACAATTTAGATATAGCTTTCTAAAAAATAAGGAAGAACAAGAACGAAAACAAAATATTGTGTAAAGTGAGCACTAGGTCCTAAGACATATGTTGTTTTTCACTAGTAGATTGTAAGCATTCACAAGGTGGTCAATTCTAAGAATATAATCAGCTAAGCAATATAAACAGCTTGTAGACAAGCAAGGAAGTCACTCAGAAATAAAAAGGTCCATGTAGACACAACAAAATCATTATGTCTATAGCATTAATCTTTCAGAAGATTGTGTACGATAGTAAGAATAAAAACTCTAACTACAGAAAATTCAACAGAAAAAGAGAAGATCCCTTCTACAAGACAATATATGCCCAAACTTCTCTTTATCTTTTGTTTTGTGCTTACTCTGGCCTAGCCAAATATTCTGACAAACAGTCAGAATGCTCTTCTTCCTTGAATTTGTTCTATGATAACAAAATCTTTGTTAGATATAAACAGTTGGGTATATAAAGCAGCATGCAAAGAGACTCAATAAATAAAATATGCTTGCTGTGTTGACCTTGGCTTAGTAACTTGGCATACACAGCTGTGAGGAGAAAGAAGAGAAAAAATATTGGACATTTAAGGATATTTTTTAAAAATGAAATATGCAAATAATGAAGTATAATGATTTAAGAACACGAACTTGTCTTTACTGTAAAGCCATTAATTGAAATGTGCTGACTGCAAGAAGCTAAAGGGAGTACAAAAGGATTTGGAACCACACCTAGGTTACTCAAAATTATTTATACTATTTATTTGTTCTGACTCGCCCATTTTGAGGGATCAGGCAGACTGCAATGAATCCCATTTAACTGCTAGTTCAAGTTGAAACTCCAATCACGTCTTCAAGAAAAAATTATGCAAGCTACAGACATAATGCACTTAGAAAAAAGCATACTACTAGTGCTAGAGATCCAAGGGATAACAGAATAAGAGTTGGAAGGGACCTTGGAATTCTTCCTAATCCAGCCCCTGCTCAAACAGGATCTTGAAATATCCTATATGGTGGACAGCATTTTAAGGGAGAAAAATCACATTGGGCCTTTGTGGCTATATGGACATATAATAAATTGCAAACATTAGAAAATGAGCAAAGATGTAAGTTCTTCCAAGACCCATCTTTAATTAAATGCTTGAAGTGATACTAAAATAGCATTTCAGACTTTTCTTTGGCCAATCAAAAATATATTCAATGTTTTCACTACAGTTGGCACATTTGTTAATATTGTTTTATAAAGCCACAAGCATACAGGTGATGGCTTCCTTTATAAAAAATGGCAATGTGTTACTATGTATCAAGCAAATGGAAGAGCGAAGGCAATGCCCTATCAACTGAATAGCATGGCAATATTATTTTCACTGATGTGTAGAAAAACAGAAATAGAAAAACCTAAAACTCTTTAAAGCTTCTACAAAGCCACTATCAAGGGGGCAGCCTAATTTCTAGAGGAAGGCTTTTTAATAATGCAGTACCATGACAGAAATTGTATGAACCCTCAGCTTTGACAAGATTATTCAAATGAACTTACCCCTTCTTCAAAAGTCCACCGCTTGCTAACTTCATGCTCATTGTGATTGAATATTTCTTGATGAATTTCAATGATTCTGTGACGCATGTTTTCTATTTCGGTGATAAGCTAAACCAAACATTGGGAAGCGTTAATACAATTCAGGCAAGGAGGCATTTTTATTAGACATTTCTGAAACAAGTACCTACTCTGGATGGGAATAATAATAAAAAAACTATTCTAGTGGACTGTGAAATATGATGTATTCCAATAGAACTGCTGGTATACATTACAGTTTAATATGAATAAAAACCCTAAAACTAACAATGACCTTCTAGTCCCACAGTCTTTATCAAAATACCTGACCATACATAGAATGGAAATACCTATCAACGCACTCTAAGAATCCTAAAGAATGATTAACATGATAGTATTGTGCTAGACCAGGCATGTCAAACTCGCGACGTCATGTGATGTCGCACGACATATTGGGACTTTTTCCCCATTGCCGGCAATGGGGTGGGTGCGGTTTCAGCGTGACGCATCCGGCCCACAGGCCGGCAGTTTGACATGCCTGTGCTAGACCATTTGTCTATGGCTAAAATATACTAATAGCTAAACAAAATGTAGTTTCTTTCTTTTGGGTCTTAGTGTGCTGTTATAAACGGTAAACCATGGTTTATGGCTTTACAAGTTTTGGAAACCCAGCCATATTTAGCTTATTCAATATATCATGTTAATATCCTAGTGCAATATCTGAAACAGATGTGCAAAAAGATGGGGAAGATGTTTTGAACTTGAAACAAACCATCAGGTTCAAATCAAAAATTATCCTGTTTTACCATAATTAATCCAATAGGAAGAAAGAAAACGGTACAGTAAAATCAGTACACCCTTCCACCAATAATCTTTCCTGTTCTATTAGTGACACATACATGTAGGGAAATGAAACTACATACCTCCACCTAAAGGTACTTGGAAACTTTCAAATAAAAGAACCAAACCAGGCAGAGTTATTATTAGCTTTACCTAATAGTTCTGGTTGTGCGCATGAGTATGTTAAATACAGCTACCTGAACTAGTTTACGAGAACAATACAACTGTTTAAGAATATTTCCCTGAACTATATCTGCGCAAGTGTTTGTAAGTTACTGATGAGTTTCTATATTAATATGTAGAAAAACTGACAAGCTGCTTAAGATTGTGCACTGCAGCAGGACACCAAAATCATTATATGACATTTCAAAAACATCCAATGAAAAGAATGGAAAACTAAAAGCACCAACAGATTTTAAAGGCAGAAAGACAAAAAACTGGCATACACAGAATGTATGAGTAAATACACATACAGTACATTGGTGTTTCTGTACAGAAACAATTTTCTGAACATAACTTTTAATAGCACTGTCAACAACAACAAAAATCATTTCCAAACAGCTGACTAAATTATAAAAAACTGCTAGCACCAGAGAAATTGTCTACTGTACATTCCAAACTGCAAACTTAATCAAAAATGCTGATTGCTTACTTTAGCAGGGTCAGTAATATCTTCAATTCCAGAAGGTTGGTTATCTCCAGGTGGTTCATCCTCCCCATTATGACTATTGGCAGTAGAAGCAAGTTCTCTACGCAGCTGAATGAATTGTTCAGTAGAAAGAAGGTCTCGAGGCAGATTATTCTGGACATGCTCTTTGAACCTGTAATATATAAACAAAAACAAGCAGTAGAAAATTAGAAAATCTTACTATTTTATGTTCACTTCTACATAATACAGGGGTCATGGTGAAATATTAGCTATTCCAAGCTTACTACATACACTCCTGAAGCACATACACAGTTGTGAACAGATAAAGATAAAGCAGGTCAAATTTACACCTAAGTGAAACAGTTCTGAAAACATTATTCAATCTCAAGGTGTTTTTTTTTTTAAAAAAAAAAATCTATGAATGTAATTGAGTTTGCATCTTCCAGATTACAAATGTTTATTTCTTCTACCTTCTACATAATGAAGTAGCTGGACTCATTAGGTGTTTTAACTGTAGGCAACCAAACAAGTTAGTAGGAGCCACTAGTTTAACATGAATGCCTTGGAGTTCCAATAATATAAAATGAATTAAAATGGATAAAGAAAAACATAATCTTTAAATCAGAAAATATTAAAGAAAAGTTTTAAAGGTTACTCACAAGACTGAATCTATCATTGGTTTCTGCATATAGCTTTATAACAACTTCTCCCAAATGAAGCTATCATGGGTTGAATTATAATTCTAATTTTCCTCAACTGGTATAGCAACTGCAGTACACCATTTTAGGGAAAGCTGCAGCTGCACAACTGGCCACCTAGAAATATTTTAGAAATCTAACACATATATGTTCTTTAACAGACTGGCAAATTTAACTTATTAAATTTACATATACAATGTAAGTTTTATTAATAAACAATGAATTATGTGGGATAGATCTAGTGTAATATCCATGCATCTTATGAGATTATTCCTTCCTTCCTCATTCTCCCTGATTTTCCAACAAGATCTCAAATCTGTTAGAATATTTTGGGGGAAGAGTGGAATGCAAGGGTACTTAGAAAAGCAAGGAGTTCATTTCAACAACCTATTGGCAGACAAATATAGTTGGAAATAACACTCTTATCAGTCCTTCATATCCTTCTATACATTCCAAGAACAACTTAACCCTCTACAGGTCAGGTCAAGCTGAGACCCTACATACTTTCTCATGTAACCTACTGCTAATGTCACCCAAATCTACTCCCAGTGCCACTGCAATCTTATTAGATAAATGGGTGATAACCTCTTTGGATGCCTTTTAAGCAATACTATCAACTTCTCAAGAGCTTGCCCGACAATTGATGTGCAGGCTGCTGGGAGTAAATTCCGTTAGAAACTAAAACACATGAGATTAATAAATTTTTATGCTCTTTCTTTGGCAGAATGGGGTATTTTTTAATCTGTTTATCAGACACATAAAATATTTAATACGTAAGTGGTCCTGGATTAACACCACATCCTATACCCAAGAGTCAAAAGTGTTAGATAGTAATTTAACTGTTCTTAAGATTGTTTTCGTAAGAGTAGTAAAACAATAGTGTTTTAAAAATGGTTAGGATAATACTTCAGTGTAAAAACACAGCTCATTACAGTTCCTTTATTATTATTATTATTATTATATTTTTATTCTGCCTATTATATATTTGGCCCACACTTCAAGGAGGTGAACATATCTAAAACTCTTATAATCCCCACAATCACCTTGAGAGGTGGATTGGCCTAAGAGAGATTTTCAGTTCAGGAAAAATCTACAAAACAACATTGTGGAATCTGGTTCTCCTTGCAATGTTGCAAAAATATGACTGGAGAGAAGTTCAAAAACACTCAGGAAAGGAATTCTGCCTTGATCTGTAGGTCAGATTATATTACCATGTAATTGTAAAAATGTACCATACAATTATACTAACAGAAGAATACTACCCAACAGTTATAATCCTTATACCAGGGCTTTTCAACCGGTGGTTCGCATACCACCTGTGGTACTTTGGCACGTGGTACGCGACCATCCTAGAGAAGCGTAGCAGGGGAGCGGAATGAGCCAAAGCGGCCCAAGCCTGAGGGAGAGGCAGCTGCAGCTGCAGGACTGCCAGCAGGGCTCCAGCTGATTGGCACTTCCGGAAGCAGCAGGGAGCTGGAGGTGAACTGAAGAAAAAAGGGGTGGAAGGAGAGGAGAGTATATAAAAGGAGGTGGTTTTGGCGGGAAAGGGAAAAAAAAAGACAACAGGGAAAGAAAAGGGGACGGAGAAGAAGCTGTGGAAGGAGAGCTCAGCAGGCAGGGAGAAAACAGGGACAGAGAAGAAGCAGCAGCTGTTGCTGGAAGAAAAAGTCCCCTGGTTCGTTTTCTCCAGCCAGGAGAATGTAATCAACGCTGATGAAATGAAAAGCCGGGAGACAAGCATGTCGGAAAGGAGGTTGGTTTATTTAGTTCTGGATCAGCTGGCAGCTTGATTGGGTTACCATAAGGATTTTTGTGCAGTTTTTATAGCGTTTTGTAATTCAGAGGTTCGGTTTGTGTGCTTTGGTTATTGGAATAACCAAAGGCTAGCAATGAGTCCAAAGTGTTGACTTCCGTAATTAGTTTTACCCCCTTATCTTGAGTCTGTCTATGGCTTTTAGAAAGTTTTCTTTGAAGGTAAACAGGTTTAATTTAAGGCTAAAGCTTTTCGCAATTGCCGGAGCCTTTCAGTCTCGAGATGCAACATTGTGACATGTGATATGCCTGAGGCAGCTTAAAGAAAAATAACTGGAATTTAGTGTTTATTCTGGGAGCCTTTTGTGAGCCTTTCTTGCTTTGCATTTGATTCCTGTGTCTTTAAGGGTACAGGGAAGGGATTGGGAGGGGGGGTGCAGGGAGAAAGAAGAGGAGAGGGAGAGAAGAAGGGCCGACCAGCCAGCTGGTAGTGGTGCATATTAATAAATATAGATAAATTCATCATACATTTGTCAGTGCAAAGGAAAAGTGATTTAGCAAAGGAACTGCCACCGAAGAAATTAAAACTGGTACTTTTTTCCTTTTTTTCTACAGTTTGTAATATTTTATTAGATTATAGAATAAAATACAAAAATACAAAAGCAAATAGTAGGACACAGTGGGGAGGAAAAAGGGGGGGAAAGTGAGGGGGAGAAGGGAAAAAGAACAGACTTCCTCTGTTGCAGTAGAAGGAAGCATTAACATTGAACCTCAACTTTTTACTTTTCCATAATATTATAAACTTACCATTTCTATAACAACAAATGAATCTAATCAGTAAAATCCAAAATCCCCCCCCCTTTTTTTTTTAGTCATCAAGTTTTTGACACCTTGCTAAGCACTGGTGGTACAATCTATGAAAAGGTTGAAAAGCCCTGCCTTATACCTTTGGAAGTGATGACTATATAACTGTGTTGGAATCCCAAGAATTCGATCAAATATAGTAGTCACTGCTCGCAGGTTGCCTTCCTCATTTTCCCAATTGATATACATTTCCCAGAGTTTGTCTGAGCGGAAATCTGTCCCTGCAGCAAGCACTGCATGTTCATACGTCCTAGATTGTAAACATAATCAAGGAAGTTTTTCATTAGCACAAAATACATCACATAACAAATTAGCAATATTTCATTTAGAAAAGAATGAAGCCACTGAGACATGATTTTTGAGAATTTAACACAGAATATCTTTTAGATATTTAAAGCAGAATACAATATATAGTACTGCATTGTTTGTGACTGGAAAATTGGCAGTCTTAACAACAAATAGCTTTCCTTAAATTAATTTCTTTCAGTATTTTGGAACTTCTTTCAGGCCCAAATAGGATATCAGTGGCAAGCATGGATATGAATAATAATCTGATGTTATATATTAGGCTAATTATTTTTTTTATAAAAACACATATATCATGCATAGGATTTTTATTCACATGTATATATGTTAGTGTTCTGAAATCTAAGCAGACTTTCAAAACTCCTATCTGGCCTTTAGTAAACTAGTAAACAAGTATACTTCAACCTTATACATCATCAGTTTCTTAAAACTGTGCTATAAACGGCATTTCTAATTTCAAGCTCCTATGAAGAGGGAAGCAATATGCTTCTCCTTCAGGCCGAATACTAAGGTGTCTTTTCATATGATCAAGTGCAGCCTTAAATACAATTCCACTATACATGATACACACATTAAGATTCTTTTCAACCAACTTACCCTCTAATGGTCCCAACAGTTTCTACATCACTGGAATCCAGTGTCTCTTTGAGGAAATTTATATAATGAATCCAGAGATCAACGCTAAGAGGTATCGCCTGAAGTCCTCTCCGATACACCTAAAAAGAGAACACAAATAGCTATCCTTTGAACCTTTAGGTAGGTTACATGAGAGAGGCAACACTGTGTTATCTGGTGAACCTTACGAAATACTAATGTACTGGAATTTTGTTTAAATAATCTACCATTACCATTTGGGTGGAGGTTGGCTAGAACATGGCAATGCTCTGATCTCCACGTGCGGAGTCTTGATCTTCAAAGCGCAGCAGTCCCTGCATCTGACCAGGCTGTGTGGGCAGGCTTTAGGGTACAGATCATAGGGCACAGACCCTTTAGAGCATCAATGTCAGCGTCTGACCAAAAATGCAATAAGATGTAGCAATGGTGACCAGCAAAACCAACCACAGCGTTTGAATTTTGTGAAATAATAAATGTATAATGTAAGTGACAGAAAAGCCCTGCCCTACTTGTTAAGCTGCAGTGTAATGCAGACGCTTGCACTGCAAAGCTTGACAAACTGTAGTAGAGGTTTAACGCACCTGCCAACAAAGAGAGAAGATATTAGCTCCAAAGGCCATAAGGAGTGACAAGTGTAAATAGAAAACCCTGTATGAAAGTGGCAGGTACTGGCAGCCAAAGAATTTCTTGCAACGCAGTGGTTTGGTCATCATTTGGCTCACAGAACCCAAGAGCAACAGCTGCATAACTCTATATACATACCTCATCTGCCTGCTTCATGTTATTGTGCCGCTTCTCAAGGTCTGCATACTTCTTCCAATAGCCATAACAATAAGGGTAATGTGTGAAAAAACTGTCAAAGGCTTTACTTGCAGCTGGTAAATGGTTCTGGGGAAAAATATACAGTACAGGATTTAGTAGTTTTAGACTCCGCAGTAGATTGGAAGGGAAAAAAATCTAATTTGTACATCATCTGCCTTAATAATAGAATCAAATTATAAATCTTAAGGAAGTGACTACAAAATCTACTTAAATATCAAGAGCCCAAGATCCAAAGCACTACTACAGGTAGTCCTTGGCTTATGACGATTAGGACCAGAACCTCAGTTGTTGAGCAATTCAGTTGTTAAGCTAGATACCCATGTAACTGTTTCATTCAACAACTGTAACCCTGGCAGTTGTGAAATGCCACGCAGGTCATAAAGCAGAGCAAAAGGGCTATGTGCTGAAAAGGGTAAGCAGTGCCTCCATATGTGTAAGGAAATTCCTGTGCCGGAGAAATAAAGCTTGGGATCTTCAGGATCCCAAGCTTCATTTCTCCAGCTTGCCATGGGAGTTCCCCTTCCCTTTGTGAGTTGAAAAGAATTTCTCTGGTGGGATGCAGAAAAGAAACTTAGATCTGAGATCTAGCTTCGTTTCTGTACCTTGCAGAAGGATGTCATCTGCCTACCATGCGCAAAAAGGGAACTCCTCCGATGGGGTGCAAATGAATCTTAAATCATGAAGATCTTAAGGCCCTTTCTGCACTCCACCAGACAACTTCCTTTCCGTGCATGGAGGAGAGCTGACATCATTCAGTAGAGTGTAGAAAAGAAGCTTAAATCTTGAAGATCTAAGATCCCTTCCTTCACCCCACTGGAGGAGTTCCTTTCTGTGTGTGGAGGACAGAATTGAAATCTGTTCATGGGGTGCAGAAAAGAAGCTTAAAATAATGAAGATTAAAGTTTAGATCTTCATGATTTAAACTTCTTTTTCTGCATCCCACAAAAGGATATCAGTTCTCCTCCAGGCATGGAGGGGCAACTCCTTTGGTGAGATGCAAAAATAAAGTTTATATCATAAAGATTCCAAGCTCCATTAATGCACCTCAGCAGAGGAGTTCTTTTCTATAGACATAGGAGAGCCCCATAGGGTACAAAAAGGAAACTTAGATCTTCATAATGTTCATTGAGTGGGGAACTGCAAATAGTCCTTTACAAGATTGAGGGGTGCTTGGTTAGAAGTGGGAACAGGATGCCAAGGCCTGAAATGCAGTCATGTGGTGGTGGGGGGAGGGTGATGCTGTTGAAACATCTGATGATGACTGGAAGTGTTCTACAGGCTGTAAAGCAACATTTCTGAAGTCATTGTATCTATATAAATGACACTCATTTTACCAGTTATAAATCAAAGACTATCTGTATTACATTTTCTCTGAAGGAAACGTTATCAGCAACCAGATTAAATTGGCTCAATTAAGGTAAAATTAGACAAATTTATTTTAACGAGTCATACGACCCATTACTTTGATGATTTTTATTCTTATTTTTGAAGAATATGGGATTGATTGGATCGCCCAGCTTAATCAAGAATTTGCTATCAACAGGCAAGGCTTTAAATCATTTGAATTTTCATAAGAGCATTACATAAATAGGTGCAACTGACATGACTCATATTATTTGCATAAAGTCTTCATACATATCACCCCAGTTATCATAACATTAAGGAAAAGTTAATATAAATTTAAATGCCTCGCTTGGTCTACTGTGAATGCAAAGGACTAGTCTGAAATTCCTGAGACATCTGTACAGAAATCCTGAAGTTTGCTAAATATGGAGTTGGTTAAATCAGGTTTTCACTGTTTTAAAATATACATGACAATATTTCATTAGTCCAAAATATTAAATAGACAGCTTTATTGTCTTATTTTCACATATGTGATAAAGAGGATTTAGTAGCTTAAAACTTTCTTAAGCAAATTAAACAAACATGTATCAAAAAAGACCTTGAAACTTCAATGGATAAATTAGATTCTTGGGATTCATAAAACACATTGTAGCTGTGCTCCAAATTCCTATACGTTTGCACTCTGTGCCAAAAAAGGTTTTCTAAATCCATAAAAATCTTAAAATTTTGTGCATATTTCTAAAACTGTTTTTTTTCATTCCAAAACAATTCACAAAAAACAGCATGCAATTCTTCAGGGAGAGCGATTGTTTAACTTAACACTTGCATCTCTAACACCTACATATAGAAACATCCTCCCTTCATAAATATGGGGATATTTTAATTCCTTTTTGCCAGTTACAAATGAATAGATCATTGAAATCCAACAGAACGGAGGACCAGGGACTTAATACATATATCCTAAGGGCCACAGGCAGTTATACTGTCCACTCCACATTTAATGGTCCATTCACTATTGTCTTTCCTTTCTCCACACTTCTAGATTACCTTACCCACATCATTATTATTGTCACTACCACTGCTGCTGCTGCCACTCCCATATTCCTATTCTTTGCTATTATAGACATTAACTCTTTACCTTCCAAACCAGTTTTTCTACACACTTTAATAAACTGAAAGAGCTACAGCCACTGCCCTTATTTCACCTGTAAAAGAGAAGAAAACTGCTGCTCTAGGACCCTTCTTCATATTCTCTATACAAACAATCTATCACAAGAATTTTTGGATGAATACTCAGAATATTTTCAGAGTGCTGAAACGTTCACTCACAATGTAGGTGAGAGGAAGAAATCATATACTAAAGGAATCTTCTGGAGAAATGATGGGAAGAAGGAAAGAAAATCAATATTTGGAAGTTGAATACCCCTCGGATGTGTATTCATTTTCCTCTCAATTCACCCATTTCTTACATGTGGCACACAAAGCATTTTACAATTCTGAATGTGATTCTCGGTCTAAGACAAAACAACCATCCATGTTCAACAAGGAAGCCTATTTTCTATAAATATATTCTTCTTCTGAACTATAATTCAGAAGTATATAAAAAGTCAATTAATTTTATACAAAGTTTAAATATATTTTGCATGTTTAATTCTTAATCTCTTTCATGAAATATTAACATGACTTCCCTGAACTTGAGGGATGATATAATGGCTATAATCATGAAATTTCAAATTCATACATTCAAGTATTGACCAGCAGGGGGGAAAAACACTACCACTGGCCCGAAATATATAATTACTTACCTCTTGTTCTACATATTGAAGGAGGTAAACCCAACCTGTAAAATCTTGTGGGTTAGTTTCAACTACTTTCCAAAACTTGTCAAAGTCAGCAGGGAATGAATTTTCAGGATCAGAAGTCTTTACAGTTTCTGTATCTGGTATTTCAGTGTCCTGAACAGTCTCTTCCTGGGAATTGGCAGCAGGAGAATTGTCAGGGGACTGCTCCATCTCCATGACACTCATGATCTCTGTGCTAAAGTCAGCAGGCTGCTCATTCTTGGCCTCAGTGTCCTTACCCATGTTCTCACTTTTCAAGCTGCTGTTGTCTTCTATATGTTCTGAACTCTGCATAGCGACTGATACCTTTTTATCTTTATGAAGTAGTCTGTAAATGAGAAAATGATTAGCATCAGTACTGTCTGTTGATTTTTCATTAAACAATACAGGCATCTGTCTTTTTTAAATAAATGTAACATTTGATAGAGTTAAAATTAGATGAATTAAAACTGAACGAATGAGTCAAGTCTTTCTAACATATAGATTGAAAGCAAAGTATAAGGCAAAAACCATTTTCCAGCCCATTTAAGCCCAACTAAACTACTCCGATTAATAAGTGGCTAAAATTCTCACTGGAGTAAACAATAATGAATAATTAACATACTACTTTAGCATACCTCTGTTATGCACAAATTACAAGAAAAATGAAAATATTTGCATTGTATTTCATAACCTAAAATATCCAAATAAAGTGCTACATTAATATATCTGGCAGTACTGTTTTCATTTCCCATTAATCTCTACCTCAGAATTCCAACAGAGCCAAATATTTTCATCTATTCTCAATTACCAGTCAAAACAAATAAATACATTATGATTTGGATCCTGTTTCCTCACCATCCTAGTCTCACTGAAACAAATTCCAAAAAATTCAACTGAATGGGAGGGGCAGGTGGCAACTGAGCCTGTCGCACAAGAGATAATTCAAATCATTGGTAGCAGCTTTCATACCAACCTAAGATACAAAAGGGCAAATCAGTTGCCCTAATCTACAATTAAAAAGTGGCAAGAAGCCCAATCACATCTCATTCGTAAAGATCATGCATCCGCTCTGATAATCCCTAAATGGTACAAAAAGGCTCAAGGGAAGCATTACCTGCTAACTTTAGTCAAGTTGGAAATACCTGACAGACTTTGATGTGGTATCCTCCCACAATGCTTCTGAATTTGTTGGTACTAGTTAACAACTATAATCAAGATCTTTCTAGATGACAAACAGAGCAGTCTTTAATTGGGATAATAGAATTATCTAAATTCCCAAAGTCATTTCTGTAGGAAATGGATTTTAAGTATAATACTTTTAGAACACAAAGAAACCCAAAAGCTTTTGAACATGTTTGCAGAGAGGTACTTGGGACTCTTTCAGCTTCTCTACATGTTCAAAAGCTTTTGGGTTTGTGTTCTAAAAGCATTACACTTAAAATTGCACCCAGCAGCAGATATGAGGTGTAGAGAGCAAGAAAGAAGGCACAGTAAATGAATAATATAACTTTCTTCCAGCTACTTCTCACTTTCTTTAAATCCCTTCTCAATGCCGATTTTTTCATTAAGTCTTTTAAAACGCTTAGTTCCTATAAGGCATTTTAGGCATCTGCAGTTGAAAAACCCTCTTAATTCTCCATATCGTTTCCTTTTTAGTGGCAAACCCACCGGGCATGACGCCCGTTCTCTTGTATCCCTTACTGTACTTTGACCGTTGAAAATATACCGAGTCAGGTTTAGAAAAAAGAAAGTTATGTATTTGACCACTGATTAGAAAGAGCGATGCAAGCGAACGCGGGCATAATTTTACGCCTTTCTCTCGTGCCCTAAACCAGCTTTTCCCAAGCCCCTTTCTAAGCGTGAGAGATTACAGCCCAAAGCCACATGGCTGGAAATCACCCGAGTTATATATAGTTCAACACACACCGAAAGCGCCAATTTGGGCAAAGCAATCCTAGTTTAGAGAAATAAGGCTGGGAGAAACTCGCTAGGCGGACTTCTTGACTGAAGCTCCGCCGGTCATTCCGTCCCGGGGCTGAGGAGAAAGAAAGCTTTAGTCTCTCCCGCCCTCCGGGTAACGACGCCAGAGCCAGCAAATTCCTTCCTTGGATTCACGCTGTTCCTTCCACAAAGAGTAGTAGAGAGAAAAGCTGCTTCCCTCTCACTTGCGCGCGCGCTTGGTCCCCCCACGCACGCGCGCGCCGCCTTCGACCACCGGAGGGGGGAAGGGGGATACAGAGCCGCCTCAGGCCGCGTCAAGCTGGAGGGGAGCGGGGAAAGAAGCCAACGATGGAGGGAAAGTCACGGGACGTGGGTCGGAAGGAGCGGGTTCACCTCTTTCCTAGCTGCCAACCGCCTCGCCTCAGAGAGCGTGGCTGGCGAAGCGGTTTCCTTTCCCCCCCTTTCCTTTTAACCTTTCTTCAGACCTCTAACACGCACACGAGGAGGCTTCTCGTTCTTTCGCCCGTTTCCCTACAGACCTGGCGCGTGTTCTCTGCCATCGGTCCCGCCCGCTCAGCCGTCGACGTGACTCTCTGAGCGGTCTCCGGTCTGCCCGCCGTCCGAATGAGCGTACTACGCAGGTGCGTCAGATTCAAGGCCTCTTTTTTGGGCCCAATCTGACTCGCGCCGCCGGCGGGAAGAAAGAGGCGCATGCGTTGTGGCACCTAGCCGGAGACCCGGAAGACAACCCGCTGAAAGAACATGCACCGGAAGGAGTCCTGCTCGGCCTTTCTGCGACGTGGCTGTTGCATGTCTCTCAATGAGAGACAGGTAGCAGTCCGTGTGTTTGTTCTGGAGGTGGTTACGGGCCGGTTTAGACTTAATTCTTATCTTATCTCTAGTTAAGTCCTTCTGTGTTACTCCAGATGTGGACGCTATATAGTTCTAATCATGTTCAACTAAGATGGCGGCGTAACTAGTCGCTTAAATTCATCCAAATACCTCCTATCTACCCTGATAATGGCTTAATTTCTTTGGGAGCTGCAAACGGGCGATTATTTTGTTTGCTTCTGTGTGCAATCTGCGGAATTGGAGGGCATAGCTGACATTGGAAAACACCATAATTTTGATGCTATTTGCTGAGTAGATAAAGGAAGACGTCCTAAATCCTGTAGAATTTAGCTGTAACTAGAAACGCAATTCTGAGCGTCTCTTGCACTACTGAATAATTACCTCGGAAAACAGTACCTCTGCAAAGTTCAACCACTGCCAAAACAACTCTGCTCTTTTAAGACTTCTTCTCATTGTAATGTGCTAATTCTGAGTTATTGAAGAATGAAGTTATCTGATCATCACTTAGATTTATTACAGTAAAATACTCACTTTGCCAGAAGCTATCAAACTTGGTACCGAAAAAACTCATTTGTCTCCTATGCTGAATGACTTCAGCCAATTTTTCTTTCCATTTACAGTGAAGCATGCTTAACAAAGACAAATGATCAATCTCGTATTAAAAATGCTTGTAGATTACACTTAGGTGGCTGACAAGGGCCATTGCAAAGCAGTACATGAAGAATGGAAAAAGGGAAGGTTGATGAGAATCTTGGGGGGAGGGGGTAAAAGAGGTAAGTTTAAAGAACAAAAAAATGTATGAAACGCCGTATGAATGTGATGGGACCAAGGACAGGAATGAATAGTATTGGTGAAAAAACCCTTAAGGGTTTCCTTTTCATATTTGTTTACAATTTCTTAGTGCTTTTCTGGGCAAACCAGGAGACTTGAGTTCTAGTCCTGCCATAGACACAAAGCCAGCTGGTTAACTTTGGCCCAGTCATGTCCTAGGAAGGAGGTGATGGCAAACCACTTCTAAAGAATTTTGCAAAGAAAACTGCAGGGACTTGTCCAGGCAGGCTCTGGACACAATTGAATGGAAATGTGTCAAGTAGTTAGAACTTATTGTTTCAAAAACAATAATCTTCAAGACAAACAAATCAGGAAAGGGAAATAAACCACATTATTTACAGAAATAAAGCCATTTATTTTTATAACTTTTTTATCTTTTAGATGAATACAGTACTTGTAGGTTTCATATTTTGAGAGCAGAACTGGCACTATATTGCTGAGGATTGCACATAAGGTCAGAAAAGTTAACACCTTTATAAATTTTGGACAGATAAAATTCAGTAATATTTTTCACACTAAAATATGGAAGCTATATTCAACATGTGCCATCTCTTTTAAGACATGTTCAAAATCTGTAAAAAATTATTTTCTATAAATTTTGGTCAACATGCTTCATTAAAACCTTTTCCAAGTTTTACAACAATGTGCAGATAATTATGCTCAACTGTCAAGCAGATGTAATACATCAACAGCAGCAAAAGCAAGCTAACACTGCACAATCATGAGTGGGACTGATTTTTAAAATACATTTTTTTTCCACAAATATCACACAAAACCCTGTTCATGTCTCTCCGAAGTCCCTCCCCCCCCTTTTAAGGCTATATGAGAAGACATGTCATAACATGATTTCATGATTAAAACTATTTCTAAATTTCATCTTTGTTAGTACACACAGGGCGCCATGCCACCAAGTCAAAAAGAGTGCAAAGAAGCAGAGTTGACTTTGCTTTCACAGACATCCAATCCCGATTCTACAGAATCTTGGAACAGCACCAGGACAGGAAGTACATTTGCAAGTGTCATACTGATTTTGGTTTCAGCCTAGGACTTCAACTGGAAAAATAAAGTCCTAAATGGTTGGTCATTAAAAGCAGTCAGTCCAATTTCATTTCTGCATGAAAAGCACAAACATAATAAAGGCAGGCTGCCTGAAAATGATCCATTCCAGCCCATGTAAAACTGTATGCTGTTATCCAGAGCCTATAATAATTTTTATGTCCATGTCAGGGTCTGCTTCAGGTAGTTTGGTCAAAAAATTCCTCCAGAGTTCTTTTTATGTGTGGGGGCTGAGATGCAGCTTGGATCAACAGATTCTGACCCATTTGTGCAAAAAGTGCTTTTGACAGTTTAGCAGTGGCTGCCCGAATATTTCCACCAGCTCCAGGTAAGGAACCGCTGTTTGTCATGTTGCCCAACAAATGCCATAAAACCACCAAGACTTTCTGTTCCACTGCATGAGGCTTCCGGGGATACAATTCAATAACAAGTTCTGAATGCAGGAAAAGAACCAAGAAAGAAAGAGTTATTTTTCATGCAAAAATATGGCAAGATGCTGACTCCCCAGATTATATCCTAAAACTGAAGAGAAATTCTATCTTAATATAGCCTTTTTAAGAATGCTATTGTGTAATTCAGAAGCAACTGTTGTGAAGTATGAACATACTGCATACAGAAAAGTCAAAGGATCTTCTAGAAACATGGTAAATATTGGAAGAACAAATACATTTTTACCAAACAAATTTGTACCAATAGAAAACAAATCTGTATTTTGATTTCAAACACTTCAATGGAATAGAATATTAACAGGCCATACTACATTTACTTTTCCGTTTCCTGTATTGGCCATGAACTTCAAACTAAAACTATATATTGCCAACCCTGCATTACAGAAACACTTGAATAAAGACTCTTGAAAATACACGATAGACTTATTCAATATAGATCAGTCTTACGGAGAAAAAAAATCACTGATGAGAAAAAAAGATATGAAGCATAAAGAAAACGGAAAGCCTTACCAGCTAGTTTTTCAGTTATGTCTTGTTTAGCTTTTCCATTCAGAAACTGGGCCTTAGTGCAGAATGGCTGGAGAAGCAGGTAATTGTCTTGAAGCAAAGGAAACAAGGACATAAAACACAGGATTTGCTTCAGGAAGTTTAGCTCTGAGCTCTAATAACAAGAATTTGGTATATAACAATAGACCTTTCTGACATAATCTACAAATTATCGGTAAGAAGAAGAAATTGGGGAGACATGATAGCAGTATTCCAGTATTTGAGTATTTTGCCACCAAAAAGGGGGGGTCACATTATTCACCAAAGCACCAGAGGGCAGGACAAGAAACAATGGTTGGAAACTGATCAAAGAGAGAAGCAACCTGGAATTAAGGAGAAACTTCCTGACAGGACAATTAACCAGTGGAATAGCTTGCCTCCAGAAATCGTGGGCGCTCCATCACTGGAGATTTTTAAGAAGAGAATAGACAGTCACTTGTCTGAGATGGTATAGGTCCTCCTGCTTGAGCAGGGGGCTGGACTAGAAGACTTCCAAGGTCCCTTCCAGCTCTATTCTATTCTACAACCCAAGCCATGGCTCAATATATGTGGAACTTCCGTGATTTTTCCTACATGCTGCCAATCTTCTTGAATTGCCCTAAAGTATTATTGAAATGAAATTGGTACATTACAGGAATGTTTACAAACTGAACAAAGCAAGTATTAATAAACCCACATTTGTATTATAAGTGGATAAATAAAAATTCATAAATTCCAAATTGTTTAGTCCCCTCTTTTTTGCAACACTACACCTTAAAGTTCAGTCTAGCAGATGAAAGAAAAAATCAGTTTACCTAAGTGTTGACAAAGAGCCTGGATGACATTGATGGCAGCAGCATAGATGCCTGGATTCTTAGAATTCAGATTGTTATCAACCAAGGCAGGAATCAACATGTTGATAACAGGAGATAGTTTCTCTTTCAATAGAGGAATCAACTGGTGCATGGTCTCTAGAGCAACCTGATTGACTTTGCTATTTGAGTCATGTAAGCGAGACTTGAAGGCATCAAAGATCTAGACAGAAAATTACAAAATAGTTTGAATTATTTTCTTTGAGCAAATAAATAAACTGTCCCAAGTTTAAAATGTGGAATCCTATGGAAAAGTGTTCAGGTCCCAACTTTTCTATTAATTTTCAATGTAAACCTAAACAAGTTCTTTTTCTTTCATATATTGCTATACTGGTGAAATATCTTGAAGAATTGTTGGTCAGCCAAAGGATAGCAAACCCCTTTGCAAATCAAGGACATACAACTCATATGTAAGCAGTTTTAAAGTTCTTTAAGCAATATACTTCTTTGCTCAAGAATACCTAAAACCCCCAACTATTAAAGGAGTTTAAACTCCAAGAGATACTCAATTGCTTAAAGAGTATCTGACAAAGAAATATCACACAAAAGAAATAGAAAATAAACAATAATGCTTAGAATGATCGATCTGCTCATTTAAGGCAATTCATTTTGCAATGTGATAGCATGGAATTAATAAAATGCATGATATATGGACATGGTAGAAATAATTTTCAAGAATAGAAATATATGGATAGGCTTCCGGTTCCGGATCGCGGCACACGCAGTCGCACGGAGAGATCCGACTCTCCCACCAGCTGTTTTCCCTCCGCCGGTAGACCCTTAATCGGGTCGAAAGTCACCCTGGAGAGGCGACCACCGTTGAGGAGGCCCTCGTTTGACTGGGGAAGGGCGGCAGCTCCTTCCTCAGTCCGAGCCAGCTCCTTAGGGCCGTCGGAGAAAAGATCGGCCAGTAAAATGGACGATCACTTTGCTGCACCAGCCGAAAGCCAGAAGAACAACTAAGCATAAAGAACCCCTGTGGAGAATCCAGGTGAGACCTTTCCTCCCCCTTCTTTCCCTAATTACTCTCCTGTAAAAAGCTTTTGTATTTGAATTACTTCCCTGCTGTGAGGGAGCAGCTTTTGGGCACTTGGGAAAAACAGCTTTGGGAATTTAAAAAAAAATAAACCAGTTATTTTTTATTGACTATTCAACTTCTGAAATACTGAGGGGGCCTGAAAACATTTCTATTCTTGATTATTACTATCATAACTACGCTACCTACTATTTTGGAGAGGCCTTTCTTCTTTATTTTTTTAATGTGAAAAATAAAAAATCTATTAACTTGGAAAGAAAGACCTTATAGCCTGCTGAGGACATCTTGTGACGAAAAGTGTTACTGCAACTGTATATTTTTTTTCATTGCTGGAGGATGGCTTTAACCTTCAAAGGATGATAAGAGTAAGATAACTGAAACAGCTGTGTGGTGATTTGGTCTACTGAGAATTGGAGGTGAATATTTGTTGACTTCTACGAAATATAGCCTTTACTAAAAGAGTAAAAGATCCTTTCACCACTGACATGGAACTTAACACACAGCTGGATTATGAGCTTATACTGGAAAAAATCTTGGAAGCCACGGAGGATATGAACTCTTACTTCCAAATTTTGACGGATCAAGTTATAGGTCGAAGAACAGTGGAGAAGGAGCAGAGTGGCGCTAAAGAGACTAGTGAGCAATATATACAACCTAAAGAGGAACCATATCTACAACTCAACTATGAAACTACAACGGGAGAAATTGTGGAAACTAAGGAACAAATCAACTTTATACAACCCCAAATGCAATCCATGGAGAAGCTTGATGATCAAAGAATAACTTTAACTGAGATGCCTGAAGCATCAACATCAACAGAGACTGACACTCAGATACAAGTTATTGAAAATTGTGATAATGTGGATAAACAACTAGTAACTACAACATGGAATAAAACGGCTTCCACCATCCAAAGGCTACTAGAAGAAAGGGAAGAGAACTTTGACCAATTTCAAGCGTTGAGGAATACTGACTTTCTAATATTGTGGTTTGATGATGCAGGAATTTTATTATGGAAACCGACGTGGCACAGAAAGAAACCTAGAGTTAGATTTAAAAATGTATTTTAAAATTTCATTTAATGGGTTTAAAAAGGCTTTTGAGATTTTGACTGATTTAATAACTAACGGAGTACATGAATTCTGTAAGAGGATATCCTTTGTAATAATATTTTGTTTTAGATATGATAATTACTTGGAGAGGTAAACTTTACTGGGTTAAAAAGACTTTTTATAGACATAGATGAATTGATAGAATATATATTTAAATCAGAAATGTATCTATTGGATTGATATTTTTATTTTAAATAAGATAATTATTTTGTAATAGAAGAAGAATAAGAGGGATTGGTGACAAGAGAAGAAATGGTATTAATAAAGAAAACATAAGAATGTTACTGCGGGAATAATATACTCATTTTAGATATAATCATTATGTTAAAAAGGGACACCCGAAGTGTTAATAATATGTCTATGTAAGGCTAACTGGAATATGGTAACTGTAAATTAGTAAAGCCTAAAAACAGGACTTGGATTTTTATAATTGAAATGTGATTGATATTTGATAGGATTGTTTGAAGTTTATTTAGAAATGTATTAATTTGAATATGTAAGACTATATGAGGGAATTAGAGAGGGAATTTTCAATGAATTAATTTGAGCTATATATCTGTG
Organism: Azemiops feae; assembly: GCA_023970755.1. Lineage (NCBI taxonomy): Eukaryota > Metazoa > Chordata > Lepidosauria > Squamata > Viperidae > Azemiops > Azemiops feae. The sequence goes on from JALGBA010000810.1 coordinate 349,349, forward strand.
ATTGTTCTTTTGGATGTTTGATATACCCATCTCCACGGTGTTTCCTAAGCACCTTGATGTAACCTTTCCACCCCCATAAAAATCCAATAAAATATATTTTTTTTAAAAAAGAAAGAAATATATGGATAAATACTATGACTGGTGCTGGACTAAACTAGATTTAGCCAAATTTCTTTTTTATTTCTTGATTTCCTTTCCCCCCCTTTATGTCTCATTCATTTTCCATGAATGAGACATAATGTATATAATGTTGCTAACATAGCATAATGCAATATTTATATTTATCTTTCACATCGTAGTTATTTTACTTCACTGTAAAGCTGATAAGGAGTGATTCATGCAGCTATCGTTTTCTGTATATGCACTTAATACCGCAATATGTACACGGAAAATATTGACCAATTACTCATTAATATCTTATGTTATGGTTTTACCAGAAGTTAAAACTGTAGTTAAATCTGTTTTCTGGCTAAATTGAGTGTCTCGTAATATGATTTGAATCAACACAATTCTGTGAAAGCTATGTTTAAAATGTTTGTAAAATTAAACTTTATCTCAGAATGTTTATAGAGACAACTGAAATATTTGTTATTCAGTATTTTAAGTCCCAACATGCCTGAAGGTTTTGAAGAAAGAAACTGGCTCATTTGTACAAGATGATGTAATCAAAGTTATTTAGGTAGCCTCTGAAACAATGAGCTTGAACTGCCCTGTCTCGATAAACTAGTGAAAGTCATTTTGAGTAACATGAAACTATTTTCCTATAATCATAAATTAATATAACAAAAAGGTTTACTGTGTGTATTGAACACTTCAGATAATGTTTGGGGAATGGAGTAGATTGCAATGATTTTGCCATTGGAAGTAAAATTGATCTACGATAACAATCCTGATAACTGTAGTCCATATTATTCCAACTCCTGAAGATATGTTTGTTTTTCTTGGCAATATTTCTAATATCTAGAATCTATTAGGACACAAGAATCAAGCAGTATACTTTTTGGAGGTGTTCTGTTTATCATTTCCAGGCATCTCTTCTTTATTTTGTATTCTCACCATTATTAATTTGAAGTTTCCTGCTGCAAGTATGATTCTATCTACTAGGTTAATGATTTACTTATCTTTTCCTTATACTCATTTGTTTCTTGCATTTCTATCATATTTTCAGTGTAAATAGCATAATTTATTACCTACGTGATTTCCTGCCAGTTCTAGAGGGAACACTGAAGGTTCTGTTGTGACCTATATAATATTACCTTCACAATGTTCGCAACAACAAGGTCTTGATTGTTCTCTGTGTCTTCTAAAAGTTGTTTAATTCCATTAATTCGATCGCGGAAATCTTTTGCATTCAGTAAAGTGGTTATAAACTTTACATATTCAGCATTTTCCAAAGCATTGCGCGGGACTAATTTCCTGGACATATCACGTATTTCTCTAATCTCTCTGTTGAGAAAATAATGATAATAGTCCAATCATGGATCTTTCTGTATATGTACTGTATTACTTTAATAGATTTAAAGTTATTAAATTTATTAGCTTCTAAAAGGTTACAGAAAAAAAACTGAGTTCTCTTGGATCCTACAGAGATCAGGTCAGTTATAACATTAGTTTCATGTAGGCTAGTAACCAAATCCTGAATTTTTTTATTTGTAACATAAATACAAAGAAATGTACCCAAAGCTGAGAGTTTAATGCAACAATGACTGATATAAAAATTAAGTGAGAAAGAGGGATTCAGAAATTATCAACTGCAAATTCAGAAAGGAAAGCTCAGGACTAGGTTTATACAGTCTCAACTGAAGTATTTTTCATTGATTTGGAAAATATTTCTATCCTGCAGATCGAGTAGTGAAACCATAAGCAATTACATTAAATGAAATACCATCTACTGCTATTTTGAAAATAATTATATTTCTTGGATGATTATTTTTTACTTAAGTGTAAGCTTTGCTTTTATAGTGTCAACAGTGACAAACCAGTTTTTTAAAACCTTTCAAGTACTAATATAAGAAAAATGTTATTTAACATTTTGGCTTCCCACAAACAAAATGCATAAAAATGTGGCAATTTAGTTATTAAAAAGAAGCAATCATATTGTCAAGCTACAAAAACACACGCACACTATGCCAACCATGTCGCTCCATAGCTTGCCAACAGACCAAGGGGGGGAAGAGTGGTGATGGAATGCACAGGTGGATTCTAACTGCATGGGAATCAAGGTTGTCCAAGAACTGTTATGGCGAACAGAGATTTTCTTCTCACAACAACCGTCCGAAGACTAATTGGACAATATATCAAGGGGGGAAGGAAGATTTAGCCTTTTAACTTATTGTTCTGGCACCATATTACCAGAGCTGTTTTTCTATTCATCAGTGCCGGTATGCTGTACTCAATAAAGTTTTCAATTCGAAATTGGAATGTCTCGGCTGTGCTTACTTCGTTGGGATCACTAGCCAAAAACCTTGACACATATCATGCACATAAGAAGGAAGTTCTGAAATGTTAATTTAGTATTTTCTTTTGTTCCAATTTTTCTATGCCTAGTTTACAAACACACTCCATGTTCAATTTTTCACTTATACTGAACAAGATCAAGTAAAACTGTCATCCCCATTTATGTACAGCAACTGTATAAATGTTTTAAATGAACAATATTTTCTTTTAGATTTGCAACATCTGAAGGATGCTATGTGAATGGAATCTTTGAAGCAGGAGGGCACAACCGTACCTGTCACTAGCACTAAGTACTTTGCGTGACATGTTTGATCTTGAATTGTCTATGTTGCCAGTATGAGAACGCCTTCCTTTGGCCGAGGGTGTAACTATTGGCATCTCCCCAAGTCCCTGAAATTATGTAACGAGAATAAAAAAATGTTTATTTCAATTCTCTTTATATTGCTTCATATCTTCATTTGTTTCTAATACAATAACATCAAGAAAGAAGGGCACGTTTATAAAATAGGGGGGTTTTGCCTCAAAAAACTTCAAACACTTGTAAATATGTAAACACAGGAGAAAGTAGAGGAACAGAGAAAATGTAAATAAATGAAGAAAGTTCTGATAAAAAGATTTTACATTGCTTCTGATAAAAATAGGCTTAATGAAAACATTTAATGTTTCCTCTGTCCTAAAGCAAAGGACTGGATGTACTCAAAACTTATTTTCAAATTGAAATCCAAGCGCTACAAAACAGGTGTCCAGTCTTAATAGATCTCAAAGATTAACACATTCTAATTAAATAACAAAAGCATAACTAACTTTTAAGTCAGGGACTGCAAAAGACATTACTTGAGAAAAGTTGCTCATAGAAACACAATAGCTAAAGAGCAACTGGAAAAAGAAGTTTAAATTAAATCAAAAGGCAGAGAGGTATAATGATATTTAAAATACTGCACTTTCAGACATAAATATTATTGTAACTTTATCCACGTCATATAGCAGCATGTTCAATTCATTATCACTCCCCAAATAGGAATTTATGGCTTATTATTATTCAATTTTATTTTGGAATTCTTTTTAACATACCTTCTGACGCAAATTGCTGACTGTCTCTTTAACATAAGGCAAGTCCTTTGGCAGCACATGCTTTTCAAGCATTTTATCAAAGTCTGTGTGTGTCATCAAAGTGAAAAGCATCTTTCGCCCATAGTACCTACAAACATCACAAAATAAGTTTTATTAATACATATACTCATGAAATTAATCTTCTAGATTTCTTTTAAACCAGATTCTTTTTCTAAACAAAATAAAAATGCAATAGAAAGAAAAGGAAGAAAATTATATTAACTGAGCCTTTCTGGGTCTGGCAAGTTTTATGTATTAGAATACAACTGTCATCCTTCATACTAAATATACTTGCTTTAGGATGCAGTTATAGTCATACAAACCTTGGAGGATTTGTTTTTTCCCCCCTAGATATTCCAGATTTCTGCTTTCTGGAGATGCCAGAAAACAGAAATATGGAATATCTAGAAAGAAAATATGAACCAACATACTAACCAAATGTGAGTGATACGTGATTCTCTTATCTTTCTACCATTCTTGCATATTTAAAGATCAATGGACATATGTCACTATCTACTAGTTTGTGAAATGAGAATAGTCTCCAAACAAAACTCTGAACACACACAGTATCAAATGTAGGAATTTATACTTTAGTTCCATAAAATATATACGAAGATGTTATTTCCCATAAATGTAACAGCTTAAGCAGAAGGACTTAATTCATTAATGTGAAGGGCTAAAAACCAAATATGCAACAACTTTTAGCTGTTAAGCAATAATTTTTCCTCACATCAGCTTTTGTCGACAAAGTTTTCATGTCTCCTTCTTGTATGTAAAATACCCCATAAATGAGGCTGTTATGGTTCCGAAGGAAGAGGCTTTTCAAAGAAACTTGAGGCATTGTTTTCCTTTAAGAATCTTTTAATGGCAACATAGCTTCGGCGAAGTCAAAATCTGAACCCTCCTACTTCATCCCACAGTATCTGAGCACATTCCCCTCCCTCATTTGACAGTCATTAATCATATTCTCCAATTAGTTTATAGTGTGAACTTTCCCTCCCGTTCCATAACACGCCATATTTTATCTCCTCGTATTTCATCCAGCTTTGAAGATGCTCTGCTGAAATATTGTTATGGCTAGCTAGTTCCCAAGCACATTCTTCCACCCACCCCCCTCCATACTATCTAATAGTGGCTCTAAAGTAATACACAGGTTAAATAGTAAATGTCTGCATCCACATATAATGTCAGGCAAAAACATTCGATGTTAGCAGCATTGACAGGCATCCAGAATGGAGAAACAAAAGGCCACCTTTTATAAAAATCTAAGTCAGTAAGAAACCTACAGAAACTTAAATCAGTGTTTTGCTGTATGAGATAAATTTTCACACCTGAAAATACCATTTGGGATTCTTTGTTTTTCTTTGATTTGTCATGCCATCTTGTTATTTCTTCAAGAATTAAGAGAGAAACTTAAGCTTTCATACAAAACAGAGTCTAAAACATCTTCATGTCCTTGATTATTTTCAAAAATCATGCCATTTAGCATTTCCCCTCACTCTCTGCATCTGCTCACCTTGTTTCTTGTGAACCATCCTGGATAAATTTGGCCACAGCAGACAAAAGCTTGTCAGTTATATCCTTAATTCCAGACAATATACGTCCTGGTCCCATGTGCTCTACAACATCTGACAAATGTTGGGCAGTGCATCTTCTTACTGCTGTATTTAAGTGGCTGGTAAGAATAAAAAGCATATACAGTTTAGAAAAATACACGATTATTATTTATTGCAACAGTGATGCTGAAAGACTTTTTGAAAATTCTTATGCATTTTACTAACTGAATCAAGATAACAAAGGCATAAAATCCCAGATATCGGGAGCTAAATTTAATTCATTTGGCTAGTAGCAATGCAAGACTCTTTATGTAATAGACCCATTCCAAGCCACACAATTCCAATTTAAAATGCAGGTATGTTGCAGCAAAAGGCAGCTAGACAAGGTGTTTTTTTGGTCATTAAAGCTAAGGAAATGTCTTAAATAAAAAAGAAGTAACAATAGAAGAAATCGTGCTAATAAGCATGCTTGAATATTTTCTTGTGCAGCCATCGCTTGCTTATATCTTGCCTTTCCACTATGGCTTCCAAGATGGATGACAGAAACACTTAAACCAGCTTATGTACAGTGCAAGAAGGGAGTAAAAATAGTTAATTAAAGACATAAGGAAATATAGGCAAATCTAGTTTACACCTGAACCATCTACTCTACCTTTTCATCTTTGATTCTATCATTTCTGTACACTGCTTCATACATTCTTCTCTCTTTTTCAAGAGCTAATCAATTCTATCCATCTATAGTATATAAAAAAAACACTTCACTACAACTTTTTAGGTACTGCTCAATCACTTTTATAGTTTATTCTCATTCATCTAGCACTCTTTCATTCTTGACCCTATTTCTTCTTGTTTTACCTCACACACTTCTTGAGTATGTCATACAAGAGTAACTTCTTATGTAGCCACAAGCAAAGACACAAAAACTAAATCAGCTCTTCACTAAAATTATAAGATAGGTGGAGACCATCACTCTCATCTGAATGAGAGTGGTTTCTAGCCTATACATATTATGGACAAGAAAAAAGGTGGAACTGTTATTTTCCTATATTCCTGTTTAGTAAATATTCTGTCTAACAAGGTACATAAATTCATCTAATTGCTCATTTTTCTCACTATTTAGGTACAGCTTATACTCATTCCATTTTCTGTGTTAAACATAGCTAACTTGGTCTTTGCTACATAAATTTTCAAATTCCATCTTTTCAATGATTCATACACTCCACTGCTCACTGCATATCATTCATGTTTTCAGACAATCAAATATCACTTGTAAGCAAAAGTAAATACACATTCATATCCCCAACAACCATAACATTATCTTCATTACCAACATTCTTTATACATTTAACCTGAAGTATTTTAAACAATCAAGGGATTATCACACATCCTTAACTTACTTCTTGTTGAATTATCCACTAATCCATTATTCTCATGCATGCATTACTTCCATGATATATTGCTGTAATCACGTTCAGCAACCTAACTTCGACACCATATAAACGCAAAATGTTCCATAATTTGAACAGATTCTCTAAATCAAGAAATGTACATTTTATTTTTTCCCATTAATACATTTCTCAATGTCTCAATCTGGAGATAAAATATGGTCCGCGCACTCTCTAGTTGGCATAAAGCCACATTCTACTTCTCAAATTTGCTCATTTTTGTCTCTCATACCTATGTTTAAAGGAAAAGAAGATTCTCTTAGATGAATCATCAGAACTGCAACAGGCTGAGTTGAATTCTGAAAATGATTAGATTTGCTTGACAATTCTACCTATTTTATTTTAAGCAGAGTCAAGAAAGCCTCTGAAAGGCCATAATTCAAAATTCTACCTTTGACCTCCATTGATCAGAGAAGAAAGAGCACGTGCAGGAGTCACATTATTAACCATAGCTTTCAGTGCTTTGTCAACGTCCTCCCTGATGAAGGTGTTTGATTCCCCAGCCTTATGCAAAAGGACTTTAACTGTATTATCTAGTTCTTGATCCATGCTCTTTTTCAGGTAGTTGAATAAATCTCCTAAACAAACAACCGCAGCTCGGGAAACAACAGAACGTAAGTTTTTCACCTACAAAAAAAAAAAAAGACCTGAATCAGCAACAGTTGGCAAAACACTACTGCTGATTTTGAATCCCCCCACCCTATCCCCCATCAAGCCATTACATTACATAGAATGATATGTGTATACAACCAAGTTAAATGGGACATCACAATAACTGCTACAATATAACACATTACCCATTAAGCTGGATTAACCAGGTTTAAGTCCCACCTTCTGGAGATAATGAAAAAAGGAACATGCCAAGAAATGCTTATACTTTTAAGTAACTATGTTGGCATTAGTTGTTTAATATCTTACTACAAACATATATATACAAACATATATATTTGCCAGATAATTTTAGAAAAATGTAAACCCAATGTGCCACTATTATGAAAAAGGCAAACTCACTCTTGTGAAAATAAGCAAATGTTCCCTATAATTAAAAAAAAGGGAAAATGCATTGTGTGACAAACTTTAGAATATATAATGAGCTCTTAGATACCAGATGTCAACATATGATATTAAAGTTTTAAAAATGTTGTTTTAACTGATATCCCAGAAAAGAACAAATAAAATGATCTACAGGCTGGATCAATTCTTGCTGGATAATATAAACAGAAAGGTGTTAATTCCATTCATGTTTTTAGATTTCCTATATCAGTTTTGGTGATCATTGTAGCATAAAAATTCTTGAATAGACCGGCTTTTGGTCTGTCCTAGCAGACAGCCCTATGCTTAGCAGGGCTTGGTATTCCTCAACTTACAACCACAATTAAGTCCAGATTTTATTAATTGTTGTGATTGATTGTGATTGTTGCCCACATGGCCATTTCACTCAACAACTGCAATCTCAGCTCTCCTCATTGCAATCATTAAGCTATTGAGCATTAAACAGATGGTAGGAAAGAGCTGCCTCCTGAAGGAGGGGAGGGAGGCAGCTTTTCTCCCTTAAGTGCTGGGCTGGAGAAAAGAACTCAGATCTTCATGATCCGAAATTTTCTCCAGTGTATTGCTGGAGTTCTCCTCCCCTCCAAGCACAGAAGGGAACCAAAATCCAAGCAGGATTTTGGCATGGAGTGTTTGCAGCACTGGGCATTTAGAGCCAGTCCCCGGAAATTAGAAGAACCCTTTTCACCCATCCTCTTGATGGCAAAGGTGCTGCCTAACAGATTGATGGGGAATCTCTCCACCAAGTAGCACTTTTGCTCTCAACAAATTGGCTGAAAAAGTCCCTCCAAGAAGAATTCCCTGCTTGGATTTTGGGAGGGACTTTTATCAGCCAGCCCCTAGAAACCAAAGGGATTCCTATGGGCAGGCGGCAGTGGCTTGCAACCATTGCCTTTATGCAGTGGTGGGATTCCGCTCGTTCGCACCGGTTCGGCAGAACCAATACCTACTTTTTTCTTGAGTTCAGAGAACCAGTTGTTAAAATGGCACTTGAAAAAAGCAGAGTCCTTGTGCGCACCTGCCTCAACTTGCCCCGCATCCACCCTGCTCTCCACGGCATGCTGCAGCTGATGCAAGGCGGCCGGCCAGGCACCGAAGCGCTGCCAAAAACAGCAGAGTCTATGGGCATGCCTGCCTTACCCGCATCAGCCATGCTCTCCACAGCACGCTGCAGCTGATCCAAGCCGTGGAGAGCACGACTGACGAGTGCGTGCGTAGCAGGCGCGCAGACTCCACTGTTTTTGGCGGCACTTCGGTGCCTGGCCGGCCACCTTGGATCAGCTGCAGCGCGCCGTGGAGAGCATGGCAGACGCAGGGCGAGTGCGAGGCAGGTGCACACACAAACTCCATTTTTTTCAGTGGTGCTTTGGTGCCTGGCCAGCTCAGCCAATTTCCCTCTTTCTTCGCCCCATTCCTCCTCCTCCTTTGACAACCGTGGAGGATAATCAGTGGAGGATGATCAATCACCATTCGTGACATGGCCGCCAACCAATCGCTGCACCGCCTCTCGGGAGTGCAACACCAGCTGCCATTTCATAAAACTCATTATACCTTTGATGAAATACTACATTTTAATTCCCCCGAGTTTGTTACTTCAGTAAACAAACATATGTAAAGAGAGAAAGTGCCAAACAACCAGGGGGTGACAAGCTGTCATTTGTTTCAGCTTGGTGTTACGCCCAAAATTCCCTTGAGATATTATGAGTGCGCTGGTGTTCCCCGAAGGGTGAAATTAATAGGAAGCTAGGACACAATGTACCAATAGAAATATAGATTTCATCTTATCGCCCATTTCAGAAGCCGTGAAAGAATGCTCACAACTTTCCCGTAACAAACAGGTTTGTCATACACATCATTTGATTGTTTTTTGTCAGGCATTATTTAATATTTTTTCATTAATATTTTAAATCTTTCTTATAACATAATCTAGTTTTGTGTAACCTCTTTTATTGTTCTTATTTAAGTACTAAATGCACAAAATAATAAACTACCTTTCGGTATATCATTGTTTTTATACTTAAAATGGTTATTAGAACAGAGAACCGGTTGTTAAATTATTTGAATCCCACCACTGCCTTTATGGGGAAGCCGGCAGGGAAGATTGCACATGGTGACCAGATGAGTATGAATGGGTTGCCAAGCACCCAAATCACAATCACATGACTGTTGGGGTACTGTAATGGCCCTATAAAAGCCCTTTCATTCAGTGCTGTTGGTAATTTCAAACACTTGCTGAACGAATGGTCATTAAGCGAGGACTATCTGTATAGTTCTTGACCTATGATATTAACTGGAATTTCTGTTGCTAAGCAATGCAATTGTAAAGCGTGAACGCATTGCTTAGCAATCTTTGTGGTCCTGGTTGTCATCATTAATCAAATTTCACAGTCATTAGATAAGGCTGCTTCCTGCCAGCTTCCCACAACCCAAACAGAGTGTGAAGATGTGTGTGAGCGGCATGGCTGGATTCCACCATTTGTTCAGCAATGTCATAACATGGAATGGTTGCTGACTGAATGGTTGTACATCAAGGTTTACCTGAATATGCACACGAGGCTATAGCTTTAAGTTATAGATTAGTAGAAAACATGATAAATCAAAAAACTAAAACCAAGATAATTTTGCTTAAGTTTGGTAGGCCAGAAATGCTACAAGAAAAATTACTTTATGAACCCTTTTCTATCTAAAGTCTCACTAAAATGAAGATATAGTCAAGCAAAAATGAATTGGGTTGGTTTTTTTTTTGCATATTTATACATTTTTTGCATTCCCTTCCTGCTACAACAGGGATAGACAATCTTTGGAGGTCTAGAGTCACAGTTAATATATTGGGAAATATTAAAAGTTGAGGTCATCGGTCACCTTGTATTAAGACAATTAAGTTCTGGAAGCAGCAAAATTCATGAATAAAGAAAACATTTAGAATAAAATAGAGGGGATGTAAAAATTAAAGTACAAATTACAAAAAAAAGCAACAAAGGGCAAATATATTGTCATTTAGTTTCCCCCCTCCCCAATAAATGAGCTTGAGATCTGAAGAAACAGGAAAAAAACGTACTTCTTGCACAACAGCCAAGCTAGTTTCATGCAGCTTTGCAGTTAGAGCATCAGAGTGATAGGCAGAAAGGCACCTAATTGAATTGAGGCCCTCAATTTTCTTCTCCCTATGTTGAAACAAAAGATGAAATATGTATATTGCACAGAATAGACAAATAGCTCAGGATTCATTAAAAAATCTCAATTTACACATTTTTATCACACTTCTAAAAATAAAAAAATAAAAATAAAATCACTAGTTAAAATCACCAGTAAAAAAATGTAATATTTTACATTAAGAGTAAAATACTGTGGCAACTGCTTTTTATTTAATTGTGTTCCACAGGACTTTTTCCTCTTTCATCCCAAAGATGAAGATAATAAAAAAAGATAAAGAGACTGAGAAACATACCAGTCATTATCAGCAAGATACTGCAAGGCTTCCAAAAGAGCAACTTCAGGCTTGGGGAAGGGTCTCAAATCTGAGGGTTCCATTATTTCGGAACTGTGCGTAACAGATAACGTCTGATCCTTAAACGGCATTTGTGGACCTGGAGAGTCTTCACCTGCAACTTCATCCATTTGATTATGCAAAAGTGACCTAACTCTGTGATGTGAATAAGCCATTTATTTATTTATTTATTTATTTATTTATTTGTTGTGTTTATATGGCCGCCCAATTCAGACGTGACTCTGGGTGGCGTAGAATAGCTCATCAAACAAAACAAAAAAATACCAAAGTAAACAGGACACACTGTTAAAAATGGACTACAGCAACAACGCAGCAATCAGAAGTAAAGTGTACTATAGTTCATCTGTTGGGGAACTCTGCTTTTCCCAACCCAAACACCCAGGGGAAAAAGTCAGTTTTTCACTGCCTTTCCAGAAGCCTGCAGGATTGGGGCAAACTGTATATTGGGTGATTAAGGAAACAAGCTTCTTATATTGGCTGAAAAGATATACTACCAGAACAATGAGAGTGGCAAAATCTAGAAAGGACAGATTGGGCTTTACTATTATTGTCCTGCTTAGAAATCTAGAGAGGATCTGTTTAAGATCCCACTTCTATGAGAAATAAATGAGATGCGGACCAGAAGGCAGGCTGGTCTTTGAAAAACATACTTTTCAGTAGAGCTTGGGCTCCTAACATGATGAAGGCCCAAACCTTTAGGTATATTGTTAGTTCCATCCAGTGTTTAATGACAATTAGAAAAGGTTGTTTTTGTTAATGCTGTATTTTAGAGGGAGGAGAGAGAAATATTCAATAAATAAATAAATAAGATGATTACCTGAGTCTATCACGATCAAAGGCTGTGCTTTTTTAATACTTGATGTTCTTTTCAACAAAGGACTGAAAGCAATATTTCCTTAAGGACAAAGAAACAAACAAATAGCCTTTTAGAATATTTCCATAAAGCTCTCTGTAAATGTTCTCTTTAACCAAGTAGAGAAAGCAACATTTTCTACTAGATATTAGAAAATTTTCAATCTAGATCCAATATTACACCATCAAATGTTTCCTCTCTTCTTCCGATAGTACTTGTTTTCCCACACTAGGCAAATACAATTCTTATTGTTATTAATAAATACACAATTGAATATTAACACCTTTGTTACATTTTTCTCATAATATCAATAATGTCAGTTTTAGATAACTTTTCTAACCAAAACATATCTTAATTGCACCTCCATAGATTCAAGAAGTTAAGCAGGGGGTTGGACTCGATGACCTCCAAGGTCCCTTCCAACTTTATTATTATTATTATTATTAACTTTATTATTATTATTATTATATGTACCACTGAATTACTAATGGACCCAGACAACACGTTGTCTATTAAGTATTTGACTGCAAAACTAGAAAAATAATAAAATATTCATATATAAAAAAAGAAAATTTTCATAAATGATCTTGTAAAGTTACAGATGATACTGATTAATGCAAACAACAACAATCTGGAAAAAGGAACAGTCAGATTTTTATCTAACAGCCATGGTAAGTATCAAATTTTTTAACTGTATTCCTTATGGTAGGTTTATTTGCCTGCACCAGCACTTAATAAAATCACCCTCAGAACTAGGAAGCAGCATTAAAAAGAAATCAGGAATACACCTAGTATGCATGCTACCTAAGATGGCAGTACTTTTGGAAACCATATTAAACAATCATTAAGGAAATAATGGATTACTGCTTTCAGCTGTCATCTTTTCTGATTCACCGATCTTGAGCAATTCCCAAGGGTTGGATTCTTTTTCCCCCAGATCTCTAGTTTGCTGGTGCTCCTTTTCTTCTCTCTTCTTCTGTCTCATCTTTTCTCGGGCAGATTTGGATAAGGCAACTTTCATCTGCACCAGAGAGTAAAATACATACAGTATGGGATGAATAAAGAATGTAACACTCCAATGAAAAAGAACACAACCAACATTTCTCCTCCTTTTCAGACACAAGATGCAAACCCACTCCAATATGTCACCTGGATGCTCTTAACTGCAATACATAATCAAGACTGATTATGTGCCGTCAAGGCAGTGTCGGCTCTTAGCAATCACACAGATTTCAGGTATTTCAATTACAATAAGTGCAAAGGAATTGCCCTTTGGTGATATATACACATTTAGCATTAAATGAAAATGAGAGAAACCCAAACCAAGAATTCTTATGCAATGAAATGGAATTAAGAATGAAATGATGACTTAATATGTGAGACTAAATAAGATATCCGTTAACTGTACTATGAGAAGGATTTAAAAAAAATGTTTTTAAATAATTATTATTGTTTGTCTAAAGATCGAAGGCAAAAGGAAAAGGAGATGGCAGAGGATGAGATGGTTAGATAGTGTCACCGACACAATGAATATGAGTTTGGACAAATACTGGAAGACGGTGGAAGACAGGGCATGCTATGGTCCATGGGGTCACGAAGAGTAGGACATAAAAGTGACTGAACAATTGTTGTCTTACTATTTTTCATATACCTTGTAAGATGTATTAGGAATACTGTAATCCTAAATATAAGAATGTAATAAAAATGAGTAAAAATAAAAATGAAGAGTTTGCATTTGTTTATTTGTTGGGACCTTAGAATAAAACACAAGAAGATATATGCATTTGTTAATGTGCTACAGCAAACATCAGGAACTATATGCAATTCACTCGAAAGCCCATTATGACCTCTCTATATACATATGTATTTTTTGGACATGCACACCATGTACACAAGTGAGATAAAATTAATGGATGGCATGTCAAATTGTGTATTTCTGCTTTCTCATATGACTATATTGAGATATTTATGACATCCTAAAGATACATGCTTGATAATTATATGACATACTTGGAAACACATCCACATGTAGCCCCCACTCTCTACAGCTATACTACATTATGAAATCTGAAAAAACATTACGCGAGTTGACTGCACTCTTTCTTAAATGATGGAATGTCCATACTTACATCTCTTTCATTTTCCACATCTAGGCAAGGTGCAGAGTTTTGCTGCTGGACTGCTCTCCCATAGATGCCAGAAAGTGATTCCATTTTTGGTTTGAATGAAGGTGCATCTCCATTCTCCATGGAGAATATTATGGATTGACCATAGGTAGGAAGTGAAGAGGGGCTTTCAAACATTCCTGAAATGCACAATTCATTGGATTACCAAAAAATAAAAAAGGTAAAAGTAAAGGTTTGCTTGTCCAGTCATGTCCAACTCTAGGGCATGGTGCTCATCTACGTTTCTTGGCCAAGGGAGCCAGTGTTGTCCGAAGAATTTTCTGTGGTCAAGTGGCTAGAATCAAAGCTTAATTTTGTTTCATATTTGTATGCAAGAAATTTAATTAAAATATTGTTTTAAAATGTAATAGTTTTTGGAACTGAATTAACCAAAAAGGAACAGTACCATGTCTCTTCAATGTGTATAAGTCATTTGTCCTTTTTAAATTTTTTGGTCCTTTTTAAATATTTGGTCTTCAGCTAGCAGTGTTGAAATGCACATAGTGCACTACCTAGTAAGACTCAAAGACATAGAACAGATTTTTAAATGTTTAATTCCTAATTGCTTATCCATAAATATTGCACACTTCATCAAAGGCATATAAGAATCACTGCTCTATTTTGGGTATATTTGATGTTTTCTTGTAATTGCACTCTGATCATTTTCAATGAAAGGCAGGATAATCAAAGATATAATAAATGTAAATGTAATTGTTTGAAATACCTTTTCCAACAATAACTACAGAGTCTTCTGACAAGGCACTCGGTGAAATGTATTCTAGACTATTCAACTGATGTAAACTTGAAGAAAGTCCTGTAAATCCTTTAAAAAATTATAACAGAATTATGTTTTTCCCAAATAAATATTTTTTTCTTCACAAAGTTAAAATAAATGAACTTTGACATGTCACTAATACCCCAATACTATATAAGCTTTTCACAATAAGATTTCTTGATATGAGCCAACTGAAAAAAATCACCCTCTAAAGAACTGAGCAGCTAATTGTTTATATGCCAGAGAAATGAAAAAGAAAACAAATATGTATTCATAGTTTCTCCACTAAACAAAATTATCCAGACAAATTGACAGTTAGAACAATTAACCAGTGGAACAACCTGCCTCCAGAAGCGGTGAATGCTCCAACACTGGAAGTTTTTAAGAAGAGATTGGACAGCCATTTGTCTGAAATGGAATAGGGTTTCCTGCCTGAGCAGGGGGTTGGACTAGATGACTTCCAAGGTCTCTTCCAACTTTTTTATTAATTATTATTATTATTATTATTATTATTATTATTATTATTATTATTATTATTATTATTATTATTATTATTATTATTATTATTATTATTATTATTATTATATTATTATTATTATTATATTATTATTATTATTATTATTATTATCCTTGCCAAATATAAATTACATATAATGATACATATATAATGATTTAGATAAAATGCTAAACTGAAACCTCCTTCAGTGATTAACAACTGAAGTTTCCAAAATGAAAAATGAGAAGATACTATTGAAACTGCACTGGAAAAGCTGATTTGACAACACAGTCAACTGCAAAGGCATCAATTCAGTTCTAGTAAAGTCTTTAAAAACAGTAAGTTATTTTTAATAATTTTACCATGGAAGGCTCTGGATTATCAATAAATACTACTACTGCAAATAGCATAGCTTTTATTTTGTGTGATTATTTCCTCCATACTCTGAAGTTAATTTCACCTCAATTTTAATAGAAAGCTGGATTCTGCTGCTCCTGATTTCTATTTTACTTTATACAACTATGGCATGCACTAATTACAGTAAGTGAAGCAAAGGAGTGAAAAGAGGTAAGGCAGATATGGTCTCTATCCAGAAAAGTAAGCAACAGATAATTAGGTTACAGTTCCATATCCTCCTCCCAATTCTTCCTCCAAGTCTGTGACATCCATAATTACTCACCTTTTGTGGATTTACAGTGCATTTGATACTCTTTGCTCTGCCCTTTCAGACTGGCAGGAGACAAAACTTTCTGTTTATCATCTTCATAATCTCCTGATCCATTTCCACAGCTCAGATGCTGGCTGCTAACACTTACATAGGAAGTTGCCTTTTCATGAAACCTTGTTCCTGAAGGATAAGCAAACATCACTGGAAAATTTCAAATATGGCACCTGTAGAATTATTTCATACAAATTCTGCCCAGTAGAGACAATGATATCTTTTTATAGTCTACATGCACACACACACACACGTCTGCTTTGTATTATACAGATGAAGGGCTATAGCACAGGACTGCACAATTTGTCAAGGGAAAGGACCACATTGCTAAATTAAAAATTCTCATGGACTGCAAAGAAATATCTGAGTGCCAATCAGTTGTTCTGCACCTAGTAGAGTGGCAGAAGCACTGAACTTGTCAATGGTGGAGATGCTTGGAGGTGCTCTGAAGCATGTTTTTTGGGCCAGGGTGGCTGCCAATTTATATCTAGTCCCCCAAACTGGGACTAGAATTTCTGTTGCTAAGTGAAGCGCTTGATAAACAAACCATCACATGGCTGTGCTGGTTAGTGACAGCAATTCTGGCAGTCCTGTTTAGGAGAGAAACAAACTACACAAACTTCCTCCCCTTCAATCTGCCTTTCTCTTGCCTTTTCAGCCATTCTGCGCAGCATGACTGAACTTTCTGCCACCTTCTTTGACTTGCCTCGCTTCCCTGCCATGGTCAACCTCAAGCTCCCCAGCTCGCCTCCACCTCCCCAGCTGCCAGGCTCCAGGTGGACCTCTGCCCCACTTCAGCAGACCATTGCCAGCCAGGGATCATGCATACATGGTTGTTGGCGAGTCCAGCATAGGGAAGGCAAAGTGAAGAATACGATGAAGGTCAGCTGGGGGCAAAGGTGGTGGCAGCATACAGTGGATTCTTCATCTTGGCCAAATTGTGCAGGGTGGCCAAAAGGGCAGAGATGTGTGTGCGGGAGAGAAATAGGCAAATGAGGGGGGAGTTAAAGCAGAGGTAGTTCAGAAAGGCAGAAGAATATGATAGTGTGATGCTGTGATGGCCCATAAACATGGACCAATCGCTGGGAATCCAAATCGTGATAATGTGATACAGACGTCATGACAGCTGCTACTTCAAGGACTATTCTTAAGTCCAGTTTTCTTCAGTGCTGTTATGGCTGAAACTCAAGGACTACCTATATTATTTTTAAAAAATGTTGACAGGCTGTACAAAGCTGCCTGCCATTGCACATTATACAAAAATGACAACTAGTCAAAGTGTAAGAAATGCACTGTTACTTTTACTCCATTCCACGTTTGTTTTCTGAATTGCACTTTGCCACACAGGGGCCTGGGATTCCTTATGGTAATTCAAGTCCCAATGATTCCTCATCATAACCAGTCATGACCCTTATTCACTTAGGAGCGCATGTATTTTTTGCTACTACAGTGGTTAATCACAGGATGACTGAACTGTACCACAAGAGATAATCTAATCAAACTCCTGGCTTGGTTAAAACTCTGCTTAACCATTTCAGACAGTAACCTTTTTATTGTCTAGATCCATCTAGTAAAGAGGAACATGCCACTTCGTGAGGCAACCTGTTGCTCTGGTTAGCAAATCCTAGAGTCAAAAAAATTATTTATTTATTTTATTTATAAAATAAATAAATAAATTTTCTAACTGTTTATATTTATAAAATTTATAGGCCTGCACAGGTAACTCTGGTGGCTTACAATCATAAAAGAGAAAAACTATATAAACTAAAACATAAAGGAATTAATACAAAATTCCTCCAAACATCTAATGATATCTAAAGTTCCCTGTAGTTACATCCACTGGTTCCGTTCTGCTCTCTAAGACAACAGAGAATAGGTCAACTCCTATTTTTATATGCCAATGTTTTAAATCAGACTGCTATCATATCTCCCTTTATTCCCTTCTTCTAATCCATTCTGAACATGTCTAGAGGTAGGTAGACCATTGGGAGGTAGTGTCAGCACTGCATGTAGTGGATTTTCACAGAAAAAGCACCTTTTCTGACCTTTCAGAAAGATTCAGAAGAACCTTTTCTTCTAAATGTACCTATGATTCTATTTTCCTTTGTAGCTCTTGCACGATCAGCATCACACTTCTAAAATTTGGCTCTTTTCTCTTTGGGGATATGCCTTCAACTATTTTCTGATGACCTTCTCTATTCATATCTTCTATTTCTTATTCCCTACTCCTTGGTTCATTCTTTGGTAGTGGTTTTGACAGTTTTCTCAGTGATGTAGCACAGTTAATATTCTCTTTATCAGGATCCAAAAACTTGATATTAATGTACTCATCAAGTACAAGTACAGATACAAAACAGTAAAATATATGTATGGGTATGTGTCTACGTACGCATATATGTGCGTATATATATGTATTACTATTTTATTATATTTGATTGAATATACTGGAGAGATATGGTATATTACAAACAACTAAAATGTCTTCATTTTACTAAATCCAGTATTTCCTCCTATTATCAATACCATACCTGCACTGGGATTCTGCTCCACAATAATAGAGCTTCGATTCCGTGCAGGTGAGAGCTTTGTGGAGCGGGAATTACTTCCAGGTAGAGAAAAGATATCCGATCTATTAAAACAGAAAAATATTTAAGATTTTAACATACACCAACTTTTTACAGACACTCCAGTGTTGACTCTCAAATTATTCTGAACAAGCTATCTGTGGATTGCATGCAGAAGAAAAATTTAATTACTTTTTCAAAAAACACTAAATGTAGATGGCATCAAAATGGTAAGTTGAAAGAAGTGTTTCCAATTAGAAATTCAACAAATTGAAAAAAGTGATCCTTTACAAGATTCAGCGGGATTAAGACAATGAGTTTTACACTTACTATTCAATCATAAAGCTACAATAGTTGCATTAATATATTGTCAGGAATGTTCCCCTCCCTCTTGTCTAAATGGGAGGAATGGGGTAGGAGGGGGAAGAGTTGCCATATAGACATTATTGGAGTATTAAAATATCTAAATGTGAATTACAATATTCTTATCTTCAAAGTTGTAAATTCAGGGACCATAAGCTAAGTGTCAGATTACCTGCTTTGTATACACAGGTAAGATTGAAAATATCCCCATAAGAAATTCTAAAAAGTTGCTATTGGTTAAGTGTCTATGGAGATTCTCAGTCATCCAGGTCATAGTTATCCCAAAGGCACTTTTTCACAAGGCAACTAGACTTTCTTGTTTTTCTTTGAAGACGTTTCGACTTTCTTGTTTTTCTTTGAAAATGTTTTGCTTCTCATCCAAGAAGCGAAGAGCTGAAGAAGCTTCATGGATGAGAAGCGAAATGTCTTCAAAGAAAAACAAGAAAATCCAGTTGCCTTGTGAAAAAGCATCTTTGGGATAGTTATTGGTTAAGGCAGACAAACTTAGCTGAATTAATCAACTTCCTCAGATATGAAGTTCATGAGGTAAATAGCTATGCTTCACAAACAACTGATGATATTGACAAGTATAGCTTTAGCTATCTCAATTGCAGATAGTTAAAACATTCTGAGGGGCTTTTACAACATTATTCCAAATCCAACAGACAATTCTTCAAGGCATATACTCCAAAAGTAGCAAGTGTAGCCAAGACATTACTTTTTTAAATGTGAATTATGTTTAATTAAAATTAAATTCTGCTAATTACCATCCACTCAGTTATTTACTCAGGAGCTGCTATAATTTGTTAACAAATATTAGAAATCTTTAAGGGCTACACACAAATTGGCCCAGAGGCGACTACGAGGTCTTAGAGCTGTGCTCTTCTGATCCAAATAGTGTAACAACACTTCCAGATCATCAGTCCTCTCCAAGTAATTGACTGCTTGGTTGAAAAACAAACTAAGATAGCTAAACAACACTACAGTAGCTTAGTGGAAACAATGATCAAGCACAATCTTTTCTACGAACTTATATATCATTCTTAACTTCTGAATAAACTTACATTGTTCTTAACCCTTGGGGGGCTGTAGAGAGTGGGGATGTTACAGACTCAAGACTATAAACTCCACTTTCACTGTAAGAACTAGTACTTGGAGATGACAAGCAGGAAGGTGACTCTGAAGTTAGATCAAGCTTCAACACTGAATCAGGGCTTTCAAGATCAGAAGTGCTGCCGTTCAGTTTTGCTCTCTTCTTAGCTGCACTATTACGAAGAGACCGAAGAGAACTATGCATCTAAAGACAAGGAACAACACATAATCCTGTAAAGAAAAGCATGAATCCAGACACTGTCTATTACTTCTCTTTTGTAAGACATTTGAATGAATAGCAAAACTATTTGGTTATAAGATTCATTTCCTGTTTTTCTTCTGCTATATAGTAATCTATTTTCTAATACGTAGTACCATTCACTACAGCATTCACCTTGAGTTAATAAATAGTACTACAGCAGAAGGCAAGCAAGAACTCCAAAATCATCTGTAACATGATTTTCTAACAATGCCTGTAAAAGATAAAAATAGATATAAATTACCCATTGAGTCACTTGATAGTGAGATGGGTGGCATATACAGTAAATTTAATAAATGCAATAAAAAAGGGCAAAACATCATGTCAACCATGTAACTATACCACATAAGAAGTCCATGAGAATAAACAGAGCAGGCAAATTTACTATTAATCAATACTCCTACCTCTTCCTCATCAAGCTCTCTTTCATTGATGTTTAACTCTGAAAGATCAATCGCCAATTTCTTATCCCTTTCATTTAGCCACATGTCTTCTAGCTCTCCATTCTTTCGTCCCATTGAACTGATTTCTGTTTTATCAGGCAAGGGGCTCACCCCCCTGGGGATTGGAGGCACTGGCTTTGTTCCACTCAGGCCTCTCCTTGAAGCTGGGGTCCTTACAAAGGCAGGTTTCAGTTGAATAGGAGGAGTATCTTGAGGTTTCACCTCTGTATGAAGAGATTTATAGGACATGTTAGCAATGTGCTGCTGATGTCCTAATAGGAGCACTTACTGATTAGTACAGAATGGAATCACTAGATAGATTCTGCATTATCTGCAACAGCTTCTAAAGTTCTCAATTAATTTGTTTTTGCTCTAGAACTGCCTCAAAGAACTGGGAATATCACCACACCATATCCAGCTCATTCAGTCATTGTACTCTGACCAGGCAGCCACTGTAAGAATGGAATATGGAGACATAAAATAGTTCAGGATTAAAAAACGCACTCAGCAAAGTTGCATTCTATCACTTATACTATTCAACATATACATAGAAATAGTTATGAGAAATGCACATTTGGAGGAATCTACCATTAGGGTTAAAATCAGGAATATCAAGAATCTCCAATATGCAGATAATACAACATTGCTTGCAGAAAGCAAGGAGGAACTGGAGTGGTTAATTCTGAGAGTCAAAGATGAAAGTGAAAAATTTGGATGGCGCCTTAAGATCAAGAAAACAAAGATAATGACAGCTGCAGAGAACACACAGGTCAGAGTGCAGATTGACAATGAGACCGTTGAAACAGTAAAGGAATTCATCTTCTTGGGCTCTAAAATCGACCAAAGTGATGGCTGCAGCCCTGAGATCACAAGGCATATAGCACTTGGAAGAACTGCAATGCCTGGCATGAATAACATCTTGGAAGAATAAAGATATCAGCCTCACAATCAAATGCAGATTAATTAATGCAATAATTTTTCCAATTGCTGCTTATGGCTACAAAACATGGACTCTGAAAAAGGCAGACAGGATAAGGGTGGATACCTTTGCAACGTGGTGCTGGAGGTGACTATTACACATCCCAGGGACTGCAAAAATAACAAAGAAAGAAGTCCTAGACCAAACCTCACAAAAAATATCAGTTGAAGTCAAAATTGCCAAACAGAGGCTGTAATACTTTGGTCATGTAATCAGAGCTGACTCACTCGAAAAGTCAATCATGCTGGGAGTGATCAGTGGAAAAAGGAGAAGGGTCCACCCTAGTATCCGCTGTCTGGACACTATAAAAGATGACACTGGGATGACCATGGCGGATCTGAAGGAGGTGGTGTGAGACAGAGGAGCATAGAAAATGCTGATCCATAGAGTGGCTGAGGATCGGACATGACTGAATGGCTGACAACAATGACGACGATTATCCCGAGACATCAAATGGAAGAGTCCCTCTAAGCATGCCCTCCCTGAAACAAATGCTTATCGGTTTTTAAGCTCTGTTCCCATGAAATGTGTTAAATCCTGAGACTAGTACTTCTCTTAAAAACAGTTCAAGACAACTTTAAAGAAAATACAATAGACCAGAACAGCAATATAGAACTGTATGGTTTTTATTTGTACAAAATCTTATAAATTGGTTGCAAGCTAAAAAAAATATTAGTATATCAGAATTAAATTAGTCTAGTATCAGACTTTTTGTCTGTTACAAAAAAAAATAAGATAAAACTGATATTAGATGGTAATTTCATTAAATTGTAGTGACACAGAATGTAAATTACTGCCTTTGAAGAACAGTTGTTAAAGCTTAAGAGGGAGTTGACTGCTAATGTCTTTCTTACATCTACTTCCTTTTTTTCCTTTCTTGGCATCTTATTTCCAGATTTTGTGCACATTATTGGAAACAGCACAGATTATTACTAAGGATGGTTACCTGCTTCCTCTCCTGATATTGGGCTGGAAAACTTCTTCTGATGTGTAGGTTTTGGAAGCCCTTCAAAGCTCTTAAGAGGCCAGGAATTAGAGAAATTAACAGCATGATCTTGTGATTTCTTAAGTGAATCTGTTGGTGGAGAGGTGTGCTTTGGACTCTGCCTGGGTGATGAAAATGGGTAGGATGGAAGAATGAATGTTCCTTGGCTAGTATGACAGCCCAGGAGAGGAGAAGTATGCTCAGGTGGGCTACAAAAGGTCCGCTGAGGCTTAAAATTGAGGCTAGTACACACTGGAAAAGACACAAAGTAGACAATTTGCATAAAATAATCCTGAAAAACAATTCCATTGGCAATTGTGTCTGATCTTTAATCTGTAAGGAGAAGAGCATGGAAGATTTTTATTTGAGCTCCTAATCCTATCAAGCAGAAGTGTTTTTAGTACTTGTTAGTCCATATATTAAACCAGGTTATGCTAACTTTTCTTTCCTGGAACATTTTAAGTGGGGGTTGGCTCTTCAGACATTGCAGCACTACAAGTCTCATAATTACTCATAATGGTTAATCCTTATGGCAACTGGAATGTAGCAACATGTGGAATACTACAAACTGCATTTTGCTGATCTATATAACAGGACAGACACAATAAGACTATTTAAAAAATAAGTATGTTTTCCCAACACAGGTTACAATGAGCAAAAATAACAAAGAGTAAATTAAGCATTAAATTAAAACATAATTTAGAAATTTGAAGATTAACAGAGAAGCAGACTAGAAACCAATCTGACATCACAAGATATTCTAAAAACAGAACTGCTGCTTTAACTTAATGGTTATGCTTATGCTTGGCACAGGTAAGGTCAATCTGATTAAGGATTTTACTCTGCAGTGCTGGGAACGAGTCCTGTAAGCAGTACACAGCTAATTAGGCCAAATATCCAAATTTGTACAGCTTAATATTGTAATTATTTGGATGGCTAATGTAATCCTATTGTAGCTGATATATTTATGGAACACCTTATTATTCACAAATGTGTCTATGAATATTAGAGGCCTTATGGAGCAGACTGAAGTAGAAAAGTAATGGGGAGAAGTCTACTATCGCTGAATGTTGAATACCATCCTGAGTAGTCATGCTATTCAATACCTTTATCTTGCCATGGACTGCTAAGTCCTAGAAACTGTAGGTCAGAATCCACACTGCCACTTTTTCCACAGCTATGAGAGAAACCAAGTAGATTGGATTTCCCTGAAATATGTGGCTGATGAGAGGCCATCACACCTTTCAAGCAAAAAAGGAAAGATAGTCAGATATGTTTCCATGTCCCATTGACAGTGACAAGTTTAATTCAAATTTTAAAATATATTTTAGTGTAAAGAGAACAGGATGAAAGCTGTAAAAATCCACTCTGCATATTTTCTAGCAAGATATTTTTATAAGACAGAATAATATATCCCATATAGAACAGAAAAAATAGAACCCTTTTCCCTTATAGCATATCAAAATGTTACATTTGTTTAAAAATTCTTTTAATCAGATATATAAAGTTTCCAGAGTAGGAGATAAAAGGAATCTCCAATACAATTTTTCTATTGATAATTAATATTATTTATTATATTTGTAATAACTACTCACTTTATTAAACTCTGCTTGGTTTACAAAATCAGAAACAATAAAAGCAATTAAATGCACATAACCACACAGAAACATGCAGCCCGGACTAAACCAATTAGAAAGATAATTGATATAGATACAATAATATACATATATTAATAATTAATAATTATATAATTAATTGCATTTTAATATTTACAATTTCCAGTGGCCATTTATCATTCTAACCAGGATGTAAACAGGTGTTTTACAAAAAAGAGTTTCATAATAAATATAGCTCATGGCTATATCAATATACTAACTACATATCCCATATTTATTCCCATTCATCATCATCATCATCATCATCATCATCATAATAATAATAATAATAATAATAATAATATATAGCCAAGATATTGCAATGGAGTTTGGCTTGGACAAATGTGCCACACTTACTATCAAACAAGGAAAAATAGTGAAAACTGAAGGAATCAAGATGCCCCACAAAAATAACATTAAGAGTTTGGATGAGGAAGATTACTACAAATACTTGGGTATCCTTCAAGCTGACAACATCAAGCACACGGACGTCAAGAAAAAGATTAGAGGTGAATACATCAAGAGAGTGAAGATTTTAAAGTCCAAACTCAATGGAGGAAATACCATAAAGGCAATCAACACCTGGGCAATTCCAGTCATTAGATACACAGCTGGAATAGTGGACTGGACTCAAGCAGAACTAAAAGCAATGGATAGGAAGACCAGAAAAATAATGACAATGAATCATGCCCTTCATCCACGCAGTGACATTGACAGACTTTATCTACCAAGGCAAATAGGTGGGCGTGGAATGCTGCAAGTACATCAGATGGTTGAAGAAGAAAAAATGGCTTTGGAAGAATATCTGAAGGACAGTGATGAAGATGCACTGAAATTAGTATATCAGGAAGGCTTACTGACTACTGGAGAGACCAAACTGGCCTACAAGAAAGACCAAATGAAGAACAGAATAGAGGCATTAGTATATCAGGAAGGCTTACTGACTACTGGAGAGACTAAACTGGCCTACAAGAAAGACCAAATGAAGAACAGAATAGAGGCATGGGAAGACAAAGCACTACATGGCCAGTACATTAAAAAAATAGCTGGGAAAGCAGATAATAACAAGACCTGGCAATGGCTAAGAGCAGGAAAGTTGAAGAAAGAGACCGAGGGACTAATTCTGGCTGCACAAGACCAAGCCTTAAGGACAAATGCCTATAAAGTCAAAATTGAGAAGACAGCAACAGACAGTAAGTGCCGCCTATGCAAACACGCTGAAGAAACAGTGGACCACCTGGTAAGCTGCTGCAAGAAGATCACACAGACTGACTACAAGCAGCGGCATGACAAAGTAGCAACAATGGTGCACTGGAAGATCTGCAAGAAATATCATTTGCCTGTAAGCAAGAACTGGTGGGATCATAAAATAGAGAAAGTCATAGAAAATGATAAAGTTAAGCTGCTCTGGGACTTCAGAATTCAAACAGACAAGCACCTGCAACACAACAGCCCGGACTTAACAATTGTCGATAAGAAAGACAAAAAAGTCTGGATAGTGGACGTGGCAGTGCCTGTAGACAGCAGAATAGACAAGAAAGAACTGGAGAAGATAACAAAATACAAAGACCTACAAATAGAAATAGAAAGACTGTGGCAAAAGCGAGCAAGGGTAGTACCAATAGTAATAGGCGCCTTGGGTGCAATCCCAAAACAACTGGAGCACCACTTGAACATCATCGGCATTGACAAATTCGCCATTAGTCAATTTCAAAAGGCGGCCTTACTAGGAACTGTTTCCATCCTGCGACGATATCTGTGATAACATCAAACATCCACATCTGCCTATCCCAGGTCCTTGGTAAGGACTCGATAGGTAGACAAAATGCCAAATCCAGTCTAAACATCTGGCTGACTGTGCGATGATCCATAATAATAATAATAATAAAGTTGGAAGGGACCTTGGAGGTCATCTAGTCCAACCCCCTGCTCAGGGAGGAAACCCTGTATCATTTCAGACAAATGGCTGTCCAGTCTCTTCTTAAAAACTTCCAGGGTTGGAGCATTCACAGCTTCTGGAGGCAGGTTGTTCCATTGATTAATTGTTCTAACTATCAGAAAATTTCTCCTTAGTTCTAGGTTGCTTCTCTCCTTGACTAGTTTCCATCTGTTGCTTCTTGTCCTGCCTTCAGATGCTTTGGAGAATAGCTTCACTCCCTCTTCTTGGTGGCAACCCCTGAGATATTGGAACACTGCTATCATGTCCCCCCTCGTCCTTCTCTTCATTAAACTAGACATACCCAGTTCCAGCAACCGCTCCTTATATGTTTTAGCCTCCAGTCCCCTAATCATCTTTGTTGCTCTTCTCTGTACTCTTTCTAGAGTCTCAACATCTTTTTTACATCGTGGTGACCAAAACTGGATGCAGTATTCCAAGTGTGGCCTTACCAAGGCATTGTAAAGTGGTATTAACACTTCATGTGATCTTGATTCTATCCCTCTTCACTGGCTCTTTTTTGTATCTACAAAACCCATCTACCGTTTGGTCCAGTTGTCACTCAGAGGTGGGGAAAAGCAAGAGATATAGTATTAAAATCAGCTGCATTGTTTATTAAAACAAGCAAATCCCAAAGTTTTATTTTCTCAAATTAAAATTTCAGTTGATTTGAATTCTGTATTTCTTTGGGATATTCCCCGAATCATCTTCTCCTATATCTTTCTAGGCAAAATTTAAAAAAAAATGTTTTGATTAAATTAGCATACAAACTGCAAAAATATTCTGAGATTTTCTAATAACTAGGCAATCAATGCAGTACAAGTTCTTGTCCTCTCAGTCTCATTCTATTTTAACTACTTAAATAGAATCCTTTCCCAACATTTTAAAGATGACAGTGGGAGTACTGAACAAAAAGGAAACATCTAATCCCTTTGAACTATGACTGAGACAGCTTCAAAAATGTTCAGTTGCACCAGACTTCAGAATAATTTAGCAGTACCTTGTTCTGTCTTACTCAGGCCAGACAACAAAAGAGCACGGAGGAGAGGGCAAAACAGGCACCTGGGTGGCTGAACCGTTTCTGTACTGTACCATCTATTGTACCATCGTGTCACTATAAATGACTCTGATGTTCTTAAGAGCTCTATACATACTTAGTATTTCACTGGCTTACCTTGAGGAGCTCTTAATTTAGGAGAGTGAAGAAAATCATTTGATGTCAAGCACTGGAACAGAAAGAAAAGGCAAATAGTACTACAGTATAATGTAATTTACATCTTTTTTTCATTTGCAAAATTAAGAGGAAAAAAGTACACTGACTAGAATGTAGAACCTAGATATAGTATGGGAAACCATTTGAAGTTTTCAAAAACGATATTTTAACTAAGTTGAGTTTTTAAAGTCTGATCATTTTTGATAGCCACTTTAGTCTGGCCATAACAACTCCACTCCTCCACTGTTCTTAGGACAGTGCAAATTTAATTAGATACAGAACTGAAAGTCAACTTAAGAGACCATCTAGTCTACTACAAATATTAGCCTTTATGAAACATTTTAAAAAAAAATCACTACAAAAGAATAATTTCTGTACCTGCTAATTTTCCTGTATTGGTCCGTACTGTTACTGAACTCCTATGAACAATGCTGACTGCACACATTCCTTTAATTGCTGTGGGGCTACTTACGTTAATCTGTAACAAAACTGAGCTCATTGGAATGTACCTAAATGTAATTATTAATCTTCTTCAAATACTGAGAAACCTTAGCTAAAAAAATTAAAGACTGTGAAAATTATGTTCATTTACTTTTCTTTGAACTTATCCTAACTCAAACCCAAAGATTTATTTCAATAATCAATATAACATACTGGCTTGACCATTAGGAAGTTATTCTGAATGGTTTAAGACACTTGCATCTTATGGCCTTTCTATTTAGAAAGGCACTGTTCAAAGTCAATATCAGTTTTACCTTTGTGTTATCTATTGAATTTGATATTGATCTTTTTTTCCTTTTTAAATTATTTATTGATATATCATACTTATATAGCTGCCAATCTCACAAATATTAATAGGTCTGAAACAGAGGAGGAAAATAAAAGAGCATGATCATATGGAAAACCATACACTTGCAATATAGTGACATCACCTCCATTACACTACACAAAATAAATGTCCAGAGGTAAGGTCTAAGAAAGCAGGGGTCCCCAGCTGCCGGCCCATCGACCAATACCAATCTGTGGCCTGTTAGGAACCAGGCTGCACAGCCGGAAGTGAGCGAAGCTTCATCTGCATTTGCAGCTGTTCCCCAGTGCTACCACCACCACCTCAGATCACCAGGCATTAGATTTTCATAGGAGCATGAATCCTATTTTAAACTGCACATTCAAGGGATCTAGGTTGCATGCTCCTCCTCACCCCACCAATCCGTGGAAAAATTGTATTCCACAAAACCGGTCCCTGGTGCCAAAAAGGTTGGAGACTGCTGCAATAAAGGATGGACATGTATAAAACTGCTTGAAAAACAGAAGTGTACAGCAAATTTAAGTAGCAGCTTCAGCTGTTGATTCAAAAACTTTCAGAATACTTTCTACATATGAACAATCAAATTTTGATTAGCCATAATGGCTTGAATAAATCTATCAAATTCAGGGCCTGCAGTCTCCTGAAAGTTAGTTGCTAAGTTCAAGTTCTGCATGGGGACCACTCATACTAGACATTTTTAAAAAAAATTGGGTCTGATCTAGCAACTCCTCTTATTATGGTTCACTAATTAATATGGAACACAAAAGTTGTTTCTGACAGCTTTCAATTTCTTTCTTCATGGCACATATTCAAGACATTGTGATTACACATTGTCAATTTTTGTTCTATGCAGAAATTCAGAAGAAGGAAACATATGATAAGAGTTTAAACCTCAACTAATCTCCATGGTAATTCAGCTTTCCATCAATGCAAATATTCCTCCCTACATACAACTGTTAAGTTCTGCATGAAAATAACATTTGAATAGAAGAGCAAAGTTTTGGAGGATTATGCAAATACCCAAAGCATGTGTCTGAAATTCATCTATTTGAGTTTTATTTGAGTTCTTAAAGTTTGATAATGTCTGATGAACCACTTTAATCTGGCCATAACAATGTTATTCTTGTATTGTTCTTGGGACAGGTTCAATAGATACTGAGTCTTCCAAATTGTGCTTGATACAACCACAATTGTGACCAGAATTTCCATTGCTAAACAGGGTGGTTGTTCAGTGAGTCGTGCCTGATTTTAGGATTTTTTGCCATGGTTGTTAAACAATTGTTAAGTGAATCACGTGGTTGTTAAGCAAATCCAGCTTCTCCCATTGACTTTGATTGTCTGAAGAGGTAAGAATGGTAATAATGTGACCCTGGGATGCTGCAACTATCATAAATACATGCAGGTTGCCAAGTGCCCAAATTTTTATAACATGACTGTGAAGATATAGTTCAAAGTGACACAGGAGAAAGCTCTCTCCTACATGTCATATTAGTAAACTGGTAGTTTGAGAGCATAATTAAAAGGACCTCTCAGCATATCTTAATGGCAGAAAAAAATCTTAACAGTAAAGCAAAAGGACTTAACATGAGTTCCAGAAACCACAAATAGTGCCCAGTTAGCAGCCAACAAGTGGTGCAGATTTTTCAGCATAGGCAACAATCCTCTCTAAATGCCCTATTTTGCACTTTTTTCCTTTAATATCCACAAAATCATTAACATGACTAATTAACTGTGCAGCATGGTAACCATATTCAACAAATGCATTAGAAAGTAGTAGCTAAAAGGATTAAATCAAGTGATCTGGAAGCTAAGTCTTGAGGGTCTGGGTGAAAGAATAAAATTAGAGTTGCGTCATTTTTAATTTATTTAATCATATCCCACCGATATTGTACTATGGCCCTAAGGCTGCCTGCCAACAATTAAACCACAATTATGCTATTACAGTATTAAAATGTGAAATCTTAAAATATTATTTAAAATATAAGCCATACAGTATTAAGAATATCTAAAAGTAAATTCAATTGGGTCACTCAAATTTTTGGTAATGGTAGCATGAACTTCAGCTAAAAACCAGAGTAAATGGAGTTTTAGTCTTTATTCTTTAACAGAATACAAACTAATTTTCCCTAACCTAGTATTATCCAGATATGTTGACTCCACATCCTTTCAGCCCTAGGCAGCAAAATTAATGGGAACCTTGGCTGGTGGAAGTTTTTGCCTGAAGACACCTGGATGACTCCATATAGATTGAAGAACAATTTAGACTCCAGTACCATAGGATGATTTTACTTACTGGTTCACTTCCTTTTGCAAAGCAAGTTTGGTTCCCAGGTCGTTCGCTCTCCCAAGGCAGTTTTCCTTTCCCAGCACTTAACACACGCCGGGGACATACTGCGTGATCTGTAAAAGGGGTAAAAGACCCAGCAGTCTCTCCAGAGTAGCTGTGAGCACTCTGGATTCGGTTGCCCTCCAGGAGCCAATCTGTGTCCGCTCCATGAGGCAAATGAAAGCCGCGCCCGTTTGCTGAGGAAGGCAGGGGAACAGCATACTCCACAAACCACTGGTCGGTCAGCTTGGGAAGAGTTTTTCTCGCCAACCGAGCCTGCACAGCACTCATGACTCCTTCACAATTATCCTGAAGTTCAACCACGTCCACTGCCTTGAAGATCAGGCTGGTGCGACCGGGGCCCAGGGCCGAGGCTAAGACAGCAAAAGCCTCTAGGGCGGCGTGACGAACCCGGCGCTTGCTGTCCGCCAGAGCAGGGGCAAGTGCAGCCACCAGCTTGGGGAGCTCGAAGTCCTCGCTAGGGAAAGTGAGGAGAGCAGCGATGGAGATGGCCAGGACAACCTCGCGGACACGAGAATTGCGATGCTGCAGGTGCTCGGGGCGCAGCAGGAGATCCAGCACGGGCTGAGGGCCGGCTGCCCGCATCAGACCCAGAAAGAGTTGGTGATACTCCTGACGGATGGCCAACTTAGCATCGCCTAGCACTTTAGCTGCGGCCGCCACCAACGGCTCCAAGCGGGACCGGTTCCCCGCGGCCGGGCCTAGGCGGACAGCCAGCAGGCGCAGCCCTTCTAGCGCACCCAGCGCCACTTTGAAGTTTGAGTCGTCCAGCAACGCCCGCAGCAGGCTGAGCAGCCCAAGGAGGCTAGGTGGGGGCAAGCAGGCCAAGGCCGCACCCGGCGCCTCTCCCAAAACCCGCTTTAGCTGCTCCATGGCGCCCACGCGGCCTCGGTAGTCCTGCTGGTCCAGCAGCCGCGCGTGCAGCTCCGACGGGACCAGCCCGAAGCGCAATGTGGCTCCCGGTTGGGTCGGCGACGGAACGCGGCCTGCAAGAAAAGAGGCGTCGGGCGCCCCCCATTGCTCCCCGCCTCCGCGGCCTCCTGCTCCGCCGCCGCCCCCCCAGCCTCCGCCGGAGGCACCCCCTTCCTGCTCTTCCTCTCTGGCCATGCCCCTCTCCAGGGCTTTGCCCGGCTGCCCCGCCAGCCCGCCCCGAGGCCGCCGCCGCCGGGCCCCTCACAGGGGAGCATCGCCGTCTCCAGGGAAACGCGTCACCGCTGCTACCGCCACCTCCTTCGCCGCCTCGGCCACAACGGAGGCATCATTGCGCGTGCGCATAACGCCCAGCTGGGGAAGAGAACTGCGGCGCCTGTCAATCGTTTGATAGAAAACGAAGATAAGCCGCGAAGGGTGGGAAGAACGCTCAGGCGGGTCTCGCGGGTAGAACGTTCGTAGAAAGCCTCGGCGCGCAGTGCGCGCCGGGGTATGTAGTCCAATCCCTCACGAAACAGAGAAATAGCAGAGCTGATGGTGCTATAATTATCTACACCCAGGGAAAGTTAATTTTTGCTTTGTTTTGTTTTAAATGTAAAATTGAAATTGGGGTAATACCTCTCCTCGTGAATAGTGAAAAGGCTGCCGGGAGTCGAAATTTTGGAGGAGGAGTCTGTGGGTCGTTAGCGGAAATGACGCAGCCAGCCGTCGCCTCTTCTCTTCCGCTGCGTCTGGCTGTGTTGTTGTGCCTGAAAGGAGCCCGCTGAGGCCCCCGCCCGCCCGGGCTGCAGTTCCCTGAGTCCGGTGAGTGGCCCTCCCCCGCGATATTAATTGTGAGGGAGGGAATGGCGGAAATGGAGGAACTTGGGCCAGGAAGAGCGTGCCTCGATAACGATATCGAGGGGGGGGGGGGGAAACAGCATAATATGAGACGGAGGTTGGAAGGGATGACTGGCTGAGGGAAGTCCTTGTTTTTCTCCGTTCCTCGTCCTACTTCGCAAATGGGTGTGATGGGTATTCGCTAAAACCTTTTGGGCTCTTCCCCTGGCAGGTTAAGGTGGCTTGGTCGTCTCTACATTCTCGCTGACTGCTTTCGCCCCACCCCACCCCCAATAGTATTGGGAACTATATATTATATAGCTATATATTATATAGCGGTTTGTGTTACTAGACCTGAATGCAAGAATGGAAAGTGATTGACTTGGTTCTCAAATGAATTTGTAGCAATTTCTGTAATGTCTAGTATGTTTGTCTTGAGACTAGAATAGTGGTGTTAAAAGTTGATTTGCCTTGGACTGAGATTATCATAATCAGATATACACGCTGGAAGTTGCTG
Organism: Azemiops feae; assembly: GCA_023970755.1. NCBI lineage: Eukaryota > Metazoa > Chordata > Lepidosauria > Squamata > Viperidae > Azemiops > Azemiops feae. The sequence continues at coordinate 382,392 of JALGBA010000810.1, forward strand.
GTTTTCAAGTGTAGGGGTAGATTTTAACTTTTAGGGGGGGGGTATAATGTAAGGACCTGTGGTGGTTCTAAAACATTCAGGTTTTACTAATTATTGTGATAAGGATTTTTAAACTAATCACCAGAAATGAGTGAGCATTCCATAATCATAAAAATTCATGGAGCTCAAAGATAAAGCACTTAAAAGTTTGTGTACAGTTTTATGATTTGACACTGAAAAGTTGCTTTAGACCAATGGGAACATGAATGAAGCTCTATAACAGACATACTGGTACTAATTTAATGACTCACTATGTGTTGCTTTTCTGTACACTCTAAAACAGCTTTTTAGAATTTAAAGTGCTGCCCAGCTTAGATCACATACACTGAGCAGTATAAGAGAGAGAATATATAGCCATACTATGATTATTGCTTATTGCTATCTTTAGGCAGGCTTGTTATTTTTTGCTTTATACTAGTAATGTTTCAGACTCAAATTTTCTATTTCAGTCCAGTTCTTTTTTTCTTACTGTTATTCAAACACTTCATTGGTAAATCACTGCAAATAAAAAGTTGTGTGTGTGTGTGTGTGTGAAAGGAATATAATTTGGATGTCTAGACATATAAGGAGAATATGAAAATCTCTTTACAATAGAGTTTCAGTATTTCTATTCAAACAGAAGGCCGAGATACTGATATGTATTGAGAAAGATAAAGAAGCTCAGAGATTTTTAAGAATAGGAATGATTTGAAATAAAATGCAAAGAGAATAATCTGTTGACATTCATAATCTCGAGAGAGATATTCCATCATGTTAATACCATATTGGAAAACCAGTACATTCTGGTTCCATTCACTTCATAGAACAACTTTTGCGAGAGATTCCTTGAATGGGCAAATCTGGTTGGAGTACATAGGTGCCAAGCCATATAAGTCAAAGTAGAACTTTAAAATTCACCTAGAAATCCATTGGTAACCAATGCAGAGTCTACAAAATTAGAATAACCTGACTCAAGTGGCTAATGCCTTTCAATAAACAGACTGCTGCGTTTTGCACCAGATGCAGTTGCATTGCATTGTGACAAGGGCACAATCCTTATATTGCTTTGAATGTGTCAAAAGTATATTAGTTAAAAAATTATGAAAGTGTGTTTTAAATTAAATTTATTTTAACAGATGGACCAGTCATCTCCAACCTATATGATTGCTAATTTAATACCTCTGCATTCAGAGCAACTCCTGCAAGGCCTGAACTTACTCCGCCAACACCATGAACTTTGTGATGTCATCCTTCGGGTTGGAGATGTCAAGATCCATGCCCATAAAGTTGTGCTTGCTAGTATCAGTCCATATTTCAAAGCCATGTTCAGTGGCAATCTCTCTGAAAAAGAAAACTCAGAAGTAGAATTCCAGTGCATTGCGGAAGCAGCTCTGCAGGCCATAGTGGAATATGCCTATACTGGGACTGTATTCATATCACAGGACACCGTGGAATCACTTCTGCCTGCTGCCAATCTTTTGCAAATCAAGCTTGTGCTGAAAGAATGTTGTACCTTTTTAGAAAGCCAGCTGGATCCTGGCAATTGTATTGGTATCTCCCGTTTTGCAGAGACATATGGCTGTCATGATCTGTACTCGGCTGCCAATAAATATATTTGTCAGAACTTTGAAGATGTTTGTCAAACAGAAGAGTTCTTTGAACTTACCCATTCTGAGCTGGATGAAATTGTTTCCAATGACTGTTTGAATGTGGTTACAGAGGAAATGGTTTTTTATGCACTGGAATCTTGGATCAAATATGATGTGCAGGAGCGTCAGAAATTTCTGGCGCAGCTACTTCATTGTGTACGGTTGCCTCTGTTGAGTGTTAAATTTCTCACAAGACTGTATGAAGCCAATCATCTCATTCGTGATGACCATACCTGTAAACACCTGTTGAATGAAGCCCTGAAGTACCATTTCATGCCTGAACACAGGCTTTCGTATCAGACTGTACTAACTACACGTCCTCGCTGCCCTCCTAAAGTGCTCTGTGCAGTGGGGGGAAAAGCTGGACTCTTTGCTTGTTTGGAAAGGTGAGAAATAACAGCCACAACAACAAAAATCTGGGTTTAAGCAGGCTTGTCTTGCTAATCTCTTCTGTTCACAAGTCAAGGTAGCTAGCAGAGCCTATCTCTGAGGAAAACTGTACAGGTTTTGACAACCTTCAGTTGCTTGTCTGGAATGCAGAAGCCTTTTAGAATAGCAGATAATTGACCAAGGAATGTCAATTTGGAATGTTCTTCATTTTGCTGCTGTTCTCACTGTCACAGCTTTGTAAGAATTATTAGCATTTTTTTAGTCCAGGAGTATATTCATATCTTAATCATATCAGTCTAATAATTTTCCCATTTACTAAAAAGGAAAGAGATTTCAGGGTTTTTCTCCCCACAATTAAGTGGTGGTAGAAATAAGATCAAAATTGAACTACAAATCTAATTTCTATTCCATTAGAAGTATGAATGGTCTTAATTATTTTTGTTTGTCAACTATTAGGGTTGTTACCACAACAAAGAACTATATGGAGGTTCATTATCCTGTAATCAGTTTCATTGCCTAAAATTGTTAGCTGTAAAATGTATGATTGAGTTCATATCTGGAAAGTCAACAACCCACTTATACCCCTGCCTCACCTTTTCAGGGCTATATTTTACTTGACTACATTATCTCCAGATATTGAGTAGTAGTCAGTTTTATTAATTAATCACCATGGAATGGATGCAGCTGTTTAAATTCCCTTTCTTCCTGGTAATCCTTTTGCTCAGCTAAAGGTTTAGGAGATCTTGCAGAGTAGATTTTGTGTGAACTGCTTATACATTTAACTTTCTTTTGCACCAGCAGTAAAGACTATGAAGGATAGATGAGAAACTAGCTAGGATGGGCTCACTCTCCAAATTTTGCCCATTTAACAGAATCTAAGTTTATGTATTTACTAAACAAATATATATAGCCGCCGAACTCACACATGGGTGACACTGGTGACTTATAACATTTAAAAACACTTAAATAACCCATGAAAAATTCCCCTCCTATGGCAACAACAAAATCAAATCAGCCACTTGACTGCCTTCATCTCCATTGATGGACCATATTTTTAGGACTTTTCAGTTCCAGTGAGCAATCTTTTCATTAAAGAGGTGAGCTGTTTTTCAGAACAATAAAGCTCTGCTTTGGTAAAATTTGAGTGATATAATGTGTTGTGCTCCAAGGAAGATTTTGTGAAAGTGTTCCCTATGTGTTCTTGGAGCAAATCATAAATGATTGCATTCTTAGTTTAGTTTCATATAAATAAATATTACAAGTAAAATTATTTTTAAGATTTGTTATCCTGAATTTCTTTCCAATTCTTATGATTTAGAGACTGGTTATATACCTCACACTGAGCAGTGGTTTGTTTATAATTAAATGAATATACTACAGAGATCACACATAACTGTTAAACCATCAGCTATTATTTACAAGCCACAATGACTTAGTTTACCTTAACCATTAAGCCCAAACCAAATCATATATGGCTTAACCCAAAACATCAATTCTATTACAATGTTTTTGTGTGTAGGGGCCCGTTTAAAAGATGGTTCAGTATCAAGCAACTCAAACCGGAATTTTTTTTTAAAAAAAAATCTGTTTGAAATAAGAGACATAGAGTAAAAGTATTTAAATTCCATTGGGGTAGCAGCTCTTGATATATTGAAATTCCGTTTTGCCTCATGATTGTTTTTTTGTCTTCTTCAGTGTTGAAATGTATTTTCCTAAGAATGACTCTTGGATAGGCTTAGCACCTCTGAGTGTTCCTCGCTATGAATTTGGAATCTGTGCCCTTGATCAGAAAATCTATGTAATAGGAGGAATTGCAACCCACATGTGTCAAGGCATCAATTATCGGAAACACGAAAGCTCTGTGGAATGCTGGGACCCTGATACAAACACTTGGACATCAATTGAGAGTATGAATGAGAGTCGAAGTACTCTGGGTGTAACAGTTTTGTCACGAGAAATCTATGCGTTGGGAGGTTATGATGGGCAGTCCTACCTGCAATCAGTGGAGAAGTATATTCCAAAGGTGAAGGAGTGGCAGCCTGTTGCACCAATGAACAAAACTAGGAGTTGCTTTGCTGCAGCTGTTTTAGATGGAATGATTTATGCCATTGGGGGCTATGGTCCAGCTCATATGAACAGGCAAGTGCATGTTTAAGCTTGGCAATTATATATTATTATTATATATTACATTAATTGATTTAATTTGATCACATTTATATGGCCACTCTCATGGAAAGCGACTCTGGGTGGTATATGCAGGACCTTCTACCTTATTAATTATTCCCAGGGTAACAATGTCTTGTTTAATTCATGCTTTAGGTAATTTGTCTAAGGAATTCCTTGGGATTGTTTGTTAAAATTATACTTGTGTTTTTCTTCAAACCCTGGGGAGAAGAAATTATATGTTTGGTTAGGTTTTAAATCATATTGTGGTATTTATTGGTCATGTGCATGCACATGTCAGAAACCAAGTGTTCATTCTAACTAAATGCCCTTTATGAGAGCAACTGGTTGATGATGTAAGATTAATTATATGATAATCCAGCCTTGTATAGTGTAACATAATTTCAATACTGTAGCCTGGGGTTGTGTTCTTGAGATAATAGTACACTGAAATGCTAGCCACATTTTTGCAAGTGTGTTGTATAAAAGCACTTGGGGCTAGTTTATTGTTGAGTGTGCTCTGTTAATCCAATTTTCTAAAATATTAGGGAAACAATAATTAACTATGGGTAAGAGCATAATGTGAACACAGTATGGTAATTTTTCCTATATGTCTGCTGCTTTAAATTAGAGCAAAAATGCCCCAGATTAAACACTTACAAAATTAGAGTCCAACTTGGCAACAATAGTAGATTTTATGTCATTTAATTCTAAGCCAATCCATTCTGCAGATTTTTAATAGGCAATCCTCATTTTAAAAAAAGTTAAATCTGAAGTTAAAATTGTTCTAAAACTGAATCAAAACTTGGTTATGTAAAGACCACTACAAACATGGAATAACACTGCTGCAGTATAATGTTCAAGTCCCTTTCCTGTTGTGGAAAAACTGTCACAGTATCTAGCAGAACATAAATTAGTTTATGATTTGTATGTGATTAATACTAAGAGTGCTTGAAAGTTCTGGAATGAAATGAAGGAGCCTCTGAAGCCAGTATATTGCCATGATTTATGGCCTGTTTGAAGGAAGAAAGGTTTGTGTTTCCCAAATGCCAGGTTTTTTTTGGTGAGTTTTTTTTTTGGGGGGGGGGAGGGGGTTTGCCAGCATTATAGGCAGACCATTGGCTGCATTTTTTTTTAAATTTTGGGATAACATTAGCTTGTTGAGCTATTTATGAGATCAAGAGAATGCTAAGATCTAAAGTAATAATTCATATTACTTTAGAGAAGCAACCTAGAACTAGGGAAATTTCACCTAATACTTAAGCCATATTCAATCCTTTCTCTTCTTTTGGTCCCTGATTTCCATCTTGAATATAGAGTTTTATGTGCTATCAAAATACGTTGACTATAACTTGTATTATAGACTATCTCAAGAGGCCATTGAAGCTGCATTCATGTGAGAATTGCAACTTGCTGGTTATCCCTCATGAACGCAGCTACAGTATTATCTTGCAGTAATCAGTAGAAACTCTTGTCATTAAATTCTGTTGTTTGTTTCCATCTGCAGTGTGGAACGTTATGATCCCAACAAGGACTCCTGGGAAGCAGTTGCACCAATGGCAGACAAGAGAATAAACTTTGGTGTTGGGATTATGTTAGGCTTCATTTTTGTAGTTGGAGGGCACAATGGTGTTTCTCACTTGTCCAGCATTGAGCGGTATGATCCACACCAAAACCAATGGACTGTTTGTCATCCAATGAAGGAACCCCGAACTGGTAATAAACTATTCAGTTTATTATCTAAATTGCTCCTGTTCAACTGAATTTTGTTATTCTTTTTTCATGTCACTGTGGGAGCAATTAAGTCTTACTTTAAACGAATACATCATTACTGAGTTCTCCCTTACTGTGCTATTTCTATGCAAATGGGATATCATGTAAGAATGCCCCAAAGTGCTATTCAGTTGTCTTTTCCTAAAAAACCCTTATCCTTGCTATGATAAACAAAAAAAACCTGGAAAAAGGAAGAGAGAGATTTACTTGAATAGCATTTATATCATCAGTACTTTAAGACACAGATAGGCAAACTATTTACAACCAAAGATTGCATTTCTTTTTTTCCTCTGAAAGCAAAAGAACATGGTGATTATATTAATAAAGAGGGTGGACATCAAAACTTTGAACCATTTAGGGTTTTGGAGGGCTTCCTTGCATAAAATAAATGAAGCTTAGTTTTGTGGGAATATGGATTTCAGCATGGAAAATACAGCATGCCTATTTTAGAGTTAGACATTTTGGTGAATGAGTAATAACATTGCTTAGGTATTCATTTAATACCATTCTAGATCTTTTAGCTGGTAATGAATCCAACTAAGCTGATTTTTTTTTCTTACTCCTAGTAACTTCTCTCCTTGTAAGGCAATTATGTTTTTGGGAACTACTCCATATTTTTGAATTTGCAAACATAATTTTATGCTTGTGCTGCAGAATCACCCTTATTTCCATCCTGCTACTTTATTATTTGGCTCAGGTGTTAGGGTCGCAACAAATCACAGCAAACTATGAAGCACAGTCTGTAAAAGTAAATCTTCCTCTGGAAATAGCACATCCTCCTCTCCCTCTTGTCCTGGCAGCTAACAGGTATGGTGCAGGCAAATTTTGCAGAGTCCAAGGGGAAGCTAAGCTTATGAAGAGAATAGGCACACAAGAGAAATGACTGGAGAAGGATGATGTCAGGAATAGATGGCTGTCCTTGCGAGGTCTCTGCCCTAATTCTAAAGGTTCACAGCTGAATCATTTCTGGAGAGACAGCAGCCAGCCGTCACTTACTCACGAGGCATACACTTTGGCAGAGACAGGACTTCGCTCTCTGTTTAGCCTGGCATCCAGTTTAGCAGAAAGAGCTTCCAAGCTGAGTGAAAGCTTATAATTGATCAATTCACACACTTAGCGAGCACCACACCAAACAAACGCACACAGGCTCTCCCATGACATCAATTTCATTCAGTTCAACAATGTCAACATCCTTTTCCCATTGTTTTGAGAATGCATTCCAAACAGAAAAGAACAAAAGATAGAATCCCAGACTAGCCAAAACATATACTCTCCCAAATCCCATCAGCATACACAATGTAGTCTTCAATTCCTCAGTTGCAACTAGGAAATCGTGGAGGAATTTGTCACGGATCTGACAGACAAAATTGCTTGAATCCATTCTCAGTTGGAATTTTGGAAACCAAGCATGGAGCAGATCCATTAGAGACTCAACTGGTTATCTGGGAGCAGTTTGACCATGTTGGACCTGAGGAAGTGGACAGTGTCCTCAGAGCTGTTATCACAACTGATTATTTATTAGATGCTAGAGAATATGGCCGTTTCAACTCATATTTTCAAGGATAAACTGGTGCTTTCTTCCTCAACCAAAACTCTTTATGGCAGTAAAAGCATAACCTGGAGGCCTAGAATTTGTTCCAGAAAGCATTTTCTGCCTAACCCATTTTCATGATATTAAAGTAATATTTGGCCATTTCTATTCTGAGTTTCTTGTACTATCGTCTTTTGCTAGGCTCCATAATAGAGAAGGGCAGCGAAGAGATGAGTTGAAGGGAGAATTTTATGGTGTTCCTCTCCTCTCTCAAGAAAACATCTGACCTTTGGACATTTTCCACCCTCCACATTACAACATTCATTATGATGATGATTAGGTTTTTACTTACCTTTTTTTTTTTTTACTTATAACTAAAGATGGTGAACATATGTAATACTCCTGCATCCCATTTTCCTCATAGCAATCACAAGTTCTTTAACACTTATTTAAATTATGTGGTTTTTTTAGTTTGCATGTTTTTCCCATGAAAAGGACTTGATTTTCTAATGTTAAATATATATATTTCCTTTTTTCTTTCCCAATAGGAGTTGGTGCAGCTGTAATTGATACATATCTTTATGTAGTTGGTGGACACTCAGGTTCGTCCTATCTTAATACTGTACAGAAATATGACCCTATATCTGATAACTGGCTGGACACTGCTGGTATGATGTACTGCCGTTGTAATTTTGGCTTGACTGCACTTTGAAGAATACATTTGAGGACGCAAGTAGCACTGAAGATGCCTGACCTGTACAAAGCAGAAGCTGTATTTCTTCAAGATGGGAGAAAGGAGAGATGGCTTAATTGTAATGCAAACAGGTGAACCCCAAACAAGAATTAGATATTGTTGATAGGAAAGAAATGGAAGGAGGGAATATGGAACTGTCTTTCTAATGGGGATCCAAATTGCATACTGTTATTGACCTGAAATAATTTATCTTTATACAAGAAGCACTGTGTTGTCTGCAATAGGCAAATAAACTCCCAAACTCAGAGCTTTGATCTTTCTCTTCCTGTGACTGGCATAGGTAATATTGCTAAAGGGGTGGGATCATTTGACTATGTTGCACAATCTTAATAGATGTCTGTCTCCATATTTACATAGAGACCATGATTGCTTCACATTTTTTATGAACAGTTAAAAGGGCTGCCTTTTCCCTCCACCCATTACGCAGGTTTTGTAAATATCTGATACTGTAATTTGTTTATCTGCACTTAATACGCCTCCTCCTTTTGGGGTGGAGGGGTAACTTACTGGAGAATAAGAATGGATAGCTATTTTCAGCTCAATGCATTTAAAGTTTTATTTTTATTCTTATACTATTTGGACCTGTCTGTACATCTAAAAGGTAACCCTTCTCACCCTTTATCGGAAGACCTACAGCTTACAAGCTGGTAGAGAAAGCCTGTGTGTCTTGGGTTTTATTAAAATAATGTGTGATGACATACCAGCACACATGTAACTGTTTCAAAAAGAAATATCTTCCACCTCTGTGCATAAATTTATGGTATGTAGCCCACGAGTGACTACAAAGAATGTACAACCAAATTTTCAGTGTGTATTGACTGACATGGTGCTAAACAGATTGCTGAGATTGCTAGAAATATTAATATTAATATTGATTGAATGTGTACAGCATTGGACTAAGGCAAAATTTTGACTAAAGTAATACATTTTTTTTGTCATTGGTGATCTGCAGGATATGTAATGATAGCTACCAGATTGAAATATAACTATTTTTCTTCTCTGTTCCTGTGAAATTATCAAGTTTTTCTTTTGCTAATATTTCTTAGATGAGCATGTTTGGAGAACAGAAGCCTGAACAGATTAGAGAATGGAGGGAGTATTGATTTCCTTAGAGATAGTTCTCTTCCTTAAAAAGTGAATTAGGTAACAATACTGAATAGTTATCTCTGCATTCTTAACAGTTCCCCCAAACATTGCTTTGAGATGTCCTAGAACTCAGCAGAACTTTTCAGTTGTGGTTGGATTGTTCTGTAATTGGACAATTCCTCTAATAAATTGAAATCTGGTCATCGATAGATCGTCCTGAAACCCACTGTTAAGGTTCTAAGAGAACAAAGCATGACTTTATATTTTAGTACTATTTCACATAGATAACTGAAACTGTTGCTACAGTTTTCTCTTTCAGGTATTTTTCAATGTATATTTCTGTTTTGTCGAAAGAGTTGTACTTCAGTTTCTTCTTGTCTGCCTTTTCTCCCTTTGGAAGTACATTTCTCCTCATCTCCCTTTAGCACGATTTTTGGTAGTGTTCACAAACATGCAATAATAAGATGTGTGGCTGACCTGTATTTTGAGCCTTTTACTTCTATCTACATGAAAGGGGAGATTGTGAATTAGAAACTTGTGCTCCGTAATGAGAATGGCAGCTAACCAAGCTGCAAAAGCTCTTCTTCTTCCATGAGCTAATCAATGTTCTGATTAAAACCAGAAGAGCACACTTCTTAAACTATTTAACATCATTTTTCTACCAACACTTGAAGATGTTATCAAATCCTAAAACTCTTGTTTAGATATTTGTTCAGTTAAGCAGAGTTTTGAAGCAACTATGAAACAAGCAATTTGTAATATGCTAGTTGATACCTGTTATGCAGCAATAATAGCATAATGCAACATGTACCTTGATTTTTTTAATGCATGGAATTGTGTGCTTAGGACATCCTCATTCATTTCAGTGAAACTCATTTGAGAGATTTGAATTCTGAAGAAGGCAATCATATCTAAGCAATTGCTTGCTGTGGATCAACGGCTATTCAGTTTGCATTCATAAAAATGCAAAGTTAAATTGTTTTTCAGTCTTAGGTCTTTCTTCAAGCTGCCTTTGAATTTAGAAAAATTTATTGATACTTGATAGTTGTTTGAGAAGGTACTCATATAGCGAGAATCTGGGAATCAGACAAAACAGCTCTGAACAAGAAGAGAGAGAAAAATGGTCGTGGAATGGAAAATGCTAAAAAAAAACACCGTTGTAGCTGAAGGATTTAAGAAGCATTCACCTCTGGTTATCTGCCTTGTTCATGCATGGTTTGCAAAGAATCCACTCAAACTGCTTTGACTGGCCAATCTGAACATCAGGGTTAAGGATATTTTTTGCTTTTGTTTTAAAAAAGGAGTGCAGACAGTGACAACATTTGATATTCTTCAGCACCCCCTTTGGGTGATGGGTAATGGCATGTACCCAGTAAGAAGTCAATTACTCTAAATATAGCACTTTTTGAATTATTAGTAATCTCCAAGCAGTTTGAAGGTGGCCCTTATTGTGCAGTTCAACTAAGGACATTGTTGATTTATTTGAGTCTACCTTAATATTTGTCCATAAGGAGATTTGGTTGATTGCTTTAATTATGTAGACCATCTGTATTAAAAACAACTTAAGGCACAAATAGCTATTTTTAGTCACAATTAGATTAATTCACTAGTGCAGTAGATACTATCTCTGTAGCAAATACAGGGAATAATATATTTAAATGAACTCATCATAGTCGCTTCTCTTTCACCATTCACTGAACTGCTCAAGTGTAGATAAATTGGAGAACCAATTTTAACATTTGTAGGCTGCAATAAGCTGCTTATAGCTCAGCATTACAGAGAAAGCCTTTCCTAAAATAGTACCTACCTTAACATCCAGTTCCACAAAACCATTCAAGTGACTTACTTAATGATTAAGCAAAAGCACTTTAACATTTCCTGGCTGTTTATTTTTAGGCTTTTCTTTGATTTGAAAGAAAAATAACCCACAGCTTTGTACATAGGTAATATAGGGTAGCATTATATACATATGTAATACAAGTAATCCTCAACCTTATGACCACAATTGGGATGGAACTTCCATCTCTATGTGAGGTGGTTGTTAACTGAGTCATGCCCAATTTTATGATCTTTTTTTGCTGTGGCCATTAAGCAAATCACTGCAGTCATTCTTTGAAGCTGGCTTGCCCCGTTGAATTTGTTGGAAGCCAGCTGGGAACGTCTCAGATGGTGATCATGTAACCTTGGGATGCTGCAGCCATTGTAAATAAATGTGGGTTGCCAAGCACCCAAATTTTGAGCATGTGACCATGGAGACACTGCAACAGTCGTAAGTATGAGGAGCGATCCTAAGTCACTTTTTTCAGCACAGTCATCACTTTGGTTACTAAACAAATGTGGTTAAGGACTGCCTATACTCTTGATTGAAGTCCACAGGTCTTAAAGTTGCCAAGGTTGGGGCCCCTGAGCTAGATGAAGCATTGCAGTGGCTAAATATTTTTGTTATGTGACAAACCTAGGCAGTCTTCTATTTCTATTTTTTTCTTCTTCTCTATTTTTTCTTCTACGCCATCTACCAAGGTTCATTTGTTAACTCCTTCCATTCTATGACAGAATATGAGCTCTCCTACTTGCCTTAAATCTTCTTTCACTCATAAAAGAACTGAGAAATAATTCCTTTCTTTGCCTTACATGCTATTCTCTGTTTTCACTTCTGTGACCCAATTCTAAACCTTCACGCACAGCAGTTTTTAGTAGGATTCTGACCTGCACAGAGGGATTTATTGTGGATGTTAGGAGACAGGTAGTGTTGTTTTATGTTTGCATTCTCCTACCAGCAGAGTTTCATGTTCTTCCTCTCTCTGCCATCCTTCTTTACAAAGATGGTAGTTGAGTTGGGAAGCCACTAGATAATTTTCTCCTTTTGTTTGCTAAATGTGGTCATGTTCTGTTGTTATTGCTACAGTATTTCATTTGAATGTGCACTGTTAATAAATAAATTTATGAAGGCAAAAACGTTTGGTTGTATTTTTTAAAAAATATCTAACTTGATTATCTTCATCTTTAAACACCACAGATAAACCAGAAATATTCTTTAGCAAACACACTTTTATTTCAATTTGCTAAGCCAAATTAGATAGTAATCATGGATAACTTACTTGCCTATCCCTAGAGCGCTGCATGACATGATAGTCAGCTGCAATTGGCCTTGTTTTTGCTCAGTATGTGATGCTTTTATATTGGCTGCCTAAATGATAGTGTGGGGTTTTTTTTGGGGGGGGGGGTATTGTTTAAAAGTAAGTTTCTTTAATCACTACTCCATGATACATTGGTATACAGTTAAAATGATGGACTGGGACAAAGGAACCTGATCTGCAATTGGCTTTCATCTAATGCTTATTACCCAGTAATGGTATAGAATCGATCAAGCCAAATGTTCAGCCTTCTTTGGAGACAAATTTTCTATGCTGCAAGGTGATGGATGGATGGACTTGATTGAACTTCCTTCTATGATTAGTAATAAAAACACAGAATATATTTAAAATATTTAAATCACAACAGGGAAATTGTAAAGATGTACACATCCAGCAGCAACTAAAATTACTTAAAGGAATGCATCAGTGAATGGGAAATATAATGTAAGTTATATGCAATAACTGGGAGCAGAAGAAAAAGATTAAACAGAAGGAAAATGTAGAAGCAATGGAAAAGTATGAGTCACAGCATTAAGATGAATTATACAAAAATGATTAGCCTAATTGGCAAATAAAAAACAACCTGTCTCTTAAAAGTTTTTTCAAAGCTAAAAGTATTCAAATATTTTGAGTTCACAGAAAATGCTAGACTCAAATATTGTGGGCTAGTTTATTCTGGTTGATGCACATGCAGCTAAGATGTCTCACTGTCTTCTGTGAAGCTAGGAATTGTTGAGTGTAAGAATACAGTTTTTGTTGTAAGAACAGAGCTTTAGAGATGAGCTGCTTTAGGAATGTGTCCCTGAAATCACCAGGAGTCAACTTGAAGGATTGATTAGTTAAAGCTAGTTTTCAGGTTGGGTTCTGTGGTGGACTAGACATCCTTGAAGGAGAGTCTTTTTGGAAAGAGATCACAAGATTGCCCATTTGCACTCAGGACAGTTGCTTCTCATGAGGAGACTACAGGAACTGAATTTTTTTGCAGTTAACTCATGAGTCTAATGATTTGGGGGGGGGGGTTTGAGGGATTTCAATCAACCTCATAGCCATAATGCAGCCTGTAATGGACATAAGCGTCACTTTCATAATCACAGTTGTATGTAATCAATTTATAGTTAGGCAGAATAAAAGAAAACCAGTTAATGAATCAACATTCTTCTGGATAAAGGAGGAGGAGGAGGATAAAAAGGATTTAAATTTTCAGCAAAAAGGAATTTGATATCAAAAGTTCAAAATGGATAAATGGACAATAACTTTGAAATATTAAATTTGCTGAAAGTGCTTTTAAAAGTATTGGAATTAAACAGGCAAACAGACCTGGCTTTCACGAGACTGTTATTTGTTTAGCGTTAAAGAGCATAGACCATTGGTAGATTTTACAGAATAAAGATAATGTGAGCCAGATTGTGACAGTGACTGCAACGATGGAGTGCCATTTTTAGATGAATGTGTCAAAGATGCAGAAAGACAAAACAAAAAAAAAAAGGGGGGGGAGCCTTCCCTCTTGTAACTGAGACACTTTCGTTTGTGGATTACAAAATTAGAATGGCAATTATGGTACCAAATGAGCAGGAAATACAGGAGAATGGAGGAAGGGATTGTTAGCACAACTTGTGGAAAGAGGAATTACACCAAAATTGCTTCAGAAAATGTTTGAGGATTTACTCAAAAAGTTTTCTGAATCATTTAATACTAAATTGACAGCTTTGGAAGAGAGAAGTGACCAGTCATGTAAAACAAATTAATGATAAAGAATTTTTAAAAAGTAAGACAAAAGTTATAAACGGAGAGATGAAAAGATGAAGAGGATACAGAGGCAAAAAATGACAAAGTTCATAGAATCTGCAAAATTAGGAAGGGATGTCCTGGTGCATTTTGTTAGGAAGAAGACAGGAGATCAGGTTCTGTAGAAGCATTTTAATACAAGATTGAAGGTTGATAATACAGATGCAATTGTGCTTAAAGAAATTATGATTAAAATACAGCATCAAAGAAAACTACTTCTTTCTTCTGACTGATAGACTTATCAGACAAATAATCCATTTTGATGGACCAGACTGGAAGAATGTTTTTTACTTTCAAACAGCATAGGTTTTAACTGAATTATATGCAGAAAGCAAGAGAATGTCTAGAAAAATTCAAAACACTGGAGACAATACAAATGGGTGTGACAGATGAGTCTACACCAGGAGTAGGCAACCTTGGCTCTTTTATGACTCGTGGACTTCAACTCCCAGAATTCCTGAGCCAGCCATGCTGGCTCAGGAATTCTGGGAATTGAAGTCCACGAGTCATAAAAGAGCCAAGGTTGCCTACCCCTGGTCTACACAAAAACCTTTACAAGTGCAACTGGAAAGTGAAAGGAATGGTCCTGAATTAGATATTACAGGTATTGACTTTTCTAAATATTTGGCCTCATTATGGATTACAAATGCTTAATAAGGAATGTAAATGAAGCACATACCCCTTAAAATAGAAAAAAAAATTATTCGAAAAAATTATAATGATATAATTTGATTAGAAGAAATACATATTAGAAAATAGGTTATTAAATATTTGACCTACACAAATTTGGGTGACTAATTTATCTCAGCAGAACAAAAAAAAAAAAAAAAATTTTTAGATACATGAAAATACATCCCAGAACAGATTTTGCCTTCTGGGCAAAAGCCACCTTTCATTTTGTACTAGAGATAGTTCTTGACTTACGACCACAACTGAACACAAAATTTCTGTTGATAAGCGAGATAGTGAAGTGAATTTTGCCCCATTTTACGACCTTTCTTGGCAGAGTTATTAAGTGAATCACTGCAGTTGTTAAGTGAATTTCACTTCCCCATTGACTTTGCTCGTCAGAAGGTCATAAAATGTGATCATATGACTTCAGGACAGTCCAACCTTCATAAATACATACCAGTTGCCAAGCGTCTGAATTTTGATCACATGATTGTGGGGATGCTGCAATGGTTGTAAGTTAAGTGTGAAAAATGATCATAAGTCACTTTTCAGTGCTGTTGTAACTTCAAATGAATACTAAATAAACTGTTGTAAATTGAGGACCATCTGTATTTCTCCATTATAAACTCTCCTATCTACCATGACAAACTGAAGATGAACTTTATTTAGATATTTTGGGTGGAGTGCCCAATAACAATAATAGAGTTGGAAGGGATCTTGGAGGTCTTCTAGTCCAACCCCCTGCTCAGGCAGGAAACCCTATACCATTTCAGACAAATGGCTGTCCAGTCTCTTCTTAAAAACTTCAGTGTTGGAGCATTCACAACTTCTGGAGACAGGTTGTTCCAGTGATTAATTGTTCTGTCAGAAAATTTCTCCTTAGTTCTAGGTTGCTTCTCTCTTTGGTTAATTTCCATGCATTGTTTCTTATCCTGCCTTCAGGTGCTTTGATGAATAGCTTGACTCCCTCTTCTTTGTGGCAACGCCTGAGATATTGGAACATTGCTATCATGTCACCCCTCGTCCTTCTCTTCATTAGACTAGACATTCCCAATGCCAGCAACCATTTATGTTTTAGCCTCCAGTCCCCTAATCATCTTTGTTGCTCTTCTCTGTACTCTTTCTAGAATCTCAACATCTTTTTTACATCGTGGTGAACAAAACTGGATGCAATATTTCAAGTGTTGCCTTACCAAGGAATTATAAAGTAGTATTAACACTTCACGTGATCTTGATTCTATCCCTCTGTTAATGCAGCCTAGCACTGTGTTGGCTTTTTTGGTAGCTGCAGCACTGCTGGCTCATATTTAAGTGACAGTCCACTAGAACTCCAAAATCCCTCTCACAGTTACTACTACACCTATACTGTACCTGTGCATTTGTTTTTTCTTGCCTAAATGTAGAACCTTTTTTCACCATTGAATTTCACCATCCAATGTTCAAGTCTGTCAAGATCCTTCTGTATCTTAAGCCTATCTTCTGGAGTGTTGGTTATTTCTACCAGCTTAGTGTCATCTGCAAATTTGATGAGTTCCCCATCCTTATCCAAATCATCGATGAAGATGTTGAAGAGCATTGGGCCCAGAACAGAGCCCTGGGGCACCCCACTACACACTTCCCTCCATGTAGATGCAGTTCCATTGAGGACCACACGCTGAGTATGGCCAGTCAGCCAGCTACAAATCCATCAGGTGGTGATGCTGTCTAACCCGCATTTTTCTATCTTATCAAATAGTAAGTTGTGGTTTACTTTATAAATGTCTTTCAGAAGCCCAAGTAAATTATATCCACAGCATTCCTCTGGTCCACTAGTTTTGTCACCTGGTCAAAGAATGCAATAAGATTTGTCTGGCATGATGTGTTTTTGACAAACCCATGTTGGCTTTTGGTTATGACTTTGTTTGCCTCTAGGTGTTCGCTGATTCTTTGCTTGATTATCTTTTCCAGAATCTTCCCAGGTATTGAGGTCAGGCTGATAGGTCTGTAGTTTCCTGGGTCCATTTTTTTCCCTTTTTTGAAGATGGGAACTACATCAGCTCTTTTCCAGTCCTCTGATAGTTCCCCAGTGCTCCAGGATCTTTGAAAGATATAGTTCAGTGGTTCTGAGATCACATCTGCCAGTTCCTTCAGAACCTTGGGGTATAATCCATCAGGTCCTGGTGATTTGAACTCGTCTAGGGTGGACAGGTGTTCACTTACCATTTTCTTGCCTATTTTAACTTGTGTTTCTAATCTGTTTTTTACGGTACTGTTTTGATAGGTTGGACTGTTTTTTCCCTTTGTGTAAAGACGGATGCAAAAAACAAGTAGCTCTGCTCCCTTACACATAGTCTTTGTGTCGCAACTACATCCGGAATTAGCAACTCAGTTAAGAGAAGTGGTCACTTAAGTCAAACCATGATTATGTTTATGATCTTATTTTAGCTTTCCTTTGCTTTATATACTTATGAAGGTCGTAAATGCAAGGATTGGTTCCAAAATTATTTTTTTGTCACTCTCATAACTCTGAATGATCCATGTAGGAGGCAATCACTAAGCAAGGACAACCTGTAGAGGTGTCTAGTTCTTCATCCAACTTACTCATATCTTGCTATGTTCCATTTATCCTCTCATTAGACTGAAAGAGTGGTGATGTGATACCAAGCAGAAAGCTGCCTCCCTGAACTTTTAACACTCCAAATACATCGGGTTGAATATCACCTATCTCAAGCCAGTATAATCAGGAGATTCCTGTTAATTCAAAGCAGAGGTTTTTGAAATACTGTATTCTGTGGAACATTAGGATCCTTCAATCATGTTAAGGTCCCACTTACACTTGGGAGAAGGAATTTGGAAAAGGAATTCGGGAGGATTCTGAAGTCATTCCATTTCATTAGCCATAACCAAGCAAAAATATCCTATCCACCGATGAAGAAACGTCATGCCTACCTATTTAAATAAACGGAAAATACGGGAAACATTATTTCTAAAAACATGTTGTGTTTTATAATATATTCCTTTAAAAAGAAAAAAGTGAATCGTCATAGCAGTTCTTTATTCATTTTAATTTGGTTCTGCAGCTCGCTCGCCTTGAAAAGTCGACGAAAGAGTGACACTGAGTCTGTCAAACTGTGAAAGCCACTCCCAAGCAGGGGGAGCAGAAGGGAGAGGCAGAGGGCGGGGCGAAAGAACCGAGGCAAGCTGTGAGTGGCTCGCTGTTCTTCAAATCAATCAGGGGCGGGAGGCAGGACCACCACAACCACGGGCGGCGGAAGCGAGGAAACGCACGCGCGCCTGGTCGCTTCCCAGGGATGAGTCGCCCCTTTTCCCGGCATCCTTTCTGATTGGGTTCCTGGCACTCTGCCAAGACGGAAGTAGTCCAAGATGATGGCGGCCGTTAATCGTCTCCGTGCCTCCTCAGCGAGGTCTGCCTGGATAGCGCTCGCCTCGATGCTTCTGCTTTTAGCGCCGGGTCTCGCCTTGGCCGGGAGGAATCAAGTCAAAGTACTGACTGACGGAGCGTGGCAAGAACTGCTGCAGGGCGAGTGGATGGTGGAATTGTGAGTCCTCGAGGGCGGAGAAGCAGCTCTTTTCCCAGAAGTGCCCGGGGAATCGTAGGATTGGGAGGGACCGCAAGGGTTCATCTAGTCCAGCCCTCAAGAAAGGAGAACTCTGTATCTGCTCAGGGCTACTCCGCTCCACCCTTCGCTAGTCTTCTTCGCTCTGTTTCACTCGTTTCTTATACTGTAACCAATTTTGCTCTATTATCATAGTCAGATGGTAGGAACTACAGTTTCCATAAATCATATTAGTAATATATAGCAAGTATATACCCCAAAATACCTGCAGTTTTTATTCTCAGATAAGAAAGAAAAGGTTTTTTTGTCTCTATATAACAGTTGGTTACATAGCATTTATTTTTCAGCTATGCTCCTTGGTGTCCTGCCTGTCAGAATTTACAGCCAGAATGGGAAAGTTTTGCCGAATGGAGCGAGGATCTTGAAGTGAACATTGCCAAAGTGGATGTAACAGAGCAGCCAGGTAAGTTGTTCTTCCAATGTGAATTGAATAATGTAAAGTATGTTTTATTATTTTAGAGTAAGCTATGCACAGTTGCAAGCTTGAGGTGCAGTGGCTCAATGACGCTGGAGATGGTCTCTGCTGCATTGGTTCAAGCCCTAGCAGTGTGTGGTGGGGTAAACTCCCATTAGTTGCCTCAGCTTCTGCCCATCTTGCAGTTCAAAGGGATATTCTATAGGAGTAGATAAATAGGTACCACTTTGGTGGGAGATGAGTTGAGGCAGGCAGTGCAGGCAGTCAGATTTCTGCTGTCTCTGAACCTTCCTTCCTATTTGTGAAGCAATTCCAGAGGAGGGAGGGGGACTCGGATGCTGCTGCAGGAAGAGCCACTCATCTTTCTGGTGTGAAGCCAGCTCGCCCTCCTGTGGTGCGCCATGGGAAGTGTGCACGCATTTACCTGATAAGAGCTGGTAAATAGTCAAACTACTACTATGCATTTAGCACTATAGTCTGGTTAATGTAACAATGCCATATGCTAATAATATAATAATAATAGTTGCAAGGTTTTTCTCCAACCTGAAATTTGCCTTCAATACTTTTATTATTTATTCAACCTATATGCTGCCCATAGGGACACAATGACTCAGCGGTTAAAGATGCTTAGCTTACCTGGGTTTAAGACCCAAATGCTATGCGATATGGTGAGCTCCAATTACTTGCCCCAGCTCCTGCCAACCTAGCAGGTCAAAAGCATGCAAATGCAAGTAGATAAATAGGTACCACTTCAGTGGAAAGGTAACAGCATTCCATGTGCCTTGGCATTACCATGGAAGTGTCTTTGGACAGTGTTGGCTCCCTGGGCTAAGAAACAGAGATAAGCACCCCCACCCCCCCCAGAGTTGACCTTGACTGGATAGGTGAAATTTTTACCTTTGTATGCTGCCCATCTTTTCTGGTGCCAACTGTAGGCAACTTACATTAAGTGTATTCATAATGTAATTGTGTGTAGCCTCAGGGTTTTTCCATCAGATAGCTTCACACTGTGTTCTGAGGATCCTGATAATTCTTCAGAAACTTTTTGGGAATTTCTTAGTGAGAAGTAAATTAATTTTGGAAACTCTTTCAGGAGTCAGTTTGGACTACTAGCATGCCTGCACTGAGGGTAAATAAAATAGGATTATGAATTCTCTACTTTATCTCTCTAAACCATCTAATTAGTTGACAAACTGATGAGGAAAGTTTTTTGGAACAAAAGTCTTTAATGAGATATATAATTTTAGTGGTGAGTTATGTGTGGAAAGTTTTGCATTCAGAATTATTCCTCTGTTGTGAACTATGTAGCCCGGTGCAAATTACATGGAATTAGGAACTCCCAATTTTATTTGTGATATAGAAACAATAACAACTGTTGATTTGCTGAAACATTATGTGTGCTGCTATTGTTCCAACTTTAAAAATAGCGTGCGTCCTGGGAAAATGGAATAATGTAATAGCTTGGTAACAGAATATAGTACTTCAATAGTTTATTATGTGCTGAATAGGGTAATGGCTGATAACATGTTTGAAAAGTGAAACAATTTTATCCTCTGGAAAGTTCTGACTAGTTCCATTTTTGTCTGCCTCTTGAATTTTTCATAAAAATAATATAATATATAAAAAACAGATGGTTTTTACTGATCAAGTTCTGGGTATAGCTATTGGTAATATATTGTTTATAGGATGGTGGGGGTGGGGTGGGGTGGGGTGGTCTTCAATAATGTTACTTGTAACCTTCGTCTCTTTAAAAAAGTCACCTGCAATTGTATGCATAATTAAAATGAGGAAACTTAATTTGAGCAAAGTTAATGTATTTGTGACTGATTACCTTGAAATACATCTACCATAACGAACTCTTGACCCTCATTTTCTCTCTGGATCTTTACATAGGACTAAGTGGAAGGTTTGTCATAACAGCACTTCCCACCATTTACCAGTAAGTACTTTAAAACCATTTGAGTTGCTATAACTCCTGTGACCAGGAGTTCTAGTCCCATGTCTGGCATGAAAGCCTGCTGGGTGACTTTTGGCCAGTTGCTCTCTCTCAGTCTAACCCACCTCACAGGGTTGTTGTGGGGAAAGTAGGAGGAAGAAGGAATGTTAGATGTTTGCCATCTTGAGTTGTTTATAAAAGTAATAAAGGCAGGATATTAAATAAATAAATCCATCAGGTAACCTTGTCTATAGTGTTGCTAGGTGACAAATTATGAGAATTTTAAGTGCTTGACATGGCTCTTATTTTGGACAGTTGTAAAGATGGAGAATTTAGACGGTACCAAGGTCCCCGAACTAAAAGTGACTTTATCAATTTCATCAGTGAGCAAGAATGGAAGTCTGTGGAGCCTATTTCTTCATGGCTTGGACCATCTTCATTTCTGTAAGTACCAGCAGGAATCTTTCTGCTCCCTGATAGGCTTGGGAAACAAATGCAAAAAAACTTGAATTCTGACTTTAGATGAATCTAGTTAATTTACAGATGATGACTGTAGTCATCAGCATTGATTTAGGCAAGTTACTTGGGAAATTTTAACCCTACCTATCTCCCCCCCCCCATGTATGCATGTATGTATGTATGTATATGTATGTGTCCTACCAAGTTTAATCATTTATGAAGCTGACACCAAGTTAAGATCTAAACTAATGATTTCTGAAAACAGTTACGATCTTGATTGAGTCTAATTATTTTATATTTTCATTCTTTTTCTTTAAGATGCTTAGGGTAACAAAATAGGTCGTAGGCAGTCGTTCCATTTATTCTGCACTGGTCCATTACCACCTCATGTACTGGGCCCAGTTGTGAGCACTTCGCTTTAAAAAAATAGAATAGGTTCAGAGAAAGAAAGTCAATGAATATGGTCAGGGTACTAGAAATCTTTTGAAGAGGAGTTGGGTCTGTTTAGGTTTGAAAAGAAAAGATGACATTTGAACTCTTAGCTGAGGTTAGAGTAGCAATAGCAATAGCACTTAGACTTATATACCGCTTCACAGTGCTTTACAGCCCTCTCTAAGCGGTTTACAGAGTCAATCTGGGTCCTCATTTTACCGACAATCTGGGTCCTCATTTTACCGACCTCAGAAGGATGGAAGGCTGAGTCAACCTTGCACACTATGTCCAAGCCATATCCCCAATGCATTAAGTAAGTAATTCTGTCAATAAAAGACATAACTTTAATGCTGTCTCTTATTGTTACATTCCTATCCACGGCTCACAGATATGTTGTTTAATAGTCTGAGGATCCCACCCAGTAAAACATCAAACTGGGAGATCTTTAGTTTCCTGTGCTGTCTTCCTCCCCTTGTTTGAAGATAGGGGCATTTGCTCTCCTGCAGTCTTTGGGATGGGACCTCACCATTTTTTCCAGGAACTCTGCAAATATCTTTGCCGGTTTTTTCAATGCCAGGAACATAATTCATTTGGCTTCAAAGATTTGAGTTCATTTAAATGTTTCTTCTTGTATATCTGAGTTGCAGTTCCTTTATCTCACTAGTAGCAAAATGATAGCCAGCAAAGGCTTTGTTTCCCTTCAGAGTGAAAACAGATATAAAATCTTAATTAAGATAGTTTGCCTTTTCTTTTTTACCTGTTAATTCATCCCTTTCTCTTCATAAGAGACTTAGAATCTATCATTTCTGATACATCCCCCAATCACCTTTTGTTGTTTTGGGAACTTTTTATAATAATAATAATAATAATAATAAATTATAATAATAAATTAATAATAATAATAATAATAATAATAATAATAATAATAATAATAATAATAATAATAATAATAATAATAATAATAATAATAATAATAAAAAAGTTGGAAGGGACCTTGGAGGTCATCGAGTCCAACCCCCTGCTCAGGCAGGAAACCCTACACCATTTCGGATAAATGGCTGTCCAGTCTCTTCTTAAAAACTTCCAGTGTTGGAGCATTCACCGCTTCTGGAGGCAGGTTGTTCCACTGGTTAATTGTTCTAACTGTCAGGAAGTTTCTCCTCAGTTCCAGGTTGCTTCTCTCCTTGACTAGTTTCCATCCATTACTTCTTGTCCTGCCCTCAGGCACCTTGGAGAATAACTTGACTCCCTCTTCTTTGTGGCAGCCCCTGAGATATTGGAACACTGCTATCATGTCACCCCTAGTCCTTCTTTTAATTAAACTAGACATACCCAATTCCAGCAAGTTTCAAGCTCATTGTGTGACTACCATATTTTCTTCTTTGATTATAGGGCTTTCCTATTCAGGCCCTTTTCTTTTTTTTCAACATTGCAGAAAACTCGTGTTTGTTTCTACATTGGTTTCTTTAGCTATCTTCCAATTTTTCTTCCAATAGGAATAATTTACAATTAGGTTTCATTTATAGTTGAACGTGGGAATTGATTACCTTGCAGTCAGATGGAAATTGCATGAGCAACTTTAATAGAAGTTAAATGCTGAATCCCAAATGGGCTGCTTAGATCACTGAAATCCACTGAAAGTTCTTTAATTGTAAATTTTATTTTTGCCTCTTTGGTTATAGAATTACCCCTTATTTCTTTGCAGGATGAGCAGCATGTCTGCCTTATTTCAGCTTTCAATGTGGATTAGGGTACGTACCACATCATCCTCTAAGTCAGAAAGGAGATTAGGTTTGAGTTTCTGTCCAGCTAATTTCCAAATTTGTTTTTCTCCCTTTCAGCAATGTCACACTTATTTCACAGAAAACCTTGGTATACCAAACTGGGGATCCTATGCAATTTTTGCATTTATAACTTTGTTTTCGGGGCTGCTGCTAGGACTTGTAAGTAAACATTTCTCTTTGCACTCAGAATTAAAAGGAGAAGATAAAGCTTGAATGCAATACTGAAGAATGTTGGTTTTCTTTTCAGATCATGGTGTTTCTGGCCGATTGTGTTTGTCCCTCTAAAAAGCAAAGGCCACACCAGCACCTTCATCAGAGTAAGTATATTGCATGCCACGTGCATCTCTTCTCAGAGTGAGACAAGAAAAGGGAGCTTTAAGCATTGAGCCAGTCTTGAAATTATCACCTTTGTGTGGCTTTGTTTTTCATTTTATTTTCCTGCCTTAGTATGTTATCCAAGCTTTTCCAAAATTATAAATCATCTGAGTAATTAAACTGCCTGTTAATTAATTAAATAATGGCACTTAGCCCTGCCCACTTTCAACAGCACCACTCAGTGATCAAGTGTATCTCTCTACTCCAGGCATGTCAAACTGCCGGCCCACAGGCCGGATATGTCACGCCCACCCCATTGCCGGCAATGGGGAGAAAGTCACGATACATCGTGCGATGTCACGTGACGTCGCAAGTTTGACATGCCTGCTCTGCTCCATCCTAGTTCTTATTCCTAAACCAGCAAGAATAGAGGGAGCCAAGTTTAAGCAAACTCTCCTGTTTGCTTAAAAGGAGATAGAAGTGCTATTATGTCTTATTGGGTATCTTAAATAACAGTGTGAGGATTCAGCAAGAGCTGCAGAAGGTTTCTGGTTTTGTCTGAAGATGCGTTAGTGGTTACTGAAGGGCAGATAAGGAGGGAATAGCTTCACCTAAGTTTGATAAAAATTAACTATTAACTTTCTGGTCCTAACAAGGTTATGCAACTTAAAACAGTGATGCTCTGTGGCCTAAAAGTCGTACTCCTCACAAAGAAGAATACAAAGTCAGAGAAGAAGTAATGACATTCTCTTGAGTGGGATCCAACTGAAGAGCAAAATTTTAGCAAGTGTCAGTCTTAGAGTAATCTTCCCCTCTCCAGGAAATCATGAGCGGGCTTTAGCAAACAGTTCTTTCCCACCCCTTATATTTAGGATTGGCATATGCTACCTAGCCTTATAAAATTCATATTGGAATCTTATCCATGCAATGGTTTAAATCCTGAGTTGCTGCTTTGCTCACAGACAGAAGTGAGGGGAAGTAATTTATTGATTTCTTAGACTCATATCTTGCTTTTCCTCCATGAATTCAGTACTTGGGAATCTTAATTTTATCTACCGCAGCAAATTCCAGGAATTAACTTGTGCAAAAGAGATTGGCCCAAAGTCACCCAATCCATAGTTCAGGATGGATTTGAAGCCTGATTATGCTCTAGCAATTTAACTATTACAGCAACTGTCTCTCTAGAGCCAGGAGCATGTATTTTTCCCTCTCATTCATAGAGGGGAAACAAAGCCATTTTATTGTCCTAAACTCAGGACCTCTATTCCAGGGGTCATCCAACTCCCCGTTTCTAGAGTGATTCTATAAAATTGCAGAGGAAAATCAATGAAAATTGATGGTCTTTCATCACACTTTTATCAGTGAAAGTGTCCTATGAGTGGATTTCCAATGGCATGAATTTAAAACCAAATTAATGTTTGTGCTCTGTTTTAAAAACCATTAAGGTATTCTGCAAGTTGCTTTTTGCTGTATGACGCCTGCAGAACCGGAATGTAATAACGAAGCTAAAATCCCACAAAAATTTTGTTTTTAAAATGATTGTTTCTAAACTCAGGCTCTTGATTTAGTTGGATTGTTACCTTCCACAGTTCTAGCATAAGTTGTGCAAGTTGAGTTTAATGGTAATCGCAATCCAACCTTTTTGTTAAAAGCGGGCAGCATGATTTCTGGGAACTCCGGAGAAACTATTAAAGATATTTGACCGGAGTGGGTAGGAGTAGTCACTTTCATACTATATGTGCAGATTGTTCGCCCTGCTTCTTCACCATCTAAAGCAGGGGTCCCCAACCCCCGATCTGTGGACTGCAATCGGGCTGCACAAACAAGCAAAGCCCCATCTGTGGGATGCAGGCAGCACACAAAATCACGGATCCTCCGGTCCGCAGAAAAACCTCTCTCCACAGAACTGGTCCCTGGTGCCCAAAAGGTTGGGGACCTCTGATCTAAAGAGATGAATGGCAATGCTGAATTTTCTTCTCTTTTTAGGAAAGCTACCAGAATCTGCTCAGCGTTTGAAGAAAAAAAATGAAGGACTTGACGGAGTCAATCTTGATGGTGGAATGGACCGTGGAGATCCATGGTACCCTGTCCCTCCATCAAACCCAGTGAGACAACGCGTCGCAAAACCGGCTTCTGAAGCAGAACAGTCATAGCTCCTGCCATCTTCTGGAGTTCCTTGGTGGATACCTGATGTTCCACTATGCAGGTGGGCAGGAGAGGAAGGGGAAGTCCTCCTCTTCTACCTCCCAAGAGAACCAAGACTCAGCATTGTTTTGAGATGGTGAAAAACTCTTGCTGAATCTTTCAGTGGGACAAGTTTAAAGTGTGGTGATGGAAATGCTTTACATGTCTCCCTGAGACAGGTCTGGGAGGTGCAAAGGGTTAATTTGCCGATGGCACAGTGAACTCCAGAATTTGGATGAGTTCCCAGTTACCAGTCTGTAGTGCTGGGACAAACATTGGGCCCAAAAAGCAGATGATCCCTTCTGATGAAGTCTTTCTCTCCATGTAGAAATAACCCAGAAGGAAAAAGCTTTCTTTTCATTATTCGTTTGGATCCCGGCTCAAGAGGTTTGCTTTTCCAAGTGCAAAAATACAAAAGGCCTTTTTCATTCTGACTAATAATAATAATAATAAAAACCCTTCTAGCTAATTTTAGAAACCCAGGAAGATTTGAGGCCCAGATTTTTGAACAGCAGCTGATTCCCCTCCCCCCAAAATTGGATCCCATGGCAAAGAGTTTTTTTGTTTTTGTTTTGTGAGGTTATTATGTGAGAGGCTATTGTTCAAAAGAGAAAGAGCCCAAAGTATCCCTTTTGCCTGGCCTGAACTCCATGCTGTTCCCCAATGTTGCTCGATTAGGCACATCAAGCTTCTTGCGCAATTAATTGGCAGAAAAAAGAAGTAATCATGTAAAGTTAGTTTAGTTATCTTATTCCTAATAGCTTAAAGACTAAGAAGTTTACTAGATAATCCTGTAGGGAGGGATGCCATTGTTAGCATAATTGTCAGTTTCTTTCCCCGATGGAATTTTCTGCCTAGATCTTTGAATAAATTTTCATTTTTATCAGTATTTCAGGACATGTGATTCTTGCAGCAACTTCCATCAGCATACCACAAAGCCAAGAAATGCTGGCAGCTGTCATTTTTCATTTGTTTCCTGTCCTTTTAGTTCTGTTTCCTAAGACACAACATTCTCAGAAAGTTTTCTGACATTACCTTCTTTTTGTAGCACAAAAAGTCACTTTGACAATATTTTTGCTTAGTCAAAATTAATCCTCAAGGAGGAAGACTCAATGGTCACTTGATATAGCTGGCTAGTCTGCCTTAACCACATGTTGACAAATTACATGTTTTTCTGATTAGCTTGAAAAGCTTTAATAAGATTTTTTTAAGTTTGAAAACCTTTAAAAAAAAAAAAACAGGATATTTTCTTGCAAAGGCAGTAGTATGTGGCCTTAGCTTATAAGTAGAATACAGTGCAATTGGCTTATAAAGCAGGCTTAGAGCAGTTTAGTTTTGTATAAAATAATCTTTTTTTCCCTTCTTAAAACTTTCTTTATATTCTCATGAAAACTAGGAATTACTTGTCCTTGTTTTCTGAACCCTGCCCGAGTTTCGATGTACTAACAGGGAACTCACAGATCATAGCATTGCTTGTTTTTCCATTTGCATTTTCTGTATGGGCAAAAAAAGAAAAAGATTTCATGTTTTCTTCCAAAGATGTTAAAAATCAGGTGCTGGCCAGTAAGCAGCCATCTCCTCCCCAGCTTGCTTGTGGTTTCCCTGTTTCCTTAAAAGTTCTTCCAGCCATTGGGAATCAGGTTCTTTGGCTCCTAGATAGGTGCGTTTGCCTCTGCCACAGAGAATTGACTCAGTTAATATTTTTTTCCTCTCTACCCCAGCTGTGGTATGAATTTTTAAGTGTTTTGAAAAGTCTCTTGTTTGTATTCAGCACCTGAGACAAGGATATGCAAAGAGGTTGTTCTGTTGGTCGATTTGTCTTACATTTAACCGGGTCTGTATTAATTGATTGAAACAAGCTTCTCAGTTCTTGTTTCACAATGGCCACAAACTGGCAAATGGGACTTTCATACTGAAGCATTGAAGTTAATGCATCTTTGCTTTAACATGATCTATATGGAGAATCAGTAGGTGTGCTTGAAAGCAGTCTGGCGTCATTCTTGGGGGAAGTGGGTTGTGCAGTCCAGTCTATGGGAAATTGCTGCTAACCTCCAGAGTGTTCCTGCTAGCAACTCATCTGCTGCTGTTGCCCCTAAGAGCTCCGCTGAATCTGAAGCTAGTTGAGGTGTTCTTGAAATGGAGATACTTCTCCTCCCTGCAGCAAACATCTGGATTTCATTATTGAGTTGTCTCTCTGGTCAGCACTTCCTCCGCTGAAAGAAACCTTCAGTGCAGAGTAAGTTGTCACACAATGGGGGAGATAAAGTTCTAAGCCTATCTGTTCCTTATTGTGCTCTCCTTTTGCAAAAAGTTGTCTTTTTACAGAGCAGGCAATACATAAGCAATCTAAAGTCAAAAAGCCCTTTCTTACAGCTTGTTCAACATTTGTGGGCTGGCAGTTAAATAACCTTTAAAACAAATTCAGATACGCAGGAGAGAAAGGGTGAGATGGGGGTCATGCCTGAGGACTGTGCTATGATGAAGGAATTATTCATCTGTTTAGTCTTTGAATAAGCCCGTTTAAAGAGAGACTAGCAGCCCCTTGTTAATTCTCCAAGGATGTAAAAGCATGTTCAGTATTCAGCTGTTAAGCCGATGTGTTCATTATAATTGGTAAGTGTTTTTTGTCCCCTTAAGGAAACATTTCCAAGTAATAAAGTTATCTCCATGTCTGGAATTGTATTTATTTGTAGCTTGGTTGTTCTTTAAGGATCACTTTTAGTATCCTCAGTTGGATAGTTGAATGTACCGTGTTTCCCCGAAAGTAAGACCTACCCTGAAAGTAAGCGCTAGCTTGATTTTTTTGGGGGGGAGGGGGGCGCTAATATAAGCCCTACTCCCAAAATAAGCCCTAGTTTTGGAGTGAGGCCCACGGCTAAAAATCAAGCTGGAGGGGTGGAGCTGCTCCTCAAACCCCACACCCGCTTACCGGTAGGACTGCCACAGCCAGGCCTCCCACGCCCCAACACTTGTCACGCGGCGTGGCTCATCACACCGTGCCACGCTTGCGGCAGGAGGCTGCACAGCGCTTCGAATTGTTGCCGCATCTTGCGGCAGAAGGTTGCATGGTGCTTCACGCGGTTGCCGCTCGTGGCACGGAGCTTCGGGCCGTTGTGAGACGCAGCAATGGCGTGAAGCATGTGGCCTGCCACGAGCAGAGGCTACGACGCAATGCACCACATGGCATCCAGCCGCAAGTAGTGGCAAGTGGCCGCTGAAGAAGTCAAGCAGCGGTGCGACAGGTGTTGGGGCCTGGGAGGCCTGGCTGTGGCGGTCCATGGTAAGACATGCCCCCCAAAATAAGACCTAGTGCCTCTTTTGGAGCCAAAAATATATAAGACGGGGTCTTATTTTCAGGGAAACAGAGATAGTAGCAACTTTGAAATGGGTTACCTTTTCTTTTGACACAGTTATCAGTGAAAAGGTTTAAAGCATCTCTTAAGGAATAATATGAATACTAAACTAATTATGTAGCTCTCAAATAGTTGATTATTCTAGTTTTTTCATAGAATTAAAAAAAACCCAATTATTTCTGCACATGTCAATCATTGAAAGGCATACAATGCACGTTGGTTGTCTATTTGAAACATTTTTTTTACTCGACTTTCTAGTTGAAACCTCATGAGAAAATGTGGGAAACCAAGATTCAACTCTTTTCTTCAGTTAGAAAATTTCTTGGTACCTTTCTACAACCCCCCACCCCCAATTATGTTTACTATGCAATTCTTGAAAGCAGGTGCATTTTCCCCCAAGATTATACTGTAGCTGCAGAAGAAAACTACGCACTGCATATTTCCTGTATTATTTCCAAAGTGATGCACACCGTATTAACTATGTCAGTAATCATACAGTTCCTCATTTGCAGTTTATTTTCTGGTTCAATTTGTGTCTTACTGATATATATAGTATTATACAATGCAGATTTTTTGCATTGATTTGGCCCAAAATCCTGTTTATGAAACTGCTAGTGAATTGCCATGTGTGTATAAAACCACATACACCTACTGTATATAGACATATAGACACATACTGTACTTTATGTATTGTGATTAGTTTCTAATTGGTTCAAGAGTTGCTTCACAGACTAGATCAGGGGTAGGCAACCTTGGCTCTTTTATGACTCGTGGACTTCAACTCCCAGAATTCCTGAGCCAGCCGTGCTGAGGGGAAGGGAGAGGTTTCCAAGCTGAGCCATGCTGGCTCAGGAATTCTGGGAGTTGAAGTCCACAAGTCATAAAAGAGCCAAGGTTGCCTACCCCTGGACTAGATGCTATACACCAGAGGTCTCCAACCTTTCCAGGCTCGAGGACCAGAGGGAAGGAGAGCAGCTTCAAAATTGGTCTGTGTGCACGCGCACGGGGCTGCACACACTGGCGCGGCACTAGCAGCCCCGTTTGTGCATACGGCATGCGCTGGTGCCATGCGCATGCGCAAACAGCCACGCACCCCGCCCGGACTAGTGGCTCATGCACAAATGGGCTGCAGACGCCCCATGCTAGCATTCCCGTTCGCGCCCGCGTGCATGAGCAAACGGCCGCGGGTGCTAGCACAAGTGGAAATACATGCCCACATGTGCATGCACCAGCCAGCTGTTTCCGTGGCCCACTGGCCAAGAGCCCACAGCCCGGGCCTGGGCCGCAGACCATAGGTTGGGGACCCCTGCTATACAGCACTTAGATTTAAACCAAGCTAGCTTCTTGTCTGAAGGAATTCATGGTAAACTGTTCTGAGATTTGGGCTGTTAGTTCACCTAGAAATTTAACTTCTTCACTGTGAGTGGAACATTTTTTAATTAAATCTATTTGAGGAGAGTTAAAATTGCCTATTAACATAACATGTAAAGACATACCTCCCTAATATTCTTTTTTTTCAACACCTCCGGAGTGGCTTGAAAGCTTAGTTATACCTGCATAGGTTCTGCTTCAAGTCATGACCTAGATTATTAGTTATGTGAACCCATCCATTGTAGCTCAAGAATCATGATTTATGGGGCAGAATAGAATGCTTATTCTCAGTCTCCATCCTGAAATGCTATTGGGAGGCACATTAAGTACAGGATAGAGGCCAAGACATTCACATTGATAAAATCCCCTGCCTGATTTTCCTTGACCCGCCTGCTGATGAAAAGATGGAATATGATGGTAATGCAGCAGGTGGCAGCAAAGCTCCGTAGCCAGGTGAGATCTGCAAAAACAGAAATGCAAACAGATCGTAAGCATGTAATATACCCAAAAGGTGACACAGCAGCTTTCCTAATGATCTTTGGGACAGGCAGTATAAACCGCAAAGTTTTGAGTATGGCATCAGGAATGAAGATGATGGGGGGGGGGGGAATCTGATTATGCAAAAGGAAATAAAGTCAATCTGCACAATTGCTAGGCAAAGAGATCAAGACGAAAGACAGGAAATGAACACATTAGACATCTGTAGCCTGCAGACAGCATATCATCCAGACTTGATGCCCTGCTATGAGTTTTCCATCTGCATCTAGTCTGCTACTGGGAATAAAAACTGCACTAGCTAAATTTGTGTGTAATCCAGTAAACTGCTTATTTTCAGATCTGTCTTCCCCTCTTATTTTGAAGTAAATCGGTTCTGCATCCAGAGCGTCAAACTCCTGCTGAGGAATGAATATCCAGGGCTTCCTTGCTCATTTGTTCATTTAATTCAATTAATATGCCCACCCATCTCAGCATGCTCTAGGCAGCTAACAATAGTTAAAAACACAACCAACAATAAAAATAAAATCCATAACTGACAGCCAAGATAAAAGAAAAACAAACTACGATGAATATAGCCATCTTACAGGCTCTAATTGACAATCCAACTATAGCCATGTCCTTGTGAAAGGTCAATAGAGTTGGGCCAATCTGAACTCTGGGGAGATGATGTTCTTCAGCAGGGCTTTTCAACCTTTTTACCGATTGTACCACTTTTAGGATATGGCAATATTCGAGTACCACCTAGCAAGGTGTCAAAAACTTGGTGACAAAAAAAAAAACCTGTTCAAAGTTGCAATTGCACTGAAATGACTTATGACCATTTTTCACACTTATGACCATTGCAGCAACAGGGTCATGTGATTTATATTTGGATGCTTGGCAACTGATTCATATTTATGATGGTCAGTGTCCCAGGGTCATGTGATCCCCTTCTGCAACCTTTTGACAAGCAAAGTCAAAGACAGAGCTGCTGGTGGCCAAGTGCTAAGGCGGGACTTCCCTCCCTCCCTCCCTCCCCCCTCTTTCCTCATGCCCACCTCCTTCTGAAGGAAGAATTTGACCCCCCCCCCATATTTTCCCTCTTCCATATATTGATCAAACAAGGAAAGGCCTCCAGAGACAGAAAAGACAAGCTGCTGAGTGAACTAGCTTAAAAAGGCACTTCCCCTTTAAGAATTAGCTACTGGCTAGAAAGGAAAGTAAGGAGCCCAGCTGGCACTTAAGGAAGAAAAAAAATGTAAGTACTGGCTGCCGGCTAAGGCAGCCTCCCCAAATGGCTCCATTCATAAGTAAAATCTGCAGCTCCAGAGGACTCTCTCACTGTAAGTCTTTGCCTGTGCTGGCTCTTTCCCTTCCCCACTACACTTGGCTAGGCAGGGCTGCGTACCACCTGCCACTCATTAATGTACCACAAGTGGTACGCGTACCACAGGTTGAAAAGCCCTGTTCTTCAGGATAGGCACAATGACAAACAGGCTCTCTTCATGGTCCTGCCAGATGACATTTCTTAACTGACAAGCCATGCGACATGCCTCTGCCCGATATAATATGGCATGATGGGCTGTATAGATGAGCACCAGCACCTTAGATTTTTCTCCAGTATTTGTTCCCAGTTGATTCCTTTTTGCTATAGATCAAGCATTCTGAAAATATTTCATTTATTGTAATAATTCATAATTAGTAAGTCTTATTAGTACTATTAGTTGTTTGCTGGCCTGGAACCTGATTGAACCTGATTTACCCACCTCGTAAATATGGACCACCAGTTGATGTTGAAGTCATCCTCTGGATAAGTAGCTTACATAAAACAAATCAAATTTTCTCAATGATCAATTTTCAGGAAAGGAGTTGGCTTTAACTGGTTTCAGTAAAATAACATATGATATATTCATCAACTGTACCTTCCTTTGGGAACTAGATGGTCTGAATCTTCACTCAGATGTAACAGTACTTATCCAAGCAGCTGAAATCAAGTTTTACAAGGACTTGGATGGATTGGATATAGCAATGCAGCCAGTTTTTGATGCAGTCATCCTGAAAAAGTGAATGACAAAGGCTGCAGGCCTTTTGCAATATTTTGCCATTCAGCTATTTTTCAAGAGGATCAGGACACCTTTTCATCTCAGCAGACAAAGGATGGACTGGAGACCTCTAACAATAAGTAACTTTGGGATAAGCGAGTAGAACCAAAGGGCATTGATTTTCATTAGCATGTGCAGATCTTTAAAGGAAGCAGGACCTTTTCAGGCTTAGAGATACTGTTCTACTTTGATCAAAGCTGATATTTATTCTTGCTGCTATTTTGTTAATCTTATTATTTGATCATCTGTTAGATGTGTGCATGTATGCATGGAGGGAAGAAATAATCATCAGACATTCAAACAAGAAACTGAGTTTTCTGTCAGCCCTTTGAGGTTGTCTTGATTAGGAAACAAACTTAAAAAGAAAACTAGAAGTAAGCTTTTTTGAGATAAGCTATGGGTAGTCCTTAACTTACGACCAGCCATTTAGTGACCATTTGAAGTTACAATAGCCCCCCCCCCAAAGATACTTGGCCACCCAGTTCCAAATTTCCCCCGTGGTCACATGATCACAGTTTACGATATTTTTGATGAAAACATTGATTTCCTGCAAAAACTCCCCATAATGAACAATGGACTCAGTGACCATGATGATGCATTTAACAACCATCACAAAAAGTCATAAAATCACATGATAACCTGCTTTACAACCACCATGACTTACAATCATAATGGGCAGGCTCCATTACGGTCATAATCTGACAATCTGTATGTTATCATAATCTACCTGTATGTTAACGTAATCTAGTTTTTTTATTGCCTCCCTCCCTCTTATACCCCCCCAGGGAATCATGGAGGAGCCAGCCTGAACTTCCTAACACTATCTATTTTCCCAGGGCTCAAGGAATATTTTTGCCCTGTTTGTAATGGCTTCTGAATATTTCTCTCCAGGTTTTACTAGAATGGGGCTTACAGTGGAATTGAATACACCAAGTGGAGTATAACCTGTAGCTTTCTCTTCTTCAGCTGGTTGGCAATAATGGTATTTATAGTCCATCATTTCTGGAAGACATCAATTGAGAGAAAGCTGATCTAGATATGGAACTCAGTCAGCAGTGAAAGAGTAATAACATAAAATTTGTGCTTGGCTGAATCACATCAAGAAAAGGAGACCAGGTATTTCGTAACCTTAAGCCCCTAATAAGATTCAGATGGCATGTTGAATATAGCACAGTTCAGCTGAATACAGCAGCTGTGGCAATAGTTCAGTTTTCCTAATATGGGACAAAGAAATCTGGTAGCTCTTGATGTCTGGCTTGCTCTCAAAGGCCTAACAATGAGGAAGCAGTTTATTTATACTAGGCAGTTTTTTCAAGTTATCATACATTGGGTCCTATAAAGTCTTTGTAGAAAAAAGAGCAAAATGGAATTATTTCTCTGCCAGGATTCATCTACCTATTTATCTACCTATATGAAAACCTGGGTATGCCTGAGAGAATACTTCCAGAGCATAGCCTTCCTATCTCTCAACTCTTTCCAAATCAACTTTCAAAAACTCCTGATACTGAGTTGAGTTATTTTGATTATGTTCAGACACCAGGATATAATGAACACACACAAGTTTACATGTTTACATATCTGCCAGCTAATAGCCAGCTAATCAGTGTATTCTTTTCTGGCCAAAAAATGAGTTTCTCCTGTCGTCTCTTCTGGTATGTGTTCTTAACTCTCTTAAATGTCAGTTTAACTGTGTTTTTCCTCCTCTCCCTCTTATGTCCCTAGTGAATTAGAGCCAGCTTGAACTTCTTCTTATAGGTAGTTTTCAAGTGACAACTGTAATGGAGCCTGCCCATCTAGGTCGTAACTCGTGACTGTGGAAAATGGATTGATTACATGACTGACTCAATTTTGCAACCTTTTTGTGGCGGTTGTTAAGTGAACACCATGGATGTTAAGTGAACCAATGATTTGCCTTGGGAGTGGCTTTGTCAAAAACCAGAGGTAGATGTTAGTTTCAGCAAAACAGTTGTAAAATGCGGTCATATGGCCATGGGACCCTGCAAGCTGCTGTAAATATGCTAAAAGTGCATTCACATGATCGTGGGGATGGGGAAGGTGACCACCAGAAGTTTGAATCCAGATTGTAAGTACCTCCCAGGTAGGTTCATTGAAACTTCAAACAATGGCTAAGCAACCGGTCTTAAGTGAAGGACTGTAATACTATCTCCCAGGCATAAGGAATGCTTCTGCCCTTGGGATCTCCACTAGATATGTAAATCAATGCTCCTGTGGTCAGCACAAGCCTCAGGGATTCTATGCCAAACACAAATCTTTGTAATAGAAAGGCCAGTTTCTGTGGATTATAACTAGCTAACAGAGCTACATCATGACAGAGGCAAGAGTTGACCTAGGAAAGTCTGCTGTTCATAGTTCGACCTTTTTCTCCATTAGTGAATTACAGCATTCATTACAGGGTAATCAAACTCTGGAATTCACTACCATGACAAGTGATGCAGGCTACCAGCTTTGCTGGCTTCAAAAAATTTGGACCGATTCATGGAAATCGGGGATCACTGGCCATTTGCCCTTATGGCAATGTGACTACCTCTGAAAGCCATGTGCTTGAAGTTGTATTCTGTATTCTTATATACAGCATTTTCATAATTTCGCTCAGTCATTACTGAAATGATTAAAAAAAATATGTAATTTTGGCACAACAATAGTTGGGAGATGCACTAAGTCCCTAGAGGAAAAATGACCTTAGGCATTTTGTTGCCGATTAATCTTTCAAGGCCCAGCCAACAGCACCAAGATGGGATGAATCAACATATTTTAGCCCCATCTCTCGCCATTGCTCCTCACTGATGGATTTCCACAGTTACTACAAATTTGGAATAGAGGTCTTTCAGCACAAGAATGAAGCATCGCTCTCTTAGTTCTGATGCTCTGTAGAATGATATGGACGATGTAGTTGTAGTCTGGTGGCAAATTCACACAACCATAGCAGCAATGGACTGAGTTCTGGTGTAATTGTCTTCTGCTAATTGTCTTCCTTCCTACCCTGTTATATCTGCTACTCTCTGATGCATTTGGCAGACTACATTGTCTGTCTTCTCTGCTAAGGAGAAGAAGAGGGGGGGAAAGGAGACGCTAATGAACAATGTGTTTCTTTTCCCACCATACAAAGCTTCTAGAACTAATCTGTTCAGGTTTATAAAATTCTAGACAGCCGTGCCCTGTTGGATAATCGTTTCAGAGATATTTCTTTTCCCAAATAGAGAAACAGAAAAACAGTAACAGTAACAGAGTTGGAAGGGATCTTGGAGGTCATCTAGTCCAATCCCCTGCTCTGGCAGAAGACCTATACTATTTCTGATAGATGGCTGTCCAGTCTCTTCTTAAAGCATCCAGTATTGAGGTACCCACAATTTCTGAAGGCAATTTGTTCCACTGGTTAATTGTTCTCACTGTTAGGAATTTTCTCCTTAGTTCTAGGTTGGTTCTCTCCTTGGTTAGTTTCCAACCATTGTTTCTTGTCCTGCCTTCAGGTGGTTTGGTAAATGAGGGGCTGGTCTACTCTCCTGCCCCTTATCGGGACCCATCTGAGTAGTAAATTATTATCTGCCCCAGTTGAATACATCATGTTTACCAGTTGGGCTTCATCTCCTATCACCATCATCATCTGCAGCCAAAATTATAGGAGTTCAAATCCAACATAACTGGAAGGGCTGAGGACATGAGATATACATTCATAGCCTCCACAATAGCTGTCTTTTGTTTTCCTGCATAAGTGTGGACTTTCTCTGGAAGTGTGAAAATGGTTGCAATTATTTTGGAGTAACTGTACAATCTCCCACACATGTGTGAGCCTCCCTGGGGTCTTGTGGGAGATTGCTTGTTCGCAATCTCCCACAAAAGAGGGAAAAGAATTTGTGCGATATATAGACTTAAAAGGGCGATATTTTCATCTTGGAAGCAAGGGTTGCTTTTACTTGTTCATTAGGGAATGCGCAGAGAAGCAGCATTTAATTAATCTGAGATTAATTAAAACTTTGCAAAAACAATCACCTTCATTAAAGCCAAGGTTTAAAACTTAAGACGACTCGGGATACAAGTCAACATGTTGCAGTCTCTAAGGTACATAGGCAGCCTCTGAATAAAGATTCATGCTGAAATCTCTGATCTTGGGAAGCAATTACCAAGAAATCTGCAAACACCTAAGGCTGATGTTGAAGAAAGGAAGCACCCACAACTTCTGAAGGCAAAGGTGTTCCACTGGTTAATTGTTCTCATTTTTAGGAAATTTCTCTTTAGTTCTAAGTTGCTTCGCTCCTTGATTACTTTCCGTCCATTGTTTCTTGTCTTGCCTTCTGGTGCTTTGGAAAATAGGTTGACCCCACCCCCTCTTCTTTGTGGCAGCCCCTCAAATTTTGGAATGCTGCTATCATAGTCCTTTTCACTAGACTAGACATACCCAATACCTGCAACCTATGTTTTCATATGATTTAGCCTCCAGCCCCCTAATAATCTTTGTTGTCCTTTCTGTACTCTTTCCAGAATCTCAACATCTTTTTTTATAATATGATGACCAAAACTGGATGCAGTATTTTAAGTGTGGTCTTACTAAGGCTTTATAAAGCGGTACGAGTACTTCACATGATCTTGATTCTATCCCTCTGTTAATGCAACCTAGTATTGCATTGGCTTTTTTGGCTGCTATTGCACACTGCTGGTTTATATTTAAGTGATTGTCTACTACAACAGAGTTCCCCAACCTTTCTGGCCTTGCGGACTGGTGGGGGGAAGAGGTGAGAGGGGATGGCTCTGCACAAGCAGCCAGCAAGGCCTGCCACTAACCGCAAATGGAGCAGACGTGCATGCACTCGCCCACTGCTCATGCATGGGGATGCATGTGCGCTCGTCCACCATTTCCAGAGCCCAGTTGCAAACACCTCACAGCCCAGTAGTAGGTCATGGCCCAGAGGTTGGGGACCCCTGCACTAGGACTCCAAGATCCCTCTACCAGTTACTGTTATTGAGCTAGATTTCGCCTAATCTGTAGCGGTACGTTTGGTTTTCTTTCCTAAGTGTAAAACCTTACTTTTCTTTACAATGAATTTAATTTTGTTAAATAGAGACCGGTGTTCAAGCCTGTCTAGATCCACCTGGATTTTGAGCCTATCTTCTGGGGTGGTTGGCTATTCCTGCCAAGTTAGTGTCATCTGTAAATTTGATGAGTTGCCTTTTTATTCCCTCATCTAAATAATTTATGAAGATGTTGAAGAGTACTGGGCCCAAGACAGAACCTCATGACACCCCACTGCATGCTTCCCTCTATTTTTGATGTAGTTCCATTAAGGACTACATGTTGAGTGTGGTTTGTTAGCCAGTTACAAATCCATCTGGTGATGATGCTGACTATTCCACATTTTTTTTAGCTTATCAAGAAGTAAGTTTATTTTGTCAAATGCCTTACTGAAATCCAAGTATATTTTGTCCACTGCATTTCGCTGGTCCACTAATTTAGTCACCTTGTCAAAGAATGAAATAAGATTTGTTTGGTGTGATCTGTTTTTGACAAACCCATGTTGGGTTGTGCTTATAACTTTGCTTGCTTCTAGATGTTCACGGATCTGTAGCTTGAATATCTTTTCCAGGATCTTTCCAGATATTGATGTCAGACTGATTGGTCTGCAGTTTCCTGAATCAGTTTTTTTTTCCTTCTTTTTTTTTGAAGATGGGAACCACATCATTTCTTTTCCAGTCCTCTGGTAGTTCTCCGGTGCTCCAGGATCTTTGAAAGATATACCGGTAATTATAGTCAAGGCCAGCTCTATTAGTAGGCAGAATTATGTCAAGGCCTCAGGCAGCAAATTCACCCTCCAGTTTCTGCTATTCTGGACCTGTTGCAGTCTGCCATATTGGATTTGAATGTCATTACCTGCCATCAGTGTTGAAGTGAGATTTTAGTGTCAGTCCAATCAGCTTGTGTACATTGACTGAGGAGGGGGTGCCACATTTTTCCTTCATTTTAAATTGCAAACTATCTGGATCTGAGTCTGAATAAGCTCTTAATTGTTCACCTAAATGCTACAAGCAAGTGGGGAATATTTGATTCCCCCCATACCGTTCTCTGCTAGGAAAAGAAGGTAAGAACCATAATGGGACTATATGCAGGATCTTCTAAAGCATTTGGTTCCATGTAAATGAAAATAGATTCAGAGAGGCAGTTCTATCACTCCTTCTGAATCCAGTTCTCCACTGGCAATGAAATGGGTTATGTCATCTGTAAACAACAACAACAACAACAACAACAACAACAACAACAACAACAACAACAACAATAACAATAACAATAACAATAACAATAATAATAATAATAATAATAATAATAATAATAATAATAATAATAATAAAGTTGGAAGGGACCTTGGAGGTCATCTAGTCCAACCCCCTGCTCAGGCAGGAAAACCTATACCATTTCAGACAAGTGGCTGTCCAGTCTCTTCTTAAAAACTTCCAGTGTTAGAGCATTCACCGCTTCTGGAGGCAGGTTGTTCCACTGGTTAATTGTTCTAACTGTCAGGAAGTTTCTATAGGAAGAGTATAATGATTGTATGAGGTGATCCTCTTTTGACCAGGCGTCCCTCAATCCTGGAATTACCCCAGGGCACTATAAGGCACTGGGGAAATCAGAAGGTTCAGGCAGTTTAAATGGGTATTAAGCTTATTGCAAGCTTAAGCTCTCTACAAGAATCTGAACTACTAACACCCAAAGGAAATTGATAGATAACTAACGGCCAAAGGAAACTGTAGATAAGAGTCAATGGAATTCAAGGTGGGCTGGACTTAGATCTCTTGAGGGTGGAAAGGGACTCGTGACTGATGATGCATTTGAACCCTCCCTCGGGCTCAGCCTGATCATCTCCTACAAGCAGCAAGCATTCGTCTATTAACCAATAGTTTGTAAAAGTGGAAAGATTGTCTGATTTTTGGAATAAAAAGGAATCCACCCCCATCCCTTCTGAATATAGATGAAAGTAACCTCCAGGTGAATTGGGGAAGGGGCTCACTCTTCTTTTAATATGGGACTTTATTCTCTCTCTCTCTCTCTCTCTCTCTCTCTCTCTCTCTCTCTCTCTCTCTCTCTCCCTCTCTCTCTCTCTCTCTCTCTCTCTCTCTCTCTGTTATAGCAGTCTTTTACTGTAGCAGGCATTATGGCTGATGTTGTAAGTAA
Organism: Azemiops feae; assembly: GCA_023970755.1. NCBI lineage: Eukaryota > Metazoa > Chordata > Lepidosauria > Squamata > Viperidae > Azemiops > Azemiops feae. Next base: position 422,969 of record JALGBA010000810.1, read on the forward strand.
GGGTAGGTGAACCGTCAATTGCAATTTCTGTCTATGTTGAAAATACATCAAGTTTGATTTTTTGCTTTGAGTGAAATTTGCCTGAATTATGGTGCACAGCTCTCCAGAGATGGAGAGGATTATTGGTTTGGGTATAGGTTCAAAAATACAAAATTAGATTGTTTGTATCTGAATGCAAATCTAAATAAATTTCTCTCCCATCCCCATTCCGAGTCATAATTCACTTGGACCTTTTCATACCACTGCTTGATCAACCAATTGCAGCAATTCCTTTGACATGCAGCTAAATGAATGTATTCCGGGATATTCTTTTGAAAGCCTAATATTTCTTACTCCAAGAGACTTTGAAATATTTCCTTTGTCCTGACAGCAACCAAGACATCTCTTCCTTTCAAGGCAAAAAAAAAAAAAAAGTTGTTTTGATGGTATCCTAGTATACTGGCAATATTTTTTTCCCCGTTCTATTATGTTTTGAAAAAGAAAGAAAAAAAACCCAAGGGATTTAGCTGATGACTGTATTTACTAGCGCTGATAACAGGCACAATAGTGAATCTCTCAAGCTTGATGTATTAAATGCTTCAAAAGATACTTACATGGTATAAAAAAAACCTTAGTCCAAGACACTAAAAGCATCAAGGACTCCTCCTTGTTATCCAGAATTTACCCCAAACTTCTTGTTGCAGTAAGCATGCACAATGTTTTAACTGTACCACAAGTCAAGGAGCATAAAAATCCATTTTGCCTCACGTGGCACAAGATTCCTACAAGTGTCTCTTTGTAAGGGCTGACAGTATAAAAATGTAGCAATAGCACTTAGACTTATATACTGCTCCAAAGTGCTTTACAGCACTCTCTGAGAGGTTTACAAATGTCAGCATATTTTCCCCAACCATCTGGGTCGTTTTACCGACCTCGGAAGGATGGAAGGCTGAGTTAACTTTGAGCCAGTCAGGATCGAACTCAATGCAGTGGGCAGAGCTTGCCTGCAATACTGCATTCTAACCACCGCACTGCCACAATTCATATAATTGTAATTGTTTAAGAATGAAGAATTTGTCTTTGAAACATAAAACCAAAAGCCTCATGCAGAAGCTTGACTTGCCCAAGGGTTGGACTGGCTCTGCACTGCAGACACATATTTTATTTAGCCGATCCCTCTTCTCCCAACACAATGTTTGTTTTGGGCATGATCTAATATGCTTAACTGGCAATGCCCTTACAATATGCTCAGGATCAGGGGTGTGCACAACTCATGATGACACCTCTTCAATCACTGGGTGCTACTTTCTATGGTCAGTCTGAAATAGGAAACAGAGGGGGGAGCAATAATTGCAGTGAATGTGAAGTTGGAGATGGGGAATCAGCACTGATGGGCTGATGTTCTCTGTGTTCAGCTATTGGCTTATCCAGCTGAGCAGTCATTGGATGTAGCAGTGTCCACAGACTGGAACGAGGGGAGTGTTGTGGTATTGCAATGCAAACCTTGTCTCTTTATCTGTGTTGCTACATCACATGCATCCCCCCAAAAGGCAGAGCTTGCAGTGTGATGGCACAAAGCTGCTTTCATCATTCTGACAAAAGCAGTGTGATCCTATGAATACCACTTGGATGGAGGCACTGTGTGAGCTGCAGACTCCCTGCCATATGGATGAAATCAGTGTAAAAGCATCAGTGATTCACAAGGCAATAGAGATGAAAAGCAGATTGAATGCAAAGCACTTTGGGAACTCTTTGCAGATCAAATGTGCTGTGTAGAGCACACTTCCTAGTAGCAGCTCCACAGGGCCTCATCAGAAACAGGACTGTCCTATTAATTGCTTCCAGATGTGGCACATATAAACAATCAAGTAAGATGTGGAAGAGAAATGTGCACTGCAGTAAAAGAGAACGCACCTTCAAGGAACTGAATTAACCCAAGGAAATTATCACTTGTCTCTGTTGCTCTGCAAAGTGCTTAAGAACGTACTAATAAAACTGCTCAAAAAAGGGACTCTTCTGGCTTTTCTAAAATGGTGGTTCTAAAATGAGGGGATGACTCAGAAAAAGCCACAGATATGAGTATCCACACAGCCTAATCTTCTTAAGCAGTGGGCCATACAATCTCTCTCTCTAAACAATAACACTTATTGGCAGCATTATACAAGGAGATTTTCAGATTTATGTTATTAAACTATTAGTTGCTTTTTAGGAAAGAAACATAATCTTGCATTCTGCTTAAAAACAGAATTGATCCAACAGCTGATCCAAACCTGTCCTATGTTGTCCTTAAATGCTTGCCTCTGTTTCTTGAACTAATTAGTTTTCAAGCTCTTTCAAGGTGGACCAGAAGGGCTGATCTGAGTCATTTGATACCCACTTCAACAGATCATTATCCCTCAGGTGTCCTTAGGTTGCTGAAAGACTCCAGTTTGAGATTTGATTTGATAATTTAATCAACTCTTCCAATCAAAATGAATTTCAATTCATGATTGCCAGTTTGGGTGGAATCATCCAATTCATCTGACCTGATATATCAAAAATTCTTTGTCTGATCAATCTCATGCATTTTCCTAAAGTAAGCACTGAATTCAGTCCTTCTGACTGTATGCTTGATAGAGTATAACACATTGAGCTTTATTAAGAGCTCTACTGCCAGTGGAAAGGCCAACTTTTGATTATTACCGTTTAAACATACATAAGATATGAAATGGCAACTCCATAAATAAAGAGGAGAATGATGTCCAGGTAACGGATTCTTTTCATTGTGTCCCAAACAATTCCAAGTTTGAAAGCCTCATTATCACCACATTCGCTTGCAGAGCAAAGTCAGTCCCAGGGAGTGCAACTGTTGTTGAATGTGGCCTGGATTACCAGAAGGGAGGGGCTGCATTCCAGAGGGCAAAGAGGCAGCAAAGTATGCAAAGTTTGACTGGGAGGAAGAGAGTTAAAAAGGCTCTTCCCTATTGATTCCCAGAATATTGCTATAGTGATGTAAACGGTTGCTTTGGTTTGGCATAATTTCTGTCTATGGGTGAGGAGCAAAACAAATAACTCCTCAAAAGTAACACCCTGTGTTTTTCTTGTTTCTTGGGGCCTGACAACTATCTTGCGAAACTAAAGCAACTATTTGCATCATTATGGATATACCTTGGGAATCTCTAGGGAGGAGCCACCTTAAGTCTCTTTCTCCCAGCCAAACTTTCCATGCTTCACTGCCTTTTTGCCCTCTGGAATGCAGCCCCTCCCTCCTGGGAATCCAGACTACATTCCACCCCAGCAACAAAATAGGACCAATTATGGCAAGCCCTGCCTCATGATGATCACTGCACAAGCTCCCCCTTTACTCATGACTCTGTTGCGGGCAGGTCTAGTGATGTCACTGTCCATGCTCAGACATTGTGCAAGTTAATCTGCTATTCTATATAACCTTGCTATTCTGGTAAAAATCAATCCAGGCAGCCTGGTTTCTGTGATAATTGTCAATTCTGATTGGCATCTTATTGCAAGAAAAATTAAATAACCTTTTTTGAGGTGAGGTCACTCCCTGCTTGGATTCCCCCCCCTCTCAGAATTACATTATGTAACTAACTTCATTGGCTGTGGTGTAGAGGAACAGAGAAGAAACCAAAAGAGAATTCAGAGGGAAGTGCAGTGTTGTGTGAGGAATGAGCAAGGAGAAACACAAATCCTGCTGTAGTATTGGGTGGATAGCTGGGACTGTGCGGGTAGATTACACTTGGTATGCACATTTGGTATGCATTGCAAGCCACATTATTCATAGAGGTCATGGTGGCAGAAGCTTGAGGGATTTCTACTTGCCTCTCTTTCTCTGGGGACTTTCACAGATATCCCTGGGGAACTGAGAAGTCAGTGGCAAACTCTGCTTTTCCGTGGTACAGAAAGCAGATGAATCTGCATCCCGTTGAGCACAACTTAATAGCCATACAGGAAAGGACTGGAAATCATCGTCCAGATTGGAAGCTGATTCGGCAGCTTTGGAAGCAACCTGAGTCTGCAATTGGAAGAGAGCTTGGCTGTCAAAGCGCAGTGTGCTAATTTCCATTTAACATGCAAAACACTTCGGATAAACTCTGACCCACTTTCAGCCCATCCATTATTCATTGGGTGCCCTTTGAAACAAACCACTTTCAACATGATCTGCCACATCTTTCCCTGGAAAGGCAGGGAAAAAAGGTCAGTGAAGCCTCCTAGGCAACTAGGAGGATTGTTGCTTGCTGCATTAGTAGCTCAACAAGGCTTAGCTGGAGGGGAATTAGGCAGATGCTGCTGGCAGTGGATCCCACTATCAGGAAGTTGCAGATACAGGTAGTCCTCGACTTACAGCCGCAAAGGAGCCCAAAATTTCCACTGCTACACAAGACAGTTGTTAAGTGAGTTTTGCTCCATTTTACAACCTTTCTTGCCACCATTGTTAAATGAATCACTGCCGTTGTTAAATTAATAACACGGTTTGTTAAGTGAATCTGGCTTCCCCATTGACTTTGCTTGTCAAAAAGTTGCACGATCCCAGGACACTGCAACCGTCATAAATACATGCCAGTTGCCAAGTGTCTGAATATTGATCATGTGACCATGGGGATGCTGCAATGGTCATAAGAGTGTAAAACGATCATAAGTCACTTTTCTCAATGCTGTTGTAACTTCAAACGGTCACTAAACAAATGGCTGTAAGTTGGGGACTACTTGTACTTCCATCTTCATTGGTTTGACCACATTGCATATATGTTGGCTGTACCTCTGTCATCCTTCCTTTGGCAATCAGTTCAGATTCAGAGTATTTGCAAAGCAGCACAGTTTCTGAGTATTCAAAAACAAGCCAGGAATAAGTCATAGACATTGGTTAGCCTAGCGCACTTAACAAAATAACAGAATAAGAGAGTTGGAAGGAACCTTGGAGGTCTTCTAATCCCCAACCCCCAGGCTGTGGCCCACTATTGGGCCATGGCCTATTCAGAACAGAGTCATGCATGTGCATCAGCCTGCCACTCGTGCAAGTTGAGGTGTATGCGTGCGTGCTGGCCCAGTTTGTGTGGCCTGGTTCCCTTCTCCCTGCCCCCAGCTGGGCTGCCAAACTGCAAAGGTTGGGAACCACTGTTCTAGTCCAACCCCCTGCTCAGGTAGGAAACCCTATATCACTTCAGACAAATGGTTGTCCAATCTCTTCTTAAAAACCTCCAGTATTGGAGCACCCACAACTTCTGGAGGCAATTCGTTCCACTGATCAATTGTTCTAACTGTCAGGACATTTCTTTTTATTTCTTGGTTGGTTCTCTCCTTGATTAGTTTCCATCCATTACTTCTTGTCCTGCCTTCAGGTGCATTAGAGAATAGGTGGACCCCCCTCTTCTTTGTGGCAGTCCCTTAGATATTGGAGCACGGCTATCATGTCACCCCTCGTCCTTCTTTTCATTAAAGGAAGTGAAATACATTCTATCATTGAATCCTCCTCATGGAGAAGAAAGGATTGGATGGCCGTAATAGTGAATCAAAACAGTCAACCTGTTGGAAAAGAGGGTAGAGTTTTGCTCAAAGAAGCTACATGAGAAAAACCAGTCTGTCAGAGTACTGAGAGCTTTAGCAGAAATGCACTGTAAGTAGTTTTTGCTTAACAACCAGTCACTTATTTAAAGTTATAATGGATATTCCCAGAAAACGAACCATTTTTGAAGTTCTGACAGTCACAACAAACCTGACGTTACAGAATCACATTTGTGGTCCTTAGCAGCTGGCTTACAGTTATGGCCATTTGTAATGTCCTGCAATCACACGACTTTTTTGCTGGTTTCTATTATTTACTTCCAGTTTCTGGCAAAAAAATATCCATTGGGGAAAATGGATTTGCTTAACGACCACCACATTCGCTTAACAACTACTCCCAAAAAAGTCATAAAATCAGACACAGCTACTTGGTGACTTGCTTAATGAACACCACAACTTACAATCATAATTCTAGGCTCAATTACAGTTGTAAGTCAAGGACTATCTGTAGCAATCCTGACTGGTTCTTCTGCAGGTTCCTATCCTTGCCAGCATGCCAATCACCACACTGCCTTGACATTCTTGCAACATGGCGACATCAGCCAAGGATGCTTAGGAACAAGAGTACATTACTTTGCAGGACAAATCAAAAGAGTCACAGAGTGAGACAGGAATTCTATCATTTTGAAAGGAGAAGGACAGAAGATCAGTCAGCCTTCTTTCCAGTTCATACAAACATGCGGCAGTTTCAGAATCTCAGGTTCTAAGAATACTCAAAAAGCACCAGATTCTTTTTTGCAAAAGAAGATTTGAAAATATATTCACTGCTTGGTTTGAATCCTTTTATATAGAATATAAAAACCACCACCAAATTTTATAATAATAGGAGAATGACTCCTTTCCTTCTCTCTCTCTCTTTTTCTTTAAAGGTAGCTCTGCAAAACTCTATAGGTTTTTACTCCTGAAACAGGAGTAGAAGATAAGTTGCATTCTGCAGGAATCTGCATGGATTGTTTTGATGAAAGGTCCAGATGTAAGGATCAGTTTAGAAAACCAAATGAGTTAAGGGAAAAGATTCTGCTTTCAAGGCTTCTTGGCTTCCTCTTTCTCATCCCAACCTAACTCTTAGGGGTCCTGATTGTGTGTGTGTGTGTGTGTGTGTTGTGGGGGGACAGGATGCTGCATAGATCTCCTGGGCACCCTGGACAGGAACAGCTTGCAATGAGTCAGGTTTGCATACACCCCAATTCAATAGAAAAAGCTGATTGAAAGACAGAAGCCCTGTTCTCTTTTAATGAGCTGGCAATGTAAACCATGATCATGATCACAAACCAGGCTGTAATGAGGTTGGTGTCGCTTGGGTTTTTGCTGGCTTCTTCCACAGCTGAGCAAACAGAAAGAAGCAAATCAGCAAGTGCACAACAGTATGGAGACCAGCTGTATCTGCCAATATTTGAAAAATCCAGCAGTGGGAGATGTCATCTTGTTTTCCTTTTCCTCCTAGTTTTGAATTGCCTGTGCTCTTTCCAGGCTGTTTGAGCAGTGATGAAAAGAAACAAGAAAACAGGAGAGATTATATGTTCAGATTGCATGACTAAGTAACTTACAGGCAAAACCTTAGAAGACAATAATTGTAGCTTAGAGTTAAATTGTGGGGTCCTTGGTGCTGTCTGAGCTTGGTGGTTTTCTTGCAGATGTTTCATTACCAAACTAGGTAATATCATCAGTGCTGGTAGGGAGTAGGGTTTGCTCTCATTTTATATACTTTTATTTACACACTTTTATATACTTTAATTGCACAATACATGGACAGGTCTCATTATAGTTTCAACAGGGAAGCTGTGAGCATCCTAGACTAAGCCAAGTCCCAAAATACTGGAAAATTCCTGTAAGCCTGGCACACAGACAAATTGATCATCAGACAAATTGACCATCAACAGGCACATAGACATAAACGGCATCGACATACCATTCAAAAAAGACAAAAAGACAAAAAAACAAAAACAAATAGAACACTTTGAACTTTGTAGATTACAACCTTGCCTGACTGACAATTCTTGGACACTTGAGCCAAAGGATCACTATAAAATATTGTTTTCAGGACTGTACCTATACTCTGGAATCTATTGGATTATAAAGGCTACATATAAAGACCAGAAAACTAGAGGAAATTTTGATCTACTCTTACTGAGACTGGTGATATTAGAGAATCTCCAGGAACGATGCCTCAAGAAAAAACAAACACTTTTCAGAAGGAAATATACTCTATGCTACAACTAATTCACCAACAATTGTTGCATACAAAGAGGACATAAAAAGAAATCATAATGAGACTAAAACCAATTTAGATAATATAAATGAGCAAATCTCCAAATTAAATCTACAACTAGAAAGTTCCCAGATAACGACCACAAAGTATGAACAAATAAACCAGAAATCAGAAGATGAAATAGAGGAAATGGATTTAGAAACGGAAGAAATAAAAGAAGGGAAATATAAATGACCATATACAAACAAACTACTGCAAGACTTAGCCATAACAATGAGAAGGACGAGGGGGGACATGATAGCAGTGAAGAGAAGGACGAGGGGGGACATGATAGCAGTGTTCCAATGTCTCAGGGGCTGCCACAAAGAAGAGGGAGTGAAGCTATTTTCCAAGGCGCCTGAAGGCAGGACAAGAAACAACGGATGGAAACTAATCAAGGAGAGAAGCAACCTAGAACTAAGGAGAAACTTCCTGACAGTTAGAACAATTAACCCGTGGAACAACCTGCCTCCAGAAGCGGTGAATGCTCCAACACTGGAAGTTTTTAAGAAGAGACTGGACAGCCATTTGTCTGAAATGGTATAGGGTTTCCTGCCTGAGCAGGGGGTTGGACTAGATGACCTCCAAGGTCCTTTCCAAAATTTTTTATTATTATTATTATTATTATTATTATTATTATTATTATTATTATTATTATTATTATTATTATTATTATTATTATTATTATTATTATTATTGTTGTTGTTGTTGTTGTTGTTGTTGTTGTTGTTGTTGTTGTTGTTGTTGTTGTTGTTGTTGTTAATGCAAAAGACCCTTTATCCTGTTAGGGGAAATGTCACAACTTGGGAGACAGGGAATGAAAAGAAAAATTGAGGGAGAAAGAAACTGGGAGTTACTTAAGGAATATAAATGGGCAGAACTCCCCCCAAAAAATACCCTACCTAAATTGTCTTCCTCATGCCAAGCAAACTTCACAAAAATAGAAAGAAAATTCCTGGGAGATCTAATTGCCCTGGCTTGGAAAGCTACTTGGCAAAGAAAGAAAGCGAGAATCAGACTTAAAAAAACAAGATTTGACCTTTTAAAGGGGGCATTATATGCTTAAATATTTGTTTGAATAAGATTAAAAGAACGGATGACCCTTAGATACAATTAGACTTTTATAATGAAAGGTATGATTTAGAACTAAAATAACATTTCTCTCTCTTTTTTTTGATATGGGAAATATGAAAATAAGAGGAGGATTGGTATGAATAAAACTTTTAGCTATATAAATGTAATATTGAGAAAATTATAACTGACAAAGATATTTCAAATACTGATGGGAAATCAAACTTTAACAAGAGCACGGAAAACAGGATATTGATTTATGAATTGATATTATTGTTATTTGTATGATACTAGTAAAATATGATGAAGATGCTTATATCTAACTTTGTATACATGAACAGTACCAAAAATTGTAATTGTGTAATGAGGGGAAAATGGAAAAAATATGGGGGAAAAAGGAGGATCAGAGAAAAAGTACTGGATTGTGTAGTACTGAACATATTTATATTGAAGAAGTTAATGTTAAATATCTGAACCCAGACAACATGTCGTTTACTAAGCACTAAAGATTGTAATTCTTAAAAATCAATAAAACATTTTTTTTAAAAAAAGAAAATTATAGTGCCAGAGGTTGGGCCCTTCAGGTTAAATGGCACTCAACCCCAGAAACAAGGATAAAGTTGGATTATTTTTATCAGGACTGTACAAACCCCCTTCTCCCTTCTGTGCTGTGTGGCTTGACTCAACCTACAGGTAATCCTTGATTTAATTGTAATTGAGCCAGGAATTATGGGCAAGTCATAGCGATTGTTAAGGGATCACCAAGTGACTGTGCCTTGATTTTACTTTTTTTGTGGTGGTCATTAAGCAAACACAGTGGTTATTAACACAACACTGCCATCAGGTTGTGGCAGGAGCACACTTTGCTCTTTATTCTGCTACAAAATAGGAAAACACAACACTACTTTAATTCCACAATAGAGAAATGGGAATGAAATAGTTTGAAGCATATCAGTTCAGGCTGGATACCTTATTTAACAAAAAACTGTTTGTGATACGTCATGTAAAATGCTTTTCCCACTAAATTCTTTGTTTTTAAATTGATTCTTTTGACCCCAGCACATAGTTAACTGATGTTTGCCACAGTATTTCTCAGAAAAAACAAACACATTGATGCTATTAGAATATAATAAAACACCAACAGCTACACTCTGATAGTTAGCCCATTGGTTCATGTAGACTAGCCTTGCTGACCCAAAATGATATCAGAACTTTAAGGTTTCTGGAGAAAATAAATTAGTGGTAGGGTGGGGAAGGAAAGGCTCCAGTTGTTTCTTTCACCAAGCTGCTGGAACATCCTGTTTCCACGTACTTCTTTTCCAAATGACACCTACATCTGTAAGACCAGTATTAATAACTTTAGCAGATCTTTAGTATCTGCTAAAGACTGTCGATATTTTCATCTTCAATTTTCTAAGGTGTCTTGCTAGAGGGAGTGTTTTCTCACTCCTTTCCTCCTCTCAGTTTCTTCATGCTTTCATGAGTTGGTATGATATATTTCCACCTGGAACTGAGTAAATACACTCATTTTTCATTCTACTCTACTTCCCTTCTTCCTTCATTGAAGGCCATTTCTCTGAAACTGTTGATGCCCATTCCAGCTTAAACCTGTCAGTGAGCAGATAAGAAACTGTGAATCTAGGAAACATCTACACAGCTGCTCTCCTGTTTGAACTAGGCTTTTGGTTCCACTCTGTGTATAGAGTTGGGTTGTGTAGAGCTTTGGAAAGGATTCTGGATCAGTGTGTGGATCCAAATGTAGTAGATGCCTTCAGTTCTTTACAGCAGCCATGTCTTTTTTTAGGTTCCTAGCTGGAGATGCAATTGCTTTGAAGAATGGTAATGAGGACCACTCTTGCATCTCTTTCTTCTCTAAACCTTTTTTTAAAAAAATTAATCACTATGGAACGCACATCCCTAATCTAGACTGAACATTGAGCCACAATTCCATGTTTTGCTGAAATTTCACTTAAAAAAAGACTAAGTTTGCAAAATGAATGAGCACGATGGATTTCACAGTTAAATATTTTTTTAATCTCAGATGCATCACTTAAAGATATTGATTACTGATTACAAATCCTGTTTCAAAAGGTAAGAAAATGGATGGAAATAATCTGGTAGTCAATGCACATTTCTTTAGCTATCCTACTTATTTGCCTGAATATTATTTTTATGACATTAATTTGCTTAGGGTAACATGATATTTATTTGCAGATTTTTTAAAAAATAATTAACTCTGTATCTGCCACTTTTTTCTCTCCCTCATCTTTAATCTACTAAAAAAACAAAATCTATACCCTTAAAACTTTTTCTCTGTAGCCTATTATTTTTTTAAAAAGTCATAACATAGATAAATTGGAGACAACTATATATATATATTAAAAAATATATAATCTTAAGGCAACATTTGATAAAAGGCTTTGCTTTGAATCTTCCTCAGCAAAATCAATATGGGTAGGATTATTATGTACATCTTGAACTGTTAAAGAGAGACAGAGTCTTTCTCTGAAAAATGTTGGGAAAGAACGCAGGCAACCATTTTCTGTCCAAATGGAATAAGGGAGGGATTGGGTAGAATTGGATTGGAATAGAGTTTCTCTAGTTTCTATGGCAACCAATCTAAATGAATGCCTCATTGCAAAAATGGATGTTCAAATTCAGAGATAAACACAAACATTAAAGAAACTAAGCAGAAATCCTCTCTCTTTCCCATAAGCATCTTTTGAAAAAAGTTAGGAAATGAAAGCAAATAGTATAAAAACAAGGAACTAGGATGTTCTGATAAACAGACTATTATTGGAGGTACTACTAGGGAGAACAGCATGTGGGGAGGAGAAATTTCCAAAAAATGAAAAGTACGTGCTATGTATGTAAAAAAGGACCAGAGTTTTAATTCCATGGTTGTCATCTTCTTCACTCTTTTGACATCCCCTCTCCAAGTGATACTGAAAATCAGAATTGTTGGAGTAACATATGTTCTCTGCTTTGCTAAATCACAGCCTTTGTTTAATATTCCAAGCAGGGAAGCAGGGGAAAGTTCAGTTATTTTGCATTTTCAAACCAAAATAAGAGGTGAAACCTAGTTTTCACTTGAAATTCACAGCTCTCTCAATTTTACAATGCCTTTAGTTGCTGATTTCTAAAAAGTTGATTAGGGAAATATCAGTACAAAAAATGCATATATTCATGAAAATAATCATGTGTTACATGAGGGAAAGTTTCAGGCAAAAATTGTATATTATGCATCCCTGGAAAAAGAAAGGTCATGAAAAGGCATACGTATTTTACAATTCACGTTTTTCTTTTTCTTTTTTCTTTGTTAAAAAAGCACGCTTGACAACCAGAGCCTTATAGTTTTACAAAAATGGGAATCTGGAAAACAAAAATGGACAAATTTGCAGCAATAAGAAACTGTTGCCCATCCCTGGTTCTAAGTGCTTTCCTGGAATAAATCTGCTTTTCTTTTTAGTGTTATGGTACTTTGCCAAGATTCATCTCATCTTGTTACCATTTGTCTTAATTGTTGGGGGGATTTAATGTTTTACAAGATGCTTTATAGCCATCCAGAAAGTGTGTTAAGTTTTTCAAAATCTAAGGCTTTTGTTCAAAGCCTCAGATTGATTTTTTTTGATCTCCCTATTTTTGTAATTTATTTGTCATTTGACTTTTTTCTTCTTGTCATCCACCCATATCCCAGTCTGCCCCACTCAGTCAACTTTACAATCTAGTTGTGGTACTCCAGTCTGTGCTGTTTATCTCTGTCTCACATTATTAATTTGCTACATCCCTGTCTTAAATTTTTCTAACTGGACTAGAAAGAAACTCATCCAATACCATTCTGCAATTCTGCCATTCCTTTCCACCTACAAAACATTTTCTTCACTGTTTTCTAATCCAAGATCTAAACTAGGGAAGGAAACATGTTCAACCTAGAGGCTACCAATAGGCTATATAATCAGAAAAGACCATGGTCTACTTGCAGATCCCATCAAAGGACCCTTAGAATATTTTTGGAATAGACTTGGTTCAAGCATTTGACCTGTTTGAGGACCTAAGAGACAGAATGAATGATTTTAGCCAGTGGTGGGATTCAGCCAGTTCGCACCAGTTCGGCAGAACCAGTAGCTAATTTTTTGTTGCCCAGGTCCAGAACAGACTTCCGGAAGCAGCATCCACACAGAGAACCGGTTGTTCACATATTTGAATCCCACCACTGGTTTTAGCCCTTGCTTGGATGTTGAAGGGCTGACATTTAACTGGTGAAAATGGTTCTTTTCCACCTATTGAACAATACTGTACGTGGGGATGTAATTATTAGTACATGTATTGTGTTTTCTGTTCGTTGAGGCATTGAAGAGACAGCATGTAAACAGAACTCTCTTTATTGCAAAGGCAAAACCGAAACTGACAAACATTGTTCGACCCCTATTTATACAGTCTGCTCTGGGCGGCGGCAGCCAATGAATGCACAGTATTCTCCCGCTCAATTGCATGCTAACAGTCTTGGAGACAGGAAATCTGGCTGACAGGTCACGTGGGCTGCTAACGGTTCCTGCACAGATCCCAGCCACCTGCTTCACAAAATTAACTCAATACATTACACCCCTCCCCCCTGGCTCTTTGACACATTAAAAAGCATTGTTTGTTTGTTCAAAGATTATACACATTCACAAATCCAGCTTCGTGATCAGGCGTCTCCCCCATCTTAACTCAGCTGGGCTCTTGCCCGTAGAAGTGCAGGGCGTTGTGCGTTGGCAGAGTAAGAAATCTGCCAACCTGTGATGCCAACTGCCAGTTGTGATCCTCTTCAAGGATTCCTTGGTCGTTCTGACCATGTGCTCCGCTTGGCCGTTAGAGGCCGGGTGAAAAGGAGCTGAGGTGGCATGCCTAATCGTATTCACCCTTGAAAAGGACTGAAATTCTGCAGACGTAAATTGAGCCCCATTGTCCAAGACTATGACATCTGGGAGCCCATGCATTGCAAAGATGCTGCACAGAACCTGGATGGTCCTGGCAATAGTCATAGTGGACACTGGAACGACCTCTAGCCACTTGGAGTGAGTGTTCACAACAATGAGGAAGAGTTGCCCCTGAAAGGGGCCAGCAAAATCAATATGAATCCTCGACCAAGGGGCTTGTGTCGTCTCCCATCTATGTACAGGAGCATGTGGCATTTCTGGCCTTGACTGCTGGCAAATGAGGCACCTGTGGACCTTGGCCTCAATATCTTTATCAAGCCCAGGCCACCAAAGATAGCTGTGCGCGAGTGCCTTCATCCAGACTATTCCCGGATGTCCCTCATGCAGAGAATCAAGGACTCTAGCCCTCAGTGAGGTCGGGATTACTACCCTACTGCCCCACAGGATACAACCCTTAAAGGTGGATAACTCATGCTTCCTTTTCCAAAAGCTCTGGAAGTTAGGGCCAGGACACCTTTCCGACCATCCTGTGAGCACCCAATTCAACACGCGGCTCAATGTGCTATCAGAAACTGTTTCTGCAGCCACATCCCCTGCATTAAGGGGAGACTCCGGCAAATCCTGGATAGCCAGGATGTGGTTGGCTGGGGCAGGATCTGACTCTAATAGCTGTAGAGGCAACCTACTAAGGCCGTCTGCGTGGCCCATTTCTTTACCCGGTTTGTGAACCAGACAATAGTCATAAGCAGATAGGAATATTGACCACCTCAACATTCTAAGAGAGATGATCTGGGGTGTCTGCTTGTTCGTGGTGAACAACCTCAAGAGTGGCTTATGGTCAGTGAAGACCGTGAAACAGCGGCTGTACAAAAAGTCATGAAACTTTTTTATGCCAGCAACTATGGCCAATGCCTCCCTATTTGCGCGTAATTCCATTCCGCTGAAGAGAGGGTTCTAGAATAATAGGCTATGGAAACTTGTGTCCCGTCAGCCTTAAGATGGCTTAACACAGCTCCGATTCCATACGGAGATGCATCACAGGCAATGCTGATTGGAAGCTGCTCATTAAAATGAGCCAACACCGCATTAGATGACACCAATGCTTTAACTGCTGCAAAAGTTGATTTTGAGGTATAATTTCTCCTTGAGTGGGCGATTGGCGCCTGTCCTAAACATGCTCCTTCTACTCGTGCAGAAGCCCACCCTGTTTTGACTGGGGACCCCGGTACCTTTCCGAGGCAACTCTTCTGAGGAATGTTCTTTCCTGAAATCCAAACAAACGGCGGCGATGTGGCCTTGCTTGCCACACGCCCGGCAAGTTGCTGTGCGGAACTGACAGTCAGCCCATTTGTGTCGGCCTCCACACCCAATGCATCAAGAGGGGGAAACTGCCTTGTCAGGTTGCCGTTGAGGCCTTCTTTCTGGAGGTTGCTGCAACCGATCAACTTCATGGTCCGATTCGGAGTCTTCAGCAGTCTCGGCGTCCTCGTGGTGGACGGCCGCCATGCAAGGAGGGTTCTTGGAGAGCCACAAGGCCTTAACAACTCCGCCTGCTGCTTCTTTGGCCATTATCTCCCTCAGCGCGTCTTGGAAAGAGATGGTCTCTTTAGCAAAGATCTTCTGTTGCAGTTCTCGGCTCCTTAGACCACAAACTAAGCGGTCCCACAGCCTCTCTTCAAGATCCTTGAATTCGCATTGCCATGCAGCTTGGCAAAGAGCGGCTATGAAGTCGGCGGCGGACTCGCCAGGACACTGGTCTCGCTGTTCAAAAGCATGCCGCCAAGCGATGACCGAAAGCTTGGGCTCAAAATGTTCTTTGAGCATCTTCTTAAGTTCTGCATATGCAATGGACTCAAGGGGCACTGGTGCAACCAAATTCTCTGCGATATCGAAGGTGGCTTGACCACAAACACACAGGAGCATCGCGGCCTTCAATCCATCGTCTTGAACTTGGTTTACCAGCAGGTAATTTTCAACTCTCGCGACGTAGGAGCTCCACCTCTCTGGATGAGCGACGTCGAATTCGGAGAGTTTCCCGACCTTCGCCATAGTAAGTTCTTCGCAGCCTTTTCAATGCCTCGTGCTGAGCAGGCTTCCATGGAACTGCCAGGGCGGATCCTTGGAAGCACTCTCCTCCAGCGTTTCCGTACTGGCAGGATAGAGTGAGGGGGGGTGGAATGCCGTTCCGACCAAGTGCTTGCTAGGCCTTTTCCCCGTAATGACTCAGCTCTTCGAATTGCGGCAGCATGATCCCACCTTCGTCGCCAATATTGTGTTTTCTGTTTGTTGAGGCATTGAAGAGACAGCATGTAAACAGAACTCTCTTTATTGCAAAGGCAAAACCGAAACTGACAAGCATTGCTCCACCCCTATTTATACAGTCCGTCTGGGCGGCGGCAGCCAATGAATGCACAGTATTCTCCCACTCAATTGCATGCTAACAGTCTTGGAGACAGGAAATCTGGCTGACAGGCCACGTGGTCTGCTAACGGTTCCTGCACAGATCCCAGCCACCTGCTTCACAAAATTAACTCAATACATTACAACGTGAGTTAGTCTCCTTGGATCTTAGCTATCTCCAGATGTCAGGGAATGTTAGTAATCCCAGATGCAACATTTGCTTCTGCCTGGTTTCTGCAGGCTTATCAATACTCAGGTGGCTGTCAGAAACAGAGTTTCTGCCTGGTTGGTTGCCTTCCTAGTTCTCCAACTAGCAAAATATCTATTGACAAGTTGCCTACTAAGGGAGGGTCCTACAGATTCAGACGTAGATTATATTCCACTCTGTATCTTTCTAGGACATGTTCCCATGTCTGTTTTGTGAACCAAAACTCAAACTGAGAGACTGAGTCAGAAATGAATGTTGATCCTTAAGGCACAGACACATGTTCTCAAGCAAGCTTTTGTTGCAAGAAAATGAGAAAATATCTTTTAGGAAGAGAACTGGGGAAAAGGAATATAGCACTTAAAAGTCAAAGTGCCTTGGTGAGAATACCACAAAGTTGAGAAGCACCTTGAAGCTGGAGGAAACTTTTGCCCCTTTCAAAATGGCTCTGAATCAACTTACTATTTTCTCTTCCATTCAAAAGAATGGACACTCTCTTTTCAGAAACATTGCCCTTTATAAAAGTATCATTCTTCCTACCCACACCTTCAAATTAAGAATACTAAAGTAACTTCTGCATAATTACATCATTGATATATGTTATATACCTCTCTTTAATTTATGCCAAAGTATACATTGTATGGGGCACAGTTGGATCAAGGTGATCCAACGTTAGATGAAGCTTTTTTTTTTTTACTGCTTCTTTGCTTAATGCCTTATTCCTTAGCAAAAAAATTTGGCCAATGCAGTATGTCTGTAGAGATTCTCAGTCATCCAGGTCATGGTTGTCCCAAAAGTGCTTTTTGACTGACTGAAGAATTAAAGAAGCTTCTTGGATGAGAAGTGAAATGTCTTCAAGGAAAAACAAAAAAAGTCCACTTGCCTTTTGAAAAAGCCCCTTTGGGATGGCCAATATTGTACTTCACTGATAGCCACTACTAGCAGTTGCTTTCATATCTTCTACTTTTTTTCCAGATGGAATCCACAGAAAAAAAGGGAATATTTCCCAGAGGATAGTATTATGGACTCTATTATTAAGTTCCAGTAGTAAAACTATTTTTTAAAATCGTTTTCAAAGTCCTTTTGTTGGGAAGTAGGGATCCATTACATTCTGATGAACATTGAAGATGATTTGCATACCAGATTAAATATGTTCAATTTATTTTTTATCTTTGCAAAGCAGATTTCTTCTCTGACAGATTTATGTCTGAAATTTTAATAAAATACCTGAACATAAATTAACTGAGAATTTTAGGAGCAAAGAGGGGGTTTACTTATTTTTCAAGGTGATCAAGACTGTTAGTTCTTTCCCCCTCTTTCCTCCTTAGCAAAGTCACCCCACACAGTCACAATAGTGGGGTTTTTCCACAGAGATTACATCCAGTTCACAATATCTGAGCACATCATATTTCTTTTCATAAGGAAGAATTAATGCTAGCCAAGCATTGGTCCTTCTAGCATTTATCCCACCATGAGTCCACCAAAAATCATCAACATAGTTAGCTTCTACCAAATCCAAGGTATTTTTTTTTACTCCCTTACAAAGACAGCCAGAGTATAATGTAATGGTTAAAATTTCAGATGAAGACTGGAGAGACCCAGGTTCAAATCCCCTTTCAACCAATGAAGCTGATTGGGTGATTTTCGGTCAGTTTCTCTCTCTCAGTTCAGCCTCAAAGTTTTGTTATGAAAAGAAAATTGAGGAGTGAATACCACTTCAAATTCCTGCAAGAAGGGTAGGATACAAATCTAATAAGTATATTTATTTATAAAATTTATTGGCTGCCCATCTTACCACAGGGCAATTTTTTTGTATGTATATGTTATATAATAAATACAATAAATACATAAACAAAAGCTGACACTGTAGATCTGCCATATCAAGGCACTTAGACACTTTGAAGGTGCAGCTTTCTAATCAGTGGATTTTTCTTCCTTGCTATCTTTCTAGGAAAACTAAAAGTGAAAACTAAGGAGGCCAAAATAAAATTAATGTCCCAAAGGTTATATAAGACAAAGTCATTTCTATTTGGATTGTGTGTGTCAGAACTGGCTTTTATTGATCATTAAGATATAATGTTCAGAGAAGTTATTTCATATAATTTCAAATAGCCACACAACTTTGTTGGCTGAGTCCATTTGCACAGTCAAACTGTGGCAATTTTGTGTAAAGGCAATGAAGTGTTACAAAATTGAATGAAGAGCAAGCTGTGTGACAGTTCTGAATTGCATAGTGCCTAAGTCATAAAAATATGTAATAACTGCAAAGTAGTTCAATGTTTGCAAATCTGTTACTTTCCAGATGTGTTGGTCTTCTGAAAATCCACCTGGTGTAGATGTGATCACAAAAATCTGCAATCCAACACACCTGGAAGGCATCAAGTTGAAAAGGGTTGAATTAAGTGACTCATCTAACAGAATAAGTTCAAATTGTTTCCAACTCATCTTTTATAAACCAAAAGTGATTCTTTTAAAAGTATGATTCTCACTTTCTATATAACAAGATTTGTTGAAATGAAAGGGACAGAATTACAAGAATCCCAACAGCTGAAATATTCCCAATTTTTGAAAATGTTTTAACTAATACATCCCCAAGTACATGAAGGCATAGATTTTTCTTATTCTTTTTCTCAATTCTTCCTGTGATGCACTGAGCAGGTAGCCTTTCACTGATAACAGAGAAACTTATAGCTCCCTGTTTTCATAATAGTCTCTTGAATTTGTAGTAGCATAGGAACTAACTATTATTCAAATAGGTTATAAAAACAATTCTTTTGGCTTTCTCATTCGAGACAGTGATAAATCTGCATGCAGATGGGAGGTTGAACAACTGGCCCTGTGGTGTATCTGGAACAATCTAAAATTGAACACACTTAAAAATGTAGAGATGATAGTAGATTTTAGGAGGAACCCTCCTATTTTACACCTCTTACAATATTAGGCGACACAGTATCAACAGTTAGAGACTTTCAAGTTTCTGGGTTCTATAATCTTGCAGGACTTGAAATGGACACCTAACATTAGAACATCATTAAAAAGGCACAACAAAGAATGTTCTACCTGCTTCAACTCAGGAAGCTCAGACTGCCAAAGGAGCTGCTAATACAGTTCTACAGAGGGATTATTGAGCCTGTCATTTGTACTTCTATAACTGTCTGGTTTGGTACAGCAACTAAACAGGACAGCTATAGACTTCAATGGATACTTAGGACTGCAGAAAAAACAATAGCAACCAGACTGCCTCCCATTGAGGACCTATATATTGCATGAGCCAGAAAGAGGGCTGAGAAAATATCTACAGACCCCTCACATCCTGTATATAAACTGTTTCAACTCCTCCCCACAGGATGCCACTATAGGGCATTGCATGCCAAAACAACTAGCCACAAAAACAGTTTCTTCCACCATGCCATCACTTTGCTAAACACCTGATTCCCACAGCACTGTCTTATGCCTAAGAATATCTAACCATGTAGTAGGGCTGTATTACTATTATCCTTCTCATCTTTCCTATTATCTACTCCTATTGGTATCTTATGACTATCACTTTATTGGTTGTATCTTATGATTTATGATTTATCACTTAGTTGCTTGTATGTATACTGAGAGCTTATGCACCAGAGGCAAATTCCTTCTTGGCCAATAAAGAATATTCTATTCTTCTATTCATAGTCAGGTGAGGATAGTAGGAACTGTTGTCTGACACAATTAAAATGTTGCAAGAATCCAGTCTAGACTAACTGGTAGTAGATCTCCAGGGCTCCAGACGAAGCACAAAATGTGGCAATCATGCTGTTAGCCAAGGTAAAAGAAACTCAACCCTTCCTGTTGAGAGGAACTCATTTTTATGCCTTGCATATCCCTTCTAACCTTGCTTTCCAAAATCAAGGTTGATGCGTCCCATGCCAAATTAAATCAAAGAAGTATGCAATAATGAAAAGGGTAGCATTCCATGAAAATCACCACTTTCAGTTAAAGGAGTGATGGTTTGTTAAATATGCAGAAATTACAATGTCAACTTAACTTTGCAAATGTGGTTCCCTTCCCCCTTCCTTTCTTCTCCTGAGTGCTTCAAAATTGCCTTGGAAAGAAAATACAGTTTGGAGGGCTTTCCTTCACAGTGTGTTACCCCTTCTCATAGTCTGCTGGGATGAATTTAACCCTGTTAAGCAGTACGTTGGACAAAGCATGGCTTCTGAGATAATGGAATAGCAAGACTATAAATACATTCCAGAATATAAGAATATAAGTACATTTTTGGAATAAATTTGTTTCCTTAATCTTTTTTTCCTTCTGCAGTTTTAGCTGTGAAAAAAAAAAGAGCTGGTTAGTTGAAAAGCTGTAAATGGCTTAGGGCTGGTTAGTCTTGATAGAAATAGAGAAAATGTATTTCATGGAAATAAGGAAATTGTGGTTTAGAAATAAATGTTGGGACTTTAAAAATACTCACTAAACTTAGTCTGGAGCAGAAGTGGGCATCATTTTGAGCTGTGTGTATCTGCCAGTCCTATTTCTATTTCACTCTGGAAAGATGAGTAGCAGTAACATTATTGTGATTTTTAAAAAAATCTTAAAATGGGTACATCAGATTTCCATTGCTGTTAAAGGAGCTATTTTGTTTAATCCTCACCCTTTAATGTTACCACTACATCACCAACATCTTCTGTGGCCTCACCGGAAAGAAAGAATGTAAAGATGGCAAAAAAGGGTTCCTTTCCTTCTTCTAGACAAGAACTGAAGTCTAAAGCATAATATTCAGCTAGGGCATGGGTCGGCCAGCCGAAACATCCAACGAGCCGCACGGACCCGTTTCCCTAAAAAAAAAAAACCCCTGGGAGCCGCACCCGCCCGCGCATGCGCGCCCGCCCGCGCACCCACGCATGTGCGCGCACCCGCGCATGCCCGTTCGCGCATGCGCACGCGCACCCATTCGCGCCCGCGCACCCATTCGCGCCCGCGCACCCGCCCGTGCACGTGCGCATGCGCTCCCCAAAATGGCGGCGGAGGCTCCGGAGCCGCAGGTGATGCCTCAAAGAGCCGCATGCGGCTCTGGAGCCGCGGGTTGCCGACCCGTGAGCTAGGGTGAACATTCATTTCCTCTAAAGTTCAGTTTGGGGAACCAAACTTGGAATATAAAGCCGTGATCTGTGTGATCAAACCACCCCAATATTCTTCTTCGGTACTGATCACTCATTTTCAATCTAATAATAATAATAATAATAATAATAATAATAATAATAAAGTTGGAAGGGACCTTGGAGGTCATCGAGTCCAACCCCCTGCTCAGGCAGGAAACCCTATACCATTTCAGACAAATGGCTGTCCAGTCTCTTCTTAAAAACTTCAGTGTTGGAGCATCACCGCTTCTGGAGGCAGGTTGTTCCACTGGTTAATTGTTCTAACTGTCAGGAAGTTTCTCCTCAGTTCCAGGTTGCTTCTTTCCTTGACTAGTTCCATCCATTACTTCTTGTCCTGCCCTCAGGCGCCTTGGAGAATAGCTTGACTCTCTCTTCTTTGTGCAACCCTGAGATATTGGAATACTGCTATCATGTCACCCTAGTCCTTCTTTTCATTAAACTAGACATACCCAATTCCAGCAAACGTTCCTGATATGCTTTAGCCAGTCCCCTAATCATCTTTGTTGCCCTTCTCTGCACTCTTTCTAGAGTCTCAACATCTTTTTTACATCGTGGTGACCAAAAATGGGTGCAGTATTCCAAGTGTGGCCTTACCAAGGCATTGTAAAGTGGTATTAATACTTCACGTGATCTTGATTCTATCCCTCTGTTAATGCAGCCAGCACTGTGTTGGCTTTTTTAGCAGCTGCAGCACACTGTTGGCTCATATTTAAGTGATTGTCCACTAGGACTCCGAGATCCCTCTCACAGTTACTACTATTGAGCAAGGTACCCCCTATACTATACCTGTACATTTGGTTTTTCTTGCCTAAATGTAGAACCTTACTTTTTTCACCATTGAATTTCATTTTGTTAGATAGCGCCCAATGTTCAAGTCTGTCCAGGTCCTCCTGTATCTTAAGCCTGTCTTCTGGAGTGTTGGCTATTCCTGCCAGCTTGGTGTCATCCGCAAATTTGGAGGTATTGGAGGTATTGGGAGATGATACAACAAGCATATTAAATCTCATCTCCATTTCTCTTCTGCCTTTGCCTTTTAAAAGAATGGACCCTTTTGCTCTATCTAAGTGTGAAGGGAATTTCCTGAGCTTATGTGCTAAAACCCATGCCTGTGAAAAAAATGTATATTTGAATTATATACTGTACAGCATTTTGACTGGCAGGAAGGCTGAGATATTGTGAATGCTGCCTGGCAAATTACAACAATTCCATTCTTGGTAAAGAGAACCAGTCATGGTTTTTGACACCTTACTTTTCAGGTACATATTCCTTGTTCCATTATACAATCTATTTAACATGTGCAGGAAATCATTCAGTTTCTTGGCTAACATTTTCACACAAAACTATATTTACATTCATGTCTTCATCCAAGACATCCCTAATACCATCACAAGTGTTCCTTATACATTTGAGTAGCCAAATGGACATTATGTATCCTTGTCACTGATTATGTGCCATCAAGAATTTTTTGAATCCTAGTGACCTCATAGATAGATTTTCTCCATAACAATCTACCCTTAGTCTGTTCTTTCAAGTTTCCAACAGGGCACACATCGCCACTGTAACCAAGTTCATCCGTCTTGTTGTTGGTCATCTTCTTCTTCCCTTTCCTTCCACCTTTCCCAACAGTAGAGCCTTTTCCAGAGAGTTGGTTCTTCACAGAATGCATCCAAAGTAGGATAATTTGAGCCTGATCATTTGTGATTCAGATGAAACCTCTGGGTTGATTTATTCAATGATCCATCCATTTGTTTTCTTGGCTGCTCACAGTATTATCAGGTGCCTTCTCCAACATCAAAGTTCAAAGACATTAATACTCTTCCTATCCTATTTCTTTAAAGTTCAACTTTAACTTCCATAGAGTGTCACAAGAAATACCATACTTGTAATACCTCTGTGTTTGTCATCAAACTATTTGCTAAGAATTCCATTTAGAGGTGTGATGTCCAGTATCCATTCTTATTGCATTCAGCAACAGAATTTCAATATCCTCTTAATAAAAAGATTTCCAAAATTCAAGTCTATTCACTAATATTTTATGTTTTCTTTAAATCAACAAAGATGCACTTACAGTAGGATTCTCACGTTTGTGCATTTCTCAATGACCAATGAGCAAAAGTTTGTTCTACACACCTTTTGCCTTTGATCCAGCAGAAAAAAGTATGCCCGCATAGGTTGGTCTGCCCTGACAGTTCAGCCTTATTTTGGCCTTCAACAATGCTTTTTAGTAAGATAAAAAAGTTATAGAAAAGGTTACTAACCCTAACTGTACTTGTTTTACTCTTAGTAGACTTTGCAGGAATGTCCATAGGGTATGGTCAAAACGTCCAAAAAGTTGTGACAGAGATAAGAAACAACAGAGCTTTTATTATACTACTGCAGCTGCCATCTTGATATTTTTAATCATACCCTGAAGTACCGTAGGTTCCTGCAAAGATTAAGAAAGAATCATTCAGTCTGTTTTAGTACATTTGGAGTATTATGCCACAATTACAATGAAAGCTCATGTTCTGTTCTTGCAAAGAAGACATCGAGACGAGGCTGGTTCACAACAAGGATCTCTTTATTGAACACAGTCACAGAACAGAAGCAAGAACACAATGGCCATTGGCCTTTTATATTTCCCTACAAGGGGATGCACATCCAATCATTGCAGGCTGTTCTCCCGCCTTGCGCATGCGCGCAAGGCTGGAGACAGCCTGTCTGGGTCCCGGGCAGACACGTGGTCTGTCCAGGTCTCTGCAGCCTTCCTGAGCCTTGCTGAATGACTCAGCAAGGCCCAGGACATAACAGCTCAGTTTTACTGTAATCCACAATTTAAATCACCCGCCCTACTCCCTACACCGTGGTGGTGACCACAGAATCAGACAAGCCACTTGATAGACTCTGAATTGATCCCCCAAACCATGTCTTCAAGGTCTTATAGAAAAGCAGAAAGGTAGGCCCAATTTTATACTTGTGGGGATGATGTTCCAAAAGAAGGGAGCCACCACAGAGAAGGCCCTTTTCCTAGGTCCCACAAGATGTATTTCCTTCATAGCTGAGATCTGCAACATGTCCTGCCTAGCTCGGAAGCATACATGGCATGATGGCACACACTTGCAAAAATAGCAGCACTAGACCAATCCCCATAAAACGCATTCACTGAATGAATTTCATTCAATGAATCTCCCCATCACACTTCTGCATTGGATTGCATCTTCTAGAATTCTTAGCTGAGAATTCTGCAAGTTTTAATCCAACACATCTGGAAGGGACTAAACTGGAAAAAGCTGATCCAGTACAAAACAGTAGCACCTATAACCATTATGTGTTGCCATTTATACTTTGATCTACCATGAATAAATTTCTGATTTAGACCTAGCAACAGTACCTCATTGTATATATGCTCAGGGATTTTTGGTTTGCTCCAGTTATAGACATTAAATTATGGTCTTAATCATTGCAATAAGCAATCACTGCAAAACTAGAACACAGATCCAAATGCGAACATCATAAGAATTCATTAAGGAGTTAATATTAAATTCCTGATAGTTATTACTTTCTATCATTGGCAACTGAAATAGGCAGGAAATAATGTTCTCAGAATTTGCTACCAAATGAGCTCCACAAAAAGAGTCTGGAAGCTCCATGTAAGTCCATGATGTTGTTTTAGTTTAATTTTTAAATGAATGTAAAATAGAACATGATTGTTATTGTTTAACACAATTGAGGCTAATTTAAGGAAGCTCTCTTTGCTGATAGTTCTACTTGGAGCCCTCCATTAAGAGTTCCCAAAGAGTCTACAGTTCCCTAAAATTCTAGAAATTATAATTCCAAGACATATCATAGTCAGAAATTGTGGACCTGGAGCTGGAGCATGCCAGACCGCAGTGTGCTTGCTTCTCTTAGCATCTCTCTTATTTTTCCTGCAGCCTCCTTCCCCACAAACACTTTTCTTCCTGGAGTCATTTAAAAACTCAGCACATCAGGACAGTCATAACAAATATACTTATGTCCATTAACAATTGCCAACAGAGTAGCAGAGGAATAGGGCAGATCTAGCAATTACCCTGGTGGAAACCAAACCTGCTTTCTGTGATAACAGCCTTCTCCTTTAGTCTGTCACCGGAGACAGCAAAAACATCTCTTCTCCTGAAAAGGTTTAACCTGCTTTCCCCCACTGATAGAAAACTGCCTGCAGGCCTCCAGGGATGGTGCTATTGTGAAAGCTGTTTTTTTTTTGTGCATCCCTATTGATGTGGCCCTTGTTGTCAGCACAATTTGGACATTCGTATCTACACATCTGGTGTCCTCTACAAACCCTATTCAAGTGGTACAGATAAGTGTGTAACTGAGAATGAGTGAGGAGTGACTTCCCCCTCTAGATCACGCAGGTGATGTCATTGAAGACCTGGTCTCCATTGGCACAGCATGACTGTCTGCAGCAGAGACTCTGTGCAGAGGACAATCCAGTATCAGTTAGCTTGGGGCCCAATGGGGGAGCATCACAGTGGAGATTGTTGGTCAATTAACAACAGATCCCACCTCCCATCCACCCTGCCCCTGTCCTCCTCATCTTTAATTGGATCATAGCGTTTGCGGGTATTAATTTATTGTATATGTATATGTATACATGTGTACATGTATATATGTATACACACTCATGTAAACACATGTGGGGGGGTGGCCTAGTGATGAACATACTCGCCTTCAACTAAGAGATTCAATCCTAGGTAGCAGTAGACGTTTCTCTCCTAGGGTGCAAAGAAAAAAAAATCTGTTGTGAACTCCATGTGACATCAGAAAGAACATCCAGCAAATAAACTCTCAGCTCCATCCAATCACTCTGACTCTACCCCGAGATCTATTAAGGGATTACAGAGTTGTAAAAAGGGAGTCCTATCTATCTATCTATCTATCTATCTATCTATCTATCTATCTATCTATCTATCTATCTATCTATCTATCTATCTATCTATCTATCTATCTATCTATCTATCTATCTATCTATCTATCTCTATCATCTCTGTCTGTCTGTCTGTCTGTCTGTCTGTCTGTCTGTCTGTCTGTCATCTATCTATTTCTATCTAATGTAGACACTGGCCATCTCACTAAACAACTCTTCTTTATTTTAAAAATAAACTGCCTCTATTCATTCTCAATTTCTCCACTCTCCTATTATTATAATTGATTTCTTATGTTGAAGAGGCCAGTCACCCCAGACATGTTTATTGAGCTGAAGTTATCAAAATTACACATTTTCTTGGCACTATCTGCTCATCAAGAGATGTGGAATAAAGATGGAAGTGTTGAGTCTTCCCAACTGTGCTAAATATAGGAGAAAGAAAGCAGCATGGTCAGTTATTAGCTGCATTCAGAAAACATGCCAAACATAATACACTAAGCCACAAAACAAGATTTAAAATTATCAGGCTTTGCAGACACTATGGATAACTGATATAGTTGGGCTTGTTCTATGAATGCCATCATTCAGTATATTATAGTTGAACATATTTTTTCCTATATAGTTGCTGCTTTTTTAAACTATTCCTACCACAGGTAGACCTCAATTTATAACTGGTTGTTTAGTGACTGTTTGAAGTAACAACAGCCTTAGAATGGGTGCTTTAAGGCCTGTAAAGTATTTCTGGCCATCATAAAACATTGTGTCTTACTATCACCCTCTGTCACATGATCATGGTCTGGTATATGGCAATCTGTTCGCTCTTATGATCAGTTGCCCAGTACCTCACAATCATGTGATCATCATATGCAACCTTCTCTGCTGGCTTCCCCAGAAAGTCAATGGGGAAGCCAACAGGGAAAATTACAAGCTGCTGCCGCCTGCCAAAAGGATTCCTTCTCATCTCTGGGGCTTGGCTGAAAGAGTTTCCTGCCAAGGGAGCTGAACAACTTCAGTAGGAAAGAAAAACCATTCCTCTTGATGCTTTGAGCTCCGTTTCTGCATCCTGCCAGAGAGTTCTCTTCTGCTCATGGAGGAGAAATGCAGAAATGGAGCTCAGATCCTGAAGACTTCAGCTCCGTTCCATCACCCTGCTTAAGGAGTCCCTTCCATGCATGGAGGGGAACTGGCATCTTTCCATCCCCTAGAAATGAGAAGGAACTGAAATCCAAGCAGAGACTAAAGCGGCAGTATAATTTAAGGAGCATGGGATGCCTCAGGAGCATAAGGGAACCCCCAGGAGGTCTGGTGCAGGTCATGAGTAAATCTCTCTCTCTCTCTCTTATGGGTAAAAATCCTGCTTGGATTTAATCAGGGAGGGTTTTCAGCTCTTGAGCAGAGCCTCTCAAAGTCTCCCCCTACCCCAAGGCATTCCATGCTCCTCATCTGGGACTCCGTTTGCTTAATGACCTGTATAATCTTTTAACAACCACAACCAGGAGTGCTGAGATTGCAGTCACCAAGTGAAACAGTCATAGGCAATCAGGTGAGATAGCAGCTAAAGTGAATATTTTATTGGTGTGAAAACTAGGGCTTAATGCCCTTATCCATCTTCCTGACAGTTAGAACAATTAACCAGTGGAACAACCTGCCTCCAGAAGCAGTGAATGCTCCAACACTGGAAGTTTTTAAGAAGAGACTGGACAGCCATTTGTCTGAAATGGTATAGGGGTTTCCTGCCTGAGCAGGGGGTTGGACTAGATGACCTCCAAGGTCCCTTCCAACTATTATTATTATTATTATTATTATTATTATTATTATTATTATTATTATTATTATTATTATTATTATTATTATTATTATTATTATTATTATTATTATTATTATTATTATTATTATTATTATAGTTCCCAGCATAGTCACCAACCTGTAACAGACCTATTCTGCAACTAAGAATAGAGTCATTTCTAAGTTACAGCTAAGAGTGGATTAATCTATAGGTAGATGATTTAAACTCCTGGGAGAGAAAAATAGAGATTCATTTAAAATTCACCTTCTATTCACCATTTAAAATAATTGTGGTACAGACTAAACCTTGAAACTAGAATAAACTTTGCTAGACTAAAAAGCAAAGCTGGGAGGATCCTTTGTAACAGCAAATGATAGGTTGGGTCTACACATTGTGCTTTATAACCTGTATAAGTTAGTGGATTAGTGTGATAAACTCAGATAACTATGCTTTATTCAGCAAGCCATGGTTAAGTTTGATGAAAAACAAAATTAAATTGTGTGTGTGTGTATAATATATGCATGTATGTATATATGGACATTGCTAACTATAAAAAAAGTTTTTTGAGACTAGTGTGGGAAGTCAGCCCCTCAGAGAAGGAAATATTAAAAGGGCAGAAAAATATATTTCCCCAAAAGGATTTTTAAAAGCAGAAGCCAACCCTGCCCAAGTCTCTCTGCCCAAAGCAGGAGCCAGCCCTATACAAATGCAGATGTAACCATCAGAAAGCTGGAGCCAGCTAGGAAATCAAGAAGACAAAAGACCTAAAATCTGCATACCCCACCTGTGACAGGACATAATAGGATCATCAAGAATACCAGAGAGGCACACCTAAACTCAGGAGGTCAGAATACGTGACACAGGAAATAGCCTCCAAGTTCATGCCACAGGAACAGGAAACTTCCAAACAAAAGGCTTTCAGAGGGTATAAAAACCTACTCCACATGTGCTCAGTCCTTCTCCTTGATTTCTCCTCCTTCCTGCAAGAACCATCTTTCTGGCTCTTCAATAAACTGTAACCTTCTTCCAAAAGCAGTCGCCATGTTGTTTTATTTATCCCCGGCTTGGATGAACCAGGATGAAGACTTTTCTTCCCACACTAGGATAGATTTATTTTCTCTTTTCTATTGAAAATTAATGTTTTTATTCATATTTCACAGGGATTCTAAAAATGTAATGCTTGCTTTGGATGAAGCCAAACTATGAATCGAGCTTTGCTTTTAAGTGAGAATGACCCAGACAAACCCTGACAGCTGAGAGGTTACATCTTGTTCTTGGCTGGAGATCTTTACATTACATTCTCTATTTTCTTACCAAGACCTTTGTCATTCTAACTCAAACAGCCATTTTTGTGTGAGATCATTACCTAAATCATAGGAGGGGAGAACACTTTAATTTCAGAAAATGTTTCTTGCCTTTTCCCTAGCCAGCTTAGCTCTAGCTCAAGATAACAAAACAATGAACATATTGCTTCTTATTCATTTCATGCAATTTTGAGCATTGTCAAGAAATCCAATCATTTCCCTTTCACACCCTGCTATTCCCACATCACTAAGGAAAGAGCTGTGCGCCTGGCAGAGCAAAATCTCTGTAGGATTTTTTTTTTCCAGAAAAAACAATAACTGCTAGAGATTTCCAAAGAAACTGCAGCAAAAGTCTGATTGTGTTGGGTTACCAAAGTGTGGAGGTTTACATTCATACAGGAGAAATCCATGTAAGAGCCGTGGTGGCACAGTGGTTAGAATGCAGTATTGCAGGCTAATTCTGCCGACTGCCAGCAGTTCGATTCTCACTGGCTCAAGGTTGACTCATCCTTCCGAGGTTGGTAAAATAAGGACTCAGATTGTTGGGGGAAATATGCTGACTCTGTACACCGCTTAGAGAGGGCTGTAAAGTACTCTGAAGCAGTATATAAGTCTAAGTGCTATCCATAACATTTTGAAGAGGGAATAGAGTAGATTACTATTTGTCCTTTTTCAGAATACCATAGCTTAAAATTGATTGCAAGTTCAGGGATCATGAAAGGGAAGCCAGTGGGCTGTAAGTGTTTGGCTGAGCAGATCTAGGAGAAAATCAAGCTGTGCTCAGAACACAACAATAAAATTCTAGCCCCATTCTTTCTTTTCACTCTCTCTCTCTCTTGTGAAGCCCAAAAATTGGGGAGGGAGTCAGAATGAAAGAGGGAAGAAAACAAAGCTGCTAGCAGGAGACTTAGAGGGAGAAAAAGTCTCTGGGAGGAAGACTTAAAAGGAAACCTGACACTGTGTGAACACATGGAATGTGTTATAAATACTTGTAAATTGCCTCACTGTAAATAGTGTAAAAAAAAAATCATGAAAGCCTCCACTGTCTTGTCTATAGAGATTCTCAGTTATCCAGGTCATAGTTATCCCAAAGATGCTTTTTTCACGAGGCAACTGGACTTTCTTTCTTTTTTCTTTTTTCTTTTTTTTTTTGAAGACTTTTGTTTCTCATCCAAGAAGCTTCTTCAGCTCCTCCAGTTTGAAAAGAGGTCCACCACATTATGACACACTATCATGACCATGGCCCCCAGCATAGAGCAGATAAATGCAAATTCTATATCTGGAATAGTGTTTTTTCATTATGTATTGTTGGGAAGCACCCAAAAGGTTACAGACTTTGCCTCTAAACTTTTTTAAAAAAATATTAATGAAACATACACAACTGTCAGAATTTATGGGGTGAGGAGAAGAGCAGAGGAAAAAGACTTATGAGTGATGTGGAATGCTTTTCTGAACGTGGCTGACTGCTTTCTTCTGATTATGTAATTGGCAGTTTGTATCCTGACTATGATGAAGTAATTCTTATGGACACTGAGTATGTATATACAATACATACACAAGTATGTAAATACAATGTTTTGGTCAGCATGATATAAAAAGATGTCGAGATTGTAGAAAGAGTGTAGAGAAGAGCAACAAAGATAATTAGGGTCCTGGAGGCTAAAGCATATGATGAATGGTTGCAGGAATTGGGTATGTCTAGTCTAACGAAGAGAAGGACAATGTGTGACATGATAGTTGTCCAATATTTGAGGACCTGTCACAGAGAAGAGTCAAGCTATTCTCCAAAGCACCTGAGGGCAGGACAACGAGTAATGAATGGAAGCTTATCAAAGTCAGATGCAACCTAGAGTTAAGGAGAAATTTCCTGTCAGTGAGAACAATTAATCAATGGAACAGCTTGCCTTCAGAAGTTGTGGTGTTCCATTGCTGAAGGTTTTAAAAAGAAGAGTCATTTGTCCAGAATAATATAGGTTCTCCTGCTCGAGTAGGGGGTTGGGCTAGAAGAACTCCAAGGACTTTTCCAACTTGTCTTATTCTATATTCTGTATTCTAATTACATCTGGTGACTGAGGCTAGCTGGTTGAAGAGATATAAGCCTTAGAAAAAATGGTACTTAAATAAGCATTGATTAAAAAATCCAGTTTTATCACAGTTCAAACCCATTTCATTTGTATATAAAGTCAGATTATATATATATTGGTTTGTTTATAATCTTAACATAAAATCAATCTTATTGCTTATTTCTTTGAATGCTGCTACTACTAAATATAAGTTTCTTTCTGGAGGCTATGGTGGGTTGAGTTGTTGCACTTAATACTGCAGGAGAAAATGCTTTCATGATGAAATATTTCTCGACTCTCTTGAAATTATCTGTGAAATACTATTTTTCCATATGTAGCTCACTATAACCCAGACATGAATGGAAAACACATCAGTGATACATAGGTTGTCTTTTGCATCCTGTTTCTTGAAAAACCCCTCCAGTACTTGAGGGCTAGTCACAGAGATGAGGGGTTGACTGATTTTCAAAGTAGCTGAGGGCAGGACAAGAAGGGGGGGGAAGGGGGGGAGGAGAGGCGGCGGGAGGGGGGAGAGAGGGAGGCTTGCTAAAGAGAGATCCTACCTGGAACTAAGGAGAAATTTTCTGATAGTGACTATGGAGATTTTCAGTCATCCAGGTCATGGTTGTCTCAAAAGTGCTCTTTCAGGAGGCAACTGGACTTTCTTTCTTTCTTTCTTTCTTTCTTTCTTTCTTTCTTTCTTTCTTTCTTTCTTTCTTTCTTTCTTTCTTTCTTTCTTTCTTTCTTTCTTTCTTTCTTTCTTTCTTTCTTTCTTTCTCTCTTTCTCTCTCTCTCTCTCTCTTTCTCTCTCTCTCTCTCTCTCTCTCTTTCTTTCTTTCTTTCTTTCTTTCTTTCTTTCTTTCTTTCTTTCTTTCTTTCTTTCTTTCTTTCTTTCTTTCTTTCTTTCAAGACATTTCACTTCTTATCCAAGAAGCTTCTTCAGCTCTAGTTTTCATGAAAAGATAGGACATTCATTTGTCTGGCTTGGACTCCTGCCTGGCAAGGGGGTTGAACTAGAAGACCTCCAAAATCCCTTCCAGCCCTATGTTTCTGTGATTCTAGAATATTTCTGTCCTATCTTTTTTGACTCAAAGGATCTCCCAGGATCTGGTTCAATGAGGGTGACTTAGAAGAATTTAAAAATCTGCCATACAGTGTCCTGATACAATCAGCAAGCTTCCTCAAAGAAATACAGAGAACATTGTTTATAGATTTAATTAAATGCTGCATATGAAAGTTTTATTTTTGTTTATTTGAGATATTTATCACCTGCCTTTCCTCCAAAGGTTCAAGGCAGTTTCCATAGGGATCCCCATTCATTTTATCCACCCATTGCGATGGGTATGAAACGGGTCAGAAATTTATCTAGTCAATTTTCTTGATGGATGGTGAACTTGAACCTGGGTCTATCCAGCCATCGTCCAATACTTTAACCACGACACCAGGCTGGCTTTCAAAGCTTGATAATCTGATTTGTGCCCAGGACCCTGCTAATGTGTTCACATAAATATATTTAGCTTTAAATATTTTATCATGCTGAGCCATCAAATATTAATGAAGCAACCCAAAATGGGAATCAACACAGAACAGCCTTTTCTGTCAGAACTTTGCAGGCAATTAGAGGAAAGAAGAAAAGCAAGAAAAGGGCAATCACATCAATCTTTATCTCCAGCCAGCTGGTAGGACTCCATCTTCAGTAACAATAACACTTGTCCCTGGTCACAAGTTAAATGAAACAATTCCCAACAATTGTGGCCTTAATGCTATTCTCCGCTGTGTGGCATGTTTAAGGGCATTTTTATTTATTGAACAATTAAATGGGATGCAGTAAATAGCAGGGCTCATCCTGTGAGTAGCAGACCACACGTCCTGCAACAGATGAATAGAACTATTAAAGATGATGAACATTCTACATCAGAAGCCCCCAACCTTTTGGGCATCAGGGACCAGTTCCGTGGAGAGAGGTTTTTCCGTGGACCGGAGGGGGCGTGGTTTCACGTGCTGCCTGCATCCCGTCGATGGGGCTTTGCATGTTTGAGCAACTCGGTTGCTGTTATGCCCTGGACTAGTGCTGGTCCATGGACCAGGGGTTGAGGACTTCTTTTCTACATGATTCTGAAGTCACTTCTGTAAGCTTTGGGCCTCAGCTGGAAGATGACATTGTCATTCCAAGATTCACTGTAAATTGGCTAAGTGGGGTCATGTTATTCAACCCAAATTATTGGTTCCTTTCACAAATGTGTTGGGACTACAGCCCCCAAATTCTGCAGTTCCAGCATTTTGGGAACATTATAATCCCAACATATCTGGAAAGCATCAGAGTGAGAAGACAAGTGCCCCAGATATTAATCCTTAAGCCAATAGATTCTGTTCTTTACTTTAGTTGTCATCCTTTCTTTCCCCATTCTCAAGATTTGAAGCTAGGAGATATTTTGAGTAATGTAATAAAGATGGAGAAAAACAGTTTGCATCTGACAAAACTGATTTGTGAGCTGTTTTGGTATAATGGTTAGGGTAGCCCCAGTTCCACAAGTCATAAAAACTGATACAATTTAAATAATGATAACAATTCATTGAAATAATGTACAAAATGCATAATACCACAGATACAATACATCTGTAAATCACAACTGTATACAGTACTGTACAAATATATGTATGTTTGGAGCATGAATACAAAAGTATATGCTAAGTTAAACATGAATCTTTAAAACATCCCAAGAGCAAAACAGAATATTGACAGAATCACAAAACTGAGAAATGAAGATAAACTGAAAGGAGTTGATTTTTTTTAGAAATGAGAAACTAGAAGAAACTGAGATGTTCATACTGGCCAACCCTTTTAGAGGGAGAAAGTGCTAATAAACCTCCCATAACTGGTCCTCCCCACTAATTCCTCTGCTTATTTCTGATGGGGATGTCCAGTTGCTTTAAACAGAAGAAGAGGACTTGTGAATTAAAAAAAAAGTACTGGGGGCAGCATTCACTCTATTTTATCACTACTTAGCTAAGGAAGATTTTTCATAATTATTTCACCATAACATCTCAATTCATTTATGTGTTAAATTAGATTTAGCTATATTTCCCTTCCTCATGTTTTTAAACTATTTAGCTAACTAGTTCCAAATCCTTTTCCAAGGCATTTCTCTCCCTCCCCATAAAACAATTAAGCAGCAATACTCTGATGTGACAGATGATTTTCTCTTTTTTGTATATGAATTGTGACATGCATAAAATGGCAGAACTTGTTTTGCAATTGCATACCACTGCTTGTGTCATTTTAAAGTGCTGGGAATTGTGGATATCTTTGTCCTTTCCTAAGCTTTGCAGAATTATGCTTGTCATCCAACAGAATGGCATGAGGGTTAGCTCTATCCTTCCTTCCTTCCTTCCTTCCTTCCTTCCTTCCTTCCTTCCTTCCTTCCTTCCTTCCTTCCTTCCTTCCTTCCTTCCTTCCATCCATCCATCCATCCATCCATCCATCCATCTACCTTATATACATCCAAAAGTGTGGCTTCGACTCTCAACAGGGTAGGGTGTGCTGATTGCCAAAGCCACTGTCTTGGACAAAATTCAGAATATCCAGAAATACATGAGTAACATGGCAGCCAAAAATGATTTGCTGAGAGAATGTCTACAGCAGCAGTAGACATGGGAAGAAGATCAAGCAGAGGAAGTACCATGACAAGACAAGACCCTGCACGGGATAAACCACTGAAAGACAGCTGAGGTGGCTGACATTGGGAAATTGTACCAGTGGCTGGAAAGGGCTGGACTAAAAGGACAGCACTGAGGCAGTGATCATAGCTGCATAAGAACAGGCATTAAGAACCAAATCCATTGAAGAACAGAGGTTTACTACACTAGACAGAACCCAAATGCAGACTATGCAGAGAGGCCTCAGATATAGTCCAAGAGTGGTAGAATGTAAGATGGGCAGGAACAGCAAACCCCGAATGCTACAACCAAGTAGCTGGCATTGTCTACAGAAACATCACACCTATAAGCTAGACCCTCCCAACTCCAAGAAAGCTGTGGTGATAGATGTAGTGGTGCCATTGATAGCAAAATCAAGAAGGTGTATGAGAAATGTAGAAGTACAGAAGCCTACTGGAGGAACTAGACAGTATGTGGAACATAAAGGCCAAAGTGGTTCCAATGGTGATTGAAGCACTCGGGACAGTGACTCCTAAGCTGGAAGAGTGACTCCAGCATATCCCAGGAACAATATCTGAGCTCTCTGTCCACAAGACTGCAATGCTAGAAATAGCTAAGATACTGCACAGAACCCTCAAACTCCCAGGTTCTGGAAAAGGACCCAAATTGGAGGACCCAAATTATCCCCATAGGGATAAGAAGAGAATTTTTATAGACACCCCTCTCCCCCACACACAGAGCCTTGTTGTCCAAGAACTCAGATTGACTTACACAGAGAAGTCTGTCCTTTGAGGTGGTCAGGCTGAGAATGACTGATCTAAACTCAACCAGTCAATTCCAGAGCTAATGGTGGATTTGAATCAAAGTCTTTTCAGACCTAGGCCAATAATTTAGCCAATAGATCATACTGGTTGCAAATTTTCACACATCAATTTTGTCAGGCAAAGTTACTACTGGAAAAAAAATCCATTAATTCGGACCGTAAAACCTGCCAACATTGTGACATCCTGGGGAATTTCTACAGATTTCATTTCTCTACCTTTTGAATAAAAAAGCAAGGTGTGGATTAGTCAAAATTTGTTCTTTTCATCCCAAGAGATCCCTTCTTTTTTAATTCAAAACCTTTTAGCTTG
Source organism: Azemiops feae (assembly GCA_023970755.1). Taxonomy (NCBI): domain Eukaryota; kingdom Metazoa; phylum Chordata; class Lepidosauria; order Squamata; family Viperidae; genus Azemiops; species Azemiops feae. Next base: position 459,316 of record JALGBA010000810.1, read on the forward strand.
ATGAAGAATTAAATACATTATAAATGATGGAGGGTTGGGGGGAAAAACCCACCATATTGCCATAATGCAGTAGTTTTCAGACATTTTGGTCTTAGGACCCTTTTACATTTTTGAAAATTATTGAGGATTCCAAAAAGCTTTGGTTTACATGGTTTACACTATTGATATATATACTGTATTAGAAATTAAAACTGAGAAATGATAAAATGTTAAATTATTTGCTTAGTCGACTTTGTGGACCCTTTGAAAGGAGTCCCCAGACCACATCTGGAGAACTGCTGCCACAGGGAAACCTGTCCCTGTGGCACTATGGATGCCCCCTTTCTTAAACTGTCCTTACTTAAGTCAAGGAGAATTTCACTTGCTAAATTTCTGTGTCTAAATTTCTGTTTTTTATACCATCAGATATAAGACTGGAGTTTAGATTGAAGCCCTTTGTGACAAACATTAACTTTCAATGCCAATCAGTAAGAGATGATACAATTTTCATTTGTTTATTATCATTGAAAGGATACACTACTTCTGCCCTCCCCACAGAGTAAGAATAATTAAAACAAAAAGAAAGAAACAGATCATAATTGTTCAGAAGGCAAACTCTGTATAATCATAAAACATCCTACAGAGGCTCAACCATTCTCCCTGCTCCAAGACCTGGGAGAAGAGCAGGTTTTCAATGACTTTCTGAACATCCTCAGTGTGGGACCTCTGTAGATCTCTTTCAAGAGCATACAAGTATTAAAATGGTAGTGATAATACAGCCAATTTTTCTCAATCCAGGCTATCTCCCAGGGTTGGTATTGCAGGGGTCCATCAAACCCAACATCCTGTTCAATGTAGAAGTTTCAAATTAAAGCATTTCAGACAGATGGCAGTCCAAAGACCATCCAATTAAGGGTAGCCTACCATGTCATCTGCTCTTAACTTTGGGGATTTGTTTTTCTAAGATCCAATCAGAATCAAGGAAAGATTGTAACTATTGATAGAAGTAAAAGAAAGGTCTTCAAAAATTTAATATTGAAAGAGAAATTTAAATTTGAATTTGCTGCAGTGGAAATTTACTGAGTGGAGAAGCTATGATGGGAAACAGGAAAGGTTAACATAAAGAAAGGATGTAAAAGAAATATGTAGGCAAAAATAGATGGGTCTTAAGAGTGAGAAAGGAAGGAGACAAACCATAAAAAATAGGTGTAAGAGGAAATGGCTAGCCAGGAAAGACACTGAATTGAAAAATAGGAAAGAACCTATTGTTCTAGAAGGGGGACATAAATATCCAGAGTTCAAAATAACCATTTAAATGTCTAATTTTTCTTATTATTATTGTATATGTGAATATGATTTAGTATGTAGCAGGAAATATGTAGGAGGCAGTCGGAAAGAGTGTAACCTTATACTACCTCAGCCAATGGGGAAAGAGGAGGGATGTGCGGCCGGGACTAGGGTTGTATAAAGAAGGAAATATTTTGGGTTAAAACTTTGGAGAGAACCAAGCTTTGATAGCTTCTCTCCCCGCTTATTGCAATAAACGAAACAAAAGGCCTTCACTGTGTCTTGGCTGGTTATTGGTCAGGCAAGCTTGCCTCTGGTCATGAAGGAAAGTAGCCAGGAGCACATAACACTATGGAAGTCCACCTCAAATGTTTTACATTTTTCATGCAGTTTGACACTCCAATAGAAAGCTACATATCCAGACCATTTCGTATTTCTTGATGATTGTTATTTTTTAATATATATTTTCCCCAGCCAACTAATTAAGGGGTAAAATGCATTCATTTGCCCTGTCTTGCAAACAGTTCAGTATGCTTTTCCCCTGCATCCCCAACAATGCCCAGAATCACTGTAATTATGGCATTGATATTCTCCATCTCTCTTTCAAGTCCTTGAGCAAAACAAAACAAAAACACCAAAACAAAGTTACACAGTACCCTGCAAGGCCATTGCTACCCTTTCTTCCATTTCTTCTTTGCAGCGCTTCAGAATTGTCATTAGCAAAAACAGACAGGTTTTTTTTTTAACTTTGTTGCATTGTGATTGCTCTGGAGAATGAATGTTTCTGACCTTAAGCATCTTTTGCTTGCTAGGGGAGAGAAATCTAAGATAAAGGAGGTCTTTTGCATAGAGCTCCACGTACTTTTGGTGGAGCATGCACTGGAAATACTTTGGCTGGATTGGTCCTGGTAAAGGCAGTTATCAGTTGTAACCAATTGTTGTTAGCTTTAATCTGCGCCAACTGGCTCACTCTGCTGTTATTCTTCACTTTAGATTGGAATAAAGATGCGATCTTTTGGGGGGGGGGTTGTTTTTATTGTGAAACCTACACAGTGAGATTCATGACAATTTAATTGGATTCCTCCCATTCTCCACTTTTTAAAAATTTCAATATTCCTGCTTCTGCTCAGTTATGCTTCTATCTTATCCTGGTAATGGGAAATAGTTGAACAAAATTGGGCAGCCTGAACTGTTAATGTATTACAATGCACAGAATAACAGACTTCTACTCCAAGCATCCTCAGCTCTGAAATTTCTTCTTGTTCTATAACTTGCAACACAGAGAAAAAAATCCATGAAGGGAAAAGCATTTATGGATTGCAAACTGTACTATTCAGCATGGCCTCGAGTCTCCCTATTGAAGCTGTCCTGTCTCTCTGAAAGGTTCACACAATATCGGAAATCATGTTTGGTTTATGGCTTCACTTGTGTGTATCCAGTTAAGTGTAGCATAACCAACAAGCCAAGGTTAAACAAAGCAGAGCGATATGAATCCAGCCATTGAGCTTCCTTTGTTATTGTTCAGCTTTGTCTTTCAAGATCAGGTGGGTTAAAAAAATTACTGCAGAGCTGGAAAAAATGCAGCAAAGTGTGCCGAACAATTAATAGCAAGAAGAACTTTCTTATAGAAAGAAAAAAAATTATGCCTGAGCTCACTAATGATCGCATTAAGCCATGTTTCTCTCTGTCCCCATGATTTCTTGACTAAATCATAGTTATCTGGGGCAATCTGGGATCACACATGGTAAACTGTAAAACATGGTTTACAAAAAGGTCTGGGTTCAAATAACATGCAAATCTATGATCAATCCAGCCTCATTATGATTGAATCCACCCCATGTTGGGAGATTGTTGGGGTTTTTTTTATAGCAGGGAAACAAAAGGAGCAAGTGATGGGGTTATGTGCCTAAAATTAGCCATTTGGTGATTTGAGTAAAGGAGATAGGATGAGATTCTTTCTCTTGTAATAGTAGAATCTCGGATCATATAATGGAACTGAATGGCAAGAGACACAGGATAGTTATAAGGAAATATTTTAGCATAAAATTTATGGAGTTTGATTTATGGAGGCCAGGTTTCATGTGTACGGAAATACTGTTTTATTTTCTTGAACTAATTTGAAAAAAAAAAAACCTTTCTCCCCACTATGATTGGCATGTGTCTTCATCAATCTCAGGTTCTCTACCAGAAGCCTGGGAGTTTGAGGGTTCTGCATAGTATCTTAACTGTTCCTAGCACTGCATTCTTCTGGACAGAGAGTTCTGATGTTGTTCTTGGGATCTGTTGGAACCACTCTCCCAACTCAGGAGTTTCAGCCCAGAGTGCTCCTACCATCACTGGGACCACTTTGACCTTTATTTTCCATACCTTCTCTAATTTCTTTTTCAGGCTCTTGTTCCTTCTCTAGCTTCTTGTATTCCTTCTTCCTGATATTGCTGTCGCTAGCCTTACTACATTTATTACCACTGCTATTGTCTGGTCCTTGGCTACTACCAGAATGTCTGGTTGATTGGCCAGTACATGCCTGTCCACTTAGATCTGGAAGTCCTACAGGATCTTAGCCCTGGTATTCTCTGTGACCTTCTATGGAATCTCCCATTTGGACTGGGGGCAGTCTAGCCCATACACTGTGCAGATGTTCCTGTACACAATTCATGATGTATTTATTGTTTATCTTCAGTCACATATACTGTATACCCAACATGGAAGTGTACAGACAGAACAATTGATTAGAAAGTCTTTTAAAAATTGATATGCTGCTACTTGGAAAGTTTTCCTATTTCCCATGGATTCTAGGAAGAGACCTGGAAAAGCAGAATTATGGTCTTCCTAAGGAGCTTAGGGGCAGAATGGGGAATTTTCATGGGCTGGATGAAGCCTTTGGATTAGTGATTTCCCATACCAAATCCATGATTTGTCACTGTTTCAAGTATCACCTCTCTTTGTTGTTCTCAAGGCAAGAATTTTATATGCACTGGAATTTGGCTTGGTTTCCATCTGGCTCCTATTGTAACAAAGCTAAGTGTGTTATAAAAAGTACAGCATCTATTTGCCATGCTTACAAGCAAGAGGAAATGAGAATTTATTCAGGTCAGGCCAAGTAGCACAAGCAAGCTTACTTTCCAAGAAGCAGGGATGGACTACAGAAATGATGTACAGTGTCAGAGCCCCTTTATTTACAGATCTTCAAGTTCCCTCTGCTCATGTTTGCTGAAATTATACACTGTGTTCTGCTATTTTGAGGCAGGGTACACATGAGAATTGTAGCATAAATCTGAAAAATCTTTAAGGTAGCTTGAAAAATAGCTCAGATCTCAAAACTCAGGAAAACACTCTAGCTATTGCAGTCCTCATCTAATTCCCAAATTTTAAATAAGACTTCCAGCCAGCAAAGTTGCTTCTCTCCATTTCCCCCAAGAGAGAACATCACAACATTATATCATAATGCAAAAGGGCAGATTGACAATCATTCCGGCTTTATTACAAACTGAGCAGAAATCAGCTAGAACAATGCAAAGTAAATATAAGCCATTCAAAGCTGAAACCATGTCATAGCCTAAGTTTTTTTCTCCATTCCCAGCCCTCTGTTCAGCTTATACATTTGTATTCCCTTTCTCAACTGACCCTTCAGAATCCATCTCTAGCAAATTTTCCCTCAGCCAAGAGGACAGGCAATATAAGCCAGCCATATGAATAGAAAAGAGAAGATGTTGGTTTCTCTTTTTTGCTGTTTAATTACCTTTACCAGCATTGATTTCTAGCACTCTTAATTGACAACTTTCATTACCAAACTGTTCATGTTGCATCTGCTCCTAGTACTTTACAATACCTGTCAAATAATTTTAAATGAAACTTACTGGCTTTAAGATTAGATATGAAGTGAATGAAGAATTGATATTCCTTAAAAGTGAATGAAGAATTAATATTCCTTAAAAGACCTGCAGTATTCTATCTGTGTTTGCTGTGAATTCCATAAGGTTGAGGAAGAACCACATCAAGATAATGGTCTGGTAAAAGAAATCTGAGTCGAGGCCAAAACTGTAATCTGAGAAAGCATCTCAGACTTTCTTATGAAGTTATCTTCGTATAAAGATAAAAGAGGGAGATAAAGCATTCAGACTTACAAAATTCTGTTACTGTAGCCTTATAATAAAAATAGTATTGTGGGGTCCTTGTTGCTCTCTGAGCTTGGTTGTTTTCTTGCAGGCATTTCATTACCCAACTAGGTAACATCATCAGTACACTAATCATGTTACTAGCTCGATAATGAAATGTCTGTAAGAAAACAGCCAAGCTCAAAGAGCACAAAGGACCCCACAGTTCAACCCTAGCTATAAACATTTTCTTCTAAAAATAGTATTAACGTGCATGACTTTGGTTTCTTAGTCTAGTCCACGGGTGTCAAACTCACCGCGTCATGTGATGTGTCACGACGTATCACGGCTTTTTTCGCATTGCCGGAGCTGGGGTGGGTGCGGCCTCCGCATGATACAACCGGCCTGCGGGCTGGCAGTTTGACACCCCTGGTCTAGTCCATCTTGAAGGCTGACATATCACTCCTATGTTTCTTCAGTGCTTCCCTCCCAGTTTGACAAGGACCAAAAAGATGTGCATGTGTGCTAGGCAATTGTGTGGCTTGGTACCAGATTGCAAAAAAACCCAAAACCCCACACCCACATCCCCCCCCTCAAATGGAAATAATGCAGCAGGGCAGTGATGTCAACAAAGATACCAGGATCAAAATAATTGCTTCTCTGTAGGCACTTCAAGTGCTTTCATTCACACAGGTACATAATGTATTGTACAGCTGAAATGCTTCTCTTCTTTGATACATAAATGCATCACTCCAGAATTTGACAGGCTTTTTTTTCTGTGTAGAAATCACTTGTGGCCATTTACAAAATAAAAGTATGTCCAAATGCAGGGCAACAGTTTGGGAATAGTAATGAAATAAATCCTAAGTATGTTCTGTAGCCTTTTTCATTCCATCAGGCTCAGCTTCTTTCAGCTGGTGCACAGGCTTTGCTGCCCTCTGTTCATTTATATGCATCTCAGCATTCCTTTATGCTTGGCTTGCTATTGAACTAATAAGCCAAACTCCATCTCCACTAAGAAATTAGCTTTGCTGACGAGTGAAATATATCAATCTCTTATAGGCAATTCCAGCTGCAGCTGGTCTACAAATAACATTCAGCTCCTCTGACTGGACTGAAGTTTATAACCTAGAAACTTGAGGCTCTGAATTGCTTCTTGCTTATTTGTTTTGCAGAAATCCTCTGTTCTGTGACAAGAAAGTCCAAGTTGCATGATCAAAAGAGACAATTCAGATTGTTTTCAACTAATCGGATGGCTGTTTGTGTGCTTTTCATGCATGTATATGTATATACACACAGACATTTGATATTTTTAGTTTTACCAATTTCCCCCTCTTTCTAAATCTTTCTCATATCTTGGTCATTTACTTCCTCACATTTTTATTCATCATTTTTCTGCAGAGAGGTTTGATGTATTTTGTGACACAGATGGCTAATTCTTGGTCATCCAAATATTGCAGAACCATAATGTGCAAATATTGCACAGCCAGCATGGGCAACAATGACAGATTTTGCAAATTCTCAGTTTTCTTACCCTCATATAAAAAACATAGATTTTATTTTTGTGCCAATAACAGTCCCTGCCAAAATACAACAGCTCCAGAGAGTGGCAGATATACTGTACATGGGAAGGAGCTTTCTCCCTCAGAATCATAATGGCAGGAACCAGGTTACTAGAGGTTGCTTCAAGTAATCTGTAGACTTTTGTAGTTATGGCTCCCTCTGTTCTTGTATAATAGAAAGAAACAATGGTAACTTTCCCTTTAGCCTCTTCAATTCAACATGAAACCCAGAAATAATATCAGCAATACAGAGAAGGAAATTTCTAAAAGGAACAAGAGGAGCAAGAAATAGGAAACTATGTTAGAAGGATAAAAAGAGGTCAGGAAGGGTTACTATTCTTCACCAAACTATCCTAATAAAGTAAATGAGTTCTGTTCAATTGGAAATTGGACTTTTACTTACACCACCAGTGTTATATCTTGCTTCCTTGCAGGATTAAAGGGTAGCATTAGAGCTTGACATTGATAGAAGTTGTCAGGAAGTATCTCTTTACTTAGAATTTAAATCTCCAGTGTCAGATGAAGTGCATTCTAGGATACGAAAAGAACTTGAAGATAGCAGTGCCAGATCTTTATGTTACTTTGTTTGACAAATCCTGGAACATGAGTAAAATACCAGATAACTGATGAAAGGCAAATGCTGTCCCTATTTTGAGAAAAATGAAGACCCAGAAAAATGATAGAAACATCAGCTTGATATTGATATCTGGAAGATTCCAGAACAGATCACAAGAAACTGCTCTGTAGCTATTGGAAAACCATGTGATGTTAGAAATCAGTATTGATTTATGAGAAGAAATCTTTCCAGAATATTTTTATCGCATTCTTTTGAGCAGGTAATTTCTTTAGTAGTTTGTGTAATATTGAAAATAATAATAAAAAACCTCCTTTTTTTACAACTTGTAATCCTTTAATTCAGGGTAGAGTTGGGGTGAATGGATGGAGCTGCACATTTACTGGCCAGGGATGGGGAATACACAGTTTAGCAAAACTTTGAAATAGTAACTCATTGTAACCCGAAAATAAATTAGCACTTTTATGTGGTACAGAAAGGACAAATGAAATTTTAGGATGCATCAATAGAAATATAGTTTCTAAATCGCAGAAAATATTTTTCCTCTTTAAACTCTGCTCTTAAGTATTGTATCTGGGATGGGGCACCTTCCTTTAAGAAGGATTAAAAAAAAAAGGAAAGTTTCCTTAAACTTCTTGACTCCCATAAGTAAACCTGCTAAAAATGAAACAAGCTTTTTTTTAAAAAGAAACAAAACCTTTCATGGATTTCAATCCATCTTTCAGTGTTCCTCCTTCAAGAAGAGAATTTGTTAAAAAACAAAAAGTCAAGAATTTCATATGGGGGAGAGAGAGAGAGAGAGAGAGAGAGAGCATTCTTTTAATGAAGTGAAGGCAAATATATGTGTCCCAGGATAATGTTGCAGGATCCAATCTGAGCTGGAGATTTAGTTTTCTGAGCTTTCAGACTTTCAGAAGTTCCCTCAGGGAACTTCCCTCTTCCAGAATGTAGACCAGACTAAACCTCTGGTCCCTGTGAACAACCCAGATTGGATCCTGTTAATGAAGTAGCTAAAAAATCTGTGTTTTACCAGTCCATAAATGAAACAAAGAAAAATAAGAAACAGAGGCTCTCCAATTGAAGTCCAGAAAGGGAACAAAATGCCTGAGGAGGGAATTAACCAATGATCAGAGAGGAGTGTGTGGAGATGTTCCCATCTCAGCATACATTTAATAATAATAATAACAACAACAACAACAACAACAACAACAACAACAACAATAATAATAAAGTTGGAAGGGACCTTGGAGGTCTTCTAGTCCAACCCCCTGCTGAGGCAAGAAACCCTATATAATTAGAATGGAGGTATTCGCCTAGAATGAAGTATAGCAGGAAAACTGGCTAGTAAGGCTACATGTACTGTAGAAAAAGTTAAAGTTGCCTTTTTGGTGAGATGTCATGCCCTTGAGCAACATACACTGGAGAACCTGGCCATGCAGCTCACCTTTAAAGAGAAAAATGATGTTGCTCAGGGAACTGGATACGTCTATTTTGAGAAGAATAGACTGAGGTGGTGCGCTCTTCAAATACCTGAAAAGACATCTCATACGAAAATATCAAGAACTGTTCTTTATGATTCCAGAATGCAGTATATGAAATAATGGATTTATATTGTAGAAATTAAGATCCACTTTAATATAAGATAATAGAATAGGTTACTATCCAGAAGTATGGGAGTCTCCTTTTCACTGGATGTGAAATATTGAAGTTGAATATTGAAGTGGCTCCGTTATTTTTAATTCTTGTTCTTGAGCCAATATTTATTTCTTTTAACTTTATGCTTTTCATACTTTTAGAGCTTTTAATAGTATTGTTTTGTAAATATTCATAGTTTTTTTTTAGATTTGTTGTATGCCACCCAGAATCATTTGTTTCTGAGATGGGTGGCTATATAAGTATGGCAAAGAAATAAGTTCATGGGCGCTAGCAAGAATCTGTCAACAATTATTGCAGTTTTGGATTCCTACATGAAACTGAAAATTGACAGTCTAAAATAGTCCTTTCCAATTCTAAAATGTTTGGCTACTGTGAACATTTCCATATGTTGCTAAGCTTTTTGTTCTTATTGTTCATTCAGTATTTTGGCCAAGTTATTGTAAAAGGTAACTGCAACACAGCGACAGCCCCATTTCCTAGGTCCTCTCCATCCACCTAGGACTGTGTTTCTCAACCTTGGCAACTCTAAGATGTGTGGATTTCAACTCCCAGAATCCCCCTGCCAGTATAACTGGTTATGGAATTTTGGAAGTTGAAGTCCACACATCTTAGAGTTGCCAAAGTTGAAAAACACATAGTAGTTCCTTATTCCAGTTCAAATGTGTGCTGCGTTAATACTCTGAATGCATCAGATAGACCAGTGTTTCTCAGCCTTGCCAATGCTGTGGGGTTTCAACTCCCAAAATTCTCTAGCCAGGATATTGGCTGGGGAATTCTGGCAGTTGAAGTCCACACATCTTAAAGTTTCCAAGGTTGAGAAAGATCAGTGTAGATTAATCTTCCCCAGAATGACACTGTGTCAGCTGAAAGCTCCTACAATCCTCAGCCAATTGAGGATTGTGGGAACTGAAATCTCACAGTATCAAAAGGCCCCAGCATTAGAGAAGATTGCTTTCAAAGAGCTGGATAAACAACCCTGCTGAATCTCTTCTATTTTTCGGCAAAGTGGTTCTTCTCCTTTAGCTACAGAACATGCTTTAGCATTTGCCTCAGGCTCAACACAGTAGCATCCCATTATTGACTGCCCCAGAGAGCTGGGTTTCATTTCTTCTGACAGCTTCCTGTCAGACAGTGACTTTTGGATGTCACTTGATGTGGATGATTAATATGAAAACAGCCTCCATTCTTAGTTTTCCACACTCTAGGACTGTCGGCACCAGATCAAGTAGCAGTTTCATTTGGGAGATGAAATGCATGCATAAACCAAAGAAAAGATAATGAACTATTTCCAATCCTAATTATTTTTGCATTTCCTGGCAGTCAGGAAGTGGATTTTTCAGGAATTCAGGGAATTTTGCAGCCACTTTCCTTTCCTGATGGGCTTGTGAAGTTGTTTTGGGCTACATCGCAGATAATGAAAAAAATAATGTGCATATTGTATTGCATATGTTGAACATAATTGGCTCGGTGTGCTTGGAAACCTAGCAAACACCAGCAGAGAATGATGTCACACTTGCTCCAAGTGTTGCATGCTCAATAGTTTTTTTTCTCAGAATTCTTTGGTATATCTACCAGGAACTTCCATAGAATTGGCTATTTTCATTGCTCATTTTTTATAGGTAGTCCTCAACTTAAGTTCGTTTAGTGACTGTTCAAAGTTACAATGGCACTGGAAAAAGTGACCTATGACCATCTTTCACATTTATGACCTTTGCGGCATCCCCATGGTCACACGATCAAAATTCAGACACTAGGCAACTGACTCGTATTTACAACAGTTGCAGTGTCCCAGGATCATGTGATCACCTTTTGCGATCTTCTGACAAGCAAAATCAATGGGGAAGCCAGGTTCACTCAAGAAATGTGTTGCTAACTTAACAACTGCAGTGATTCACTTAATAACTGTGCCAAGAAAGGTCATAAAATGAGGCAAATGTCACTTAACAAATGTCTCACTTAACAACAGAAATTTTGGGCTCAATTGTGGTAAGGTACTAGTCTAAACCTTTGTTATCAAGAACATAAAATTATTCTTAGTACTGGATGAGCCCCAACAACCTTTTAGAACAATAAGCTATTTTTCTTAATCAGTGACTAAAATGGCCTCCACTGATTCCCCCCTATTCCTATTTTTCAACAACTGGCATTCAGTAGCTAATCATTTGTCTGATTCACTTTACAGCCAGCTATACCAATGGTTGTAGGTTGAACTACACACAGTGTAAAGAGCATTTCTTGTTCCTATCTCTGAATCTTACTATTAATGTTATAGTTTGGGCATAAATGGACTTATGAAGTCATCCACCAAATCTGGGAGCAGAGAAATTGTGTGAATGAGTTTTCTGTGTTTCAAAGACCCTCCTATTCCTTTCCTTGGGATTGAACGAATGAAGTATGGGAACCTAGGAAGGCTGCAGATCAGAGTAGAAATAAGAAGCTCAGTACAATGGAGAGAAGATTGTATAAGAAAAGGGGGGATGTTCATATGCACCCACACACAGCCTTGGTCAACCCATTTTAATATATTTATAAAATGTATAGATCACTTCAACCTGAAAAAAAACCCTAATTGGTATATCCAGAAGCAACAACAGCAATATATCAATGCAGTAACAGCCACCATAAATAAGTATATGTTATAAAGAAAAAAAACATTAAACATAACAATCAATGGTAACAAAATGCAGCAATATCGCAATCCACTGAAGAGAATGTCTCTGAAAAACATTCAAAAGCAAATCCCTTTCATCATATGTAATGAGGAGCAGCAGTAAAAAAAAAAAAAGAAGAAGAAGAATATTTCTACCCTGTACTGATTATTTATTTGGCATCTCGCTCTTCCATCTATTGAGGGCTCAAGGCAACATTCAGTTCAGGATAAAACGCAATAAACATAAAAGTCATGCAGTCATAATTTTAAGATATAAACAAAGCCCAGATCATTTATTGCATTAAAATTAGAAAACTTTCTTCAAATCGTGAAAAGAATATCAGAATACTGTTGTGGTTTTCGAAGCCGGTCTAAAGCAGAATAAAGAAAAAGCTACTTTGATCCTTCCTTGGAATAGGCAGTTTCATAATGATGGGGCTGTCACAGGAACAACTGTGAGTTTCTACAGACCTAATTTTGCTATTTGGTAGGCCAAATAATAGCACAATGATTATTTCAGATTGAGATAATCAGTTTCAGATCAGTTAGGATAATTTGGGGATAATTTGTCTTTAATTTGGGAAGAGGCTGACCTAGGCCATATGCCATGCCAATACCAGACAAAGGTTGGCAACTATATGATTCTGATTCTGCATGATGCTCTACAAACAACACAGAGATACACACACATAACCGTTACCAGAGATTTGGCTTGCTTCCTCAGTACTCACAATAGCTAACAATTAATCCCTGAGATCTTACAATGGATCAGTTTAATTAAAGAGGAATAAATGGCACTACTACTGACTGGAGGTTATGGATACACTGGAATCCTGAATTACAAAATGGTGCCCAATGTTTTAAGGCTTTATAGAATCAGTACTTAGATTTAGACTGTTGGGAAGCTGATGCAGCTGTTTCAAAAGCAACATTCCATGATCTATGAAATGTAAATCAGACAATGGCATTAGATATCTTTCCTTACAGACTTATGGGCAATCTTGACTTTGGAAAAAGGTTCATCTCTGAGCTGGTATCTGTTAGTCATTCCAGATTGACAGTCAAAGTCTAACACATCAGCAGGACATTATCTTGCAGAAAGCTTATCAGGCCTCAAAGATCAGGTCTACACTTGAAAGTTCAATTAAGTTGATTTATTGCTAAAAGGAATATGAACAGGAATCTTCTCAACTAATGATCAGAGATGGATAAGAGTCAATGGCACTCATGATGGGTGGACTTAGTTTTCTTATGGCTATGTAGGGATTCTAGGCTGATTTCCCTTTTTACTCCACTCCCAGGTTCTACCATTCCTTCTGCTACAGTTCTGTCTTTGCATGCATCACACTAATCTATTAAATATTTATTTACTAAACAAATTGATATCATCACCCAACACACACAAATGTCTCCAGGTGGCTTACCACATTAAAAATTAACTCTCAGCCCTCCCAGTTTTCTTATTCCTTGCTGTTTAAGGTAAAGTACTATTACTGGGAAAAATAGGTATCCAGAAAAGTCTTCTCACTGCTGCCTCCTCTTTGCTCTTTGCAGCAAACTTTAAATTATCTGTCTCCAGTCATTTGCAGCATCTTTCAGCTGAGATAAATAAAAATAAAGACGAGGCCATTGGTTGATTGCACTAGACTATTCACACTAGGTTGATGATGAGAGCTTTTCCCTCTTTTAGAATAAGTTACCATTTTGTGGCAGGTTATCCGTTAGAGGTCCTGAACTTTGTTTCAGCTGTGATTGGGAAACTTAACAATTGAGCTTCAACTGGTTTCCCATTACACTAGTCTGTCAGATCCTACTGTCCAGGATCAAAAGTCCAGTAATCCCTGAAGAGAGTTTAATAAATCACAGGTCTCTCTGGTTCAATATAAGCCCCTGATATTGCCATTTGTGCTTGGCTATGTATCCCTTCTATTATCTGAGAATTCAAACTCTTGATCCTCTGTTGTTTTTCAGCCATGCAGAAATCTGAAGCTTTAGAAAGGGCCAAAAACTCTTGAAGCCTAGAATCAGCAACAAGCAGGAGGCTGAACTAAGGTAACACCTGGACTTGCCAGTCATCACTCACATGGAGCTGGCTACAAAAGAATTTGAAACAATAGTTCTCTTGCCAGTGAACTTTAGAATCCTGAAAGTGAGATCTGTTTGTGTTGATTAGCTGATATTTAGCTGATGTCCTTGGCATCTATGTCAGATCAAGACATATTCTAAGGGATGATTGGATCATTTAATCAATGATCATTTAATCATTTAAAAGGCAAGGAGTGTTCTCTTGGGGTTTATCCTGATGTCCCACTTACCATGACACATAGATATCTCAGTTGTTCTACTCTTTAAATTGTGTTTTTCCTCTTCTCCTGATCCAAATGTTGCTGTATGGATAATTGGCAATGCCTCATTGACAATCTGGTTGATGACATGGTCAGGTCTCAGACGGAGTGAACATTTAAGTTTGCTGCAGGCATGCCCTTCTTATCTCAGCTCTGGACATTGTCTTCTATACAGTATACATTTTGGTTTAAGCTGCAATCAGGTGATATATCTGGTTTCCTCACAGTAGACCTGTTAGCAGCCAGTATGTATGTGTTGACTGATGGGATGCAGGAACAAAGGACAAAGTTCCTTGCCTACCCATTTGCATTCAAATCCATCTAGTTAGGGTTTTTATTTTTAAACATGGTAATATCATTTTCCCAAGGCATCACACTTTTTGTATCAATCCTACCCCATAATTCTGCCTAGTGGTTGGATGCTGTACTTCCCATTGCAAATCTCTATGTAAAGTACAAAAATGAAGCAGTGAATGTTGGGAAATTGCCAGCCAGGCTGGAAAGAGGGGTCAAGTGAGTCTTCAGTCCTTACACAGTCACAAGAGGAATAAGCCTAACCTTCAACCTCCCCCCAAGAGCCATGAAACCTTTTCTACTTGTTCCCAGGGGAAGGTAAGCAGTATGGGGAGATTCTTGTAGTATAAGTAAAAGTTAATAAAGTTGCTGACTTAAGCTATTCACAAGTGGTTCTGGTTGCTTGCGCTTGCCAGTGGGGTGAGAAAAGAGACTTTGTGTATATATATATATATGCTTAATGACTGAAAAAATACGAATCCCGAGCATATCTGTTCAATGAGTAAGCAACTGGGTTAGCAAGGAACTCTCCACCCCCGACACTTCACTCTGAAGACGCTGGCAGTGGACCAGCGAAAGCTAAGTTTGTTTTAATATTGTAAATAGTTGTTTTTATTGTTTTAAACCTTTTTAACAATAAACAACTGGTTTATATTTCTCCCGGAGATCGAGAGATTAAGATTTTCCTTGGGAGAAGATTTGCTGAACTCCAAGGCATGATCCTAAACTTGGAATCCTTAGTACTTTTCCTTCAGAAGCTATCATATAAGATTAGATGTCTTGCATCGGTGGAGTTCTCATTCAAACTGGGCTCAACATCTTTACACAATTGCCCTGGGATACACACAAGAGGAAGCAGAAGTCATTCTGTATATTGATAAAGATAGAGATTAATAATCCTATGTCAAATAACACAGATGTGCATTTACCCATGAATAAGCTTATTTATATTTACCTCTGAGTAAACATGACTAGGATCAAGGTAATCATGGATTGGAAAAAAATGCTAAGTGTGCTTAGTTTGTTTAACTGTTGGAAATATATACTGAGATTATACTGATTCATCCCTTTGTTAATCTTTCAGAGACTCAGTGAAACTCCCTGAAACCGTCAGTATCTTGCACAAAGAAGCAGAAGTGATTTTGAATAGTAAGAAGCAGAAGGAAGAAAGGAGGAAGAGCCTGGGGTTTTGTTTAACACAGAACTATGGATTTCTCCTGATAGAAAGAAAACTTAAAAAATAAATAATAATAAACCCACTTGATTGGATGCTGAGATAGGAGAAAGGGCTAAAATAGGAGAGAATATCCCAAAGTCCCCACCCCCATTCTGGAAAATGATTGATGGCTGTTTATCTTGCTAGCAGAGGACTCTGGGTAGGAAGGGAAAGGAAAGTGACCTACCAATTGCTAGCTGGTGAGTGACCTGCATTAAATATGTAAGGACAACCCAGCACCCTGTCCTTGTTGTTGAAGCACAGTAAAGTTTGGCCATGGAGGAAATGGAATTCACGTCAACACACATCTCTGCAGATTGAAAGATGGAAGGATTACACACTGTAGAAACCATGAGAAAGTGCCCCAAATCATTTGCAGCTACTAACCGTTGTGACCCAAGGCACTGACTATCTGAAAGTTATGGAAGATGATTCTTCTGTGTAGAGCAAAAATAGGTTTTTCAAGATGTGATTTACTTGCTGGAGCCAAATGTACTTTTGTGATTTATGATTTTTTCCCCCCCAAATAACATTTCCATTAATGTCAGATCTTGGCTGATGAACGAAACTGGCCAGAGGCATGACTTTGAATGCATTTCTTCAGTCCCAAAGCCAAAGGTGGTTGCTGCAGTAATTGAGTAGAAAGCTTCCTTTAGATTTCTATAAAGTGGTTGGTTGAAGAACCATGTGTCCCGAGAAGCCATCAAAAGAATGAGAGCTGATGGTTTCATCTATAATATTCTTGCTCGAGTGGCTTTGCTCTTTATCCAGGATTTGTCTTCCTTGGGAAGAAGCTATGCTGGAGATATAGGATTTCTTAGTTATGAAGTTTACCTTTACTTATATATACCAGGCTGAATAAGTGTGATGGTTCATACCTTAGAACTCCAACAGATTCTTGTTCTCTATAAATATTTATAGAATCTTCTTTTTAAAAAATGCAATAGCACTCTCCATTCTTTTTATATCCACTTCCAGCACAGAAAAAGGTGGGCAATTCATGTTATATTAACACTTGCATTGTGAGCTCCAAAATATTCCATGCCCGTCTTCCCAGAGCACCAGGAAAAAGAGTGGAGCCAATGTTTTCAGCCTATTCTGGGGGGGGGGGGAATGAGATGGGGGGATTATGGAGCAAATAGATGCCTTGAACTTAAAGTATCCCAGATCTATAGGGATGCTCAAAGTTGCACTTTGTGTTGCAGTTGAGTGTGACAGTTCTTACATAGCTAGAGGCCATTAGCTTCAGGAAGAATAATCTATGTTTTCTTGCATACTTGTAACAAAAAAGAGATTTTTTTTAAAAAAAAAACATGTTATCTGCCTTTCCCCAGCTATGTTAAATAGTAATCACCCACATTTGCCAAAGTGTATTTAGTCAATCTTTAATTACTGTTCTCTGAGGCTGACTCTTTCCGAAGAAGAGCAGAAGGCAGCCATTATTTGTCTTTATCCAATATGATAGAGTTTAATCTCATGGGCATTGACATTTGCCCTTCTACAAGATAGTTCTGCTGAATTTGGCTGCTAATCATTTACTGGAGGATGCTGCTACATTTTGAGTCTTAAAGGTTAATGCTTTCTCGACAGGGTTATGCAAAATATATATATATATATATATATTTAGAAAAAAAGATTTTATTTCCTTAGTTATTTGCAGCATTACTAGAATGGCTATTTTATCTTTTGTCCTTAGAATGCTGGCTTGTCCTCTAGCCATGGCTTATATGACTTGATCTTGCTGACTTCTATATTGCAGAACATTACAACTAAAAAAGTCAGGTAATGCATCGTTATACCAGTAGCAATTTTTATCTCTACAGCACGCCTAGATGTATTTATATGGAAAGACTCTCTACCTCCTTATTTCATTTTCAACTATTGTTATGCTAAGTTCGACTTTCAACCTCGTAGTTATTATTATCACTGTGTTTCCTTTTGTGTTTCCTTGTCTCCTTTCCATGCCAGGCTTTGTATCAGCTTCAGGATCCTAGTTCTCATGTTTAGAAATTGCTGCCTCTTTGCCCTTGGTCGAACCCCTTCCTTCCTTTTATTCCTTTGAAAGATGGGTGCAGTTAACCTAGAGATTTATGAGAGACAACATAGTGACTTTCAAATATCTGAAGAGCTGTCACAGAAAAGGCAAAACAGCATTTTTCTCCACTGCTCAGTGTGAGAATTAGCATGAGGAACATGGATGGAAATTACAGGGAAGCCAAATTTGGCAGAATATCAGAAGATACCTTCGTAGAGTGAGAGCCATTCAACACTGGATTAGCTGCCACTGGAGGTAGGGATATAATGATAAGGGAGAAGGTTTTCTTCTCAATGAAATGCATAAGCCATCCATTTCTGAGGATGGTTCTGTACCTCCCTAATTTTGCCTGAATTCAAATTAGAAGTGTGGGAGTTCCCCATGGGGTAGAATATCTGAGGGATTTCAAGGGAAGTTGAATACAATACATTGTTCCAATACACTGGAAGATTTTTTGAGGAGAGTTCTGCATATTCTTCAGATGCCTTCACATTTTAACATAAACAATCAGGTTATAGTTGTCCCAAAGGTGCTTTTTCCAAAAGGCAACTGGACTTCCTTGTTTCCCCCCCACTTTAAAACCCTTTTGCTTATCATCCAAGAAGCTTCTTCAGTTCTAACTGACTGGTGGAGAATAGAAGGATTTATATTCTTTGCAGTCATCTGGTCATTAGTACTATGAGGGTTGGTTGTTAGCCTTCTGAAAGTCACTGAGGCCACTTGGGGGTTTTAACTGTATCTTCAGTCACCTGAATCAGAATGCAAATGGGTGTGAAACCTTCTTGGGATTGCTGGAAGAACTGCATTGTAGAGAGGAGATAGGTGGTGTCATATCCTTCCCCCTCTGTTGAGAGAGGGCTGCTCAATTTTGACATAGATACCCCCTTTGATGACTCTTTCAAACCAGGGGTCTTGTCTATCTTCAAAAGAGTGACCGTTGTCTTTCAGATGCAGATGGACTGCTGAATCCTATCTTGATGAATTTGTTTTCCTGTGTTGTTCCATGAATTTGTGAAGTGGTTGTTTTGTTTCTCCCATGTACAGGTCTGCACATGTCTCACTGCATTGCACTGCATATACCACATTGCTCTGTTTGTGTCTGGGTATTTTGACCTTGGGGTGGATAAGCTTCTGTCTTAACATATTCCTGAGTTTAAAGTGTACACATATGTTGTGTTGGAAAAACTCAGAAGGATTTTCAACCAACACAACATACACGCATACTTTAAACCCAGGAATACATTTAAAATGCATGTTAAGTTGCACGATATTGTGCATGCAGTGCACAATCTGGAGCTCCTCCTGGATCCGCAACCTCTGCTCATGGAACAGTGACAGTCATGGCTAGGAGGGCCCTTGCACAACTTTGTACTCTGTGTCAGTTGAGCCTGTTCCTGGATTGAGCCATTATACTCACTGTTACTCATGCTCTAGACAGCCCCCAGTTGGACTATTGCAATGTGCTCTACATGGGGCTACCCTTGAAGAGTATCTGCTGGGGCAAAATGCAGCTGTGTAGTTAGTTATGTATGTTCCTTATAGAGCTGCATTAGTTACCAATTAGTTTCTGGGTCTAATTCAGGGTGCTGGTTTTGATATTTAAAGCCTTACATGGCATGGAACTGGGTTATTTGAGGGACCGCCACTCCCTAGTTGCATCTTCCCATCCCACCAGATCTAGTATCAAGAGTATCCTGTGGCTTCTGTCACTTAGGGAGCTATATTTGGTGGTCTTATTGCCATCACTTTGCATCATCATTTCTGATTTTCTGAAGATCCCTCAAGACCTGGTTGTGCCATCAAACCAGAGAATCCCAGGGAACTGGTAAACTAGTGAGGTGGCTCCATTATTTCTGCCATCCTTTTACTCATTATTTATCTTCTTAGTTGCATTTTTATAAAAATGTTTTTATACAATACTATCCAATGTTTTTCAAATAATAATAGAATTCAAAATGATAGGCACTTGCCACAAAACAACCCTGACTTAACAATTTTTGATTACAAAGACAAAAACATCTTGATGGCAGATGTGACAATACCTGGAGACATCAGAATAGAAGAGAAAGAACTGGAGAAGGTAAGAGAATACAAAGGCCTGCAAATAGAATGATTGGCAAAAGCAAGCAAAGGTAGCCCCAATAGTAATAGGTGCCTTGGGTGTAGTCCCAAAACAATTGGTGCATCACTTGAACACCATCGGCACTGACAAATTCACCATCAGTCAGTTGCAAAAGGCAGCCTTACTCAGAGCAGCTTATATCCTGTGACAATACCTTTAATACCATCAAACATCAATATCTGCCTATTCCACCTCTTTGTGAAGGACTCGATAGGTGGATAAAAATGCCAAATCCAGTCTGGACATCTGGCTGACTGTGCGATGAACCACAATAGTTCTTGTTCTTTGTGTATTATTCCTTCCTTCCTTCCTTCCTTCCTTCCTTCCTTCCTTCCTTCCTTCCTTCCTTCCTTCCTTATCGGCCACCTCCCTCATAGAGGGGCTTTGGGCAGGAAAAGGAGGAACGTGTTTTAAGTATGTTGGCCATTTTGAGTTATTTATAAAAACTATGAAGATGGTAAATAAATAATTTTGCTTTATGCCAGCTAGAATCACTTGTTTTGTGAGATGGGCAGCTACAGGTAGTCCTCGAGTTACGAGTGTAATGGAGCCTGCCCATTCCACTCATAACTCGAAAACTCATAGTATTCCAGGCCTTGCAGAAGAGAAGGTTATGAATTTATATAGGACCATGAACAAGCAACAAACAGAATTATCCAGGAGCCAAGAGGAACCAAGGCACCAGAGGTAAGTTGGTAGCCAGACAGCAAGGTAGCAGAGTTATAGCCACTGAATCAGTCAGTTCTCTACTAGGGTTAGCTGAAGCTTGACCAGGTGCTGTTTCATAAGTAGAGGTTAGGTTTGAAACAAAGGAACAAAAACATTCAAACTGATCAGTAAATGGATCATAACTGAGATTTCTCTAGTTAGGTTTTCCAAAGTGCCCTCATTAAGAAGACGGAGGAGAAAAACCAAAGCTCTTTCTCTCTTTTTCTAGGACTTTTTATACCTGGTGGAGTTTTTGGCTCCTTTACATTTGCTATAGTCACTCAATTGCTGTTGGGGTGTGATAGTAACTGGGCTGGAAAACCTTTCAGGGCTTGTTAAGTCAAACTAACTGCTTGCAAAAATAAGCTTGTTGCTTTGAGTGTGTATTGATTCTTTCACATTAAAGAACAAATTCACAAACATGATTTTGCTGGTGAGCAATAAGCAATTTTTATACTGGCCTTGGAGAACTAAAGGGCAGGGAAAGCCCAACGTTTCATCTTCTACTGTGTGTCATTTGTGTGTATGTGTGAATATTTTCTTTCCTCACTTAGCAAAGGATTTTCACAGCTATGGTCTGCCTAGTTCCCTCAAGTGGAGGTTTATTTATTTATCTTACGATAGCTGACAAATATGAAATATAAGGACGTCAAGTGCAAAGATGTCATTTCAGGAAACAAAAATGTTGCTTACCAGCAGAGATAAACACAAATGCTGACATGGCTCCTTCCAAAATATTCAGCATGACTTCTTTGCTGGGATGGTTCTCAATCATATCATCTGTCTACCATAAACCACTTATATGAGAGAATTCATGGGGACTGCTAAAACCAGAATGAACACAACTTCCTCTTGCTTTCTCAAAAGATATAAAATAGATATTTTCACTTCTCTTGCCTAATGCAATCTATGGTGATATTTAGGAAATCACTTGATATTGTTAGCCTGAGTGACCCTGTGAAAATGTTGTGAAAGCTTTCAGAGACCTCATAAAAATCAGCTGGAAAGCAAACTACATTGAGAGAGAGAGAGAGAGAGAAACCACCCAGCAAAATAACAAAGTTGAGTTTTATTAAAGAGCACAGGCTGTTAAGTATGTCAAAATCTTTGCTTGGTGATAGATGGGGTGTCCTAAATGGAGAGCTGTCTAGCAGGAAGTAATGAAAATGGATAGCTATGGGTCTCTCACTAATTGGGAAATATTGTTTTGTGACAGCCAAGGGTAGTTGCCACATTGTGAGCTGAGAGCTAGAAAAAACATGGCCAGACCATTGTTGTTTATTAAAGGGAAAGGTTCAGATCACCAAAGCCGGCTATGGGTTTGATGGATTTTCAAAGTGATGGGCCAGTAAAATTATCCATCTATCCCCAGGATGTTGATTGATAGAAAGAAGTCATTGCCTGGGGAGAAATTATTTAACATTTGATTAACATTGTCAAGAAAAATGCTTATGTTTGGAGAAATATATCCATACCACACATAGCAAAGATGTGCAACCTCACAATGTTACCCAACATGTAACCCAGAAAATGTTAATAGGTGTTGTCTATCCCTGAGTGCAGTTCACAGTATACTGGTCCTAAATTACAAGAAGGCAGATGATTGCTTGAAAATTAGGAAAATTAGGAAAAAGAACATTATAATGACAAAAGAACTAGGCAGGGAAAATAATAACTGAGGAAAGGAGGAAGATCCTTGTTGCTGGAGGAGTTCACCCAAAGGCTGGATAGATAAGTATGATGGGTACTAACATAAGATATAGATTCCTATGTTTGCAGAAAATTGAACTTGGCGGCTTTATTTATATATTTGGTTAGATTTGCATTCCACCTTTTCTTCAGATCAGGGCAGGGCAAGTTCCATTGCCAATGAAAATCATACTCAGGTTAGGGATAAGGTTAGGGTTAGGTCTCCTTGGAATCAGGGCCAAAACTGATATCAGTGATAGATTTCTAAGAGATTTTCTGAGGAAAACATTGATTAAATCTTTTTAAGTTACTTGATTTAGGCAAATAGTAAAATACATGGGGGGAGGGGGGCACAATGGCTCAGTGGTTAAAGATCAGCTTGTCAGAGAGCTGACAGCCTGGGTTTGAGACCCCGAGTGCCACGTGATGGGGTGAGTTCCCATCCTTGCCCCAGCTCCTGCCCAACTAGCAGTTGCAAAGCATGCAAATACGAGTAGATAAAGAGGTAACAAATCGATGGGAAGATAACAGCATTCTGTGCACCTTTGGTGTATAGTCATGCTAGCTACATGACTACGGAAAGTCTCTTTGGACAATGCTGGCTCCCTCAGCTAAGAAATGGCCCCCTGTATTGAACATGACAAGGAAAACATTTAACTTTAATTTTACCTTTAAAATACACAGGAAAACCCCATTGCCACTGAAAATGGAATTAGGTTAGGGTTAGGGTTGGTTAGGAATAGGGTAATGGCTATTTAGAGACATGGCAAAAAACTAATCCTAAAGAGAGATTATTAGAGGTTTTCTAAGGAAACTGACGGTGAGAGCTTTTCACTTTGACTTGGTTTTGGTCCACAGTAAAACGCATGGGAAAAATCCCATTGCTATTAAAAATGAAGTTAGGATTAGGGTTAGGATTAGGATTAGGTCTCCTTGGAGTCAGGGCCAAAAACCAATACTAGGGATAGATTCTTATAGGTTTTCTAATGAAAGAGATGGTGACAGTTTTAGTTTCTGAGTTCTTTGTTTTCCACAATAAAATACATATGAAAACTTTATTGATATTAAAAATTAAACTAGGGTTAGGGTTTGGGTTAGGGTTAGGGTTAGTTCTCCATGGTGTCAGGGCCAAAAGCTAATTCTAGGGATAGATTCTTAGAGGTTTTTTAAGGAAAGCAACAGTGTGAGATTTTCATTTTGACTTCTTTTTGGTCCACTATAAAGTACATGGGAAAATCCCATTGCCATTAAAAATGGAAATAGGGTTAGGGTTAGAGTTTGGTCTCCTTGGAGTCAGGGCCAAAAACCTATGCTAGCGATAAGTTTTTAGAAATTTTCTAAGGAAAGTGACAGTGAGTCCTTTTATTTTGACTTGCTTTTGGTTCACAGTAAAATATGTGGGAAAATCCCCTTGCTATTAAAAATGAAATTAGGGTTAGGGTTAGGATCAGGGTGAGGTGTACTTAGAGTCATGGCCAAAAACTAATGCTAGAGATAGATTCTTAGAGGTTTTCTAAGTAAAGCGATGTTGACAGCTTTAGGTTGCTAGTTTTTTGTGTTCCAAAGTAAAATACATGGGGAAATTCTACTGAAATTAAAAATGAAACTAGGGCTATGGTTAAGGTTAGATCTTTATGTTGTTAGGGCCAAAAATGCATATCAGGAATAGAATAAGAGATTCTCTAAGGAAAGTGACAGTTACAACTTTTCTTTCTGACTTTTTTTGGTCCTTAGTAAAATACATGGGAAAATCCCTTTGTCATTGAAAATGAAACTAGGGGTATTGTTAGGGTTAGGGTTAGGATTAGGTCTTCTTAGTATCAGGGCTGAAAACTGATGCCCATGGATAAGTTCTTAGAGGTTTTCTGAGGAAAGTGACATTGACAGGTTTTCATTCTTACTTCTTTTTGGTACACAGCAAAATCTATGGCAAAATCCCATTGGCATTGAAAATGAAACTAGCTTTAGGGTTAGGGTTAGTTTATGTCTACTTGAAGTTCTTTCTGAAAACTAATGGTGATAGATAACAACAATAACAACAATAACAACAATAATAACAATAACAACAATAACAATAACAACAACAACAACAACAACAACAACAACAACAACAATAATAATAATAATAATAATAATAATAATAATAATAATAATAATAATAATAATAATAATAATAATAATAATAATAATAATAATAATAATAATAATAATAATAATAAAGTTGGAAGGGACCTTGGAGGTCATCGAGTCCAACCCCCTGCTCAGGCAGGAAACCCTACACCATTTCGGACAAATGGCTGTCCAGTCTCTTCTTAAAAATTTCCAGTGTTGGAAATTCACTGCTTCTGGAGGCAGGTTGTTCCACTGGTTGTTCCACTGTTCCACTTAGATGTTTTCTAAGGAAAGCAGTGATGACTCTGTTTCATTAAAAATAAAACTACAGTTAGGGTTATCATTAGAGTTATGGTTAGGTCTCCTTGGGGTCAGGGCAAAAAGTGATATATAAGATATTTCTAAGGGATTCTCTAAGAACAGCGATAGTTACAGGTTTTTGTTCTGACTTGTTTTTTCTCCACAGTAAAATATAGATGAAAATCCTGTTGCCATTGAAAATGAAATTAGGGCTAGTGTTAGAGTTAGGGTTATGGAATCATGGCTGAAAACTAATGCTAGGGATCTTTGAGATTTTCTATTTAAGCAAAAGTGACAGCTTTTCGTTCCATGTTCTTTCGAGTCCACTGTAAAATATTTGGGAAAAGTCTATTGAAATTAAAAATGAAATTAATGATAGTGAAATGGCAGTGAAAGCTTTTGTTCTGACTTGTTTGTGGTCTGCTGTAAAACACATGGGAAAATTCTATTGCCATTGAAAATGAAACTAGGGTTAGGGTTAGGTCTACTTAGAAGCTTGCTAGTGGTTTTTTGTTTTTTTTGCTCATATGACTTGCTAAAGTGAAAAAGTAGATGTCCTGAAGGAGAAAGCATTGGAATATCAATCTATATTTGGGAGAACCACTTTCTGGAGAAAAAGATTCAGCATTTTTCTGCACAACATCCAAAGATAATGAAGCAAGAAGCACAAAGGAGTTGTACTATCTTTTTTTTCCTGAAAAGAACTTATGTATTAAGGTAGATGCACAAGCTTCAAGCTTAGTCACCTCTGGCAGGCATATAATAACAGAAGAACAAGGTCTTGAAAAGCTTTGTTGTCATGACCAAAACTTAAAAAAAACCCTTTACTTTCATAGTAAAGAAATAGAAAAGCAGTTCCCATTTTACATCACCACTCTACTCCCATATACAGTATATATGGCTTTCAGCTTTTTGCACATGCATAAATATTATGGCCACCATTTTGAACATGTGTGGACATATCCCATGCTCAAAAAGCCAGCTCTGTTGTCCTATGTTCTTTGGGTACAGTATTCTTATCTTTTCTTGCTTGCTTTGAGTGCAATAACCCTGTATAATTTCTTTAAATTTGTGCAGAACGTAGCACACTGTTGATTTTTGTGTTTTTTTTTTACAAGTGGGAACCATAGCTGTATCTGAAATTTTGGCTGTTGAACGTCACTAGTTGTTTTCTCTATTTATTTATTTTTTGGTCCTTTTTTAACATCTAAAAATGAAATAATTTTGACAGCCTCTGGAGAGTAATATTTTAGGCAATGCCAATAAAAAGCTAAATCTCAGCTCCTGGGTTACCATGGTAACAGAAGTGGGCCGGAGTGACTCTTTTCCCCCACACTTCCTATACACTTCTTTGCATGAAGGAACGTGTGTCTCTGTGCAATTTAAATGCCCTGTTGCTAAGGCACATATTTTTGCAGGGAGATATGAACATAAGAGTCCAAAAACCTCCTATGAACACTGAGAATGAACACGGAGTTGACACTGAGACTCATAGATGTCCAGGTTTCGTTGTGAAGAGGGAAAACTATCTGAAGTGGGAGTTTTCAAGTGGCCTTTCTGAAGTCTCCTGCATTATTAATTTATAGCCTCCACATTACTAATTTATTTTCACATTTCTCCCTGTTGAAGATCTCGCCAAACACAGAATGTATTATTTTTATTCTGTTTGCACTTGTGTTTGCACTTGGGTCTTGCCTCCTAAGTCAGCCAATTTCTTTGCATGGAGTAACCTGGATGTTCATATGATACAGCGATGCTTCACCTGGATGTGTTAGAGCAGGGGTCCCCAATCCCCTGGTACTGGGCCGCAGCATGCCAGCAACCGGTCTGCACAAACAAGCAAAGCCCCATCCGCAGGATGAAGGCAGCACACAAAACCACGCACCTTCTGGTCCACGGAAAAACCTCTCTCCACGGAAGCAGTCCCTTGTGCCCAAAAGGTTGGGGACCTCTGTGTTAGAGTTCCAACTTCAAATCCCTGCTCATTTGAGGTGTGCGGTGGAAAATAGATCCATTTTGCTTAACTGTCCACTTTGGGAAAGAGTTTGCAGGGTAACAAATGGTTGTTCTGTTTTTTAATTTAAAAAAAATTCTTTTAAATGATTCACTAGAACAAGCTGGGGGTGGAGGGAGATTGATTTTATAAGTCAGAGGAGTCTTCCACCTTTTCATAAAAGGTCTAAAAAGATCGACATGCTTGCAGCAACATTTGCACTTTTGCAAGTTGGGAAATTTAAATCCCAGTCTATGGCCAGTTCCAAAAGTACTGGGAAGATAGTTTTTCAGATGCATAATAAAGTTTACAGGGTATGTGCAACTTTTCCCCCCTCTCACCATGTTTTTTTTTCCCTAGGAGAAGATATGCATTAGACAGACTTCATTTTAGCTATTATTCATGTCACTCTCTTTCTGTGGAATTCTGAAATTTGTTTCCAGAAGGATCTTTAGAGGATTTTGGTTTTTACCTGCAGGTAAATATAACTATTTACCATGTTGCTTCAGGATTTTAATATAGAGGGAAGTAATTTATGACATTTGCTTTATTTTACATAAATACTTTTCAGACAAATAGTTCACTATATTATACTAACTACATACATCCAGTAGGTAGCTATTGTCAACTGTCCCAAGTTGGTCAGTTAGAAAAGAAAGACTCTAGGTTCCATTGTTAGTGAAATTACACTTTACCATAGCCTAGTGGTTACAGAAGAAGCAAAGCTGAATCTGTGATTTTTGCCCACAAAGCATATGGTTAACTTTTCCCTTGTTCCCACCTTCCCCCCAGTTATCAATGAGTGTCCAATTAGGTGCTAACAAATTGTTTGGGTAACAGTTCCTGTATTTATGGGGAGAATGGTTCTGCATTCCATAATGTGACCTTGAAACAGCTGGCGACTCTCACGGGATGGCACAATGCATAGTTTCAATTCCTCTCATCTTAATGCCCCCCTTATCCCATCTCACAGTCCCCCCCCCCATTGAGTATGGCAGGCTGAGAGCAGGCAATGCATGGTGTAACTGGATGGCAGTCCTGATAGTTACATATGTAGAAACTAGACATATTTAATCCTGACCATTTGCAAGCATACAGCTTACAAACATTAGGATGGGGATCTTAAAAAACAAGCACTGAAGACCTTTTGGAAATGTTTCCAGGGGAACTCAAGAACATATTCATCATAAAGCTTCAGTTATAAGGCACCAAGGACGTTAACATAGAAAAGCTGGTTATCTGGATTTACAATTCACCTCACATGTCATGGTAGCTGTTAGTTTAGCTTAACAGGTTGTATGAAGATATTGTAAACTATGGAGTTTGCTAAATAGGCTCTTTGATCTCATCCAATGGTGATTTATTCAACAAACCATGATAGGACCAACAGTTTGATAGGGCAAATTGTTTGGAGGTCCAGGGAAGCTTCCTGGAAAAATGCATTTTCTTAAAAAGAGGGGGAGAGAGAGGGAGAGGGAAGGAAAGATGGTGAGAAGCAGACCTGTCATTATCAGAGTGATGAATTTTGGGAGGGGGGGAGCTTGGCTAGAAGGATGATTTGGAAAAGGGAGGAGGGCCAATGCTAAACAGAAGAAAACATTTTGTATATTGATCATTCTGCCCTGCATGTCACACAGTAGGAGGGGAGGAAGGAGAGAGATAGGAAGAATTTCAAACCATAAAAAGCTCATTTGAAGTGGGAACTCGGGAAAAAGAATAGGAGGTCAGCTGACTATTGTCTCAAATTCTGGCACTGTGAGATAGATAAGAACCAGGAAAAAAAATCAGCCTGCAAAAGAAGTTTCCTGCCGGGCAGAGCTGTGGCTAACTGAATTTTAGCAAAGGTAGGCAGAGGCAGCATTGTTCATCCGCTGAAGGCCAAACTTTTAGCTCTCCAAATGCCATAAATTAACAATATAACAATAACAATAGAATTGGATGACTGGATTTAAAAAAAAAAGGGGTGTGTTAATTTATATACCTTTACACGTTTATTACGATTAATCTGTAGATTTAAGTACTTATGCAGATGCAATCTGGATGACCATATCTGGGCTGCAAAAATTATTGGTAGATGGCAGCAAAGGAATAAAAAGCCCTCCCAAGAACTGTCTCTTTGCTGCCTCCTTGTGTGTACCTGGAATTTTCCAGCCCAGATATGGTAGCTTTAGGTGAAATGAATAATGTGGGTGGAAATAGTTTTTGATACAGTGTCTTGTGTGGGCCTATTGCTGTTCTCGGGACCTGAGCCTACATGCTGCTCCTGTTGTTGTGCAGATTGGTAGTAACTAGGTGCTGGCAAGTAGGACATTTTTGTGATTTTGAGAGATTTGCCTGGCAAAATTGAAATGCCCGCGATGGTTGACTGTTAGAAGTATTACTCAAACTATAATAATGCAGAATACCTTCTCCCAATTTATATTTATATCCCAATTTATATAATTTATATTCCAGAAGGAGAAATTGAAGAGAGAAAGATTTGGGAGGTTGTAGGTAGAAGAACAGGTGTAAAGGAAGCTTGAAATCTAAGCCATAAGAAAAGTTTTATGTATGTATGCAGGGCTTTTTTTCTCATAGAACGCTCAGAACGGAGTTCCGGCACCTTTTTTGGATGGAACCTTGTAGGGTAGGCAAGGCAGGTTGTATGACATGTGTGAGTTCCGGCACCTTTTTTTTTTTTTTTTTTTACAAAAAAAGCACTGTATGTATGTATCTATGTATGTTTGTATGTATATGAACCATGGTGACTCAGTGGTTAGAATGTAGTATTGCAGGCTAATTCTACCGACTGCCAGCAGTTCGATTCTAACCAGCTCAAGGTTTGACTTAGCCTTTCATCCTTCCAAGATGGGTAAAATGAGGACCCAGATTGTTGGGGGCACAATATGCTGACTCTGTAAGCCTCTTAGAGAGGGCTGTAGAGCACTATGAAGTGGTATATAAGTCTAAGTGCGATTGCTATATATGTATATATTCTGCCTTTATAATGTTGACAAATAACCCAAGGTTGCTAACCTAACCAAAATATCTTCCTCCTCCTATTGTCCCCACAACAACAAACTTGTGAAGTGAGTTGGACTGAGAAAGAATAACTGGCCCAAGGTCACCCAGTTATCATTCACGGCTAAATCGGGATTAGAATTTATGGTCTCCCATTTCCTAGCCTAGTGCCTTAAACATTAGACCAAAGTGGCTGTCTGAAAAAGTTCTACAACTCCCATGGGTTGCAGTGTCATGATGCAAGCACAAAAGGGTGAGACTTGCTTTGGGTAGATGGACCCATTTGACTATTCCTGCAGATGAATATGTAGGGAAGGCTAGGGTTGGTAGCATATGGAGACATGATACAATACTCCAATCATTTGGATTGTCTCAAAGTATGCACTACGAGAAAATCCGAACAAAGTTAACTTGAATTGTAATAAGATAATTTGTTTACAATCCATCTTAAAATATTGCATAGGTTTCAGTTCTTATTTATACCATATGTTAAAATGTTTAAAAAGTGATTGTGCTGTTCTCTTCCTCCTTATGGACCAACAAATCATATTACCTCAGATCAATCTATCTCTATATTGAGGATAGATACAGATCTATGATAAAGAAATAGATAAGAAAAAAGATTAAAAGAATTTCCAAATTAGGAAGCAATTTGGTAATGGCAACAAAACCAACAGATCCTTTAGAGAGATACCTTGGTTAGTAGGATTAAGGGGAGGAAAATAGGAAAATAAACTCAATGACAGTAAAAATATGTACCATTAATCACCACAAATATTAATAAGTGCCATGGGGAATATTTCAATCCTCTACCAGGCATCTTTGCTGTTAAGTTTTCCTTTATATAATTTAGCCTCTATTCAATCAGTAAAGAAAAAAAAAACTTGTGCTGATTGCAGCTCAGATCATAAACTTCTTGCAAATTCACAACTTAAACTAAAAAAAGACAGATACCATCATCAGACAAACAAAGTACGACCTCAGCAACATTCCTTCAGATTAGTGGTAAAGGTAAATAATAGATTTAATCAATTAGATTTGATAAATGGACTGTCTAAAATTTTTTTTATGGAAATCTATGACTTCATTAGAACAAAATGCAATATCCCCAAATGCAAAAAGCAAAATAAGGCAAAGTACAGGGCTGGAAGAAATAGAAATTGGAATTAAAATTGCTGGAAAAAAGATCAAGAAGTCATACACTCATACTTCCATTATGATGGCTGTCTGGCTGTCTGGCTGGATCGACGGATTGACTGATCGATGGCTTAAAGAGTCTATGTTGAAAGAGAAAGAAGAGAATGCAAAGATTAGTTTGTTACTCTTCTTTTGTTCAAATAAACAAAACCCAAGATTATTCTGTCCTCACTACATGTTACCCTGTGTGTAGCTTGACATGCAGCTAAACCCTCCTATCTGTCAACGCTGCTAACATCGGATGTTCTTGCTTTGACAACAGATGAAATGCAAAAACATTTTGGCAGGCTGGAGAGCTGGGGAGAAAGCCCCCGCTTCAAGCTAATTGGGGAATGTGATTTATGACTGGTTATTGGGGGTGGGAATTGTACTTTTTGTTACTTTGTATCCAGGGGAGGGGAATTTAGTTTTGGGGTTCAACTATCTAGTGCCGATACTTTGTTTCCCGAATAAAAGATTCTTTAAGGAAAATAATGCCTCGAAGTTCTTTTGAAAGGTTTCATCTGTCAGAATCATGACACTATCCTTTAATAAGCCAGATCATAAATGTAAATCTTGATACCTTATTAAAGAACAGGAATTCTTTAAACAGAGATGAAACAACGATGCTATGTATGGGACATAGATTTTTGTCTTCAGAAGAACATGTGTCACAGACTAAGCTGGATTCCTCTAGATGTTTCTGTTACCTCAGAATGTTACAAAATGGCATCTGGCTTCTCAGGATGTTTGGGTACTTAGTAGGGTCAAAAATGCTACCAAAACCAATGTTCTAAACAATGAAAGGTTTGTCCCTGGCCATTAGATGGTGCTCAACACATGCCAGAGAACAACAACAGTATATATGTACATAACTATATGCTGAAGGCATGACAAAGATCATGTCAATAAGCTATGCCAGCCTCAAAATGATAGGTGGAGAAGCTAAAGTAATAACAGAATATACCATCTTTGACTAAAATTTTCACAGGGGTATGGTGACCATAACCATGAGATAAAAAGACCTCTGCTACTTGGGTGAAAAGCTGTGAGAAGTGGAAGCAAAATACTAAACTGCAGAGTCATCATGTTGTTGTTAGTTGCGAAGTCATGTCCGATCCATCGCAACCCCATGGACAATGTTCCTCCAGGCCTTCCTGTCCTCTACCATCTTCTGGAGTCCATTTAAGCTCATTCCTACTGCTTCAGTGACTCCATCCAGCCACCTCATTCTCTGTCGTCCCCTTCTTCTTTTTTTTTAAACAAGTTTTATTAATTTTCCATTTTTACAAAACTTCAGGTATTTAAGGAAGCAACATGGTGGTTGGGTAATATATAGTCCAATAACATGCTTATCCATACATATATCAGTTTACATCATCAAAAATTTCTTCTCTGTTTCCCTTAGTTATTATACCAAATTCAAATTAATAAATTGCTAGTTATAACTCAATCATAAAACATTTATAAACAACTTTTAAATTATATGTCTCCAGCTCCTGTTTTTGATTTTTGTCTGGTTTCAATTACAATATTTCAGTTGTCTTAGTGTCCAATAATGTTGAAGTTTCAGATAACCCACGGTTCCCTAGTTCATGCAAAATAATATTATATCTAAAATACATTTATTATTTATTCCAGTAGATTCTTAATTTATTTCACAGTCATATTCTAATTCTCATTCTAATATCATCGCTTACTCATAAAATAACCTTAATTCTCTAAATTCATCTTTCATTTATAATTCAAAACAATTATTTAAATAACTAATTTATTTCCCTTATATAGATCCTAAATGTTAAATCAAATAACAACTTTTAAAATCTCCATATCTCATTACGTAGAATTTAAAGCTCTTCCATTAAATATCACATAAAGAAAGCCATTTTAAGTCTAACTCTGGCCTTCCTTTTGTGCCAAGCCGGCTTCCATAAAAAAGCTTTTGGATCCTCAAGTGGCTCTCCCTTCATTCCTGCATATATCATTTGAATCAGGGGAGACCATCCAATCATCAGCCTATCAAGGAAGCCAGTCCCTTCACAATCATTGAATTGTTGGCCAAATGGTTTAGATCTCCATATTTGAGTTAATGCATTTATCATATGTTCAGGCTGGTCTTCTTGTTCTTCTGGTTTCGGCTGGTTTGAATGAAAGGTCATGTTCAGTGTTGTAGTTGTTTTTGGGTCATCTGGGTTATCTAGAACAGGGCTTTTCAACCTGTGGTACGCGTACCACTTGTGGTACATTAATGAGTGGCAGGTGGTATGCAGCCCTGCCTAGCCAAGTGTAGTGGGGAAGGGAAAGAGCCAGCACAGGCAAAGACTTACAGTGAGAGAGTCCTTTGGAGCTGCAGATTTTACTTATGAATGGAGCCATTTGGGGAGGCTGCCTTAGCCGGCAGCCAGTACTTACATTTTTTTTCTTCCTTAAGTGGGCTCCTTACTTTCCTTTCTAGCCAGCAGCTAATTCTTAAAGGGGAAGTGCCTTTTTAAGCTAGTTCACTCAGCAGCTTGTCTTTTCTGTCTCTGGAGGCCTTTCCTTGTTTGATCAATATATGGAAGAGGGAAAATATGGGGAGGGGGGTTCAAATTCTTCCTTCAGAAGGAGATGGGAATGAGAAAAAGGGAGGCAGGGAAGGGAGGGAGGGAAGGAAGTCCTGCCTTAGCACTTGGCCACCAGCAGTTCTGCCATTGACTTTGCTTGTCAAAAGGTTGCAGAAGGGTATCACATGACCCTGGGACACTGACCATCATAAATATGAATCAGTTGCCAAGCATCCAAATATAAATCACATGACCCTGTTGCTGCAATGGTCATAAGTGTGAAAAATGGTCATAAGTCATTTCAGTGCAATTGCAACTTTGAACAGTTTTTCTTTTTGTCACCAAGTTTTTGACACCTTGCTAGTGGTACTCGAATATTGCCATATCCTAAAAGTGGTACAATTGGTGAAAAGGTTGAAAAGCCTTGATCTAGAATCTCAGTATATTGTGTATGTAATTCCTCTGCACGTTCCATCTTAGCATTGCTTTGTTGAGTTTCTGTTGTTGTTGTAGTTGTAAAGTCTTTAAGTGAGGTCAAAATTTGAGTGTTAGAATTCTGGGTAAATTGTAGCTGGCAATCTTTAAAGTCCACTTTGTTATTAGTTCCAGCTTCTTCTGTTGCTTTTTGGGATGTAGATTCATCTAATGAGGTTGAAGCTGTGTTTTGTGGCTTTAAAGTGGCATGTAAATCTTTCATTCTAGAATTCACTAGCTCAGTGACCTCTCGGAGTTTTTCGATTATACGTTTGACAGTAAGCTGTGGGTGGTGTTCCTCCATTTCTGTGATGTTTACAAATAGTCTTTTAGTGGAGACTATTTTTAATAAAAGTCAATAACTGTCCACCTCCACTGTAAAGAGATATTTTCTCCACCCAGTTGTTTCAAGTTCTTATCTTTTGTTGCTGTCAAGGACAAGTTTTACTCTCGGAAATCTCCCAGTCAGAAAAAAATATATATATTTTTTTTCACTTGCTGTACCAAATTTCACCACAAGATGTCCCCAGTAGCACACAGAATGGAGCTTTTATCCGGTTCAAGAGAAGAAGAAAAGAGAAAAAAAAGAATATTCCCCTTTCTTTTTTTTCCCAGCTTAGCAAAAAAGTAAAACAATAAGTTTTTATATAAGTACAGCATTTTTAGGGAGCCCAGGTATCCAGATATTACAAGTCCAGGTATGTGGACGTTTGATCTTATTGTTCTTTTGTTTGTTTGTTTGTTTCTTGGCTTTGTGTTCCCGAAGTAAGCAGAAGCCGCGGAATTAAGCTGGGGGAAAGAGTATTTTAAGGATTTTTACAGGAAAGTAGTTGGGAAAGAGAAAAGGAAAGGTAGGGTCTCACCCAACTCCTCCAGTTGCTTCATCAGGCTTATTGGTGATTTCGGCTTTCGGCTGGTGCGACTTTCTTCTTCGGTCCTGAGGAGTTGCCGCAGCTCAAAGGGAGAGGCTGCCTCCCCTCTGTGATCTGACGAAGTCCTCCCCAATGGTGGTCGCCCCTCCAGGGCGACTTTTGACCCTTTCCAGGGTCTCTCGAGGAAGGAAAACCAGACGGCGGGGAGAGCGATCTCACTGCACGTCCGCCAGTGCCGCAAACCGGAACCGGAAGCTGTCATCCCCTTCTTCTATTGCCCTCAATCTTTCCCAGCATCAGGCTCTTCTCCAGTGAGTCCTTCCTTCTCATTAGGTGGCCAAAGTACTTGAGTTTCAACTTCAGGATCTGGCCTTCTAAAGAGCAGTCAGGGTTGATCTCCTCTAGGACTGACTGGTTTGATCACCTTGCAGTCCAAGGGACTCGCAGGAGTCTTCTCCAGCACCATAGTTCAAAGGCCTCAATACATGAGTCATCATACATGACAGCAAAAGGAATATGCTTTACCCTCTTGTAACATATAGCTGTGAAATGGACTGCTTGATGCAACCTATCCTGACTGCCTGGGTAGGACATTTAGAAGAATTGCTCACGTTCCTGTCTTGGTAGAAGACCAGAAAGCCCCCATATTATGGAATGTACCCTAGATGTGCGTCTGCCTCCCCTTTTAAGAGAGAAGCAACCTAGAACTAAGGAGAAATTTCCTGACAGTTACAACAATTAATCAGTGGAGCAACCTGCCTCCAGAAGCTGTGAATGCTCCAACACTGCAACTTTTTAAGAAGAGACTGGACAGCCATTTGTCTGAAATGGTATAGGGTTTCCTGCCTGAGCAGGGGTTGGACTACATAACCTCCAAGGTCCCTTCCAACATTATTATTATTATTATTATTATTATTATTATTATTATTATTATTATTATTATTATTATTATTATTATTATTATTATTATTATTATTATTATTATTATTATTATTATTATTATTATTATTATTATTATTATTATAGTGGCTTAAAACTTTTACTTTTATACAGATATTTGGTATTGGGAGTCCATCATGTATTGTGCTGTTGGGTTGCTTATATTATTGCACCCTGCTCAGAATCTTGGGATTGGTGATATATAAATTTTTCAATCAATCAGTCAGTCAATCAGTGTAGTTCAACCTTCAAAAAGGTTGAATGAACAAAAATTGATGTTTTCATGTATCGCAGAAAATTGTTTGGAATACCTCAGATTGAAGAAGAGCAAATAATTCAGTACTAGAGAAAGTAAAACCAGGTTCCTTATTGGAACCATTAATAATAAATTTAAAACGTAAATATTTTGATACATCATGAGATGGCAAGAGTCACCAGAGAAGACCTTGATGCTTAGATATTGAAGGCAATAAAAAGGGGGTCAACAGAACACAAGGGGGTTAGATACTATCGTTGATGGCAGTTCCATAAGCTTATAAGATTTTTTTTAAAAAAACACAGTCTCTAACAGATAATCCTGGTGAAAAGATGCCCACCAGGTACGTTCATGAGTGACAAACAACTGAGCAAAACAACAGTCTATAGTTGCCTCTACAGCAAGACATCAGTTGGCTATACTAGCTGGAGATTTCAGAAATTGTATTCCCAACTTCTGGAAGATAGCAAGGTGAAGAGCTGCCTTACAGGGGAGATGGGTGTCATTAAAATTTAATAAATAGAAGGAAGGAAGGAAGGAAGGAAGGAAGGAAGGAAGGAAGGAAGGAAGAAAGAAAGAAAGAAACATTGTTAAAATTCAAAAGAGACTGTGATGTAGGAGATGACCAGGCTGAACCAGAGTCCCTGCCTGCCTGCAAGAGTTCTAAGGCCAGCCCACCTTGAATGCCTTAATTCCCACTCATTCCTTTGGCCATTAGTAGCTTAGATTCTTGTAGAGAGCTTAAGCTTGCAATAAATCTTTATATTCATTTGAATTGCTTGATTTTCCCAGCACTTGACATGTACAGCCTTATTGGAAAGAATAAACTTTATTAAAACAAGTCAAGTAGTAAGAAAGAATGAAATTTTGGGCTTCTATAAAACTGTGTCCCTTATGTCAAATATGTCCTGGGTCCAACAATGGATATAGATTCCTGTGATAAGGATCATAACTTCTCATCAGATACAGTACTGAGCTCTTCTAGAGTTGGGATTGGAACACCAAATATTTTTACCTTTATTATTTGTCCTCACCCCACTGCATGCTTATTCAGTTTAGTTCTACTTAAGACTTTCTTCAATTTTTAAACATTTCATTGTTAATATTTTTGCAGAAAGGATTACCTATTTAATTTTCATTTCAGAAGTTAATGGCTAATGGGAACTTGATATTATTGGAGGTGATCTGGACTAGAATTTGAGGGATGCTTTCCACATTTTGGAATAGTTGAGGGCTTCTTTAAACTTCTATAGAATCTTCAGCACACCTGTTTTTTCTTTCTTGGGATTGCTTGTTTCACATAATTGGAAAATTGTGCTACAACAATTTGAACAGCTGGATTATGTTGGGAAGAACAATAAAGGTAAAAGAAATATTTGGTGGGGGTTGCTTTGAATATGAAGGTTACATACTTCTGCTTTCAAGGTATCATGCAACAATATTTTAATTCTATACTTGATGTATAATGAAAGTGGTCCAAACTATAGCATGTAAAAAGAAAGGAGGATAAATAGCCAAAACATTTCTTTCTGGTCACCAAATTTATATTAACCTTCTCAATTTTTTTTTTCAGATAAGCAGTACTTTGTCAATCAACCATGTTCTCTAGCTGATGAAAATACATTTTAATTATAGGCTTTTGTGGTGATGCATAGGAGGAAGCCAGCTGGAAATATTTAAGTATTATTAGCATCAGTGGTGAGAATTGTGATTAAAATAATAGTGAGACCCCTTCCTTCTCTTCCCCCCACTCTCAACTCAGGGTCTGATGAGCAGGAATCACTGAAGAACACAAAATCAAATTATTGGAAGAAAATGATGGAAATAATAATACTGTTGGGATGCAAATGTTTAATGGGTTTTGAAGGAAGGTATGTGTTTTGCTGATATGACAATATCAATCAGTCTAATTAGATCTGGACTGCATAATTGCATTCAATTTGCATGAACAATGCAGTTCTTGCTAACGAAAGCCAATTTGGAAATAAAAGCTAGAAACAGTGATGAGCATATTTTTATTTACTGCATCCTGCTGAATGGCAAGAGATGTGTCATCCCATTTTACCCTTTAGTAAACTGCCAATAGGCCTCCTTTTAGAGCACCTTTTAACTCAAGTAGTTGCTGTGGTCATCATATAAGATAATCCTCTGAGAATTCTTTCAGAACTATAACTATACAGGGTTCAACCAAGGTGGTAAACTGCTCTGAACTCTTGCTTAACTGAGTTGCAAGGAAATGACTTCTCCAGATGATAATGTATTCTCCTGACTTACCATCTGGGGCAGTCACTTTGTTGGTCTATTTTGATCCTGGTGCATCTTCTCCAAAGAGCTATTTCATTCAACCTAGTTGTAAGGACACCCTTGCTTGCAAGTCCAACTGACTCTAACTTGCACCATCCCTTGAAGCAAAGCAAAACCATTTGGATGGATTATATACTACTCTACTACTTCCAAGGACTCAAGATGGTTTAAATACAGTAATGGTACATACAAACAATAAATGGCAGAACATCAATATGGAAAAGCTATAATGGTAGCTAAAGTCCAGCATCTGCACTTGACTAGTTCTAAAGCTCATTGCACATAGCTACAATTTGAAGTTCAAGTACGTGCCTCACTTCGTGTTCTATAGGAATGTTTCTCTAGGATCTAGCTATTGAATGCCTGTTATCTTTTTTAATTGCCCTAAAGAAATCAAGGTAGAATTATGCCAAATGCCAATAAGCAATGCAGATAAAAGAGATTCTGCCTTTCTCCCTACCTAAGCACTCAAGGCTGCCTGTTTGACATTTTGTTACTTGGCAATGCATTGGCAATCTCAGCTCAATGCATTAACCCTTGCTAAGGAAAACAGAGCTCTTGGGGAGGGTGTTTTGGGATGGGCGGAGATGTTACCATCTGTGTTTTGTTGGCTGTTGCTTTCTTCATTTATTTTCCATTATGGGGATTTTATTTATTGTTTGATTTGGTTTTTGTTTTGTTGATATCTACCAGAGGCCCTGGGAGAATGGGTAGTATATTAAACAAAGAAAACAAAACCACCAGAAACAGATCCCTTTTCTCCTGGGCTTGAATAAAACAGCTGGAGGATTTTACTGGGAATAATTCTAGCCATTGTAGAGGGCCAGGGGGAAGGAAAGTCACTTAATTAAGGAGTGGAAGACATTGCTTGGACTAGTTGAGATAGAGGAAAGAGGAGATGATAAATATATCATGTTGAAGCAATCTGTGCCTGCAAAATTCAGAATAGTTTCCACTTACCTGGTGTCCCCCGGGTATATTGCACTACAACCATAGGCGCTGCAGTGCTACTCGGCTCTTTATACACTCTCATGCAAGGCTGTGATGCAAATACAAAAAGACTGAACTTACATCATGATGTGATGTACACTTTCTCACCTTGGCATCATTGGAATTAGGAACAGAGATCTTTGACTACATTTCCCATTATCTGCAGTCAGAATGGGCATAAAATTGAGGAAAGTTACTCTTGTTCAGGAATGTAGAGGATTCCCCCCCCAAACTGAGGGCTGTAGAGTCGGTAAAACTTGTGCTCTTGGATGCAAGATGGCATATAGATGGGATATAAACTCCTCCTCCTCCTCCTCCTCCTCTTATGTTATTGCCAATCTGAACTAGATCAGTGATTGCTGGAGCTTTTCTTATCTCTGATAAAGGAGTAAAATAATTCCAGTTAGAACTGAGGTGTGTCTTCTTTCCTCTCATTGCTCTCTCTCTCTCTCTCTCTCTCTCTCTCTCTCTCTCTCTCTCTCTCTCTCTCTCTCTCTCTCTCTCTCTCTCTCTCTCTCCAATAATCAGACCATCCAATGCTGGTTCTTCTGTGAGAGATGATCAATATAAACAGCAGAAATGCAAGTCTTGAAAGTTGCTTTGAAGTCTAAAAGTCATCACAAACATTGGAGGACCTCAGGATGAACTCCAAGGGAAGCTGCAAATTATCCATTCTTTACCGTGTGCATTTGAAGCATGCCCCATTAGCAATAGCACAAGCAATTAGACTTATATACCACTTCATAGTGCATGAAGAGCACTCTCTGAATGGTTTACAATGTCCACATATTGCCCCCAACAATCTGGCTCCTCATTTTACCGACCTCAGCAGGATGGAAGGCTGAGTCAACCTTGAGCCAAACAGGCTGTGGGGCAGAGTTAGCCCACAATACTGCATTCTAACCAGTGTACCACCACACCTTTCTTATGAACTGGGGCAAATTTTGTGTGCAGCAAAATTCCTACACAGCTCTTGCTTATGGCAGTATATGTACATCTCCATATAGGTCTATTTCTTTGTTTCTATGTTTAACTGGGAAGCAAAAGGAAAATGAGATAGGCAGTATTATTGTTGTAGCAAAAGAACTTGAATGATGGATCTGCATGCCCTGAGATGATTGGTTGGGTGTTTTGGGGGGGCTAAATGGGAGGTTAAATTATCCCTAGTCACTTGCATTTAGACAGCAAGAAAATGAATGAATGAATAAATAAAGCAAGTTCTGTAATTTCCCTGTTCTTTGATGAGTGACCTAGATTTTGATTAACGAGCTGAATTATCCATTCTTTGCTATCTGGGAGCTACAGAATTTGGATATATTTGTGTTTTGCTGTTTAATCCCCCAAATAGGTTAATCTTTGTGTGGCTGCACAGATATATATTCTTCAAAACAAACAAACCGAGGATGTTTACTGGAAGATGTCAGACATTTGTGTCTCTGAATATATGCAAATAAGCTTTCTGAAAAAGGATTATCCATGGCCAAAGAATGAGAAGAAAATGAGCAATAGAATAAGGACAATTCCATTTTTGTTTTTGTTTTTGTTTTTGAGGGAAAGAGGGTTTCTAACCAGGTAAATCAATGAATTCCAATGTCCTTCTAGGTTCTAGAAGCGTATTATGATAAGCCCGCCTAACATAAATGGTCATTGTAAATTAAGCATACAGAACAAAAACTTCTGTGGTTGTTTTTTTAAAAATTTATTTTCTGAAGATGAATCTGATGCTGTTTCCACATCGTACTATGCTATGATTTATTTAACCATGGTTATTGAATAAGACACAGTAATTAGTTTCATAGAAGATGCTAAAAACCATAAAAAGTAGCTTACACACAAACCACAGAGAGAGAGAGAGAGAGAGAGAGAGAGAGAGAGAGAGAGAGAGAGAGAGAGAGAGAGAGAGAGAGAGAGAGAGAGAGAGAGAGAGAGACTCTTTGTTGCCATCTAGTGACGATTAGGTGGATTGATTCTGTAGAGTGATGGTAGAGATTATTCCAAACATTGAAAATTTTCAAATTTTGGTCAGCCACCAATTCCTGTCTTAACAGTATCACATAATACAGCTAGATGGCAGCAGGGCAACATGTTCCATGATTCTTAGTAATGGTCTCCATAATTTGAAGACATCTATCTTCTTTCTCTTGCTTTTTCAGCTTTTTCAACCATATATGAGCAGAGAAATGATTGCTTTTCCTTATTTATTCTGAGCCACTTTTATTCACAGCAACTTAGTTGACCTTGGTTCATCTGGAAAAAGATCAGCAAAGTTGGATTTGGTTAAGAGAGGGATGGGAAACGTCTAAGAAATCCTAGGAATGTAAACCAGAGTGGGAAATTGAAACAAATGAACAAGAACAACAACAAAAATTGCAGGAAGAGAATGGTAAATCACTTTTGTAAGGTTAATGAGAAAACAACACACATATTTTCATGTTATCACCAAAAGTCAAGCTTGACTCAAGGAAGAGTTTACCTTTTTTACTATTTTTTTTTTTTTGCAGATTATTTTTCCCTGAAAGCTTATTCAAATTCGTCAAACAATTATAATTGTTTACAGAGCAATGGAGTACTATCAAATTGCCTCTTCACTTTTAGAATATTACATCTGTTTTCACTTTTAATTCAATCTTAGTTTTACATTTGAAATGAGTGACATATTAAAAATCTTGACTTCTGTGAAGATTGCCTGTTTTGTTGTTTTCTTCAGAAAGTTACTTGAGTCTGCCCATAGATACAGATATTATTATAAATTGATGACTGATCAGGTGGACGCTTGGAAAGTCTTTCTAGTTCTGTGGTTTTCAAATGAAAAGGTACTTCCAGTCAGATAGTCCCTTCTTCTAGTATTGCAGAAACATTGCTCAGCTATTTTAATTGTTCCAAATAATCTTGAACACCCCTCTACCTCATCAATACCCAGTTCTGTGAATGAGACAGAGCAATTGCATGATAATATTCTTATCTAGGGCCATCCTAAGAGTTTTCTGCTTGAAATATTGTTGAGGTATCCCAAAGCAATGTCTCTTAAAATATGACAAAAGGGCAGTTGTGGTTGCATGTTATGGCACAGAAAGGCAGTAGGTAATCTGAACTGGAAATGGAGAAAAGAAGACAGAGAAGACTTTGGTGCACAAATCCTTTGTAGATGAGCTATACATGGGTTGAAAAAAATCCAAATGATTTGTGGATAGCAGAATGAAAGAACAAGACATACTAACAAGAAATCAATACGTGGTTCATTGACTATAGAAAGGCCTTTGTGTGTCTTGTCCATACCAAGTTGTGGAATGTTCTTAGGAAAATGGGAAGCCCACAATCTCTCCTCATGGAAAACCTATTAACAGAACAAAAAGCCACAGTTTAGGTAGTAGATGGCGAACCAGACTGGTTTCAGGTTGCAAATGACTGTATGCCTTCTCTGTATTTATTCAATCTAAAAGCTGAATATATAGATTGTGGTAGGCTGCGCAAGAAGAAAATGAGTTGGGTTTTAAAACTGGAAAAAGAAACATCGATTAACATCCACTGTACTGATGACACTACTGCAATAGCTGAAAATGCAAATGATCTGCAAGCTTTAGCACTGAAAGTCAAAGAACACAGAGAAAAAAATAAGACTATAAATTATAAAGAAAAAAGTACAAAGAAAACCAAAGAAATGGCAACTGGTATAGCAACCAGTCTTAGAACGGACAATGAAGATATTGGTTGATAATTTCTGCCTTTTAGAATCAACTGTCTATAGTAAAGGAGTCATTTTTGCAACCCAAATATGATACCCCTCATAAGGTTTTTCATAGGAATCTGATGGAATCTGTTAATGCCGTGGAAATATGTCTTCTTCTTAGCATGTATATACATGTAAATAAACTGTATATGACAGAAATACTACAAACCATCTGCAATCTCTTTCCACAGAAAACCTGGGGTAAGGTTGACATCATGAAAACTTTCAATGCTCAGATATGGGGGTCTTATACTTTACATTTTCAGTCTGCTTCTACACAGCTGGAAATATCTATCATCTTTTCCAAGTCCCTAATGGTTGCCCAGTCTTTTTTAATATCCTTCTCTGCCCAGTGATTGAATCTCTTTTATTTGCATTACATCTGTAATCCATCCATGACTTTCTTGAACAACTGTCATGTATAATTTATCATTTTTATATTATAAAATTGGACATCATGATTGGTAACATTGCTTTCATTTATGCTATGTGAAATATATACACTATTTGACTGAAGCACAGATAGTGCTATGATGAATGGATTCTAATCTTTGTCTTATTTAAACTCAGCAACCCAGTCATCTTAATCACCTGCTTTTCCATCAGGCTCTCTTTGATCTGTCCTGTATGTAATTGTGGAGGACATGTATACAAAACCTTCTGATACCTAATCATATTTTCCTATACTATATAATTTTTGTCCCTTAAAAAAACCCAGTATTCTTTCACTAGGTGTCACTGTTTGCTATAAAGCCAGAAGGGTAAATGTTTTCTCATAAGACTAACATATTCTAACTCAAAAGCTGGAGGAAAAATCCTGCTTTTTGCATGTTTCCATCCAGAGAGAATATTTATTCAAAACCCAAATCAGGACTTTCTACCAAACACAGGTAACCTAGCCTAATCCCAATAAGAATGTCTCTTTCTATGTGTCTCTATCTGTTACTTGCCAGAGACTGAAACTGTGAGCTTACTGAGATGCTCATATTAATTAGGATAACCTTTGCACAAACGTTTTCTAAGTTGGTTTCCTGCATACATGCTTGGCCAAATTGACTGGAAATGTTGGGATTTATAGTGCCAACATATCTCAAAGGTGTCAAAATGAAGATTGTTGAATTGCACTTGCAACATTGTTTTCAGAAAAGGTGCACTTATCTGTTTGTAAATAAACAACTTTTAAAAGTAGAACTAGAACATTCATAGTATACATAATATGCCATAGTTAATATATATGCATTTAGTATAATATATTCTGTTTTTTCATGGACCCTGCTTTTGAGTCACGGAAAGCATCCATGTCTATAGTTCAGTTCATTTAAAATGAATCACACTCGTCTTGAAAATAGGGGCACATTTTGCCATCGTTTGAAACGTGAAATCCATAAAATCAGCTGCCTTAAATTTATCACTGGCTTAACTGCTGAAAAAATAAGGAAACCTCTCCATTCCCAAGATAGAGTAGAACATCTAGACCCTAACTTTGTTTATGACATAGCTTCATGAAGTTGGCTTTCAAAGATTGAAAAGATTGCTAAACCCTAGGGAAAAAGTGCTAAGGGACTAAGACGTACAAGGTTTAGGTTTTGCTAAATTTCAGTTAGCAATATTTATAAGCAGAGCCTGGATGATATATGATAGCTTAACCCACCCCTGCCATTTAAAAGAAATAGTGCAAATACCCAACAAACTATGATGACCTTCTAAATAGCGTTAAGGCTAAAAACTTATTGGAAAAGGACTAGTTTACCTTGCTTCCTAAAATCAAGGAAAGTTGGGGTCACCCATGCTTCCAAGAGTAAGGAGTTGCATAAATTGGTGGCCACCAAATTTAAATGTCTAAAACAGC
Source organism: Azemiops feae (assembly GCA_023970755.1). Taxonomy (NCBI): domain Eukaryota; kingdom Metazoa; phylum Chordata; class Lepidosauria; order Squamata; family Viperidae; genus Azemiops; species Azemiops feae. Next base: position 504,062 of record JALGBA010000810.1, read on the forward strand.
TAGGCAGGATCTATCCTAATACAATGCTGCTTAGTGTAAAATGGTCCATATTGTGCTTGAAAGGGTTTTAAAAATAATGAGCAGAATTTTGAACTGGGTCCTGATGTCTATTGTTAACCAATGTGGCAACTTCAAAATCAGATTCTATTCTATTCTATTCTATTCTATTCTATTCTATTCTATTCTATTCTATTCTATTCTATTCTATTCTATTCTATTCTATTCTATTCTATTCTATTCTATTCTGTTCTGTTCTGTTCTGTTCTGTTCTGTTCTGTTGTGTTCTGTTCCGTTCCGTTCTATGATTTCTATGGAATTTCTGGCTCAGCCTGGGTTGGTGATATAGAAGTGGGTCTTACCTATATATTGATGACATCACACCCTGGAATGACAGACAACCTCCCTGGTAGATGTTAAATGAAATGGGTAGACAACTGACAAGTAGCCCCACTTGCAGCTCTCAAATATGATCATTGCCTGCTCATGGACATTGCCTGGAATTGCTTACTAATTACTTAGATAGAAGCAGAAGCACCAAAAGATGGTGTCTCCCACTCCCAACTATTGTGGGTGGTTGATGGTAATGAATGCCTCTAAGATGCCCCTAGAACGCATAACTCTCCTGTTTTGATCTAGGTCTTCTACTAGAGCAACCAACACTATTTCTGTCTTATAACCAGGTGTGAAACCAAAATGAAAAGGATCCAGATAATTTGTTTCTACTAAGATCCTCGGATTTGTCACTTTATCAACAGTCTTTCTAGAAACCAAATGGAAGTTATCAAATGCAACTAAATCTAAAGAAGTTGTTTGTTTTTTTTTTTTAGGAAAGGAAGCATCATCACATCCTTCAACTCAAGGGGCACCATGCCCCCCCCACCCCTGGTGAAGCATTCACAACCTCTCTGATCCAGCAGACACCCTGAAGAAGCCAGAGACAGCACAGATCAACCATACTGGGGATGGTGTTCAAACAATTAACTACCTTATTGATTTCCTCTGACTGAACAAGCTCAGAAGAATCCCAAATTGTTATTTAAGACATTGCTTTATTGTTTACCATATAGTATCTTTCCAACTGGCATTTGGACCTCAGTACAGTATGTGTGAATCATGTCCTCTGTTGAAAAGCACACAAATTCATCTGGTATGCTTGTAGAAGCCTTGTCCCATTAATCCTTCTCTAAAGGTCCCTAAGCAGAACAGCAAAGATCTGACTGTGTAAAATGTAAATAGACTGTGTAAACCACTAGCCCACACTGAGAGCCAGTTTGGTCTAGTGGTTAAGGCACCAATGTAGAAAGCAAGACACTGTGAGTTCCTGTCTTAACCATGAAAGTTGGCTGGGTGGCTTTGGGCCAGTTACTTTCTCTCAGCTCACCTCACCTCACAGTGTTGTTATTGTGGGAAAATAGGAAGGGAAAGGAGTATTGGGTATGTTTTGAGTTAGTTATAAAATTAATAAAAGTGGGATAAAGTAAACAAACAAATAAACAAACAATTAAACAAACAAATAAATAAATAAGATAGAATCAATAGATTATGTTTATGCTTTTCCCTCACAATTGCTCTTGGCATTTTTTTCAGTTTTTTTCAATTTCCTCAGCTTCTCAGTAAACCAAGGAAATGCTCAGGGTCAGCAATATCATGCAGTATCATCTAACTGCCTCCATATTCCACAGTTCATTTAAAAGGACTCCCCAAATGTTCTCTGGAAATCCTCTGGATTCTTTAAAAAACCTGAGGGGTCCAGATGCTTGCAGGAGCTGACCAAATGAAAGATTCACCATGTTCGCTCAGTTCAGGGCTTTTATGATATGCAATATTGTGAGGAAGTGATCTAGCTACAGTAAAGAACAGATATTAATGTTCTCCACTGTCAGACCGTGCCTTATCTCCTATCATGTAAAGATCAGGTACAAATATGCTGTGCCATATATCCTGGGACTGCAATTGCTTTCAACAAACACATAGCCACTATGCTAGCCATGAACTTACAAACTGCACCAGATCTTGCCCTTAGGGCATCACAATTTCCAACATATTCCTCCAAGATCACCAACTACATTCATTTTCTCACTTTCTTTCTAGATTACAATTTTTTTCCACATTTTCTAACACCCTCTTTACATTTGCTAACATCCCAATTAAGGCATTTCCTTTTCTGATTAAAGCAACCAGCTAACTTGCAAAGTAAAAAGCTACAGTAACATCCTAACAACTAATCCTGGAGATTGCTTACTAACACAGTTGCCGTCTTTACTAACTCTTATATACGGCTTGAGGATAAGTTGAAGATGCGTACCATATCCACTTTTTCATCATGGAGCCTGGATGGTCTTCTTCCATATGAATCTTCCAGTCATTAAATTTTTAACAGAATAACAGATTTGAAAGGGACCTTGGAGGTCTTCTAGTCCAGAGGTCCCCAACCTTTTGGGCACCAGGGACCGGTTCCATGGAGAGAGGTTTTTCCGTGGACTGGAGGGTGCGTGATTCTGTGTGCTGCTGCATCCCGCGGATGGGGCTTTGCTTGTTTGTGCAGACCGGTTGCTAGCATGCCATGGCCTAGTACTGGTCCATGGACTGGGGGTTGGGGACCCCTGTTCTATCCAATCCCCTGTTCAAGCAGGAAACCGTATACCATTTCAGACAAATAGTTGTCCAATCTCTTCTTAAAAACTTCCAGTGTTGGAGCATTCACAACTTCTGGAGGCAGGTTGTTCCACTGATTAATTGTTCTAACTTTTAGGAAATTTCTCTTTAGTTTTAGGTTGCTTCTCTCCTTGATTATTTTCCATCCATTGCTTCTTGTCCTGCCTTCAGGTGTTTTGGAGAATAGGTCGACCCCCCTCCTCATCTTTGTGGCAGCCTCTTAGCCCCTGTGGCAGCTATCATGTCACCCCTAGTCCTTCTTTTCATTAAACTAGACATACCCAATCCCTTCAACCTTCCTTTGTATGTTTTAGTGCCCAGTCTCATCTTTGTTGCTCTTTTCTGCACTCTTTCTAGCATCTGAGTAGGGCTGAGTTAGGAGACAGAAAGTAGCATTTCCATGATTGAGCCAACTCTGGGTAAGCATATAATGTTATCTTTTGAATGATCGTACTTGGGAAAGTTTTGTAGCAACAGTATGAAAGTGGTGTGCCATAATCTTTTTTTAGGATTTTTTTTTAACTTCTCAGTTTAATATGTGGCTAGAAGATCTCCCGGTGGTTTCTCCTGTAAGAATGAACCATCTTGGACCCAGTTTATAATTTCTTTTTCCTGTGACGAGTTGATCTGGAAATCTCTAAAGTTTTAAAGCCTTATGGGCCCCTCGATTTGATTCATCTGCTTTCTTTTGTTTTAGTTATGAAATATATTTTATTATATCTTACAATCTGCTTGAACACTTTAACTAGAAAGATAAGATACAAATATTGTCATAAACACATAAATATATTTAGCTCCAGTATGAAAAAATATTTCCCCTTATCTGTTTTCTATCAGGTATGGAGTCTGCAGGAAAAAATGGAAATAGTAAAACAAAAATGCCTCCTCATTTAATTATTGTATTCCCTTAGAAATGTGACTATTTTTACTTATGTTTTTGTCTCTGAAGTACCATGTGATTTTCATCTAAGAATTAATGGACCACAGTAATGCTTTTCCATTTAATTGTCTGCTTTGGGGGATAGATTTCTGAAACTGCAAAGTTTCCTTCTATTTTTAATTAAAAATCTGTAGATCCCCTCATGGGGCAGACAGAGGTTCCATTTACTTAATAAATTTTGCAAGATGGCTGAGACGGTTTTCATCTGTATTATTTAAAACATTTAAAAAGCTGGCATGTTTATTCCAGTGCTGTTTTTTTAAAAATAATATTGGTATGTTCCTAGTACTTCCTGGATTGCCATGTGCTCTTAGGGATTGTAGTGTAAACAAGTGGTCCAAATCCAATAGCCCACAGATATCCAAACTCTCCAACTGAATATTAAATGCCAAAACAAATACATTATTCATCATGCAATTCCTTTGTAGGTCCCCATGCCACAACAGTGCCAGCAGATGTAAGATCTATACAATATTCCCCTGTACAATATTCCAGTGTTATAGAGCTTTCTAAGAAGCATAGTTGAAGAAGTCCCTCAAGCATGTTGGTTCTGTGGTAAGTGCTTGGTTTTTTTTTCAAAGAAAAGAAAAGAAAAGAAAAGAAGACTCTTGTCAACCTTGTAGAGCATAGAAAATGCAATCTACATTTGCCTTTACTGGGGGGTTTTCTGGGGAAAGACAAGTTTCTAGCTGGATTCCAGTTTTTGCTGCCTTTTACCCTGTTATGGATCCATCATTTTTTTTTTTTTTTGCTGGGAAGCTACGAAGTTCCACTTTCTTTCCCATAAGGAGTCATGGGGAAACCTTTCTGATCCATACTTTTTTCTCATCAACCCAATTTCTCTTTTGGAAAAGTTGATAAAATAATTTGGGAGACCATGCTTTAGAGAATAGGGGAGATATATTGAAAGAGAAAGAGAAAGAGAAAAGAGAAAGGTGGTGATTTTCACTGATTCATGAGTGATATGAGTGAGCCGAAGAGGTGACAAAAGAGGAACAGTGAGGAAGAGCTGCTTATCACACAAAAAGTCATTCCTTATCCTTTAATAGAATCTTTGATACTTAGAGCACAGATTGTGCTTTGTAAAGTCATTTTTCCATTGGAAGGTGTGATGCCGTATAACAGCTAACCTGGGGAGACTAATGCGGTGCACTGATGCAGGAAGGCCTTGGCACAAAAGCACCAAGCTGTTTCTTTTTAACTGCCTCAAATAAGTTTTTTATTTCTGACATTTGCTACAAGACCATTGAATTTTACTCATTTGTTATTCATTTGTTATTCATGGAAAGAAATAAAAAATGATTCCAGAGTGCGTTTTTACAAGGAGAACAGTCAACATTCCAAAGAAATTACTTTCTTGAATGGCCTCAGGAGACTTAAAAAATGATACTTCTTCTTAACATGAAAAGTTTATAGGACTATATAGTTGCCGTACACCCAGGAAGCTTAACCTAGGATTGTTGATTTCATGTGAGTAGCAGGTCTCTAAAACCAGAGAAAGGGAAAAGTAGAAGGAGTTTGGAAAGTCAGATGCCTTTTAGTATTTGTGTTTATTTGTTATTCATTTATTTCATTTATTTATATCTGCCTTTATTATTTTTATAAATAACTCAAGGTGATGAATATACCTAACACTCCTTCCTTCTCCTATTTTCTCATAACAATAACTCTGTGAGATGGTTGGGCTGAGGGAGAATGACTGATCCAAAGTCACCCAACTGTCTTTTGGGCCTAAGGCAAGACTAGAACTCACAGTCTCCTGATGATTGGCCGAAAGTCACCCAGCCAGATTTCTAATCCCTAAGGCAGGACTAGAACTCAGAATTTACTCTTGGCTTTGGTCCACGTTCATTCATTCTTGAGCCAATCTTATTTTATTTTACCACAAGCACACAAACACACACTTTTTAAAGAACCCATTCCCTATGCACTCAAATGTCTTTTTTTGTTTCTCTTGATATGCACAGCACCCAATATCAGAAAACAAAGCGAGTATATACAGTAAGTATCCTGCTACAGTCATTTTGGCTTCATTCAATATACATTAATGCCTCACAACATACCATATACTATCCAGTACCTTTTTACCAGTCTATCTGCATGTTATAATGCCTCCATCCACCCTATATCCTGCAAATATTCTGCCACCAAACACAAATTTATCTACCTACTCTATTTTTTCACCATTTGTGAATAACCCACCAGAGCAGGAAGGGAATGAATGTTACAGTTGCCTTCTATCAGGGAAATGCATCTAATGGAACCCAGAAGAAAGGTCTACTCTGTGGTGGCTCCCTTTCTTCAATAGCATTCTCCCAGTGACAAGATTGGCTCCCACTTTAATATTTTTCCAGAAGGCCCTGAAGACATAGCCTGGGGACCCCAGATGAATACAGAGCCTATCTAGTGACTGGTATGATTGTGCTTGCTGTCGCTGCAGGTTTGAAGTGGAGGAGTTGGGGACAGTTATATTTATAGAATTTTAATAATGTAAGCCACCTGGAATCACCATATGTAATTTGGGCAGCCATATAAATGTGTTTAATAAATAAATAAATAAATAAATAAATAAATAAATAAATAAATAAATAAATAAATAAATAAATAAATAAATAAATAAATAAATAAATAAATAAATAAATAAACAAACAACTAACTAAATAACTAAATAAATAAATAAACTTGCAGTCATTCTGTTTTCTCTCTTGGATATAACTAATCTTTGATCATTCATAATGTAGTATAGTGATATGATAAAATTATAGACCCTAGATCTTTGATACATTGATTTTCAGAGCCTCACAGTCTGTCTACCAATCACCTGAATGCATTGGGCGTCCCAGCCAACAAGGTGTCATTTGCATACAAAAGTAATTGTGCATTCACATTCCCGAATAACCCACCTCTTACCTGATTGTAATCACTCTATATACATATATTGAATAAATATATAGAAAGAGCAAGTAGAATCATACAACCTTTGCTTGCTCCATTGTCAATGTATTAAGCCTTTGGTTTATTCTTGTCCACGTTTTTTCTTTATGTTCTTGCTACCTTCAGTAACTGAACCCTCCATAGTCCATCCCTATTCACATGATCACGTATGCTTCCAATAAATACAAGCGCAATCACATTTCTCACATTCATTTCACAGTGACCTGCTGAAAAACAAAAATTTGCATACCACCCACCCAGCATAAAGTCAGATTATCCTTCCCCAATTTTGTTTATTGTCTCTTCTTGCTCCTTTTCAGACAGAATTCTGCCAAATGCATTCTTAGAAATACTCAATAATTTAATTCTCTGCTACCCATTCTTGCTGCCTTTCTCTTTGTACAGGAGAACAATGGCTACATTTTCCCAATCACCAGGCACAGATGCAGTTTTCATACCCACATTAAACAAGTCACGTTGTCACTGTATAAACAAAACACATCTATATTTTAACATGTCTGCAATTATCTGTGTACAACTGCAGCCTTAGCATTTTTCAATATTTCACAGCACGTATGACTTATTTTCATCATTTTTGTTTCAGTTCTTCTCTTTGATATATCACAAACACTCTCATACAGATCTCTAAAATGCTTTTTTTAGCATTCTGTCTCTTTGTTTTTAGCCCAAATAATTTCACCGATTCTCTTTTTCATTCTGTTTACTCTGCTAGAGACTTCTTATTTAGACCTCCTTGCCAACTTCCAAAACAGATTGTTATTTCCATCTAAATTACACTGCATTTCTCTGCCTCTTTTATTCTTAACCATTCCTTGTTCTCTTTGACCATATTCTTCGGAACTGTTACATGTATATAATACTGTAAAGGTCAGCAGCTACCCGAAGAACTTGAGATTTCAAGAAGGCAGATCAGGAGACTCAAGCGGAGGCTTCCAAGAGAAACAGAACTTTATTTGGCCAAGTGAAATTACTGGGTGGAACAATATCTGAAACACTGGCAGCTGTGTTCAGAAGTGCCACACACTGGTCAGTTAGGCACTTTTTTATATAGGCAGGCAATAACCAATCATAAAGTTACACATGTCAGTACACATAATATCAGCCAATCATATTTCATTCCTTCCCCGCTCTTTTCCTTATCTCTGGGTCTGTGTATGTGTTCTTCCTGCCCTCACAAAATGGCGTCCCTAACGCAAGCACAGTTTACAGAAGCAAAATGGCAGTAATAAGGGTAACAACAAGAATACCCTTTTGTACAATCCCTATAATACCTTTCTCTTATTCTAGTTTTTTGCAGCAATAATTGATATATTCATTTTTTTTCTTGTCATTCGTAGCCTCTTTCATCTTTTTCCCAAGCAACCCTTTTTTATGGTTCTGTGACACTCTATAGCTTAATTCTTTTCATTCTCTTCTAAGCAGCTTCTACATCCTCTTTTCTTAAATTGGCTTTCTATTAATTCTGTTGGGGCATTAATCTATATTTTAATAGTGTTATGAAAAGTCCTTTAAAAAACTTGGCTGTATAAGGTAGGGTGGAGTTGTTGAATCCTTGTTGGGTTATTATTTGCAGTTTTGGAATTTGTATCTGGACATATGTACTCTTCCTGTTTACTATTGTTTTTTTTAATTCTTTGTAAGGCAAGCCACTCTGGAGTCAGGTGGACTTAAATATAATAAATAAGCTTTTTCATAGAGGACCAATTCTCTATGCACCCTCTTCTTCCATTTCAGCTGGCTCTGTACAGAAATAATCCTCCTCTGCCCTCCCCCACCACAATATGAGGACAGAAAATTTGAGATACATGCTCTTAGTTGGCATATGTAGCTTTCCTGATAAATTTTGATTCTCCTTTAGGAACTTCAGCATCTTTTTTTAGTTACTCTTGACTGGTTTGCCTCCACCCTCTGACATATGCTCTGCTAACCCTGGACCCAAGTGAATGATATGAGGATTTCTAATCAGGGTTACTTTGAATTTTTTCTTAAACACTTTCCCTCAAAGTAACGCTTTTCTGTACACATTGTCGCTTGACAGTACATTCCAGGGTGTATATTTGTAAAATGCATTTTGAAAGCTGCATGTATTTTGTTTGCTTACATATTTGGGAAATACAGATAGAGGAGGTTTTCTAGACAGGAGCTTTACTGCTTTGAGATCAGGATCTCTCCTGTGTCCCCATTTGTCATGGGGCTTATGTAGGCTTTGGAAAGCTGAGCCACTAAACTATGAGCTGAATTCCTACTCCAGAAGAAACAACCACAAGAATTATGCTGGTCTATGACCATAATAAAGATTTGATTTGATTTAACAACCTCAAGAAATTTGCTGCAATTCCTATGGAGCTGTGGGGACAGCAGTTTCTTACTTTCCTACTTTTTTTTGGCTTCCGTTTCTGTTTCCTGTTGAATCACAAGGAACTGCTTCTTCTTGCTACCATTCCTCAGTGCACCTCCTCAGTTACATTGAAGATTAACAACAACAACAATAATAATGTTGGAAGGGACCTTGGAGATCATCTAGTCCAACCCCCTGCTCAGGCAGGAAACCCTATACCATTTCAGACAAATGGTTGTCCAACCCACAACCTCTGGAGGCAGGTTGTTCCACTGATTAATTGTTCTAACTGTCAGGAAATTTCTCCTTAGTTCTAGGTGGCTTCTCTCTTTGATTAGTTTCCATCCATTGCTTCTTGTCCTGCCTTCAGGTGCTTTGGAGAATAGCTTGACTCCCTCTTCTTTGTGGCAACCCCTGAGTTATTGGAACACTGCTATCATGTCACCCCTCTTCATTAAACTAGACAAACCCAATTCCAGCAATCGTTCCTTATATGTTTTAGCTTCCAGTCCCCTATTCATCTTTGTTGCTCTTCTCTGTGCTCTTTCTAGAATCTCAACATCTTTTTTACATCGTGGTGACCAAAACTGGATGCAGTATTCCAAATGTGGCCTTACCAAGGCATTGTAAAGTGGTATTAACACTTCACGTGATCTTGATTCTATCCCTCTGTTAATGCAGCCTAGCACTGTGTTGGCTTTTTTGGCAGCTGCAGCAGCACACTGCTGGCTCATATTTAAGTGATTGTCCACTAGGACTCTGAGATCCCTCTCACAGTTGCTACTATTGAACAAAGTGCCACCTATACTATACCTGTGCATTTGGTTTTTCTTGCCTAAATGTAGAACCTTACTTTTAATTTTTTTCCTCATTAAAAAAAAAATCCGTAGTGAGGAAAGAATGATAATAGGGATGAGCTGACTATCATGTTTTGCATTTTCTCTTTAGAACTGTGGTGGCACAGTGGTTAGAATGCAGTACTGCAGGCTAATTCTGCTGCCGGCTGGCAGCAGTTTGGCAGTTCGATTCTCACCAGCTCAAGGTTGACTCAGCCTTCCATTCTTCCAAGGTTGGTAAAATGAGGACCCAGATTGCTGGGGCCAATATGCTGACACTGTAAACTGCTTAGAAAGGGCTGTAAAGCACTGTGAAGCAGTATAAAAGTCTAAATGCTATTGCTATTAGTTGGCAACATATGATGATGGTGTTTGCCCAACATTGCCAAGCTCCTGTAGAGGGCAAGAGGACATGAGTTGAAGCTTTGTGGAAATGCTCTAAATTGACACTGAAAAGGCTTTTCATCCATCTCTAGAGGGTTCTTCTTGAGCAGAGGAAGCTGCTTCATTTCAGTCATTTTGCATCACTTCCCTGCACTCTTTTACATATAGGGAGCCATAGAAGGGGCAGAGAAAATGATAATATTTGCATTTATAATGCCATCACGCAAATGACCTCTTTACATACTTGTATTGGGTGTTGCGTGCAACTGATGAAAAATTACATAATTGTGTCATTTGAATGATGAGGTGATGACCCAGGTGTCAACATTTAAACATCACGGTGGTTTGCAACAAATGCCTAAGCTTGTACATCCTGACATAGCTTCACCCATCATGGGTATTTGTGTATGTGAGGAGGAGAGAAATTATTTTCATCTGTCCTGGTTCAGTATGCAGCAGGGAAGGTGAAAAACAAAATCAACCATGGTTTCATTTTTAATGATTCAAGGAACCAATTTCTGATTCTCAAATCTGGGTTCCCATTTAACATGTCTGCTTCAAATATTAATGAATCAGCAAATCCATTCCTCTTCTGCTCCTGTTAGGATGTTGGTTACATTATACGCCAACTTGCCTATCCATCTCAGTTTCCTGCTCGTGTCTCTAAGAGAAACAGATGCCTCTCTAAGTGACCTCTGCTTCTCCTTAAGACAGGCAAGGTTCTATTAACCACATGTAGCCAATATTCTTGAGTGGTTCCACAACCTTTCTCAAAGTTGCAGGTGAATTGCAATTTTTAATAAGGCAGAAGGAAGAAATGCTTAACAATATAGGAAATAATATTTATTGCATTCATTCTACTGAATGTTAGAGTACATTCAATCAAATTCATTTTTTGCTGTGACCTTGTCCACTTCTTGGAGCATGCACAATAAAGAGGACAATATTTTAAAACTTTCTCTAAATTAATGTTTTCCAGATCTAGTGGGCTAACAGCTTCTTGAATCCTTGGTCTAAATGGCCAACATCCCTTCTGAATGGGAATTCTGGGTATTGTAGTCCAATCCATCAGGAGAGCACCAGCTGATTTATAATATTTTTTCTCCATTTCTTTTGCCAATCTTATCATCATTCTCTTTCTGCTTTTTCAAATAAATGCTCTAAAATAGGTCTTGAGTTAGTTTGTAAGTACTATACATATGCAACCAATTATATGGCAAAATAATGTGATTCACCAGCTTCAATGAGACAAAGAAATGGGAACTTGGAGGCCTAGGGGACTGTGATTAGACTCCTGTTCAAGGCAGCTGATTGCTTTTGCCAACAGGTGGGGAATTATCCACTTGTTATAAGCACACATGTGTCCTGCCACAATTACAGAAGCTGAAATATATCTGTAATCTACAGTCAGGAGAAGCGATTTCCATCTTTTATGTGACATGAAAAATGCACCAAGCACAGGTTCGCCCATATACCAAATTGCTTTTTTTCCTCGTTCCCCCTTTAATGCAAGAGATCAATCATCCTGTGGATTTTATTACTCAGAGTTTAGCTTTTTGTTTTGACAGATGGCCTGTGTGCTGTTTGGAGTACAACTCTATATCACTCCCATTAAGTGCACATTGGAATTCTCTATCTGGGGTATCTTAAAGAGGGAAAAATAAATGGTGGGAAGATACTCGCCAAAGCCACAGGCCTCACTAAGGAGAGTTAGGTTGAAAAATAGCAAAGGAGAGTTTCTTTGTGTGGGATAAATGGATATGGATTCATCCTGTTATGCTTTTGCATGGTCTGCTCATAAGCACGTTGGTAAGTCCTGACATTCACAGATTTGCTGCAAAGTAAATAACAAATTCAAACAGAGTACAAATTCTATGTTTCTTCTAGGGGTAAGATTAAGGCTCCTCTCTGAATAATTTTTATCCTGTAGGGAGAGATGATGCAGTTCTGAAAATAATAACAAGAACAGAGAGATAAGGAATGTACAATTGAACAGCTGTCCATGATCCATCCTGCATCTGTGAATCCAAACTTCTAAATGTATCACATCCAAAAGGCACATAGTGGGCAGAAGTATCTGTTCTAGGCAAATGATGGTGGATAATCAAAGCAAACAATCAAAATGGTGCATATGATAAAACAGTCTTTGCCAACCTTGGTGTTGTTCAGAAGGGTTAACTGACAGAATTCTCAAATTAGCATCGTCATTACAAGAATTCTGGAGATCAATCTCTACTTAATTGGATAGTATCAAAGTTGAGGGAAACTGCAATAAATATAACCTGATTTCTTATGTTATTTTCTAAGAGTTATACTTCTTAATATGTGATTATAGCCAAGGCCTTTTGGAGAGGGTAATGACTCCATGTTCTGTACAGTAAAGGGGATTGCATTAGTTTTTTGTAATGATAAGTAGCAATATTTGGGCTTCAAGGTTGTAAAACTATTCAGTTAAAATAATGTTAATTATTATTTCAGTGTTTGGGGTTTAATTTCATATCCATATTTCCTGGATCATTGATTTCCATACTCAAGGAAACTGTGGATGAAAAAAAATAAGGCCATGAGCTTGTTTTTTTATTTATTAAATTACAAATCTTACATGGCCATCCAGCTCATATAATGATTCCAGGCAGCTCACAACAAGTATATAAAAACAATAAAATCATGCATAAAAATAAACCCACCCTTTCCCCAAGTGCCAGACCAACAACCTCATAGCTAAGTTTCCCTCTTAGTCCAATGCTTTGAAGAACAGCTAGGTCTTCTCAGCCTCCCAGAAGCTAAAATGATGCAGGAAGGAGAAGAGCAGGACCTAAATTATAATTTTGCCATCAAGGCTCCTAGAGGATTACAAAGACCCTGATCATTAGGAAAAAAAACACTTATCCACCCCATGAGGGGTAATGTGGATCAGTTCTCTGGAATATGGCTCTGAAAACTTCAAAGGAATACTTTGCTTTGATGATGGACCTTCTCAAAGCTGCTTCATGGGCCTGACTGGACCTTATTTCTTTGTTGTGCTCTGCTTTCCAATATTTGCAGAAAAAGAAAGACTTTAAAATACCTTAGGAAAACATTTACATCACACTGGTGGGACTATTAGGTATTTCAAGGTACATTTCTTCTCACAATTTTGTAAATCTACCCAACTTGGCATTGATTGACTTGTATGGCCTCAATCCAAATTATATCCAGAATTGTTAATATAAAGAGTAGGATTTTGAAAGCAAAGGCAAAAAAAAAATATCTTTGAAGCATAAGTAGCTTTTCTCTGCAACTCCTTCAGCTGAACGAACACATGTTGCTATTATAGTGGTCAGCTGCTCAGTCCAAAATGTTGGAAACTATAATAATAATAATAATAATAATAATAATAATAAAGTTGGAAGGGACCTTGGAGGTCATCGAGTCCAACCCCCTGCTCAGGCAGGAAACCCTATACCATTTCAGACAAATGGCTGTCCAGTCTCTTCTTAAAAACTTCCAGTGTTGAAGCATTCACCGCTTCTGGAGGCAGGTTGTTCCACTGGTTAATTGTTCTGTCAGGAAGTTTCTCCTCAGTTCCAGGTTGCTTCTTTCCTTGACAAGTTTCCATCCATTACTTCTTGTCCTGCCCTCAGGCGCCTTGGAGAATAGCTTGACTCCCTCTTCTTTGTGGCAACCCCTGAGATATTGGAATACTGCTATCATGTCACCCCTAGTCCTTCTTTTCATTAAACTAGATTTGGCTAAGAACCTATTTTAATTGCCAGTCAGGGGTTTTCAAACTTCTTCATGGCTACAAAACTGCTATTAAAAAATGATAAAATCCCCAAATCAAGTTACCAAAGACTAGGAGTAGAAAACTGACTGTATTTTGAAGTAAACTTTTTCCTGTTGTTGTCTTCCCTTAATCTTTTACAGTATTGAATCCCATGGATCACAGTATGAACACCCTGCATTGGAGCAAATGATCAATGTACATTATTTATCCACTGTCCTCGTGTCTGTTTCTTACCTAGCCTATTGTTAGCTAAATGAGTCTGTGTTTAAAAGATGGAAGGGTTTCTGTCTCTGTCTTTGTGTGCTACTTCAAGAAGGGGTTTTGATAGACATGAGGTTTTTCTAGTCTCATTTATTTCCTATTAAATCTACTTTTCATTTCAAATATAACAGAAATCTGTTTGCATAGCCTGATGAGTGGGTTAAATCCACACTTTGCTTTTAAGAAAACTATATGAATATTTTACATTTTACAATGAAAAAAAAAACTCTGATGGCTTAGTTTCTTGGAACTCCCCCCCCCCAATATTCTGTTGATGTTCAGAAACACATATGAGCAGGCTCCTGTTGAATTAACTTTTTGACTCTAGAAGAGACATCATTGCTTTAAACAACTGCAAAGAGGGATGGACACTTTTTTGCCTACTTTCTTCTATTTTCTCCACTAAACTCTGAGAAAGGCTTATCAGAACACAGTTACTTGATACCTAATAGGGGAACCACTGTAATAAAGTTATGAAGATGTTAGATTAACCCAGGAGCACCAAATTCAAGTTCAACCTCAGCTTTGGAAGCTTTCTGATTGCAAATCTAACCAATAAATAAATGATATAAATAGGGCATATTTTGGGGGGCTACCCCATCTAATGATTAAATTGTGACACAACAGAGTCACAACTTTTTCTTTTCACTCACTTAATCAAAATTTATTAATGGTCCAAGACCAAACACAGTAAAAGACCAGTCTACAATACAATAATTATAAAAATACAATTTAAAATAGAGCAAATGTTAAAACAAATAGAAGGAACCAATAGTTATAGCTACTATTAAGAATTCAGCAACATTCTTAAGAGGTTTCTGAAGCCATCCAGAAAAAAACTGACAACTTTCTGGTCTCTCTCTTTCTCTCTTTTTGTATTGATTTTATTAACTATTATAATTAAATAGATAAAAATGAATACAATCTACAAAAAATAAAAGATTAAAAAAGAACAAGGGAAAAGAAAAAATAGAAAAATAGCAAAAGAAAAAAAATAAGAATATACAGTAGTACTGTACTGTAAAAAAAGAAATGTTTATTTTAAATATATTTTAAATATATAAATTTAAATTTATATATTAAAAGAATGACATTTATTTCTTTTCCTAGTCTCAATGGCAAATACAGTTATTAACAATTGGAAGTATTAAACTTGATGGCCATTGGGTATATAATGGGCATTTTAATGTCAGGTGCAAGAAATCAGGAAGCACTAAAAGTTTATTTCATGCTACCTATACACAAGAATCTGATCTACTAACAGTCAAATTAACGCTATATAAAGATCAACAGAATTCATGGGGGGGGGGGGCTGGACTTAGATCTCTTCAAACTGATGAGGCATTTGACCCCTCCCTCAGGCTCCACCTAGTCATCTCCTACATTTAATAGCTAGATTCTGCCTCTGAGTCTGAAAAAAAACATGTTTGGCTTTCATATAAGAAGTTTATATATCTACCTGATATTGTCTTAACAGGAAGTGCCTCAATTCGGACCAAAGTAAACAGTCTTCTATGTGGATAATATACCATGTTTTACTCCTTTTCCCCCCTAAACTATTGGATGGCATAAAAATAGTCACTGATTTGCCCTTTTGAGAAGGTGTGTTTTGCTACCTTCGATCAATACTTTCATGGGATGTTAGCATAGCTCATTAGCACAAGCTTGCTCCTTTTTTCCACATCACTGGCAGATTCTGGCATGGCAGGCTTCTGGATTGCTGAGAATGCTCTGCATTAATTAGATATCAGATGCAAGATGATCCAGAGAAATAAAAGGCCATAAAGATAAGCAAGCCACAGGAAAAAATAAGGCTGGCAGAGAAAATAAAGGTTTGGGCCAATGCCTGGGCCCCACTCATTCATTGTTGAGGACTAAAATCTAGCTCATGACAGAAAAATTTAAAAGTATGATTTGACCTAAGGGTACAAACTAGATCAGTCAACTCAGTTCATTTTTGAGTCCTGTATTAGCAGGATGAGTAGATAAGTACCACAGGTCATTAAAATAAGAGAGAACAAAGTTAAGGCTTACGGTTGGCCACATTCAACAAAGGAAGAGCTGAGGTTGGCTTCCCTTAACAATGCTGGTAGAACATATAATAAGGTGATACTTTTATATTGTCTATAAGAACCCTAAAAACAGCAGGGAAATCTGTGAAGCACTTTGAAGTTCCCTGATTCTCTTGACGATCTGATGCAGATTAGGCACCAGGCTAAAAAGCAATTTTGAATCAGGGTCTTCCTTACCTAGATTCACAATCTGGTGGTGTGATTTGACTAAAGCTTTGTCCAGTTGAAGCACCCCTTTGAAGTTTTGTCCTAACCTGCTTCTTTGTCTCCTCCTCATCTTTATTGTCTTTCCTTGAATCTCTTCCAAATTATCTAGATTTGTGGGCTACATACAGTACTTAAATCGAGATCTGGCTGAATATAATAGGAATGTCTGATGTGTAAGCATCTCTGTATTCTTTGTAGAATAGTGCTTTAACCACAGATCTATTCTGTTTGCATTTGCTTTTTAAAGAATACAGTACTCAACCTCTGAAAAAAAGGTGTTTTATACATCTAACTGAATGTTCAGTGCTATACATAACTCTCTTCTATGTGACAAATGGAGTTATATACCCATTTGGAAGGCAAATGGTCATGTAATGCTGTTATGTCAGCATCCATTCCAGTGCCCCCAATGCTTAAAAATAAATGTGCCTGCACAATTGGTCCATTAAAAAAAATAAAAATAAAATACAGAAAGCAAAGCAAATGGAGGTCACGATACAACTATCTTGGGACATGGAAGGAGTTTTCTGCAAGCTATAATAAGCAACTTTCGATATTACTGCCAATGAAAATTCTGATGATGTACAAGAAGGGCAGTCAAATGAGAAAAACTTGCCGCTTCTGATTTTTGTGTGCCAGGGGAACATTTATCACTGCCTTTTGGTTTATAAACTTGAGACAAAACTAAACAAGAATGTATATTTGCTAAGTCTAGTCAATAACGATATTGATTGCAATGCTGTGAAATGATGGGAGATGCTTCTTCTTGATGAACTGTTACTGTTCTGACATTCCCAGCAGAAGTTGTATATCTGATGTTTGCAGAGGGGAGGAAAGTTGAAGCATTATATACATATACATCATATACATCATATACATATACATATACATATACATATACATTTGGACTGTGCCAACCCTCGTGGTCAGCTCATACATTTTTAAAGCAGAAGTACAACATTAACTGGACTTCATTCCTGCATTGTGCATTCTGCATTGGAATGGCTGGGGGCAAAAAATGCTTCCATCTTCTTTTATATACTAGCTGTGAATCCTCAGATTTGGATTGATCAGACATTAAAATATCCACTTGCAATTAAACCTTTGCTCACCCTCCACAAAACATTTTAATTTTCCTAAGAATGTGTAGGAAACCCCAGAACATTCTGATAAATAAAAGTGACCTTAAAGAATAATATTTTGTTTTGCAGCAGGCTTGTTTTGATTAGTTCTTCAATGAAAAGAATCTAAAACAAGCAAGTATACAATTTCCTGACAGTTAGAACAATTAATCAGTGGAACAACTTGCCTCCAGAAGTTGTGAATGCTCCAACACTGGAGGTTTTTAAGAAGAGATTGGACAACCATTTGTCTGAAATGGTATAGGGTTTCCTGCCTAAGCAGAGGGTTGGACTAGAAGGTCCCTCCCACTCTGTTATTCTATTCTATTCTATTCTATTCTATTCTATTCTATTCTATTCTATTCTATTCTATTCTATTCTATTCTATTCTATTCTATTTCTATTTCTATTTCTATTTCTATTTCTATTTCTATTTCTATTTCTATTTCTATTTCTATTTCTATTTCTATTCATAATGGAACTGAGCAGTATTTTGGATCTTCAAAATGGAGCATGCCAGGACACAACTTGCAAGTGTCAGCTATGTTCATGATCTAAAACATCTTTTGGAGATCATATCCACAGCATCATGGCCCTAATAAATAAAAGCATGGAGAACACTGGGAGGAAAACCAAGGAGATATTGGTGAGCCCAGCAGTGCCAGAAGGAATTGCATGTCCTACATCAACTAATAGGAAAATAAAAAGATGCACAATATTGAGTCAGGCTATTAGTCCATCTTGGACAATAGCACTGCTCAAGATTTCACTTTCCTTTTGTATCTTGAGAGACTGATAATTAAACTTACTCATGCAATGATGTGCTCTGTCACTGAGTTACATCCCCTCCTTATGGAGAGAATCAGTGATATATTAAGAACCAATATATTGCCAAATGAATGTTCTGGGACTCCTGATTCCTTGGAAGGTATCACAGCTGCATCAGAAATTCAGAGCAATAAACAAGCCAGAGCATCTGTGATCAATTCAGGGACAACCTGTGAATGCAAATTGAAGAGAATCTGAGCCAAATACAAGGACTCTTTTATCAGTTATAACTCCACTGTTTTATTACTCAGTTTGGATCAGGTTTTTCTCCTCTGGCATGAGATTGTTCTCGGTAGATTTAGCCATAGAATTAATTCAGTAGGATGCCTAAAAATTAGTATATTGGAAACTGCAAACTTTCTCTTCTGTGACCTTATCCTACACCTAGCAATGATTTACAAACTGGAGAAATTCTGTATATTACATGTGCTCATTCATTAGATTATGGATACTGCTTTACTGGATACTTTGCTTTAGACAGGGCCCAAATCAGATCATTTAGAGCAGAAGTATCACACTCTCAATGTCACGTGATGTGTCGCGACATATTGCGACTTTTTTCCCATTGCCGGCAATGGGGTGGGCGTGGTTTCAGCATGACGCATCCGGCCCATGGGCCGGCAGTTTGACACCCCTGATTTAGAGGTTTCAAGTGGACGGAGGAGGCATTTCTGATGTTAGCCTAGTGAAGTAATCCACACTGGAAGCACAACAGAAAGATGTCTTCTCCTTTATTGTAGGGTTATAATAACAGAATTTTGCAAGTCTGAAAGTATACTCCCCCCCCCCGCTTTATAGACTAAGAAACTAGGGAGGGTCCTTTCTAAATTATTTGCCATGCCCACATTCTTTTTCTGGGTTAAGCTGCCTCCTGACCATTCCCCTGATTGTTCTTCTTCCCTTTGTCTCCCAAGAGCACTCCAAAACACCATTACATCTGACTACATTGATTCTACATTTCCAGGCATCATGTCTTCTTCTTAGTTGAAGCCATGTAAAATAATAAATAAATACACTTGAAAATTATCCCCTCTGGCAATGCCATTGTTTAACCTCTTTAGATGCTTATGAACAATAATTATTGGTATATATGTTCAATACTGGTGGGGCTTTCTATGTTTCTGGACAGTGCTAAACAATTTTATAGTCTTTCTGTTGTGCTGAAAGTTTCTATTATTGCAAAGTGCTGGGAGCTGCTTTGAGGTTAGGAGGAGCTAAGCTTCTTTGTGTATTACATTTTGTGTAAAGTATCTTCCAGATTTGAACAGTTTTTGCCAGTTTTAGAATTCCAATGGGGGTGACCATATTGATTGTGAACTGCTCACAAATCAATACGTATATTAGAGAATGAGCTTTTATGATCTCCCAGTAGCTCGTTAACTCTCTCTCTCTTTTACATATTTCATATACAGTACGTGGACCAGAGGACCTACTAAAAACAAGTATATAGCAAAAAGCCGTAATTTTCTGCAAAACTCATGCAAACCATTTTTCTTAAACTCATCCCACTTCCCTTCCAAATTTTCCTCTTTTGCAAGTTTGCTTTATTAGATTATTCATTAGATTGTAAGCTGTATCTTTTTAATTAGCAATCGTGGTGGCAATTTCTTTTGGGGGGGGGGGAGGCTGAAAAAGAAATCTGCCACAAAAATGGCACAATCTGCCAAAATAGACCCCAGCTCAGCACTACCAGCAGGAACAGCACATTTCCTATTAAAAATGCACACAAAGAAATGTAAACTTGGGGAAAATATATACACAGGGAGTGGAATGGGACGTTTAGGCACAGACCCTTGGCCACACTTCCTTTGCCCCTGCCACCACCTCAGCCCATTTACAGCCAGCTTTCCTCCTCCACTGGCCCTCCCCCAGCCATTCTCCACAGCCAATGGGCCTCTCACTCATCATCCCTGCCCATTCTCCCAGACACCATTTGACCTGGGCCTTTGGCTGCATGGGATAAATAGCCCCCAGCCAATCAGGTGGCAGGCAGAAGCAATGGTGCTGCAGGGGCAGCGTGCAATTGGCAATGGTCAATGGTAGGGGCTGGGGAGGGGGTGCGGCAGGTGAATGGAGGTGGCACACAGCTTCTGGTATTGCCTGGGGGCATGGGGAGTGTGTGCTGCCAGCTATGATCACGTGATCCCCATTGACTTTGTTCCTGCAAGCTTCCCAGGCTTCCCCTTTGACTTCTGGGAAGGTGTCAGGGAATATTGTAGGTGAGAATCATGTGGTGGCAGGAGTGTGGTGGCAGTATTGACATGGCAGGAACTTTCCAAAATTTCATTCCAGGATTAATGGGTCCTGTCATTGTGTAAGTTAGCCCATTTGTTACCACATATCTTAGTTGAAAAAGTTTGGCCTTATGATGAACTGTGTCGCCCTGTCAAAGGTTATAGACATGAGAGTTTTAGTAGTATACCAGTGCCCTGTTGGTTCATCATTTCAGAAATATTTCCTTACCTAAACAGAGAAACAGAATGATCAAAAGTGGGCAAAAAAGCAGTGGAAGCAGGAATGACTTCCGATTTCCTGGCAGCTTCCTCATTGAGTTTCTTTGTGGGAATTTAGCAGGGTGCATTGGAAATCTTCCCTTCCCTTCCCAGCAGGGAGATAAGTGGCTGCTGCTGGGAGGGGAAGGGATCAAGGGATTGCAAGACTGGCTTGCAAACTGTCACAGAATGTTGAAAAATAACATTACATGACCTCAGCAGCAACTCAGTAGCAGCCTGTAGCACTGAAGCAGACTCCCAAATTTTATTACCTTGGGAGTCAAGGGTCCCAGATTCTGGACACATTCTGTAAGTCAGACCATTTGAGAAAACTTGGTTATTTTTTTTCCTTATCATGTATTGTTTTGCCCAGTTAAAGGTAATGACAATGAGAGTTTTAGTAGTATATAGATATATAGATAAAAGTACCTATGAAGGGAAGTAGCATATGAATGATAACTCTGTCTTTATATTATGTTATTTATTTATACATATGCATATATACAATTAAAACATTTATTTATTTTAATTTTATTTATTAAATTTCTATACCTCCCATCTCAACTAAGTGATTAAGTGACAGTATATTGAATATACTGATTACATAGAAAACAGGGAACATTGCCAGGATGAAAAAAGCTAATGTACAATTAAAGCAAATGTGGGAAGAATCCAGAGAAATAAATATTTAGGGAAATATTAAAAAGGCAGAATATATTTCTCCAAAGGAATAATGGAGAAGATCTTTAAAAGGCAGAAACTTCTCCCTCCCCCCAGCCAGAAAATTCAGCAACATGTGGTCAGCTTTCCCAGAGCCACGCTTCTGTCTAGCTTTGCTCTTCAATAAACTCCAACCTTCTTTCTAAAGCAGTTTCCATTTTGTTTATTCCCAGCTTGGACTGGACCATGATGAGTTTTCTTTCAACACAACAAAGACAGTTAACATAAGAGCCCATTTAATTGGCATTTTCTAACTAGCAACAGTTTACTGCACATTGTGAAAAGGCCACTGTTTATTCTCAGGCCTACATCCAGATCTGGGCTACAACATTAAATGGTCATACAGAGATCTAGAAACTGACCTCTAGTGCTCACTTGGCATTTTGTAGCTCATATGTGGCAGCTTTCTTTTGGACACCAAGAGATTGAGAGATGTAGGACATGTATGGAGAAACGAAAAGCTGGCTGGAAAGAAGTCAAATAGGAATGCTGAAAACAGGAAGCACCAGTGAAAATATTTTTTTGTCGCAGCTGTATGACTTATAGCAGAGAATTTGTGCAATTGCCCCCTGAGCCTACAATAGTTTGGAGGATGGTTCTTTATCTGTGCTTTCAAGTTTAATTGGGAAAAACTGCTTCAAAGCAATGTGGGTGCACAAAGGCAGAACTCATCGGTGACTCATTAAAGATACTGCATTTCAGACATATTGGGAGTTTTGTCAAGTTGCTTCTCAAGTCAAAGACCTTCTCAAGTCAAAGACTGCTTGCCTGTCTGCTTTTCCATTTCTGTGGCTGAGGAAAGCCCACAACCATTTCATCCCCCCCCAAAAAAGTCTTATCATACAGGGACCAGCTATTCCAGTGGTCATGGTAGATGAAGCCAGCCACAAAGAAGCCCTGAGGCTTCCCTCCTTCATGGACAGACAGCTATTTGGCCTTACAAAATCTGTACCACCAAGATAAGATATGATAGATCAGAGATGCTCTGTTTGGTGGAATAATAGCACTTCAATAATAAGCAGCCTAAAAAATGGAGAGAGGAACAACTGAGGAGGCTGTGAAACATTTAATGGGCTGTAAGTGCATATGGAAAGACCTACCCTGCGGCATTTTTTTCCCTTCCCGTGCAATTGTTATTCAATGGACCTAAATATAGCACAGTTTCTGCTGTGTTCTAAACCCCCCAACAGTACTTAGCATCATAATTGCAGGAAGGTTGGAAAACTTTAAGAGACCACATGATTTATATCATTTGTGTTTGCAGAATGAATACGTGCCTACAAGCCAGAAGATAGCACTACTATTTTGTTAAAGTGACCCGTTTCTTCTCCCTTCTTGATTCTGCTTTATATTGCTTTTTTAATGGTATGTGAATCTCTGTAGCTGATAAAAAAAAAGATTATTATTACCTCACTGTTCAAAGCTGTGCAGCCATATAGCATGTGGTGGAAAATAGCCTTTAAAAATCATGAACTGCTTACATGTCAATCTTTTCTTCTCCCCTTCTCAGTTCAATGAAAAAAGTGAATGAAACATTTTTGAGCCAGCTCTTACAAGTTTCAAATCACTCCCACTGGTGAGAGTTAACAGAATAACTGAATAACCACAGAATAATAATAGAATAACAACAGAACATCAGAATAACAGTTGGAAGGGACCTTGGAGATCTTCTGCCTCAAGCAAGCAGGAGACCCTATACCATTTCAGACAAATGGCTGTCCAGTCTCTTCTTAAAAACTTCCAGTGTTGGAGCATTCAAAATCTCTGGAGGCAGGTTGTTTCACTGATTAATTGTTTTAACTGTCAGGAAATTTCTCCTTAGTTCTAGGTTGCTTCTCTCTTTGATTAGTTTCCATCCATTGTCCTGCCTTCAGTTGCTTTGGTGAATAGTTTGACTCCCTCTTCTTTGTGGCAACCCCTGAGATATTGGAACACTGCTATCATGTCACCCCTAGTCCTTCTCTTCAATAAACTAGACATACCCAATTCCAGCAACCGTTCCTTATATGTTTTAGCGTCCAGTGCCCTAATCATCTTTGTTGCTCTTCTTTGTACTCTTTCTAGACTCTCAACATCTTTTTTACATCATGGTGACCAAAAGTGGATGCAGTATTCCTCGTCCAAATGAAGATGTTGAAGATGTTGAAGATGTTGAAGAGTACTGGGCCCAGAACAGAGCCCTGGGGCACCCCACTACACACTTCCCTTCATGTAGATGCAGTTCCATTGAGGACCACCTGTTCTATACTTGTCCATTTGGTTTTTCTTGACTAAGTGTAAAACCTTACTTTTTTATTTATAAATATTTTTTTCAAAAAAAAAGGCAACTAAAATATGTTTTTAAAAACCCCTTAATTTATAGTGGTTCTGAATTGTTTACAGAAATATGTTCTGTTCTCTAGCACCCTGGAATGCCTCACAAACACATGCAATTGTTTATATGGTCACATCTTCATTTTAGATGGTTATCAGAAATGGGATTAAGCCTTCTATTCTAGAGAACCTTCTATTATTTGTAAATACACTGATATTTTTAAAAGGTAGATCAAAGTGGAGCAATCCAGGGCTATGACTGGAATGCTTAGAACAACACCCCAAATGGTTGGGGGTGAGATCAAAATTCAGTATGATTTGTTTCTATTTACTTTAAATTGAAATAAAATTAGACTGCTTTCCAGTCATATATGAAATAATTTTCTCTCTCTTTGACCATGGTGACTTTGGAACAGATATGGAAACTCTTTGGGGATGTATCCAAGGGTTGATTGTGGCTCTAGGGTTTTAGGTTGTACATTTCTGCTATAACTGCTCACATATTAAAGTTAATTAAGGGCAATTCCTATCTGTATTTATCTGATCTGGCATATTTTTCTACAGATTTTTTAAAAAAACTCTCAATTGGATAGTTCAGTTTCTGTTTCCTTCCTAATAAAATTTATGATTGTATTTTTTTTACCTTTCAATTTACACACCGAGTTAAAGACTGACTGATGGATGTTTCCAAGACAAAAGAGACCCTTGAAGAGACAGAACGAGGATGTGCTAATGTAAAGACAGGCAAGAAATATTGATTTCAGGAGCTTATGAACTGATGCAACAGAAGCTCACTATTTCAAGCAATCATCCAAGTATATTTTGTTAACAAGACAGGTGATTTTAAAAAAGTTAACGTTATGGTTGGAGGAGTGCCACAAACCTACATCAGTGCCCGGCCTCATTGCCCCAGACAGATTCTATTGCAGGAACAATGGATATCCTGTGCCAGCTAAAACTGCTACTGGAATTCATTGTCATCCTATTTGAAAGAGAGAGAGAGAGAGAGAGACAGACAGACAGACAGACAGATAGACAGACAGACAGACACTCACTCACTCACTCACACACACACACACACAGAGACAGACAGACAGACAGAGACAGAGAGACAGAGAGACAGAGAGACAGAGACAGAGACAGAGACAGAGACAGAGACAGAGACCTATTAAGAGAGCTGTGGTGGTGCAGTGATTAGAATGCAGTGTTGCAGGCTACTTCTGCCGACTGCCAGCAGTTCGATTCTCATCGGCTCAAGGTTGACTCAGCCTTCCATCCTTCCGAGGTTGGTAAAATGAGGACCCAGGTTGATGGGGGCAATATGCTGACTGTGTAAATTGCTTAGAGAGGGCTGTAAAGCACTGTGAAATGATATATAAATCTAAGTACTATTGTTATTAAGCAAGGAGTGTGTAATAACTGTATATGTGACTGTAAGTTGCTCAGAGTTACCCTATGGCAAGATGCACAGGAAATAAACAAACAAACAAACAAACAAACAAACAAACAAACGCCAAGACATGGAGAGTGGGGACACCTTGTTTTCACTATCTAATATTATTGGAATTCATTTCTTTTAAAAAATGTGTTTTTTTGCTATAGATGCACTCCTTTTGTAAGCTGAATTTCTGGTACTTGATGGATGAGCTATCACAGGTCCATTTTTCTCTTCATTAACACAATGGACCGGTAATTTGCTAGCAATATACTCAAGCAGACAGAGCAATGCTCTTGGTGGACAATTTTTGGTCTGGATTGGCTTTCAGTATGATATCCCTTTCTCTCACATCTATACAATTGAAGAGACTATATTCTTCTGTAATAAGAGCAGTATTCAGTAGTTGAAGTGGTTATTATATAGAAGAAAGTGACTAGCATTTTTCAGTCAGGAAGCACAGTTAGGTCATTTTTTGACTAGCAAGTTACAGTGACTTCTAGAGTCACCCAACCATTTTTGTTCCCAAATAAAAACAGGCTTTCTATGGGGTGAGAGCTATACTTCCTGCTTGCTCCAGCATGAGGATGGGCCACCTACCATTTTGGTAGGTCTGGAAAGGAGATTGTTGTCCTTAGTCCAGCCCTAGACTGCTGGAAATGTGATCTCCGCCCACATTTCCTTGCTCCACATTAGAAGTTGTGTTGTCCTTTTCTCCTGGTGCTATCGGAGCAGTCTAGTCTACCTGCTCTGCTTTATTTTACCTTGTGTACCATTTGTGTATTATTTATACAAATGCCTGTGTTCCAGCTAGTTTGTTGGTGCTCTGGACTGCAACCACCCCCAGTATGCACTGTCTGCCTGAACAATTATTAGGTAGCAAGCTTCTGGATGCCTGCCAGAAAGAGCTGGACCTTTTTCAAGATTCAGGTAGTAAAGCAGTGAAATGCTGCCTTTCCTTTCCTTTCCTTTCCTTTCTTTTCTCTTTTCTCTTTTCTTTTTTCCTTTCCCTTTCCTTCCTTCCCCTCCTCTCCCTTCCCCCCTTCACTTTCCCTTTCCCCCTCTCCCCTCCCCTCTCCTTCCCTTCCCACCCCACCTGATTTAGGAGGGAGAAATTATATATTTTTTTGTCATCCTCCAAAAAATTGCCCACAAAAGGAAATGCAATTTGCTTTACTACCATGGTTAGGAGAGGAAAGAAAGAGGGGAATTCATCAATCAAAGCAGTATTATGCATCATGGCCAAAGTGAAGGAAGAAGTTAAATCGAGGCTGCATCAAGGCTAAAGCTGACCACTATTGCTCCAAACAACTGGTGGAAAAATAGTCCAGGAAGGACGGAAGGGAAGGAGCACTGGCAAAGCCAGTGTGGTGGCCTCTGACAATTCTTATATTTCTGTCCCCCAGAACAGAGAGATTCAGAAGCATTCTGCCCCAGTCCTAGAGGTAAATAAATATAAGAATCATGACATTTCCTAATGCAGGGGTCCCCAACCCCCAGTCCATGGACCGGCACCAGTCCGTGGCATGCCAGAAACTGGTCCCCACAAACAAGTGAAGCCCCATCTGCAGGATGCAGGCAACACGCAAAACCACGCCCCCTCTGGTCCACGGAAAAACCTTTCTCCATGGAACCGGTTCCTGTTGCCCAAAACGTTGGGGGCCTCTGTGCTAACGTATGCAAATTCATTGATGGAATGGTGAAGGGGTTTGCTCAGCATCTTCCCACTGATCCAGACATCTAGATCTTCCTACTTGGCCAATCAGCATCCTCCCACTGCTGTATTGATCTTCTCGCTGGACTACCTCTGGTCTTCCCACTCTTCCTTCTCCTGCTCCCATTCTTCCTGGCAGCTTCCTTACCCACCCATCTCCTATTCTGTTCTACAACCTCTGTAAAAAATGTACATTTTATTCAGTGCAACACACAATAACAACAGATAACTTAAAAAAAATTA
Organism: Azemiops feae; assembly: GCA_023970755.1. Taxonomy (NCBI): domain Eukaryota; kingdom Metazoa; phylum Chordata; class Lepidosauria; order Squamata; family Viperidae; genus Azemiops; species Azemiops feae. The sequence continues at coordinate 531,342 of JALGBA010000810.1, forward strand.
ACAATCCAAACTGCACTGATCCAGGTAGATAACATCCCTGGGGTCACAGTGTCATATCAGCTGCCTTGCAACTAGCAACATATAGCAAGATAATATCCATGATAATTATTAGTGCATAAATAATTAATAAATTAAATTCTAATGATTATACATGATCCCAGATGTTAACCCCTAGCTACTGTTGACTGACCTTGAACAGCAAATAGAATAGGACTTGGTTTGTACTCATATGGGAGATAACCTGGAAATCTTAAAGCTGTAGGCTGGACTGAGAAGCTGGGGAAAAAAAAACCCAGTTACAAACGACTTTCCTACTGTTGCCAAGAAATTGTCATAAATGTGTTATGTAGCCACTGGGAGTCAAACTTGACTTGAGGGAGTCTTTATGTTTTTATTACATGCAAATTAGTAAGATCTGAGGAAAACGGTGAGCTACAAGCTCAAATATTTGAGCAAAAAAAAAAAAAAAAGACTTAGCTGGATCCATCACACCCATTTCAAGGAGAAGGAGAAAGATAGCTAGGTATGTTGGTCAGCTAATTTTATTCTAACAGGTAAAAAATTCTTTCCCACTTTCCGATGAAGCTTTTCAGAGATCGACTCATACATAGCAAGTAAGTGCCCTTTGGGCCTTTCGTGCCAGCCGGTCTCATAGCAGGAGGATGAATGGCATTTTGGAAGAGCTAACTTGGCGCACGCATCCACCATTCCTCAGTAATAAAGAGCACATAAGGATTTTCAGTGCCGGTTGGAACATCTGCCGTAATCATACGATGGGCCATAAATGGCTCCTTTGGAGGCATTAGCATCCAACGTGTCAAAAATTCGTCAGTTAAAAAGTTTCATAAACAGGCCTTATTATGATTGACTGTAGGGCGTGGAAGAGATTTCTCCGATGTTGTGAATTTTCAGACAGGCTAGGCCAGTACAATTGCTGGCTCCCCGTATTATTTCGTCACCAGTGTCTCTAAATGCAGATTTACATTAAACATTGCAAGGCTCCAACAGGCCATAAAGCAAGTAATCAGATGCTTGGTATGCCCAGAGCTATATATCTGTCAGACAAGCCGCAGTGCTTGCGAAGACGACACTATGGACCATCAAGCCAATCATCCCTCTAAATACTCCTAAAGTTTCCTCTGCATACCTTGTTTTTCAAAAGGAGATGTTCTGTTTCAAAACTGGGAAAGAATAATGGGGAAAATTGTCCACCCATCAGTATGTTGTTTTATTTTCAGAGATCATGATGGGGAATAAAAATACTTTCCCCTTCCTCATTCTCCTTTCTAAGCAACCCACCTTCTGTGGTTGTCAGAAAGCAGAAAGTAGCCATTTGGTCTTTTCCCTCTCAAATGATCTTTCCTGCAACAGCTTTTTGAGGAAGAAAACCAACAATTCTGCCTACCTGGCTTTGAAATGATGGGGGAGGGAGGGGGTCCTTGGTGTTCTCTGAGTTTGCTTGTTTTCTTGCAGACATTTCATTACCCAAACTAGGGTAATAGAACTACTTTGGATAATGAAATGCCTGCAAGAAAACAACCAAGTTCAGAGAGCACCAAGGACCCCTCATTTCAAACCTGAGCTACAAATATTTCCCTTTACCAGTATGAAATGACTTTAGCATTCTCTTATTTACACTGGACTATAAAGCTCAATTCATTTTAAGATTCAAGGAAGGATCCTAAAGGACCAATTCCTTCAGCACCAGCAACCTGTGTACCAAGACCTACCAAGCAGAGTGTGCTTGTGGTGCATCTTGTATGCTTAGAAAGCTAACTCAAAGATCAAATCTTCTTTTCAGCATGGATGCCCGTCTTCTGCCTTTCTCTTGCTTTTCGGAAGGTAAAGAAAAAGTGGAACCATACTGATACCAACAACACTTGTGAATAGAGATGCTTATGACATCTCTCCATATATTAGCTACCATGTATATTTTTTCCCCTCTGGAAGTTACTTTTGTAAACATGTCTTTTCATTTGTAGGCATCTTGTAAAGGTTAGAGTCATTATGCACAATATTACATTTTTTTGCTGGCTAACCTTTACCTAATTAAATTGGCTGCACAAACTCTCATTTCTGTAAAGGGAGAAGGGAGGAGAGCTAGAGAGAGACCCCCAAGTCTGAATGAAAAACACTTGGAATAATGACATTTCCCCAACTATCTCACACAAAAATAGGCCCTGCAGTGGCTCAGATTCAAAATGACAAATAAGAATAATTTGTTTTCTGTGCCACCTTTTTAAAATAACAAATTGAAGCAGCCTATTATATTAATCATCCAAATTTGCTGCCATTATCCCGGATGTAATTTATTTATAAGATTTCTTTGGGAAAGGAACAGTGACTTAAAATGTTTCATACTCTTGTGAACTGCAACAATTTGCCCACAAAGAAAGAAATTGATAAAAGATCTCTAGGAGACTAAATAGAAATCTTCCATGAAAATTAGAAATGAATTCTACCTAGGTTTTTTTTTAAACCATTTCCAGCCTAGTGAAAAATCTCAGTATAATAATACCTTGACTATGAAAGCTGTGTCTGTTTATGTTGATAAAAAATAATACTCTTTTGAGTTACTAGGAAAAAAAGATATAACCATTCACATTTGGCAATATGTTTATCTTGGGTGACCAAAAGAGGAAAAAAGGGGAAAGCCAAATCTACAAAAGGCAATGTTGTTAATTTTATTTTACTGAATTCTGAGTTTTTAAAAAGAAGTTAAAACAAAGCAAAGGAAAAAAATATATTCTGTATTTGCGTGTGTGTTTAGATTAGTAATCTTAAACACTTTAAACATTCATATTATTTCTAACCAAAATAATGCTGGGAAGAAACAGCACAAGAAAGTACAAGTAGTCCTCAAGTTATAGCCATTCATTTTAGTGACTGTTCAAACTTGCAATGGCACTGAAGAAAGTGACTTTCATGCTCAGAACCATCATGGCATATCAGAGCATACACAATCTTATCGCGCTGAGATAACCCAGGAGTAAACACAGCAAACAGTGGTCTATATTAAATGGTGATTTATCTTACACTATCTACAGGAACAATATACATACACGTGTTAATACAGCAGTCTCCAACATACAGCAGTTACAGCAGGAAAACGGAAGAGAGAGAACACATCTGCGGAGAATTCCTTTTTATACAAAGGTTCTTAAAGAGACACAGACCCAGCTGCTCTTAAAGGGACATAGACCCTGCTGAGTCATTCCCCACATTACATCATACATCTTACATTACATCAGCTGGTTAGCTTTTAAATCATTACCTTGACACTCCTCCCATTTAAAGCTAAACAGCTGTTAACCCAAATGCTTTTACACATTCTTGATGCTTGCCTGCATTTAAAGGCTTAGTCAACATATCAGCTATATTGTTGTCAGTGGAACAATGCTGTAACTTTATCAGTTTATCCTTTACAGCTTCCCTGATGTTACAATATTTTATGTTTACATGTTTGCTTCTGCTTCCGATACGTTTTCCCGTTGCCATCTTTATACATGCGACATTGTCCTCAAACATTGGCACAGCTTCTTTCACATCAATACGTACATCTCTTAGTAATTACGGGCTTCATACCTTACACTATATGCTCTAACCTCACTTGCTGAGAATCAATCAGGAGTTATGCCTTTATTGCTACGTTCAGACCTCCTCGGTATCATCTGTTCCTGTGCTTCTGTTACTTTTCCCTTTACCTCAGGTCTATCCTCTTCTATTCCTACTATTTCTGACGTGCTATTCTGTTCTTCCTTCATTGGGCTTTGTGTAGTCTCTCCTTCCTGATAACTAGTGCTATGTGTTGGCATGAACACCTCAGTGTTAGCATGCATCCTATCCCAATTGTTTTGTTCTGCAAAACTAGCAGATCTTGAAATCTCAACCTTCTTTGTTCCATTTGTGAATCTATATCCTTTAGAACCTGGCTCATATCCAACAAACCTAAGTTTCCTGGCCTTTTTCTGTCTCTTCCTTCTGGTGCCTTTGGGAATATGCACCCAGGCATAACTGCCAAATGTTCTTAGGTGAGCTAATGAAGGTTTCCTTCCATATAACAGGTAATATGGAGTTTCATTGATAGCAACACTCCATACCCTGTTTACTAGATAGTTGGCTGTTTTCATGGCTTTCCCCCAGGACGCTTTACTCATTCCTGCATCTGCCAGCTGTGAGTCTTTCATGGTTTGCAAAATGCCACTACTCTGTTCAGTCACCCCATTTTCTGCTGGCAAGTACGAATTTGTACGTCTGTGCCTTGTGCCTAAGTTCCTCAGCCACTTTTGGAAATTGTCAGACATGAACTCTGTTCCCCTGTCTGTTTGCAGCTGGCATACTTTATGGCCATATCTTCGTTCTACAAAGTTCACCCATTGGCTGAACTATTGAAGAACTTCTGTTTTGCTCTTTAATAAATAACAAAACTCCACAGTCATGTGATCAAAATTTGGGCACTTGGAACAGTTTGTATTGATGAGGGTTGCAACCGCCCAGGGTCATGTGATCACCATTTGTGAGACTTCCCAGCTGGCTTCCAACAAGCAAAGTCGATGGGGGAAGTCAGATTTGCTTAACGATGGTATGATTCGCTTAACAACTGCAGTGATTTGCTTAACAACTGTGGCAAAAAAGGTCATAAAATGGAGCAAAACTCAGAAAAGTCGAGGACTACCTGTGCCTTTTGCTGTGTCCCTGGAACAAGGCCAGTAGAGTCATTGCTGTATAGTGAGGACAGAACATAGTCATTACTGCTGCTGCTGCTGCTGCTGCTGAGTCAGTGATAGAAAAGTCAGGTAAAATTGGAAGGAGGGAAAGTTGACAGGAACTAAACTACACATACAAATAATCCTGGACTTTTATTTGGATACTCAAGTTGGAGGTTGACATATTGCTTCTACAAACTGAAAGTTTATCTGTGGTTCCAGTACACTTCAAGACAATACTTTGTACTTATATATATATATATATATATAGATGCAGAGCTTTTTGTAGTCCTTTCACTATCTTAATAAGGCTTCTTCCCTTATTCACACTGTGTTCATTCACTTAGAACAGCTGAAAAGTACTTTCTCATAGAGTAAATCTATGAGTTCTCACTTGAGGTAAAAATGGCCAGGCTCAAATTCTCTATTTTGTGAAGACCTAGTGCTCCATAACGCTGGAAAGGAGGAAGAAAACAGAAGAGGATGATCAGCAGCATGATGGATGGACTCAGTTTACAGAACAATACTCCTTGGGTGGATCTGAAGGTCAAGACTGGGGACAGGTCATCCTGGGGAAAAAAAATCTTTGTGGTTGCTAAGAGTCAATATTAATATGATAGCAATAAGTCAAGACAATAAACCAAAAGTACTTTTGCTTCGGGGCTTCTTTCTTCCTTGACAGGTGGTGGGAAAGAAGCAAGCACTGGATGATGTCTGTGCTTCAGAGCTGGACATCTGTCCCCAGGACCCTGGCTGACTCATTGCTGCTGCTGTGATTCCTCTGCTTCTTTCTGGATTACATTCCTGTACTAGTTGGCATTAATTATTCAGATAACTCAGGGGTTGCCACAAAGAAGAGGGTTAGGGTTATGGTTAGGGTCAAGCTATTATCCAAAGCACCTGAAGGCAGGACAAGAAGCACTGGATGGAAACTAATCAAGAAGAGAAGCAACCTAGAACTAGGGAGAAATTTCCTGACAGAACAATAAATCAATCAAAGACTTGCCTCCAGAAGTTGTGGCTGTTCTAACACTGGAGGATTTTAAGATGAGATTGGACAACCATTTGTCTGAAATGGTATAGGGTTTCCTGCTTGAGCATGGGGTTGGACTAGAAGACCTCCAAGGTCCCTTCCAACTCTGTTATTCTGTTAATTAGGCATCATTTGCTAATTACAGTGGCACATGAATTGCTAAACTGGCTTTCTTTACTGCATCTCTTGCTTGTACTTTCCATTCTGATCTGCTTACCAATGGGATCAAGGTAGATATTCTCTAATCTCTGCTATAAGAATTGCTGGGTGAAGCTCTGTTCTCTTCTGCAGCCAAAGTAGAAATGGCCACAGATCCTGAAGTCCTGAAGCCCAATATTGAGGGCATTCTTCAATGGGCTGATTCAAGTTCAGCAGATTAGATCCTTCAAAACTCCTTTACCATTCAAGGTGGAATGTTTGAATGGAAAACATCACATGAGAAATACTACTTTCCTGCTGGAACCTTTTGGCAAACAGTAGGTGGGGTATCCCATAACTAGGACACTGAGTCAATGTGGACAAACCTTTAGAAATTATGCAACACTCTTTATCTTTCTGATTCAAAGTGGTAGGAAACTACTTTGTCACTTTTCAATAAACAAATTGACAACATTCACTGGTAGGAATTCCAGTATCTGCAAAATATAGGTCTACTATCTACAGACTGCTGAATTGGAGATTTGAGGTTGTTCATTTCTGCCTGAGAAGCATCAGTGACAACAAATGCATAAAAAACTCAGAAATCCCTGTAAAGTCTGATCAGGACAGCATCATTCTGCAGTTATAGCTTTTAGTTTGTATTTCCAATTGCAAACAAAGGTGATATCAAAAATATGATATACCTGTGATGACATTATATGAATGCAACTGTACTTAGGAAAGATTTAGGATATTTAAAGGTGCAAGGTATCCCTTTATCCTCTGCAAGAATTAAGATACTTATTGCAAGTCTTAAATTACCAGCCTTAGAATTGGTGGAGATATCAAAGTGGTACATACCGGTAGCTTCTGCCTTTTAAGATCAGCAATAAAGGAACAAGTAGTCAAGAAATATGCCATATACCAACTCTTAATGGAGCAGCCATGAAGGCTTTGGAAAAGTTATATCTATAAAGATCAGAATCATGCAAGCCAAGGCATTCTCTGTGACACTCTGTAGAAGTGAAAGTTCAACTTTGCAGAAGCAGGTAGGACATGTAGTAATAACACTTTGAACTTTGGTGTTGGAGAACACCCCTGAGAACATGTTGGACAGCCAAGAAAACAAACTGGTAGATCACTGAACAAATCAACTCAGAGTTCTCATTCAAGACACAAACGACAAGACTCAAATTATCTTACTTTGGATGCAACATATGAAGATCCAGCTCTCTGGAAAAGGCTCTAATGCTGGGAAAGGTAGAAAAAAAGAGAGGAAAAGGATGACTAGTAGCAAGGTGGACCGACTCAGCTACAATGGTGATGATGGACCATTGAGATACCTGAAAGAACAGGTTAGGGATACATCACCATGGAATAGAATCTATCTGTGTGGTCTCTAGGAGTTGAAAACAACTTGGTAACACATAACCAATCAATCCAATCCTAAAAACCAGTGTGAACATTATAGTCTCAGCCATTCCAAAGAATGGGCTCTTGGCACCTAGGATGCAGCTGCAAATAGCTGCAGGGCTATTTGAAGGGCTGTATCGACCTTTGAGCTACCCAACATTACAATCTCACTATTTGCATTATTGTCTTCTCTCCCCTCCCCTACCCCCCAGGCATTTTTGAGATAAATGTATCTGGTCCACAGAATGCTTTCTGCTTTTATAAATCATCTCTTATGGTGGTATAAACTCATTGTTACCTTTGCTCTTGAACTCTGATAGGACCATCAGTTTGAAGAACATTAAAAATAGCAAAAAGGAAAAAAAAATATTCTGGGCTTGCAGAAGAAATGGTGCCCAGTTCAAGCCTTGTTATTTGGGTAGTTCAGAAAAACAAGCAATGACCTCTGTGACTCCAGGGTCTGATTTAAGCTAATTGGTCTGAGTGTGAACACATTGAATATTTGCATATTTTAATCCTGAAGGCAATTGATTTGGAATCTGTTCCCTAAACCATTTCTAATAAGCTTGAAAATGCTTAGCAGATGGAGAGAAGCTCATTTTGCACTTGGTTTTTCTTTGGCAGTAGAGATGGGAGCTGTTAATGGATGATTTTAGGACAAAGAGCTGGTATAATAGTTCTGTGAGTCCAAAGCAAACTATAGATGTGTTCACATTTGTGCAAGTCAGGATCATTATCTGGAGCTTTTACTCTTGCACACTCATATACATGCCATTCACATTGATTTTTATCTTATTGCCATAGCAACATATCGTGCACTGTACAGACACCCAACTGCATATTGATTCCATTTGTTTTCCCATTGTTTATCAAGAAAAACAAAAGCTTTTTATCAGGCCTGTTAAATCCAGGGTAGGCGGGAAGGTTTGAAAACTAGTTGCATCAGCATTGTGCAGAACTATTGAGATTTGAAGGGTATTACTACAGATTGCATTTAAATTGATTTATCAGAACTGAATTTGGCTATTCAGCTTCATCTCATACTTGCTAATAGATCAGGTTCAGAAATAGATGGCTGCAAAATTTATTTATCTATTTATTACTTCTCTTTATGCCTGCACATTCTACCTCTCTCACAAGCCCTAAATAATAGTAGGATATTAGTAACTGAGTTGTAAACAGTGTTTGATTGGGATGGAATGAAACATTCCAAAACTGAAATGTTCCATTTTGCTCCAGGAGAAGTCATTTTAAAGATAAAGATAAATAACCTTTATTGTCATTTTTTATATTGTGGGCACAATGGCACACATAAAAAAAATGAAATTTAGTTGCCCGCTCTCAAAGTGAAACATATACATGACACACACCTAAACATACTATGTACAACATATATATAGACCCACATCCCTACATATACATAGCAAATAAATATTAAATACTGTCCATCTTGAATATATAACGCAAGGAGGAAGTTTGAGAGTTCGCAAGGTTAATGCTGTATGGAATGAAACTATGGCTGAATCTGGATGTTCTGCTACGGATACCACGAAGCCTCCTCCCAGAAGGTAACAGGGAAAACAGGTTGTGAAGAGGATGTGTAGTGTCCCAGAAAATCTTGCGGGCCCTGCTCAAGCAACGCTTCTGTGCTATGTCCTGGATGGTAGGGAGGGAACTGCCAATGATCTTTTGGGATACAGATAGTCGTTGACTTATTACAGTTCATTTAGTGACCATTCAAAGTTACAAAGGCACTGAAAAAAGTGACTTATGACTGTTTTTCACACTTAAGACCATTGCAGGGGAAACATAAGACCATTGTAGGGGAAAAGAGAAAAGCAAAAGAAAAGCATTGATTTCTGACTTCTTTTTGCATACACAACCTCAACTTTTTACTTTTACATAGTAATATATATTAGCCATTTCTATAACAACAAACCTATCAAGTCAGCAAAACTCAAAATCAAAGTTTCATTTTTTCTACCTCAACTACAATGTCCAGAAATGGTTTCAATTAAAAACAAAATTAATTGTATTCTTTTCTTTAATCAAAGCAGTCAATTTAGCCATCTCTGCTAACTCCATCAATTTTTGCAGCCATTCGACCATTGTGAGAATCAAAGTATCCTTCTATTTTTGTGCCTAGAGTATTATTGCTGTTGTCAGCATACATAACATTAAAGTTCCAAATTTTAATTTACCAGAACATTGTGATACTTGATTATGTTCTTTGTCCAGGGAAGTAAAAAAAAAAGGCACTAATTTTATGAAACCACATGCGTATTACTTACCTACTTCCACTGTCTGCAAGCATTCTACCAACCAGCTTATTAAAACTGTCATTCATAGTAAAGTACAAATTGTGATGTAATGTAACCTCCTGAAAGTGATTCATTCTTCAATCTTGACACTGGATTGTGTGGTCTGGAACAAAACTGTGTTGTGAAGATTTCAACTTGCATGCACTGCACACATAAAAGGGGGCTGGGCTTTTATCACCCATCATGCCCACTATTTTGGCACCCCATGATGTATGAGACTATGGGGATGACCTTGGAGAAGAAATGTGACAGCAAATATGATTTAAGCCTAGAAGAAGAGGAGAACCTTGGGGAAAAAAACTATATCTGAACCTTGACTCTCTTTGGAATGAGAGAGAGAGAGAGAGACAGAGAGAGACAGAGAAAGAGAAAGAGAAAGAGAGAGGGAAAGAGGGAAAGAGAGAGGGAAAGAGAGAGAGGGAGAGAGAGAGAGAGACAGAGAGAGACAGAAAGACAGAGAGAGACAGAGAGAGAGAGAGAGAGAGAGAGAAAGAGAGAGAGAAAGAGAGAGAGGGGAAAGAGGGAAAGAGAGAGGGAGAGAAAGAGAGAGGGAGAGAGACAGAGAGAGAGAGGAGAGAGAGAAGGCTGTCAGGCTTTCAAGTTTTTATTATTATAACCTATCTCAATAAAGAAGAGATCCAGTATTTCTTGTGACCTTTCTTTTCAGACCCAAAGGGTCTGAAAATGTGTTGATTGATGTGTTCAAATTCTAGCTACTACTTTATTTTCCATTTCTTCTTCCTGAAACTTTCCTCCACTGCAAGCAACACCGTGCCAAATTCTGCTTTACAATTTCTCAATAGTTTTCTTCCCTAGTAGGAAACATTTCTTCTCTTATTCTCAGGAAGCTGGAAAATTTATTTCAAATTTCTTCTGCTGGTGTTTTTGAGCTCCATTTATTCTGGAAGGAGGAGGAAGCTGTTAATTTCTACTATTGGTGCTTTTCGCTATCCCGCTTCGAAGCCTCCTCCCTAGCTGCCCGTTCTTTCCTGTTTGAAAAATATCCATGGGAAGAACTTCCCCATGCCTTTTTATGGTATTTCCTTCATGACATCTCCTCATGGGATCTAACTTGATGCCAATGCTGCTAACATTGGATGTTCTTGCTTTGACAACAGATGGAGATGCAGCCTTTTTCTTTCTTATACTGTACTCTTAGAATTAGATGATACTGGGGGAGGGGGAGGAATGTGATGGGAGTTAGTTAGACATACAATATCATAACAAGAGCTGATAAAGCATGGCGGGATAACGAACTGGGCGGGAAGCCAGCATTTCAAACTAATTGGAGAATGTGATTTATGACTGTTAGTTGTAGGAGGGAATTGTGCTTTGATCTATGTGCTGAAGGAGGGGAAGTCAGATTTTGGCTTCAACTATGTACGTACCGAAGCTATGCTGCTCGATTAAAGATTCTTTAAGGTAAACAATGCCTCAAAGTTCTTTGAAGAGTTTCATCTTTCAGAACCATGACATTTGACACTGAATTCAGTTCATCAAAAAAGTATTTTAAAAAACAATGAAATTTAAATTCAAAATGCAGGTAGATGGGCAGGTAGGTAGGTAGGCACCAGGTAGATAGATAGACATCAGAGAAACAAATAGATACTATGGCATTAATTGAAAGGAACCTTGTATAGATCCAGCTTGGGAAGAAGACTCATTCTTGAATACATAGTGCAAGGACTGAAACTTCACAGAGAAGAAACTGCTTTGGCACATGGGAAATAAAAAAAATGTGACACTGAATTTAATGTAGAAGGGAGAAAGGCAAGGAACCATGAGTGCCAAGCCAGGATAGCAGAAGGAGACTCAGATTGCTTGGCTACCTCTTCACAATAGCTCAGCTCAGTTCAATTGCATTTCAGAGATTCTTCTCTCTCAATATGTCCCTATTAATTCTTGTATGTTCATCAAGATAGTCAACATGTTCCTATCCCCTCAACAGTATGTGTCCAGCCTTTCACACTGGGAATTCTGAAGCTGAGACTGAACCAAGTAGGCAGCTGTGAGCCAATGCAGATAGTCCTCTGCAATACACAATTGTTCTTTTCAGCGAAATGTTTTCCCAAGCCCATCCATCTGCTAGGTATATATGAGTATTGGCAATAACTTGCCTGGCTCATGTCAAGGTGCAGGGATAAAATCTGTGCATCACAAGAATTGCTGTTATGCTTTTGATTAGTGTGACTTTCTTTTAAAGTATTTGCTAGGCTGATGCCTTGAAGAAGGCATCTTCAAGGAAATTTCAAATTTCAAAGGAAATTTGAAAATGTACCTTAAAGTCTAGCACCAAGGATCTGATGAGAAGGTACCATAATGAGAGGTATCTTTCAGGCTTGCCAAGCTTTCTTTCCCAACTGAACTGATTTTTTTAAAAAAAGATGAATTGAAATTGATTGATGGGAGGAGGAGGAGAAGGAGGAGAAGGAGGAGGAGAAAGAAGAGAAAGAAGAAGGAAGGAAGGAAGGAAGGAAGGAAGGAAGGAAGGAAGGAAGGAAGGAAGGAAGGAAGGAGGAAGCATGATAATTCCATGCTTTCTGTTAGGAACTCCTTATGGTTTTCAAACTTACCTCACTATTGGAGATTGAAGTATTTTGTTTGTACATAGAAAAATTCCTAAGATCAAGACTCTGTCCCAAACAATAATTAGTGTTATAATTATGACAGAAAGGAGACTGATTATTTATATATTTGAAGAGAGGGCAAAGCCTAGTACCTAGCTAATTAGGTAGTCAACTAAGGCATGTGTGGCTGGGAAGAAAGGAAGAAGGAAGTTACCTCAGATTTGCAGTCCCTTAGAGATGGGACACAGATTACATTTTAAAATCTACCAACCCTTTGTGATCTGGGGATCATGAAGTACTGAAGAGTCAGTGTCACCGAATTCACACTTCAACAAAATCATAAGTCCACAATACTTTCTTGTTGCCAGGACAGAATAGGTAGTCTATGAGTTATCAATATCACCAGCTTCCATCTATTTAACCAGTGAAAAGTTTGAGGGAAAGCTAGCCTTTCCTTATTCCAATAAGTCTGTATTAACAAGGTTTTGATTGGATGACATCAATAAGATAGAGAAACTTTTGTTCCCACTGAGCTAGGCTAAATTAATTTTAAATTCCATTTAAATCTGTATATAAATGTTCCACTTTATTGCAAAGCTGTAATATTTCTAGCTGTTACTATTTTGAGCTGCAATTAATCTTTCGCATTATTAGGCTCAGAATTACAAGCTGAACCAGCTAAATAGACAGTAAAAAGGAGCTTGCATTATATTAATGTAGTAGAAAAGTTTATTTCATTTTCTTTATTGTGAGTGGGTGGGGAGGAAATGGAGCAGTACCTGCTGAAAATATAATTATTATAACTTTATTTAAATAATTGCTTTACTTTAAACAGGAAGTAGAAGATTTTCTTTTTGGCAATATTTGACCATCCATCACTGCTGTGTAATAGAGAATTATTCAAGCGATATTGAAAGCGATATTCATAAGTTAGATTCCTGAAAATAATTTCCATTGAAATGTACATGGCATTTCTTTGTATAACCCTGTTTCAGGCATTTGGCATTGCAAAGTACCAATTTTTTAACAAAAGGGTCATATCTGAATCCTGTAGGCCTATGTGTTGAACAACCCTATTTAATAAATTGAACAAGGCAAAGGAGATATTAGTGCTTACTTCAATGGGTTTTTTCAGTATTATTTTTTAATTTGAAGCTGCAGGTCTTTAACTATAAACTTTGACAAGATATTTCAAGGGAAAATTGGTGAGTGATTCAACATTAGCTGAATGTTCACATCCAGACATTACTTATACATGGAAAATAGTTTGAATGGAATAGCAGAGGGCTTTGTCCTGCTTAGCATTTTTATTAATGACTGGGATAAAGGAGATAAAAGGATGATTTTCAGATGTGCAGATAACAGAACTAGGAGGAATGTCAAAAGGAAGATTTATAAAGATCTAGATAAACTTGAACAGTGGTCTAAAATGAACAAGACTGAAAGAAATGATAAGTCCTGCTACTGTGGGGAGAAAAAAAAAGGAAAGCCACAATTATACGGTGGTGGAAATTTGGCTTAGCATTTAGTGCTTGTGAAATAAACCTGAATATTTTAATGGACAACAGACTCAGCTGAGTTCTAGTCCCACCTTTGACAAAAAACCATCTGGATGATTTTTGGACCACTGATTTCATTTCAGCCATAGGAAGAAAGCATTGGTAAACCACTTCCAAATTTTTTCCAAATTTTGGAATTATCATGGAATTGAAGGCACCAAAATGAAACAAAACAAACTGGGCACAGAGGTTGTGGCTAGGAAAAAAAAAAAAGAATAGGTGCAGCTTAAATGAGCTGAGATTGTAGTAAAACACAGAACATTCTAGAGAAGAACAGATTGTACTAGACCTGAAAGGGGAAAAAAGGGTATTAGAGAGTATTTGCATACAGGTAGTCCTCAGCTTATGACCACAACTGAGCCCAAAGTTTCCACTTGTTAAGTTGTTAAGTGAATTTTGCCTCATTTTATGACCTTTCTTGCCACAGTTATTAAATGAATCACTGCAGTTAAGTTAGTAACATGGTGGTTAAGCAAACCTGGCTTCCCCACTGACTTTGCTTATCAGAAGATCGCAAAAGGTGATCCCATGACACTGCAACCCTCCTAAGTACATGCCAGTTGCCAAGCATCCAAATTTTGATCATGTGACCATGGGGATGCTGCAACAGTCGTAAGTATGAAAAACAGTCATAAGGCACTTTTTTCAGTGCCGGACTGAGTTTAAATGGTTACTAAACAAATAGTCGAGAACTTCCTGTATTATTGCTGTATTGCGATTCTGTGATCTTTTAAAATATTTTGTAATCATTCTTTGAAGTTGTTTTACAATGCCATCTTTTACTACAACTGGCTTAAGGTTAAGGCCGCTACAAGTGGCTTAAGGTTAACCAGCACTAGGGTTAGCCCTGACCTTATTGGCCTTCCTTGGTTCTGTCAGCGGGTCTGAGAAAATAAGAAGCCTGAAAAATGGTTGAATTGTATGTGGGATTTTGAATGCACTTTCCCATGTTTTTGTATATATTTATAGTCTTAACTGCTTTAATGGTTTTTAATGGTTTTGTTTTATTTGGTTTGATTGATTTTGGTGTCTTTTAAATTGTGTCCACTGCCCAAGGTCACATACATGAGATAGGTGGCTATATAAACTTAACAAACCAACAAATAAATAAAATGATATGAATTAATGCAACAGTTTCAAACAGTTCTTGCTGTTCTTCAATTTCAATTCAGAATAGAGCTGGAAGGGACCTTGGAGGTCTTCTAGTCCAAACCCCTGCTCAAGCAGGAGACCCTGTACCATTTCAGACAAGTGGCTGTCCAGTGTCTTCTTAAAAACTTCCAGTGATGAAGCACCCACAACTTCTGAAGGCAACCTGGTTAATTGTTATGATCCACTGGTTAATTGTTATGACATCCATATCTACTTTTCATTACAAGAGCATAGGCTATGGAGAGCTGTAAAAACGGGCTGGCACAATAACTAGCTAGTTGTGGAAAGACTGTTGAGTCAGGGAAGGAACCTTAAGGATTTGTGTGCTGCTGTTTTGAAAAAGAAGCTTGTTAATTCAAGTAGGAAGCACTGACAATGGTTGGTCGTGGCAGAAACACCATCTTCCTCTAATTCTAAGAGACAACTTGACAGCCTCTTCTCTCCATTGGCAACCTGAGGATTTAGGAAATAGCCAGTTTCTGTAGAATAAGCTTTTTTTTTAAATTACCCATACTATCATGAGATGGTGTTTTCCCCCCCTTCCCTGGAATGTGTTCAAGAAGTGGGAGGAAGAACTGCAGACTAGGCAATGGTCAGATAAGAGGTAGCTGAGACCACAGAAGGAATGGGAGCATAGTAAATATCTCAGAAGGGACCCTCCTTAGTTTCTTGGATTGTAAAGGCCAGGAAGGAGAAATGTACTTTCAGACTTGGAAGATTCTAGCAATAGCCCTTAAATTTATATACCATTTCACAGCTCTCTCTAAGCAGTTTACAGAGTCAGCATATTATCCCCAACAATCTGGGTCCTCATTTTACCAACCTTAGAAGAATGGAACGCTGAGTGAACCATGAGCTGGTGAGAATTGAACTGGTAGCAGTCGGCAAAATTAGCCTGCAATACTGCATTCTAACCACAGCACCACCACAGCTCTTATGGTACCTCACAATAAAGATAAACTTACTGCATGTGCTTCTTGTCTGGACTACCTCACAAGACTGTAAAGCTGGATCACACATATGAGCAGGACCAAACTTTTATTCTTTTGCTAAAGAACAGGGTTTTTTTTCCAGCTTGCAATACATTTCTTCCAGTTTCCCTACCTCTAAATGCAGATTTGGGAAACTAACATCAATTTTCAGCAACTATCTGATGATCATTCTGAACTTCAAAGAGGAAGTTCAGAATTTATACTTCTGGTATCTATCTTCCCTTTTGCCATTTTATTTTTTGAAAGGAATTGGAGGTTGAGCAGGAATTCAGCTGGAAGTGATCCAGTAGGTTTGTATCTTACCAGAAAAAAACAAACAAACCACCAGCCACCAAACAACACTGAGTTAAAACCTGCTTTATAGAATCTTAGTAATTTTCTTCCCTGCTTCAGGTTGTTTTACCTTATTTTCAGGGATATTTTTCCAATTTTCTTGCAGAGAGGTTTGTTGGGCTTGTGGGACTTCTACTGAGGCCAGATTAATGCCTAGCTTAGAAAGCTGATCAAGATAAGGATACATGGATCAATGGCAATCTGACCTATGTGAGTGCTGCAGGTTTTCATATGGTATTTTCTAAACATATGTAAAGTTCAGCAAATGGCTAGAAATCAAAACCCTGAAAATCCACAGTTACTGTTGTATGAGCTTGCAATCTGGTGCAGTTTCCATCCTTTCCATTTCAATTGTCTTCTCACTGAGTACACATTTTCCTGAAATTATTATTTCCTATGAAGTAGATATATATAGGGATTCCCCCCCCCCTACAAAACTTAATAGAGATGTGGGTGAAGGTTCGTTCTCCGAACTTGTGGGTTGGTTTCTGAGTGTTTCGTTATCAGGCTAGGTAACATCTTCAGCAGAGTTTAGGGGATGTCAATGTCAGCGTTCTTCTGTTTATATGGGCTTCAGGAGTGGGTGTGTCAAGTGAAGCTCTGTGGTGGGTCTTGTGATGGGCGAGGTGTGAGTCATCAGTGAGTCTTGGGATGGGGAGGTTACATCAGGTCAGGGTCATTGGGAGGTGAACTGCTGGTGGGGGAGGGGGCTTGTACGGGTTGGTTGAGGGTCGGTGGTGTCTCTGATTGGCTGTGCGGTTGATTTGGATCCTGAAGGGTTCATAGGCTGGTTGTAGGTCAATGTGTCTGTGGATGGAATTGCTTGTGGAGTGCCAGGCTTCGATGAACTCACAAACATGGCAGGTGGTAGTGTGGCCGATGATTTTTATGTTGCTCCAATAAAACTGGTGCTGTTTGGTGTTGCTGTGGATAGCGATTAAGGATTTGGGATTGTGGCATTTGACTGTGTTCAGCCAGTGTTCGTGGATCCTGGTTTTTAATTGACATGATTTTTGTCCCATGTAGAATTGGTTGCAATGGTTACAGTTGATTTTGTAGATTACATTGTTTCTTTCATCTTTCTGTATCTTGTTTTGACTTTCAGACCCGTTGCTTTCATGCATTTTTTTCCACAGATGGATGTGCCAATTTTCCCAAAAATATGAGTGCAAAAATCCACAAACGAGAGTGGATTATTTATTTATTTATTTATTTATTTTTATGAAATGTATTTGCCGTCCATCTCATATCCAATGACTTTGGGCAGCTTACAGTGTAAAAAAACCTTAAAGCATTAAAAATATTCAAATCATCAATCACAGAAATACAGCCCATAAAATCATTAACAAATAAAATCATTAACCCTAGATGGGAAAAGAGGGAGCCGGATACATGGGGAGGGGGAGGGGGGATTAAATTTTAATTAGTCAACCTTCTCTGATATGAAGCTCCTCCATTGGGTCCCCAAGCCATCTGGCAGGTCTTAAGGCTCTTATGAAACGTCAGGAAGGTGGGAGCCAATCTCACCTCAGGGGGTAATAGCAACAGG
The DNA here is from genome assembly GCA_023970755.1 of Azemiops feae. Lineage (NCBI taxonomy): Eukaryota > Metazoa > Chordata > Lepidosauria > Squamata > Viperidae > Azemiops > Azemiops feae. The sequence goes on from JALGBA010000810.1 coordinate 549,105, forward strand.
ATTTAGACCTATAGTGCTTTACAGCCCTGTCTAAGTGGTTTACAGAGTCAGCATATTACCTGCTACATTCTGGGTCCTCATTTTACCGATCTCGGAAGGATAGAAGGCGGAGTCAACCTTGAGCTGGTGAGACTTGAACTGCCAAACTACAAGCAGCCGGCAGTCAGCAGAAATAGCCTGCAGTGCTGCATTCTAACCACTGTGCCACCACGGATGTAAGATGTTCCAGAGGGCAAGAACCATGGCAGAGGAGGCTCTTCTCCTGGATCTTGCCAGCCAAAATTCTTTGGCTGAGGGCTTCCACAGTATGCCCCCTCTGCCAGAGTGGCTGGGGCAAGCTAGTCCCATTGGGGTGAGATGGTTCCTCAAGTAGCCTGGACCCATGCCATGCAGCACTTTAAAGGGGATGACCAACGTCTTGAATTGAACCTGGAGGCAAACCAGCAACCAGTGCAGCCTGCAAAACTATGGTGTAACACGGTCCATTCTAGGGGTCCTAAGAACTTCCTGTACTGCCACACTCTGTGCCAGCTGTAGCTTCCATGCATTGTTGCTGCCTGAACTGCAGCAGGGTCTGTTTTGCTTATCACATTTTTGTTTATCATAGTATTTCTAGACTTAGAAATAAATGTATAAAAATTCACGATGGGGTTGTTTCCATCTTTTTGCAGCCAGTATAGAAATGTGCCTTTCTCAGCTTTAAAAGGTAACATTGCACTACTTCCTAGAGTACAGGTTCAATCTTTCAAATTCTTCTGACTGTAAAAGATTCTACTGGGTCTAGAGAGCATAGCTGTTTTCTTACATTTTGGAAGCATCAGCAATGTTGGTCATATTGAAAGGTAGCTTTTCCTAACCTGGCACTCATCAAGTCATAAAGACAGAAGAGATTATTAAGGACATTGAATCCCATCCTTAGTGCAGAAATCTAAATGTTTGACATATGGCTAATTAGCCTTTGCTTTGAAATCATCCCATAAATGAGAACCCATAATCTTTTTTAGTGTTTGGTTCTACTATTAAATGGCTTAGTCTAGTCATTCAATTAGAATCTGCTTTCTAGTGATTAAGACCATTATCACTAAAACCAATGTGCTCTCTGATAACTGGGAGTCAGGAATCAGTCAGCTCCTTAAAATATCTTTATAAATATGAGATAAGAGAGCCAACCTGGTGTTATGGTTAAGGCACCAGGCTAGAAACCAGGCTATTATGACTTCTAGTCCTGCCTTAGACTGAAGACAATTCTTCTTGAATTCAATGGGGCTGATTGCTTCATAAGTAGATTTAAAAGTTCGAAGAGCTTATAGATGTCAATGATACTTCGATTGCCTTAATTAGATTAGATTTGTAGGTGATTTTGAATAGTTGTTATTATTTGCATTGTAAACAGTCTTGGCTCCTTTGAAAGTGGGCATCCTATAAATAATTGTATATATAAAATAAACAAAGATTGTCATCTCATTTTATCAATCCTCAGGTAGAATGCATTTTTAGGACATCAAGACAAAAACCAAAGGAAATCAACCATGGGACAGATGTAAAGAAATGCAGTATCAGTTTAATTTGTGACATGGAGTCTTGGAATCATTTTTCTCTGTGAACAACACTGGAGTGTTACAAGGTAGGTTTCATTGAGGAAATCAATGAGATGCCTTCAGGAAAATTCACAGCTAAATTCCTGCTGGTTCCCTCCAAATCATGAAATCAACCTCAAATGAACTACTTCAGGGACCCCGGAAATCCATGTTTTCATAATCAGAGAAGCCAGCACACTAGTTCACTCCTATAAGGTCCATCAACAACCTTGGGACTGTGCTGTAAATTCATATAAATGGTGGCAAACTTCACAAGCTTTGGTCAAATTGAAGGTTACTCTGATTGTAAGTCATGTCTGGGTGCTGGTGATGTTTTCTTTTAGAAAACAAGAAGATGACAAGTGAGTGTGAAAGCTCAAAACTGTGTCCCCCTCTTTCTATTTCCTCTAAATAACTGGAGATAAAAAGAAGAAATGAGGCAAGATTATCTCAAAAGTGGAGTTTCCCTTCTTTTTCTTCCCTGAAGCAAAAAGGTATTATACTTTCAACAGCAAAAAGTGGGTGACAAAAGAGATGGCCATGACTAATCAATGAATCAGAAAGAGACAAAAAGAAGGAGGAAAGGTTGAACTAGATGACTCAGTTATACTAATACTTCTTCCAGGCCTGAACAAAAGATTGATGGTCCTGAAAATATTTCCATTGTCTTTTTGATTGCCAAACAAGGATGCAAGGAAGAGCTGATGAATATTGATGGACATGTTGCGTACTGCTCTGCTTAAGGAAAAGGATACCCTAGGAAACATTCATGACATTACCTTATAGAATTGCTATTGTTTTACCAAGAGCCAGCAATCATCAAGGAAATGGAAAAAGTTAAGGAAAAATATTGTAGAGAACAGGCATAACCTTAAAGAAGGTTATGCAAATATCAGTTTACCCTTGAAAGAGAGACTTTGACCCATCTTGGTTCTATTTGGCATAAGAGTAGGAAGAGAGAAACCCAGTCAGGCTTTCAAGATTCTCTTAGAATATAGAATCAGAGGGCTGGAGGGGACTTTGGAGGTCTTCTAGTTCAACCGTTTGCTCAAGGCAGGAGACCTTATTCCATCTTGGTCAAATGGTTATCCAGGCTTTTCTTGAAAACCTCCAGTGATCTAGTACCCATAACTTCTGAAGACAAGCTGTTCCATTGATTAATTGTTCTCATTGTCAGAAAACGTATCCGTAGTTCCAGCTTTGATCTTCCTCTGTGAAGCTTCCACCCATTACTTCTTGTCCTGCCCTCAGGTGGTATAGAGAAAAAATTGACCCAGTCTTCTTTGTGTCAGCCCTTGAAGAATTGAAAGAGGGCTATTAGGTCTCCCTTAGGTGTTCTTTTAGTCATACAGTACCTACTTCCTTAATTGTTCATCATATGGTTTGGCCTCCAGACTGTTAATCATCTTTGTTGTTCTTCTCTGCTCTCTTTCTACGATCTTAGCTTTTTTTTGTGTGTATTGTGGTGACCAGAACTGTACGCAATATTCTAAGTACGGCCTCGTCACTTCTCATGATCTTGATGCTATCTCTCTGCTATTATTATACCTGGTAATAATAAATAAAATAGAATCCCTGTAGTCCTTCTGGGGCTAATTTCTAAGCCTGGCCTACCTTGAAGGCCTGACATCTTTCATAAGGGGTCATGAAAAACATCTCACTTTTCTCCAAACTGGGGTGTTTTCCCCAAACCTCTGTTTTGTCCCAGCCTACACGAGTACTATATGATCTTCTGCTCTGCACTGCTGGCATGGTTGGATACATTAGACATTTTTACCACCGTTTCATAGAGAAAAACAGCTTTCCATCTTTAAAGATTAAACTGAAAGCCCCTGGCAAAGCCTCACCTGCCCATGGTTTAAAATATCCTTTTCCTTTAAATCTTCATATGGTGGGCAAGCCTCTCTGGGATCAATAAGGCAAGAAAGCTGGACAGAATTGAATTCCTCAGCCAGAAGAGGAAGAGATTACAGACTCCGTATCTCCCTTGCATGTTCTTCTCATGGAAGAGAGGCAGAAGGATAAGAGAGGAAATGTTGAAGCAAAAAAAAAAAAAAAAAAAAAAAAACTCCCCACCTGCTTGGCTTGAGTAGCAAACATCTCAGAGAGATATATGACAGATATAATTTGTGGCCATTTCCTAAAATGTATATGAGAAAAATATTGCTCTCTCCAATTTCCCTGCTCCCCATCCCATAACTCTTAGATTTATATCTATTCTGGTTATTATTTTCACTTGTCAACTACTTCTTTTTTCTAATATTAAATGGAAGCTTGCATTTTCAGTGGCAGATGAGAGATGTGGGTTGGAAGGAGGCTACATCAAAGATTCAGGACAGTATATGGTTGCATCAGGGTCAAAAAATGTTTGCTATCAGTCAGATCCCATTTTAGCTTGTGTTTCCTCTTCAGCATCAGAACCTTTCCCAGACTCACATTATTAGACTTTCCATCTTGATTTCTTCTATCACATGAATATCCATCTTTTGGTCCATTTAATGAGAATTCTAGCCTGCTGGACACCATGCTTGAATACTGATCAGTGGAATACTTCAACTGATTCCCCTGCAATATTAATGCCCTGCTTTATTTCCCACAAGCCTACTGGAAAATTTACAAAGTTTTATCAAAATAATAGAATGCCATTAAAACAACCTAAAAATCAACTGCTGAAGGATTAAAAACCCAAGAGAAGTTTTTAAAGAGAGTAAGCAATTCTGTAGGGATTTTTAATAATGAGGACTCAATATTATAACTATTTGTTAAAGGAGGGAGTCTTACAGTACTCTTAAAAGAGCAAATCTGTTGGTATGCCATTTAGAGAAGCTGGAAGAGGAAAACTTAAAAGAAGCGACAAAACAATGAAGCATATTGAAATGTTAGTCCTGTGTACAGGGAGTCTTCGACTTACGACCACAATTGAGCCCAGGATTTCTGCTGTTAAGTGAGACATTTGTTAAGTGAGTTTTGCCCCATTTTACGACCTTTCTTGCCTCAGTTGGTAAGTGCATCTCTGCAGTTGATAAGTTGTAATCCGGTTGTTAAGTTAATCTGACTTTCCCATTGACTTTGCTTGTCAGAAGGTCATAAAAAGGGATCCCATGACCTTGGAACACAGCAATGGTCATAAATATGAACCTGTTGCCAACAGTCTGAATTTTGATCACATAATCATGGGGATACTGAAAAGATCATAACTGTGAAAAATGGTCATACGTCACTTTTTTCAGTGCTGTTGTAACTTTGAATGGTTACTAAGTGAACTGTTGTAAGTCAAGGACTACCTGTATGCATGTGTGTGTGTATGTTCTAGACAATCCTCCTTGTTGCATATACTATTAAGAGCATGTGCTATCAAGAGTATATGCCAAGACAGCATTATGTTACGTAATATAGTGTTACAAATACAGACATAGACAACTTTCCAATCTAACCTAGAACCCTAGGATTACTAATTAGGCCTGAACTTGTTAAACTTCTGAACCCAGAAAAGACCACCCATGTACAATTTTATACAGCTCATCAACTGAAGTCTCAAAGACCAAGAGGGATGTGCTGTTCCCTATCTCCCTGTGTCCTGAGGCAAACGTAAGACCTTAAGTCTTTCTTTGAGTCTAGCAGCTGTCTTATTCTATCTGCAGATACAGGCACAGCTGGGGCAGAGTCAATGGGCAATGATGATACCTATAACATACAGTTAAGCTCTATTGAAAGAGAATCCCCTGCTAGGCAGTCATTATCTACATACCACTGGCTATGGAAGAAGTCAGTATATTATTTTTCTTTGCTTTGGCTTCTTTTTCTTCTTCTTCTTCTGAAGGGGAAGAAAGAGACGAAAGGGAATGTCATTTGGCTGTGAATTGAAAACTATTTTAGAATAGCTGAAAGGAGTCACACAATCTAATATCTAGTAAAAGCTCCAAATCCTAGTTGCCAAGGAAGCAGGAGAGTGTATGTATACAGTGGCTGCTTATCAGAGACAAACAGCAATATACATCAGTTGAGTCAATTCTATATAGAAATGACCAGATGTCATCATTTGCAGTGCATGCCAGCTGCCAAGAGAAAACCTGGCCTCATGGTATGAGAGGTAAGAATGACAGCGAAATGGTCCTTTACTAAAGCTTGCTTGGGAAGGAGTTAGTGCAGAAAGATGTTTTTTTTTCCAGAGGAACAATTGAGTTAAATGGTAGCAGCAAAAATCATAGACTCAGTCCACCATGCCAGGATATAAAGATGAAAAGAAAAGAGCTCATGATAATCCAGGGAATCTAAGGCAGTAGACAACAAGTAGAAATAGAGGTTGTCCTGTATGAAACTGGGTGGAAGCTGCCATAACTAAAGATGGAACAGGCACGTAAGCAGAGAGGACAAAAAAAAACCCCAGGAGTCTAAAAGTCTGTTTATGGAAGTAGATAAGAAGGAAACAAGTTGCTAAGAAAACAAAGAAAAAGTCATCTGAACCAGACAAAGGAAGTGTCACCTGAGCACATGGAACAATATCCCAATCTCAGCTATCAACAAAATTTGGGGATAAAAAAGGGTCCTGAGCCCACCCACTCTTTGAGTTGACTTTGGATCCACATTTGGCAGCCTCCATTCCTCTAGCACATGCTTGGAAGCCTAGTTGAGAAGGATGTGGATAATTGTGGATGTGTATGTGTGTGAGAGAGAGAGAGAGAGGGAGAGAGAGAGAGAGAAAGAAAGAGCTTTTTATTCAATATTTCTGTCCAGAATGACATTTGTACAGATAAAACTATTCTATTAGAGAAAATATTGTTAATGTTAATCCAGTTGATAAATGAAGGCCAGCTCTGAATAAATTTATCCTACACTGTAGGGTTTTTTTTAATGCTTCTTTTTTCAAAGAAAGTAATTTCCAAGTCTTTAAAATATATTAATCTAATCAATTATGGGTTTTCCTTTTCCTTTTTTTTTAAATAAGAAGCTTTAATTATAACTAACAATAGTAACTGAATCAGTTTCTTATACTGCATTGAGTTTATGCCTTAGAAAATGTGGACAATTAACCAATAGTGAGATTCATTATGAAAAATTATTGGGTGATTTTTTCTCAATTCCTTCAACCAAAAGGGCTGTCTAATTAGTCACTGCCACATAAGATGGCAACAAATGCCAAGTTACTTACAACCCCACCAATGTAATGTGAAAAGATTACAATTTATATAGTGCAATTTTTGTCCAATGTTGTGTCATATTTCTGAACAAATACATGATTTCAAATGTAATTAACTTTTGACATTTTCAGTTCTCTGAATTATATCAATGTTTTTAGAAATAATATAATAAGGAACAGTCTGTACAAACCTTCACACTAATCTTAAATTAACTACAAGATGTATCATATTACAGATTTTGTTTTTTGCAAAAACGGGCTACAATAGCGATGACCACTGGCTTCAAAATGGCCAGTGCAACTGGGTAATTGAAGCCCTGCCTCTTTTTATGTATGTGCAATGCAACACGTGTTGAAAAGGGATGAAACTTTAAATTTCTGGACATGCCTGCCATTTTGCAGCTAGTGACCACAGCTATAGGTTATCTATGTTAGGCACGATTTCAAAGAAAAACATACACGTTTGAAAAAATGTACACCCACATATCAAAGTTGTATTTATTTTATTTATTTATATGTAAAATATATTAGTCACCTTTTTTGCTAGACAGTAACTTGGGTGGCTTACAATATTAAAAGATAAAACTATGTAATTTATAATAATATAAATACAATACTATAAAATCAAGCTACTTAAAAAGATGGGGAGGGGAATATGATGATAGGGGGAGAGGGTGGGATCTGTTGTTAATCAATCAGCCACCCCCAACATGAAGCTCCTCCATTGAAGCCCCAAGCCAACTGGCAGAGCCAGGTTTTTAAGTTCTTATAGAAGATCAGGAGGGTTGTATATCATGTATACATGTATATCAACATAGCGTCAGCTTCTTAAAAAAAATCTTTGAATTAAATTTTAGATATTTGCAAAAAGTAGAATTTAAGAGAGATCAAAATTATTAGATTTTTCCATACCAGCTTCATCCTACATGGATCAGGACAGAAAGCTGAAAGTTTTTATTTTGAGGGGTCCTTGGTGCTCTCTGAGTTTGCTTGTTTTCTTGCAGGCATTTCATTACCCAAACCAGGTAACATCATCAGTGCTAGTGTTGTTACCTACTTTGGGTAATGAAATGTCTGCAAGAAAACAATCAAGCTCAGAGACCACCAATGATCCTTCATGTCCACTATGAGCTACAAATATTCTCCTTTATTAATTCTTATTTTAAAATGAACTTATTTAATTGCCACTTCCTGAAATTCCCCATGAACTGCAATGCAATTAAAGCTTGATGGTTGCACTTTTCCAAATATTGGTGCTACAATTCATAGCACAAAAAACCCACATCTGTAACATCTGTACCAGTCCCCAAAAAATCTATAATTACATGCCTTAATGATTACCGTCCAGTTACACTCACTTCCACTATGATGAAGTGTTTTGAGAGATTGGTAAAGGACTGTATTGTTTCATGCCTTCCCCCTACATCTGACTCATTACAGTTTGCTTATCGGAAGAACCGCTCTATAGATGATGCACTTTCTTGTGTGCTTCATCTTAGTTTGATGCACCTCGAGGAGAAGAATACTCCTATACAAATGCTGTTTGTTGATTTTAGTTTGGTGTTCAACACAATCATTCCTCAGCATTTGGTGAACAAACTGGGCCTATTAGGTTTTAGTACTTCTTTACGAAATTGCATACTTGATTTCCTTATTGATAGGTCCCAGTTTGTGCAAGTTGGAAGAAAAGTTTCCAGTTCCATCTTCTTGACTTTGGGTTCCCCACAGGGCTGTGTTTTGAGTCTGTTATTGTTCACCTTGATGACCCATGACTGCTGTGCCAAGTCTGCTATGAATCATATTGTGAAGTATGCAGATGACATGGCAGTGTTGGGTCTTATCTGGGATGATGATGAAGATTCTTATAGGGTAGAGGTGAAGGCTTTGGTGGACTGGTGCAATAAAAATAACCTGGTTTTGAATATTAATAAAACAAAGGAGATCATTGTTGAAAGAGCCGGCATAGTCATACTCCACTTTGTATCAAGGCTGCAGCTGTGGAGGTGATATCAATAGTATTAAGTACCTGGGGGTGCAGATAACTAACAATCTGACTTGGCCTCTTCATACCTTATTTTTAGTGAAGCGTGCAAACCAGTGTTCGCATTTGTTGCATCAGATGAGGAGAGCACATCTTTCTTCTTCTGTCCTGGCCACTTTTTACAGAGGCATGATTGAGAGCATTTTAACAAACTGCATCACTGTTTGGTTTGGTGCTAGCAGTGCCTCAGATAGAAGGTCCATACAGAGAGTGGTAAGGACAGCTGAGAAGATTATAGGAAGCTCGCTTCCTGTTATTCAGGATACTGCTTATAAATGCTATGTGCTTAGAGCTGGGAGCATTGTTAGAGACCCCACACACCCACTTCACAGTCTGTTTCTGTTGCTCCCCTCTGGAAGGAGGTTTCGAAGTATTTATAGCAAAACCACTATATTCTCTAAGAGTTGTGTTCCTTATGCCATCTGTCTTGTAAATTCGCAGGATTCTTTTTGTCTTTCCACCATGTATCGAACTAGACTGTGATATTTCTCTGTGTCATATATGTGTGCATACCATATGTGGGAATATGCATAATGGTATTTTTTTTGAGAGCTGAATGCAACAAAATTTCATTTTAATGTATGCTGATTAGTGTACATTTAAAGTGACAATAAACTTTCTATTTTCTATATTCTATTCTATAGAAAAATGTGTATAAAAAATCTATGCATATACAAGAAATGTGTATGAAAACATATGGGGAGAATTTAAATATTTCAGGAAGATTTAATAAGCCTGGAATCAATAAAACAATTAATACATGCATATAAAGCAATGGATGAAGTCAGCAAACTTTTCTCAGTGTTTCTGCAAGGTTCTTGTCCTTCAGAATACAACTTCAATGTCAGAACAGTACTTTTTGGGTGGAGTGGAGGGATAATCTCCCTGTTTTTCAGAGATCAACATATTGAAAGAGCAATTCAGAGCCAAGAGGTGCTCATGGAGCTTTTGAGTACACCAGAGTGCCCAAGAACATCAATGTTAATCACATTTTTAATTGCAATCACTTCTGGAAAGGATTTGCAAGTCAGAGCAGAGGCAATTCCAAGTGTGTGTGTGTGGGGGAGGGAGGGGGATCTGAAAGAAAACACAGTGTGCAGCCACTGCTGAAGGTAAAATGTTCTTGAGCAGCACACTGAACTGAGGGAGGGAGGGAGGGAGGGAGGGGGAAGGAAGGAAGGAAGGAAGGAAGGAAGACAATGACAGAATAGGAAGGAATAGGGAAGGTGGGATGAAGGGAGGGAAAAAGAAAGGAAGATAATGACCGAATGACAGAATGGGAAAGAAGGAAATGGAGGGAAGGAAGGAGGAGGGAGGGAGGAAAGTAGGAAAATTAAGCATGAATTATAACTGAGGTAAATTTGAAGCACACATACAGAGGAAAATTTGGAGCAAAGGCTTGCTCTAGGATATTCCAGGTGAAAGCTTCCTCTGGACAAAGGTAGATAGCTGCTGGTCATTTTTCCACATGTTGACTATAGATGCTTCAAGTGCAACAGGTGAGGCTTCCAGAAATGTATGGCCTTTCCATACTGAAATTGAAGGGTGGAGAGCATGCTTGGGAATTGAGCGTGCACACAAGTGTGCATGAGAGAGGGAAGGAGAAGGCTGGCTGGCTGCATCTTTGTGGGAGAGAAACATCAATAGGTCAACTAATGTATATCTGAGTGTGGAAGGGAGTGGGAAGAAGGGAAATGTTTGGGTCCACTTGTGTTTGAGAGTGTGAAAATGGGCGGAGGCTTGTGTCAATGTTAGTATGAACTGGGAAGGGTCTTTTGGCTATGACCAGTCACACAATATGCTAGATGAAGGCATGTTATAAAATAACTTTCAAACTTGCCTCTCCCCTCATTACCTTTAGAGTTGCATTTATACTAAAATGAAAGGCCCATTTCTTTGCCTCCTATATTTGGTGCGACCTAAGCTTGGCTCTCTTCCATTTCTCTTCCGAACTGTGAGGCAGAGTTGTTTCCAAGCTCCAAGCTGAGCTCTAAGCAGGGTGGCTTCCAAGGCTTTAAGCTGAGCTGCCAAACTGAACTGTAGGTCGGGTTTTAAGCAGAGTTGTGGCTGCTTACTATGACTTTTGCTCCTGGCAGCTGAAGGCCAGAAAGTTGGGTATGCCTGTTTGTTGCTAAAGCTGCTCAGGTATCAATTTCCCATCAACTGTATTCATTCTGATAGAAGAGAATATCTGTAGCTCAGGGCTGAATTGTGGAGCTTTTGGTGCTTTCTGTGCTTGGTTGTTTGCTTGCAGATGTTTCATTACTCCACTAGGAAACATCATTAGTGTGAGTGTGAGATTTGCTCAATCTTTATATACAATAGCTTGCTCTGCCATTATTGGTGGGGATGTAGTTTTCTCCTTGGTAGGTCCTTGATTAAGGTATTGTTTATTTGGGGTTTATCCTGCTTATCTGGGTGTCGGCGGTTGGAGAGAGTGTTTTTTAGTCTTTTTATTTTTTACATAGTTTTTATATTGTCTTTTTTGAATGGTGCGTAAATGTGGTTTATTTCTATGTGTCTATTAATGGCCATCAAGTCCAGGAATTTTCTAGTATTTTTAGATTTCATTTATCTATTTATCTGCCCATCTCACTCCCTGAGTGACTCTGAGCTTGGTGTAGGATGCTGACAGTTTCCCAGCTGAAATTATGGTTGAGTCTCTCCATAGATTGTGAGGTGTTTTCATGATGTCTTCTGATTGCTAGTTGGTATTCATGGATGCATTCTCCTAGTCTTCTGCCTGTCTGTCCTACATATTGGCTATTACAGTCCTTACAATGTACATATATTTTAAATTAGGACTACTCAGTCTTTTGATTTATTTAACATGTTCTGGTGGGCTTTGGTTGGTTTGTGTGCTAGAGTAATACCACATCTTATTATTATTTCTGAGATGTTTTTGATGTGCAGTAGTGTTGTCCTTTGCATAGCTTATGCTGGCTGTGCTGAGGTGGGCTGGGTGGTTAAGCACTTTTCGACAAAGTTGTATGGATATCCATTTTGTTTGAAGATGTATAGGCAATCTATTTCTCTCCTTCTCCTAGTTGCCCACTCATCTTCTTGTCTTGGTCTTATCTTTTTATGCTGAAGTCTTGGTTAGAGCAAAATGGGCTAACCTAGCTAGCTATGGCCCTAGACCAGGGATCTTCAAACTTGACCCTTTTATCACTTGTGAACTTCAACTCCCAGAATTCCTCAGCCAGCATAAGGAATTGGCTGAGGAATTCTGGGAGTTGAAGTCCACAAGTCATAAAAGAGCCAAGTTTGAAGACCCCTGCCTTAGTCCTTTCCTCAGAGGCCAGTTGTGAAGCTAAACGAGGCAACTTTGTATGCTGTTAAAGGCTGAGTGTGGCTAGTTCAGAATACTGAATTCTGATAGGTGAAGTGAGGCTGCACCAATCTACCTGCTCTGAGCAAAACAGTTCAACCAAGGAATTGAATTGTTCTGTAGTCAGGTTTCCAGGCTGGCCAGATCATTAACATGATATGGTAACCAAAGACTTCTTTGGTAAAGTCTACCATTAACATGGTAAAGTCTTCATAAGGTAGACTTACTGCTTTTTCAAGCATGACTTTGGGAAGGGTGGAAAGACTGCTTTGGCCTTTTAAATTGAAGACAGGCACTTTCACCCATGCTCTCTTCCCTCACATTCTTGTGGAAGTGAATGAGGGAGATTGTGCATGTTGAATACTTTAAAAAAAAAAGAAAGAAAAAAGAAAAAAAGAGGGACAAAGAAGATCTTCAGTTCAGACTCTACCCACTTGTACTACACCTTCATCCACATCCATCACAGTTAAACCACTGGTTCTTTCTCATGTGGCCCTCAGGGATCAAGAACTTGCCCATTTGGTTTTATGAAATTTCCCCCATTTTAAATATTTCCAAGCTGATTACAGAGTGTGCTAGTGTGCTAAGGGCTGGGCAGTACTCAAAAATAGCTAGCCATTTTTGTAACATAATTTTTTTCCTCAGAAACAGAACACAGGATTATAATTGTTACGGCCTGTGCATTGCTTTGTTGAATGCATTATTCTACTGAAGTATATTCTCTTTTTTAAAAAACATCAAATCACATTTAAGATTCTTTAAAGAGATTGCCTGCTGTGCTTGCAAAATAATAGTAGCTTTACCTGAAAACATACTTGTGTTGTGTTCAGGTGCTTGTTTAATCAAGCTGTAGTTGAACTATGGGATTTGCTGCCATTGGATATGAAGCCCTGCCATTTAGAAGAAGTGGGTTGACAAAATGTTTAGAGGATTGGGTTATCCATGATTACTAGTTTATGGCTACATGCTAGATCCTGAATCAGAGACTTGTTACCTTAAATATCAAGCTATGAGGGATCAAGAAGGGAAGAGAATGTTTGGCCTTGTGCTGAGATGTCTCCCTTGGATGACTCCCCAGATTCCTCCTCAGATGTCAGCTCAGGGATGGTAAAATGAGGAGCCAGATGGTTGGGGGCAAACTGCTTAGAGAGTGCTGTAAAGCATTGTGAAGTGGTATATAAGTCTAAGTGTTATTGCTAGTGCTATATTGCGTACCACTACAGATAGTCCTTGATTTATGCCCACAAGTGGGACAGGAATTTCCACTGCTAAGTGATGCAATTAAGTAAGTTGTGCCTGATTTTACAATCTTTTTTGTCATGGTTTTTACATGAATCTCCCCGGCTGTTAAGTGAATCATATAAGCAAATCTGGCTTTTCCCATTGCCTTTGCTTGTCAAAACCTAGATGGGAAGGTTACACATGGGAAATTATGTGTCCCCAGGACACTGCAACTATTATAAATACATGCCAGTTCCCAAGTGCTCAAATTTTGATCACATGACCATGGGGATGCTCTAATATCATAAGTACAAGAACAGATTGTAAGTCATTTTTTTTCAGTGCTGTTGTAACTTCAAACGGTCACTAACAAATGTTCATAAGTCAGGGACCACCTCTGTGTTTACTGCTGCCACCATCCTTTGCAGCAATTGAGATAGAGCATTTGCATGAAGAAGTCATTTTGTTTCTATTCTACTTGCAAAATGTTCATTTGCTGATAGCAAATACTGCATCCCTATTAATATATATTTATATTAAATCTACGGCAGGAAATAGCATAAAGCAAACACACAGCTAAGATTTGGCTCCCCTAAACCTGAACAAGTGTATTGCTAGATCTGGGAAGACAGGGATACCAGTTAAAATTAAGAGACAGGTTTTGCAGATCCCTAAATCAGCTTGCACTGTAAATTAGGCCATAATTTTAAAGTAGGTACTGAATGAAGAGATAGAAACAGCTATAATGCTTCCTTTTTTTCCCACTGCAGAAAAAAGTGGGTTTTTTTTTTACAAGCAAAACATCATATATTATTTATCCAACGGTATCATTTATTTGCAGACAAATAACATGCCTTATTTCAATGCTGTCTAAAGATATGTTTGAAAGCAGTATCAATTTTTGATGTCTGGCTGGAATTGTCCTAATCTTTACCATGCTTTAAAGAACTTTACAGGGAGAATTAGGGGAAAAAAAAGATTAATAACAACCTCACCGGAGTACCTAAAAAAGCAACAGCTCAGTGACATGAATCTTTAGGATATCACTTCTGGCAGGTTACCAGATCGGCTGTCATTCAAGATGAACAGACAATTCCCTTTTGCATTTCCATGGCTTTGGCAATAAATCTGTATTGATTTCTGCAGCATCCTTAGAGTACAAATTATACAGTGGTGCTCCTCGTGGAAGGACAGCATGGGAAAAACCCTCGGAAATAATCTCAATCTGTTCCTGGCATCACCCCTGCTAAGATTGATTGATTGATTGATTGATTGATTTAAAACCTCATTTAGAGGTAGTCCTCGACTTACGACCACAGATAGGACCAGAACTTTTCAATGTTGCACAGTGAGTTGTGCCCAATTTTACAAACTTTTTTTTTGCTGTGGTCATTGAGTCACTGTGGTCATTGAGTGAATCTGGTTTTCCCCTTGACTCTGCCTGTTGGAAGCTCTCTGGGAAAGTTGCAGCTGGCAATCATGGCAACCTGGGACACTGCAATCATCTTAAACACATGCCCATTGCCAAGTGCCCAAATTTTGATCACCTGACCATGAGGATATTACGACAGTTGTTTGTGCAAGAACTGGCCATAAGTCTCTTTTTTTCAGTGCCATTTTAACATCAAAATGTTGTTAAACAAATGGTTATAAGTTTGTTGAGGGCTATCTGCCTAAATATCTGAACCCTTTTTTATCATTAAACAATTCCACTATGGGAAACAATTCAGAGCTTTCAACACTCTTCAATAGAAGAGACATTTCACAGGCAGGAGATGCTACCACAGCCTTTCTCCATTTTCTCCAGAAATAAATAGATAGATAGATAGATAGATAGAAGATAAATAGATAGATAGATAGATAGATAGATAGATAGATAGATAGATAGATAGATAGATAGATAGATAGATAGATAGATAGATAGATAGATAGATAGATAGATAGATAGATGATAGATAGATAGATAGATAGATAGATAGATAGATAGATAGATAGATAGATAGATAGATAGATAGATAGATAGATAGATAGATAGATAGATAGATAGATGTCCAAAGTCATCCAGCTGAGTTTCATGGCTAAGATGGGACTTGAACTCATGTTCTCCTACTTTCTTTCTTGGTGCTTTAACCACTGGATGTCTATTGGATCATCTAAGAGTGGACAACTGTTTCTGCAGAGATGGCTTTTTCAGTACCTTTTGTTTGTGGGGTTTGTGGAGCTAAAGCCAACAACAAGAGGGACCAACCATTTCTCCCTCTGACACCTCCGTTTTCTTTTCTCTCGCACACACATATACTCTCTGATTTCAACACACTCTCTCTTTTTAACATAAGAAGCTAGATCAGGTGAAGGTCCATTTTCTTGCTCAAAAGCAGGAGACTTTCCCCCCATCATTTTCACCATACCCATACAACTTGTGTTTGGGGGCATACAGGTAGTCTTTGGCTTACAACCACAATCAATCCCCAAATTGAGTTTTGCCCCATTGTACAAGCTTTCTTGCTACAGTTGTTAAGTGAATCTAGCTTCCCCATTCACTTTGCTTGTCAGCAGTGTTACAAAAGCAGCATGACCCCAGGACCACCATAGCAATAGCACTTATACTTATATATCGCTTCACAGTGCTTTATAACCCTCTCTAAGCGGTTTACAGAGTCAGCACATTGCCCCCAACAATCTGCGTCCTCATTTTACTGACCTTGGAAGGATGGAAGGCTGAGTCAACTGTTCTGTTTCAGCTGAAGAGACATCGAGGTGAGGCAGGAGTAACAAACACAAGTCTTTATTGAGATCACGAACAGAACAGAAGACAAAATGGCGCCAAGGCCTTTTATAGCCCCTTGCAAGGGACAGCATCAACCAATCAATGCAAGGCTAGTCTCCCGCCTTGCGCATGCGCGCAAGGCGGGAGACAGCCTGTCTGGTCCCGGGCAACCACGTGGATTGCCCAGGCCTTCTGCAGCCTCCTGAGCCTGCTGAGTCATTCAGCAGTCCCAGGACATAACATCAACCTTGAGCCGGTGAGAATTGAACTGCCAAACTGCTAGCAGTCGCCAGTCAGCAGAATTAGCCTGCAGTACTGCATTCTAACCACTACACCACCATGACTTTTACATAAGTACGAGCCAGTTGCCAAATACCTGAAGTCTGATAACTTGACCATGGGGATGCTGCAATGATTGTAAGTGTGAAAAACAGTCATAAGTCACTTTTTCCAGTGCCATTGTAACTTCAAATGGTCACTAAAGAAATGATTGTAAATCAAGGATTATCTGTATTTCCCTTAGCCCAGGGGTAACATGAAGTTTCCAAGATTAATAGCCCTTGATAGGCCTGTTCTCCATGAATTTATTACATTTCCTTTTCCAGCCAGCCATATTAGTAATCAACTCCATGTATTCTGGCAATGGATTCCAGAGGTTAGCTATAAACTGCTTTCTTGGACTGAAGTCTCCTTCCAGGCAGCTATGTTGAACTACCCCTGGCTCTTGTATTTGGTGAGAGGGAGAAAAAAAAGTGCTTACTGATTTGCATTGCACCAGAGCAGACACAGGTAACCCAGATGTTGCAGATGTTTTGAGCTCCAGCTCCCATCAGCTTGGAAACAGACTGGAAACAAGGAACTGTTTGTGTTGTGGGTCAAAGCTTCTGGAAGGCAGACAGTTGGGGGAGAATGCTTTGGAAGGACCTCCCTGAAGCTATCCAGATTTTGTGAGAAGTGTTTTACTGAAATTTGGCATTTTGTGTGTCTGGAAATGGAGGAAAAGTTCCTGTCATTGCTTTAATCAATCTGACACAGAAGAGATTTCTCTTGCTTTTTAGCAGTCATCTGAATTATTCCCCATCTCAAAACTGTTCAGAATTCACAGCCTTCCATTATCTAGCAGGTTCTCTAGCATAATTACAGTTTGCACTAAACCCACATCCCTAGCTGAGTGGTGTGATTAGAAACAAGATAACGGTCTACTTATCAGCTATGAAAATGAATGCAGAAGCAGATCAAAAGTTTGCTAACTGGATGAAGTGAAGTCTTCTCTCATATCTTGCATCCTCCTTCATGTGCAACCTAATTTCAGAAGGGATACTGGGGAAATTAGGACTAAACATTTTGAGTATAATGTAAAATTATCCTCAGAATTCTCCCTCATGAATTTGGGCAGCAGATGTTTTCAAAATTGAGGAGATAACAGTGATTGTCCCATAACACTGGAGAGGTGAAAAACCTCTTATTAACTTTCTTCTCATCACAGGAACAGCAGTGCAGGAAAGACTGTTTCTTCCTACTAATATAGATGATATGGGTCTTATTGTTGTTGACAACAATAGCAATAGCACTTAGACTTCTATACTGCTTCACAGTGTTTTTCGGCCCTCTTTAAGTGGTTTACAGAGTCAGCATATTGCCCCCAACAATCTGGATCCTCATTTTACCGACTTCGGAAGGATGGAAGGCTGAGTCAACCTTGAGCCGCTCAGGATCGAACTCCTGGCAGTGAGCAGTGAGTTAGCTTGCAATACTGCATTCTCATCACTGCACCACCACGGCGCAGATGACAGCCCCTGAATGGCCTTCTTTGGGCTCAGACATTAAATTGGATTAGCCTCAGTTTGTACTTAAATGGAAAGCAAGTAGGACTGTAGACAAGATTGGAATTTTGAAAAACAGACATTCCAGAAGAAGGCAATGGTACTTCTATACTCTTAAAATGAAAACTACATGGATGAAATCACTAGAAGATGAGTTCTACTTGGATACAACCTGAGGTTTGAGACCTGAGTGCTGCCATGGGGCAGGACTGAGCTCCCATCCTTTGCTTCAAATCCTGCCAGGGATGTGAAAGGAACCCCTAATTGGGTGTCCCCTGGGCAATGGTGATGTCACTGCCTTTCCACTGGGAAGCACTTCGGTACTTC
Source organism: Azemiops feae (assembly GCA_023970755.1). Lineage (NCBI taxonomy): Eukaryota > Metazoa > Chordata > Lepidosauria > Squamata > Viperidae > Azemiops > Azemiops feae. The sequence goes on from JALGBA010000810.1 coordinate 567,329, forward strand.
CAACAGAAGTGCAATGTGATCCTCTGCGAGATATACTGCAGTCAAGTGACACTAACTCATTACTACCATCTAGTAGTCTTTACAATTGCAGATAATCTTCCCTTAATAACCAGAATTGGGACCCGCAACTCTGTCACTAAAGAATGTGGTAATTAAGTGAGATATCACATGACCATGATGGATTTATAATCTCACTTCTGGTGTAGTGTTAAGTGAATCACTCATGTTGTTAAGTGAGACATCATTATGTGCAATTTTATAGCTGGGTTTTCTATTGACTCTGCTTATTGCAAGCTGGTTGTGATCACATGACCGATGGATGCTGCGAGGGTCATAAATGCCCATTCGTTGCAAAGTGCCTAAACTGCAATGTGACCAACATTAATAAGTGTGAGGACCAGGTGTAAAGTTATTTTTTTCAGTCCTGTTCAAAGAGTTGCTAAGCAGAGCAATTATTAAGTGAGGACTAACTGTATTGTAGCCCAGATATAGCAGCTGTAAAGATCAAAACCTTAAGAGCTATTGGAACACCTATGCCTTGCAATAATGAAAAGAAGTCTTAAACATTCTAAGGAAAAAAATAGAATATTGATGAAAAATAGCATCTGGAGAATATATTGAAAGATATCTCATATGCCATACAAATGTGCCACATATTACTGCACTGGATAAAATGTGTAGATTGGTTCTTTGCCTCTAGGCTGGAGTTTATTCTTGGGTTCAGTGCTGTTGGTAAAGAAACATCTTCCAAATGCCCAGAGGCATTTTTCAAAATATTTGCACTTTTTGATTGTCAGAAATAATACTGATTCAGTATTTCATTCCTCCCTCCTCCTCCTTTTTTTTTGTGCCAAAGGCTGCCTAAATTCAGCTGCCATTTCTGCAATGATATATTCATTTAGCAGTTATTTATTAATATGCTCCTTTGCTGTGGAGTCCTAATCCCAACAGGAGTTACTTTATGTTTTGTTCTGTGATATAAGTTATTACCTGTGCAAACAACCCCTGTGATTTTTTTTCATTGGGAGAATCTGGCTCATTGACTTTTGTGTGGATGTAAAAACCTTGCTGCAAATGGGAATCACAGGCAGGTCTGCTTTGGCAAGGTTATGCATGTTAAATTAAAAAAGGAACCCTTCTTTAGAAGAGTTCAAATCCGTGGTGGGATTCAAATATGCGAACAACCGGTTCCACTTCCAGAAGTCCATTCTGGTCCTGGGCAACAAAAAATTAGCTACTGGTTCTGCCGAACTGGTGCAAACTGGCTGAACCCCACCACTGGTTCAAATTGCTCTTTGTTACTAGCTAAATAGATGAAGAACATTCCTATGTTTTGAAACTATTTTGGTTCTTACTAAAACTGAGCACACTAGGTTTTTTCCCCCCTTCCCAAGAAGACAAGGCTATTTTGAGAAAAATATAAAAATCTCCTTTATCTCAAATCAATATTATCTGTGGTCAACCATCCCCTTGTGCTTTTTGTATGGGGTATTTTTTGGCTGGAAAGGCAGGAGGCGGAGAACTCATAGGGCAAGGTTGAAAAGCCAGACTGTTCAGGAGTAACAGGTTTAAATCATTACCTCTGACTCATTAGCCCTTGATGAGCAGCATCTGGTGCTGGGAAGAGGCCTTGAAAGCAAAGGCATAAAAATCTCCAGCTCGGGAGCAGAATTGGCTGCTGGAACAGTAGGTGAATTACCTTTACTTATCCTGGTGGAGTATCCTGTCCGCATAATACTTGACCTTGAATGCAGACCTCATAAATGGCCTCCAGATCTGGTTTGCAAACATCTGCATCTCATTTACATGGCAGCAAAGTGCAGTATTGGAGTTTTCTGTCCCATCTAGTGGTCAGCTGGATTTCTGCAGCCTAGATTCTACTACGTTTTCATATTTTGTTGGGCCATATTGGAAAATTATTAAATGTGATAGTAGAGAGCACAATGCAAATGGTGTTTGGAAAATCTCTACTGAGTTCACAGCAGAGAAACTGAACCAACGATTTCACCAGGGGAAGGAGAAATTTCCCAACAATTTTTCAGGGGCAAGATCCCCCTTTTAGTGGTGACCATAACACTTTCATTCAGTGCTTTTTTTGTAAAAAAAAAAAAAAAAAGGTGCCGGAACTCACACATGTCATACAACCCACTTTGCCTACCCTACAAGGTTCCATCCAAAAAAGGTGCCGGAACTCCGTTCTGAGCGTTCTATGAGAAAAAAAGCCCTGCTTTCATTGAAGAAGAAACCAAATGGAGAAGTTATCAAAATATTTTCCTTGGGATTAATGGAAGCCTGAATAGCCAGGAGATTGAAAACTGGGCAACAGAGTGGATGGGGAGACCTTCAGGGTCCTTTCCAGGTCTATGATTCTGTGACTCTGCAGCTCAGAAATCTCATGCTGAAATCACTTCAGCTCATGGAAACAGCATTGTCTCTGATTTGGAATAACCAACAGAATAACATAGAGGTGTAAAAGTCTAAGGCTGATCCTTGATAGTAAAGGTTTACTTGAAAAAAACAAGATCTTCTTTTGATTACCACACTCCATTAAGGATTTATGAGTACTACATAAATTTGAGTGGAATCCCTGCTGCTTCTGTAGAAAAGTTTCCATAGAAGGGAGAAACGTGCCTGGAATTCTGTTAGATTATGTCCTCAATGTACCATCCTTGAGCTGCAAAGATGCAGATGACCACTTCATGGCAGCAGAGATACAGAAAACGGACTCTTTGCTACCATCTATGGGCATCTGGATTTTTTGCAGCCTATCTATGTATGAATTCTACATTTTCTACATTTGTTTGATTGATCGATTGATTTCTGTAACTGCCCATCTAAGCAAACAACTCTGGGCGGCTCACAATGCTCATTTGGAATTATAATATTGTCCCTGTGCTAAGTATCTACAGTGTCACCAACCGTAGCATGCTAAGGTAAGCTTTTGCCATGCACCCTATTGGGTAGGACAGATACACGCCTAATCAATGAAGAAAGGGCAATCTTCTTTCTCTTTCCATATGTGTGGGTTTAAACTCTTGAATAGGAGTATGAGAGTAAGGTCCATTTTGTTTCTTTTTCTGAGACACCTTTCCCTTCAGAAAGGTGCTTATCCTCTTAGGTATGATGAAATTATATGTGGCTTTGTTCCAATTTTATTGTGTGGGTAATATCTCTATATTTAGGGAGATCAGTAGTGACTTGCTTCTGAGTTTGTGTGCAAAGAAGCAATATCTGCAATAGTTTCACAGACATTTATCTTGGAGGAAATTAGAATTCCCTCTCCTATTTGACCATGAAGGATAATAATCAGGTAAACAAAACAAGACAGTCTAGCCCAGTGGTTCTTAACCTGGGTGATATCGCCCCCCAGGGGGCGATTTCATTTTTCAGGGGGGCGATGGAATGAAAAGGGGTGACGTGGGGGCGAAGGAACGAAAAGGGGGCGATATGGGGGCGATGGAGCGAGACGTTTTGGGGACACTTTTCAGTCTTCCCCTGTGGCTCCGAGCCTCCTCCGCCATTTGCAGAGAGAGACAGAGACAGAGAGAGGCACTTGCACTTCCCCTCTCTGTCTCTCTCTCTCTCTCATGCAGGGCTCCTGATTGGCCCTGCACCTGGGTGCCCCGCCCCCTGGGAGCAATGCGGCCACGAAGTCCCTTTCCCTGGCTGGCCCCGTCCGGGGTACACGTGGCTAGCCCTCCTGCAAGCCGCGGCCCTGAGGGAGAGCAGCCCCTGAGATCCCCAGCCAGCGGGACCGTTGGCCCAGCTGACCGGGAAGGTGCGCCAGAGTCCCGACTGCTTTGTCGGCGAAGGTGAGGTGAGCAGAATATGGGGGGGGAGAGGGGGCCATCCCCGGGCCACTCCCTGGGCAGCCGAGCCGGCCACACTGTCAAGCCCCCATGGGCTCGACATTCATGGGAAGGGGGGGAAGCATGCTCCAGGCGGCAGCCTACCGGCGGCACAGGAGGCTCCAGCATTGGTCCTGGTGGGAAGCGGATCGTTGCCCTGGTTCCGACCGAGGACGCCGGCGGCGCGGGAGAATGTTTGGCGACGCAGCCGATGGGGGCATTCCACGGGGTGTTCCACGTTCCACGGGGATCCCAGGGATGCCGGCAGTGCGAGGGGAGGCTTGGCGATGCAGCTGACAGGGGGGGCATTCCGCGGATGCCCTGCGACTTGAGCCCGGGGACGCCGGCGGTGCGAGGGGAGGCTTGGCGATGCAGCGGGCCACGGGGCATCTGCAGAACGCCCCCATCAGCTGCATCGCCAAGCCTCCCCTCATGCTGCCGGCATCCCCGGGCTCAAGCCGCGGGCCGCGGGGCATCTGCAGAATGCCCCGCCCATCGGCTGCATCACCAAGCCCCCCCTTGTGCTGCCGGCATCCCCGGGCTCAAGCCGCGGGCTGCGGGGCATCTGCAGAATGCCCCGCCCATCGGCTGCATCTCCAAGCCTCCTCTCGCACTGCCGTCATCCCCGGGCTCAAGTCGCGGACCGCGGGGCATCCGCGGAACGTCCCCCTGTCGGCTGCGTTGCCAAACATTCTCCCGTACCGCCGGCGTCCTCAGTCGGAACCGGGGCAATGATCCGCTTCCCGCCAGGACCAACGCTGGAGCCTCCCGTGCCGCCGGTAGGCCGCCGCCTGGAGCATGTTGGGGGAGGGGGGCGATGACATCTTCCTCATTGGCTCAAGGGGGCGATTCATTCAAAAAGGTTAAGAACCACTGGTCTAGCCTAACTGATCCTTGATCTGCTTCCTTTGGAAATTGAGAACAGTTTAATTCAAATCCATTCACCCTTTTTTCCTTACCCATTTGGAATTGGTCACTAAACTCTCCCCAAGGAAAAAGTGTACCACACCAAACCACTAAATTCCCATCTGCTTTTGCTTGTCTTGTGTGTGGTTTTTTTTCTTTTTCTTTTTACATAGTTCAACCCCTTTGGCTAATAAACTTGGAAAAAAGAAATAGGCTGGAGGACAGACCACAGTTAGAGCCTACAATTTGCTGTTTTGATGTCAGCATTCTCTGCAATGAAGCCAGCTGGGTGGCAAAACTACAAAATTGCCTGTAATTGGCAGAACAGAGAGAGAAGGAGTGTGCCATACAATGGAGTTCAAATGACAGTAGTTGAGTAAGTGATAAAACACATTATTTCCTACATTTCCTTCTCTAGAGAAAAGGGTTTGGATAAATTCACAGAGGAAAAGTGCTATAAGGGCTATTAGTTTTGACATTTAGTGTTATGTCTGGTTTAGGCAGCATGTCTCCAAATACCAATGACAAAGTAAGATCAGCAGGAGAGAATTATAGAACATAAAACATGGAATAATAGAGTTGGAATGGACCTTGGAGGTTTTCTAGTCCAATCCCCTGCTCAAGCAGGAGACACTATACCATTTCAGACAAATGGTTGTCCAGTGTCTTTTTGAAAGCCTCCAGTGATGGAGCCACCCACAACTGCTGAAGGCAAGCTATTCCATTGGTTGATTGCTCTCACTGTTAGGAATTTTCTCCTTAGTTCTAGGTTACTTCTCTCCTTGGTTAGTTTCCATCCATTGTGTCTTGTCTTGCCTTTTGGTGTTTCCATGTCCTCTTCTGACCACTCCAGAAGTATTTAGCTTGCTATGCTGAGAAACAAAATCTTAGACCTTGGCCAGATCTGGCATGGCATGGCATTCTTTATGGGAAGGAATGGATAGGTTAAGGGTTGCATTGGCCCTTCAACACCTTGTGATGCAATTCTAGAAGTTGAAGCCGACCCATCTTCAAGTTGCTGAGGTTGAGAAACAGTGCCCTAGACTCCCAAAGTGCCCCCTGGAGTGGGAAAACCCTTTTTTTAATTCTTCCTATTTTGGGAAAGGCTGGAAGAGGTTGAAAGAGCAATGTTTTTCAATTTTATACTGATTTTTCTCAGGGGAGGCTCAACTCTTAAGGTACCCATTTTGCCCACTAACCACTCCAGATGTAAAAAAATGAGTCCACCACTCCAATGATGTCACAGTGTTGTCAGGTGATAAATGATCCTTTTCACAGAACTTATGAATGAAAGCAAACAAGTCATGTGAGGTTCACTTAAGCTAATTTGATCTAAGGATGAAATAGCTAAGCAAATCTGTGATCAAAAAGGACCCTGTCTGCTTGAACAGAATAACCAGGAAAAAATATTAATATTGCACCATTGCTGTCCTTATTCATCAGGAGGATTCTTATGAAACTATAAATTACTCTCTGACTGATACTGAGATGTGGCCTTGACTTTATCTTCTTGAAGGAGAAAGAGGTGAGAGAGAGACTGATTTATATTCACAAGACATCAGGGAGGCAGTATCTTTGAGTATTTTAATGTACTTTAAATCATAGGCTTTATTCTTTGTATCATGCTGCAGATTGCATTCCCTGTAATTTTGATTGTAATTGCTATTGCATATGGCTTAGTGCTTTCTGCCTATGTATTTATTCATGTTGGAACACTGTGTATTTAGAGACTGGCATTTCTAAATAAAACGAGTATTTGGGCTGGAGACATGCTATTTTCTCCTGTGTCCAGCTCCTCTGAAAAACTGAGGAGTAACACAACTACTCCATAAGGGCATTCTTGAGAAACAATGGAATTTCAACCCTCACTTCACTGCTTTTGATCATTTAGATCCTTGAATATGAAGGGTAATATATTAGCCAGCACTACCAGAAAAAGAAAAGGATTAAGTCCTTCAACAGTATCACTAACCATACTCTCCATGGTTCCTGGGAGGCAAAAAAAAAAAAAAAGCTCCCAACTCTGCTTCAGGAGAATACAGACATTTTTCATGTAGTTTACTACTGAATATATATTTTGCTTTTGTATTCATTCAAAAACACAGAATGGTTGATAGCAATTAAAACTTGTTACAAAGTGGAACAAAATATAATTAACCTCAAAATCAAAACTAAATCATTTAAGTAATCAGCAATTAAAGGCTTGGCATATTTACCATCTTTCTAAAGATTGGGAAAGTGGAACCTCCTTGGGATGCTCATTTGATAGCTTGGGATTCATATGGGAGAATATTGTTTGAAAAAAATAATATTTAAGCTTATGGCAATGGGGGGAATCTTCAGAAGGCCTGTCCTGCTGATGTAAGTAATTGCCCAGGTTCATAGCAGGAAGATGGATAAGCAGAAAATCAGGCTGGGAGCTATCTCGCCCAGCTAATTGTCTCGCGCAGTGAATTGGCTGGGGCAAAGCAACGGGGAACGAGTGAAGGGGAGGGGTGAGAGAGGGGCAGCCACGCTGGGCCAGTTGGGGTGGGGGGATAGGGTTGAAGTGGCCAGGGTGAGTCAACAGCAGCCACTTGTCCCATTCCGCCTTGAAAGCCCTCCCTTTGCCTTTTGACTAATATTAATTTCTTGCATCCTCTTAAAAGTTTTTATTTTTTTTTAAACTTTTACATATATTGTTTTATATTTTAATATTTAATTGTACAACACCGAAAGTACCTCTTTGATGGTGATGGGCAATACAGGAATGTGAAAAATACATCCAATGGAGATGGTGATTTTGCAAGATAGATGCTATAATGAGAGGTGTCAATCCTAATAGGTTTTTGATGGTATCCAAAGCAGTCAAAATGTTGACATTTTTCTTGTTGGTCATTGCCTCTATCGTGTGCAATTCTGCCAAGAGGAAAACCTATAAAGCTTGAGGATTTTCTCCTCAAATTTAGATAAACTCAGGCAAATAAAAGGAGATTTGAGATATATAAAATGTGGAATATGTGGATTAAATTTATTCTCATAAACATTTGAATTCAGAGGTCATCTATAATACTGGGAGACTCAGGACCAATAAGAGAAGTTTCTTCTGTACATAAAACATAATTGTGGTAGCTCAACATCATCACAACTTTCACTCTTCACCTCTCAAGATCCATCCCATCTGACAGTCCCTTCCTTCCTTCCTTCCTTCCTTCCTTCCTTCCTTCCTTCCTTCCTTCCTTCCCTCCCTCCCTCCCTCCCTCCCTCCCTGTATATGCATTGTCTCATCCTATGCAAATCAGTCTCACTCCCCATAAAGACAAAGTGCAAATATATCCAGCCACATTTCCCTTTGAAAGACCAGGAGTTCAGAGCTGTAGTGGAGTAAGAGTTTCTGCAAATGGAGAAACCAATCGCCTATAAACTCTGGGTGTTGTTGTTTGGGGAAAGTGAGTTTGACTGCAGTTTCAAATACAATGCATTTGAGCTGGAAATAAATTGGCCCAGCTGTAGAACAACATCATGAGGTGTTGACCTTTTCTGCTTTTCATTTTTGGGTTTTGGGGGTGAGAATTTAAGAGGCCAAATGAGTTGATTATGCCTTGTAGGGGCTTGTATCACTTATTGTGCTCCTCTAGGGCTCTCAAATATTCCCCAAAACAGTTCTTGGCTCAGCCCCCTTTTGAAAGTTTACACCTTGATATATATGTTAAGCAAGGCTTGGCCTTGAACCCACAGTGCTAAATTATTATTTTTTTCCTGGGACTTGCTTTGTGAGTTTGTACTTGGAAAAGATTGCTTTGTGTCCCAAATATATTTGGAGCAGATTCGTATTCTGCAGTTACACAATGAGCTACTTTTATACAGAGCAATCATAGATTTATTTATATAGCAAATAGAAAGCAGCAAGTTCCACTGGTTCTAATCAGAACTACTCAGCAGACATTATTTGCTACCCTGCTATGTTATCATCTGGGGTGAAGCACTAATATAGAAGTAGCTTGGCCTGTTTTGAATGAAAAAAATAGGGAATAGGGAAAGGTGAAAAATGGTGCAGAACTTCCCCTGCCTGTTCTGCAAACTTTTTTTCTTTCCTAATTTTATTGAAAGTCCTTATTGCAATAGTAGAAGCAAATACAAACTAAATCCAAAGAGAAATAGGAAGAATAATAAAGGGCAAAGAAAAGAAAGTAAGAAAGATTATTAGTTTCTATCCATTGTTTCTTGTCTTGTCTTCAGATGCTTTGGAAAATAGGTTGACCCCCTCTTTATTGTGTAAGCCCCTGAGATATTGGAAGACTGCTATCATGTCACCCCTAGTCCTTCTTTTCATTAAACTAGACATATCCAGTTGCAGCAACTATTCTTTATATGTTTTATCCTCCAATCCCCTAATTACCTTTGTTGCTGTTCTCTGCATTCTTTCCAAACATCTTTTTTTATATCATGGTGAGCAAAACTAAAAAAAAAAAGGTACAGGTTTCCTTGCCAGTTATGTCCAATTCTAGTACACAATGCTCATTTCTGTTTCTTTGCCAAGGGAGCCAGCATCATCCATAGACATTTTCCATGGTCATGTGGCCAGTATAGCTATATGCCAAAAGCACATGGAACACTGTTACCTTCCCACTGAAGTGGTACCTATTAATCTACTCATATTTGCATGCTTTTGAACTGCTAGGTGGGCAGGAGCTGGGGCAAGGAATGGGAGCTCACCTGGTTGCATGGTGCTCAGGTCTTGAATCTGGTCTGTCAGCTTTCCAGCTAACAAGCACAGCTTCTTTACCATCACATCCATTAGTATCTTTCCATGGAAGTAAACATCAATGTTGACATTGCTGGCAAAGTGGCTACTAATTTCTGGCCCCATACTTCAAAAATCTCTTGAAGTATTTCAAATATTATAGCATTTCATGTTATAAACCCTCAAACTAACCGAAACCCAAAGACAAGTGTATACTTCCCCCCCCCCATTCCCCCCCCCAGAACCTTTAGTCTCATCTAGTGTCTACTTTCTGAAATTGTAAAGTCTCAGATCTCTGTTATGTCTTAAGATGGACAAAACAATTTGGTTCATATGATAAGCGATTTTACTATTTCCAAAACCTTAAAATAAAAGTCTTCATATTCCAAATTTATCTGGACCCTTAATCACTTTATAACTGAATTTTTGAAAATCTCAGTTTTTCGCCATTTCATTCCAATCCTTAAGTTGTTATATTTATGGTTAATTATTTTTTTATTCAGTTGGCTTTTCAAACTTATGGTCAATCTCTAAAAACAGTGTCCAAATGCCTGCAAGAAAACAAGCAAGTTCAGAGAGCACCAAGAACCCCCCAAACAGTTTTGGTCAATGTTATGAAAAATATGTTGAGACTCTGGAAAGGGTGCAGAGAAGAACATAAAAAATGTCAGAGACCTGGAGGCTAAATCATATGAAGAATGGTTGCAGGATTTGGGTTTGCCTAGTCTTGTGAAAAGAAGGACTAAGGTGACATAATAGCAGTCTTCCAATATTTGAGGGGCTGCCACACAGAAGAGCACCAGAAGGCAAGACAAGAAGCAATGGATGGAAACTAATCAAGGAAAGAAGCAACCTAGAACTAAGAAGAAATTATAAATATATATATATAAATTTAGTCAAGCAAAATGATATAGTACAATAAAAAAATATAGCAGTAGGTAACTTGATATGTGAAGCCAGACTTCCCTGATACGTTTAATTTAGTTTAGGCTTCAAGGGAGTGCTCCTCTCTTTCTTAATATTTTTTTCTTCCAAATATTATATAATAATAAAACAATTCTCATATTCTCCTTGTGTCTCTGAATGAGACAATATAAGGTAACAAAAACACTTGAGCTCTACATGGACCTCAGCAGGTTCTAGCTGCTTTTGTTAAGATGATAAAAGAAGTGCTGTGTCATTGCATCTCAGGGTGTGCCTCTTTTGTATGTGCATATGATATCCTAGTGCAAGCTCACAAGATGTAGGGCTTGTATTACAATGGCACAATGCTGTTTTTTTTTCTTTCTGCTCTCCTGTTCCATCTCCCCTTCTCCTACTTCCATAGATACTGTTGAACAGATATCTCTATACACCCTTTAAATACTTATATCAAAAGGATCCTCAATTGTCTTGTTGTTTTCTTATAGACATAACCATTTATTATAGAAAGTCATCAAACAATTCATGAAGAAGGTAGCCTTAAAAGAATGATAAAAGCATCTGAACACCACAATAAACTACAACAATGGTAAGAGTTTATCTCTCTTTTATGTCTTAAGCTGTGAAGGAAAGTTGGGAACATGAGGTTTCTTGAATCGGGATGAAATTGATCTCTCTTCTAGCATTCTCTTTGCCATAGTAATTTCTTCACAGAAACCTAGATGAGAGAAAATCCAGTTAAAACTGGATGGAAATGGGCTTTTGAAATTCTTTGCCAAACTGAATGAAAAATGTATCTGAGTTTCTGCAAAACCCCCCCCAAATCTTCAACTATTTATCTTGAGCTTCTCTTCCCTTTGATTTTGACTAGAACAGTGGTTCTTAACCTGGGTGATATCGCCCCCCAGGGGGCGATTTCATTTTTCAGGGGGGCGATGGAATGAAAAGGGGTGACGTGGGGGCGAAGGAATGAAAAGGGGGCGATATGGGGGCGATGGAGCGAGATGTTTTGGGGACACTTTTCAGTCTTCCCCTGCGGCTCCGAGCCTCCTCCGCCATTTGCAGACAGAGACAGAGACAGAGAGAGGCACTTGTGCTTCCCCTCTCTGTCTCTCTCTCTCTCTCATGCAGGGCTCCTGATTGGCCCTGCACCCGGGTGCCCCGCCCCCTGGGAGCAATGCGGCCACGAAGTCCCTTTCCCTGGCTGGCCCCGTCCGGGGTACACGTGGCTAGCCCTCCTGCAAGCCGCGGCCCCGAGGGAGAGCAGCCCCTGCGATCCCCAGCCAGCAAGACCATTGGCCCAGCTGACCGGGAAGGTGCGCCGGAGTCCCGACTGCTTTGTCGGCGAAGGTGAGGTGAGCAGAATATGGGGGGAGAGGGGGCCGTTCCCGGGCCGCTCCCTGGGCAGCCGAGCCGGCCACACTGTCAAGCCCCCATGGGCTCGACATTCACGGGAAGGGGGGGAAGCATGCTCCAGGCGGCGGCCTACCGGCGGCACAGGAGGCTCCAGCGTTGGTCCTGGTGGGAAGCGGATCGTTGCCCTGGTTCCGAGCAAGGACGCCGGCGATGCGGGAGAATGTTTGGCGACGCAGCCGACAGGGGCATTCCGCGGATGCCCCGCGGCCCACGACTTGAGCCCGGGGATGCCGGCAGTGCGAGGGGAGGCTTGGCGATGCAGCTGACGGGGGAGCATTCCACGATTGCCCTGTGACCTGAGCCCAGGGACGCCGGCGGCGCGAGGGGAGGCTTGGCGACGCAGCGGGCCACGGGGCATCTGCAGAATGCCCCCCGTCAGCTGCGTCGCCAAGCCTCCCCTCACGCCGCCGGCATCTCCGGGCTCAAGCCTCAGGCCACAGGGCATCTGCAGAATGCCCCGCCCGTCGGCTGCATCGCCAAGCCTCCCCTCATGCTGCCGGCATCCCCGGGCTCAAGCCGCGGGCCGTGGGGCATCTGCAGAATGCCCCGCCCATCGGCTGCATCGCCAAGCCTCCCCTCGCGCTGCCGGCACCCCCGGGCTCAAGCCGTGGGCTGCGGGGCATCTGCAGAATGCCCCACCCATCGGCTGCATCTCCAAGCCTCCCCTCGCACTGCCGTCATTCCCGGGATCAAGTCGCAGGCCGCGGGGCATCCGCGGAACGTCCCCCTGTCGGCTGCATCACCACACATTCTCCTGTGCCGCCGGCGTCCTCGATCGGAACCGGGGCAATGATCCGCTTCCTGCCAGGACCAACGCTGGAGCCTCCCGTGCCGCTGGTAGGCCGCCGCCTGGAGCATGTTGGGGGAGGGGGGCGATGACATCTTCCTCATTGGCTCAAGGGGGCAATTCGTTCAAAAAGGTTAAGAACCACTGGACTAGAGCATTGCTATTGAAACAGCTCCACAGGAGCTCTTTCATGATGTTGTCCTTTGAGATTTAATGGACATATAGGAAACCAGAGACACTGCAGACTGCCAGAGAAATAATTCAAAACAAATATTCATACACATCTCCTTCCCATGTTATAATTAAATATGTAGAACATATTTCACTCCAGCTGAATAGGATTGGTGAAAAAAATGCAGGTGAAATTCCATATTTGGCATAGAGGTGATTTTGTACACAGAAGATTCCAGGTTCTGTCTTGAGAGAGCAAGATTAGGGAATACCTTTTTTGAATGACCTCTTGCAGCGGGTTTTCCAGGAATGGTTTGTGGAATGGGTGTAATACAAACTACCAGTTTGACAACTGAAACAGAAAAGTTCAACATTCCCTGCATGAATTGCACCTGTGACTATGTAGGACAGATTGGGACGAAGCAAACCGCCAGATTACAAGAACATGAGATGAGGAGACCTGAACTCATTGGTAGCCTCACATTGCAATGAATAACATGCATTACATTTCACAGCTACAAGATTGTTGGCTGAGCAGGAACAAAAATAGCCAGATAAATCAGCAGGGGGTTGGACAAGAAGACCTCCAAGGTCCCTTCCAATTCTATTATTTTTATTATTATTATTATTATTATTATTATTATTATTATTATTATTATTATTATTATTATTATTATTATTATTATTATTATTATTATTATTATTATTATTATTATTATTATTATTATTATTATTATTATTATTATTATTATTATTATTATTATTATTATTTATTATTATTGTTATTATTATTGTTGTTGTTGTTGTTGTTGTTGTTGTTGTTGTTGTTATTCACACAGTCAGCCAAATGTTCAGACTGGATTTGGCATTTTTGTCTACTATCGAATCCTTACCAAGGACCTGGGATAGGCAGATCTGGATGTTTGATGATGTTACAAATATCGTTGCAGGATGGAAGCTGTTCCTAGTAAGGCCGTCTTTTGCAATTGACTAATGGCAAATTTGTCAATGCCAATGGTGTTCAAGTGGTGCTCCAGTTGTTTTGGGATTGCACCCAAGGCGCCTATTACTATTACTATTATTATTGTTGTTGTTGTTGTTGTATGATAGAAGCTTGGAAATGGGTCCCTTGTCAGTCATCAGGAGTGCTGATTTACCACCAGCTTACCAGGTACTTAAGAGCCAAGGTTACGGCAGCACAAGGAAACAACAATCAGCAACTTAATAGCCAGCCATCAACAGCCCAATTAACAACTAAAAGCCATACACAACCCAGCACCACATAAATATTATACATATAACAGCCCAGTGTATACATTCTGGAGAGTGAGAAGTTCCCTGAGGATGGGCTTCAGAAAGAGTCTGAAAGCTTGGAAGAATAAGCATCTGGTCTGGGTGACCGACTCCAATAAGATCAACATTGTCCAAACCAGTATCCAGATGATAGAATCAAGCGCCCAATTTGGCACCCATCAATTCATTTTAAATCTGACTGAACCAAATCTAGATAATGAATCTTTTCATGATCTTAGCTTCTGGCAGGATTTGACTGAGTACTTAACTTCATATCTTGACTATGGCAAACATACTTTCTTGTTCTAATTCAAGAATAGGAGAAATGCATCTTAGTTTGACCATCAGAAATGCTCATAAATGGCTCTGACCAAATCTCTGTGGCTTGGACTGGAATCAAAGAGGAGTAATTTTCCTAAATCTCGTCCTTGCTCTGGCTAGGAATTATGGGAGTTGAAGTGCAAGCCTTATGGAAGACTGTGTTGTAAGCCACTCAGAATCACTTTGGATAGTGATATGGGCAGCATATAAATTTAATAAAATAAATAAATGAGGTTCAGGGAAGCTTGATTAGACATGATCAAATATTGGGATGATGGTGGAAGCATTCAAGGCTTTTTTTAGTTTTGGGCTTGGCCTCAGATCTATTTTACAAGATTGTGAAATATATAATACTGCATATGATTACTGTACAATGTCAAAACAATCACCCATCTCATTGCTAATCATTTTTACTAGGAATGTCATGAATTTTTACAAAGGATGAAACCAACCATCTTCTATGCAAAGAATCCCATTTTGAAGTGAGTCTAAGGTATTGTAAAACTTGATGGTGTGACAAGGACTAGTTATATCACATTGTATTTTACGTTGCATAAATTTTAACAATCTCCTCTAATCAACTTAATTTAGAGTCTATATAAATGGCTTAAAGTTGAGGTAACTTTGCTTTCATAATTGTTATCTTGAAACAGATGCGTTTTGGTGTTGGACAAGCTAAGGAGGTCCTTCACAACTCTAGGTAGGATGTCTCCACATCCACCTCAGAAGTGGAATAGGAGCCTACTCTAAGAAGTTTAAACAGTGATATGGTATAGGGAAAATGGGGAAATGTTTTATCTCATTTGCATGTTCTTGCTAGCTTATCTAATTTCCTTCTCCATCCAAATCACTGAAAACCAATTTTCACTTGACACATTTCTGAACTTTGTGATTTAGTTTTTCAATTAAAAATGCATATAAAAAGGCATTTTAGGGAAATGTGTATCTGATGGCCTGGTAGGAAAATGTAACAAATGCACTATTTTTAAGAGAAAAATTGCACATGGCACATGGAATATAAACATATTTTTGGAGACATGAAGAACAAAATGTTTGTTGGGAATTATCAGATTCATCACCCTATGCAATTTCTGTTGCATGTTATCTTTCTGAAGAAAGGGGAAGGAAGGAAGGAAGGAAGGAAGGAAGGAAGGAAGGAAGAAAGAAAGAAAGAAAGAAAGAAAGGAAGGAAGGAAGGAAGGAAGGAAGGAAGGAAGGAAGGAAGGAAGGAAGGAAGGAAAGAAAGAAAGAAAGAAAGAAGGAAGGAAGGAAACGAAACAGACTTTAGCTGTGAAGAAAAGGAAGTGAGAATTATTTAAGTTGCAATTAAACCAATCTGCAGGAAAGCTTGACTAAATTTTCCTTCAAGACAAAAATGGAATGGAAGCACCTTTTTCATGCATACCTAATGTAGTTTTGGGTATGTATTGAATTATAATGTGAGATTCATCAATCTGAACTGAATTTCCATCTTAGGCACCCTTTATTAGGTGGAACTGGTTGAGGGAGGTCCAAGAACTTCAAAACAGCCTGAATAGATAATTTTCTGACATTCTCTCTGAAATGATATTGCAGCTGTAAAGATTTCACATGGAGTTGTGAAAGAGTTTCTTAGGTATACTTGGCAGTTTAGGAAGTAGAGCTGCTTAAAGCTTCATAAGAGAAGATGTAGTGTTTCTGCCAACATGCCATTGGTTTGAAGTAATTATTTACTTATTAAAAAAATATTGAGACTAAGGAGAGCACTTTTTTGTAAAATGATGTATTTCCCAAATAATAGCAACTGGAATTTTAATCATACCAGAGTAAAGAAAAAAAATTAAAGGCTTGTAAACCAAGGCAAATGTATAAGAATACAATAGGCACATAGAATTTTCTGGCAACTTTGACACAGAAAAAGAACAACAACATTAAATAAGCGATTATGGAATCAGAAACATCATTTGATAATAAAAATAGCAATATCAACTAATATACATTTGACATATTGGCTACAAAATAGTAGATATTATATCCTGACAGATTGTTGCTCCTGGAACAGTCAGCAGATTATGAGTTTGTTGAGAAAGTTCATTTTTGCTGCCTCAGCTATTTTTGCATATTCATTAATCAATTTGATGAAAGTTTGCAATTCCCTCCTTGGTGGTACTTATTTTTATTTACTTATATTTCATATTTCTTAACTGCCCATCTCCCTCAGAGAGTGGCTCTGGGTGGTGTATAATATAATCAATAAAATTATCATTAGAATCAGAATTATTTAAGATTAAAAAGATTTAAAATTATAAAAATAACATTATAAAATTTCAAAAGGTGAAAAATTCTGAGTCGAGAGTTAGTAGTTGTTAATACAAGTGTGTGTGGGGGGTTCTCATGGGGCCAGCCAGCCCCATGGTTATGTGGGCCTCATACAAGGCTGGACAGCAAGGTTTTGACCCCTTTGTGGAAGGCCAAGAGACTGGGGACTTTCCTCACCTCTGAGGGCCGGATGTCCCACAATGCAGAGATGGCAGCAGAGAAGGCCTTCTTCCTAGACCTTGCCAGTTGAAATTCTTTGACTGATGGATCTGCAGCATAACCTCCCTGCCTGAACAAGTGGGATCAGCTGATCTGATGGAGCCAAGCTGGTTCTGTAATTACCAACACCTTGAATTGGACCCAGAAGCAAACTGGTAACCAATGCAGCACATACAAAGTGGTGTTACATGTGCAACTCTAGGGGCTCCCAGAGCTATAATTGTTGTTTTGTTGTTGTTCAGTCACTAAGTCATGTCTGACTCTTTGCAACCCTGTGGACCATAGCACATCAGGCTCCTTGTCTCCCAAAGTTTGCCCAAATTCATGTTCATTTGGTCGATGACACTGTCTCATCCTCTGTTGTCTCCTTCTCCTTTTGCCTTCAATCTTTCCCAACATCAGGGTCTTTTCCAATGAATCCTCTCTTCTTATTTGCTGGCCAAAGTTTTTGAGCTTCAGCTTCAGTATCAATCCTTCCAAAGAACCGTCAGGGTTGATTTCCTTTAGGATCGACTGATTTGATCTCTCTGCAGTCCAAGGGACGCTCTTCTCCAACACGACAATTTGAAAGCATCAGTTTTTCAGCCCTCAGCCTTCCTTATGGTCCAACTCTCACAGCCATCCATTACTGCTGAGAAAACCATAACTTTCACTATAAGGACCTTTCTTGGCAAGGTGACGTGTCTGCTTTTTAATATGCTGTTTTGGTCTGCCATAGCTTTCCTCCCAAGGAGCAAGCGTCTTTTAATTTCATGGCTACAGTCACCATCTGCAGTGATCTTGGAGCCCAAAGAACTGTCCCTGTTGCTGCATAAAGGAAATAGCAGGAAAATAAAGGAAAGCTGAAGTAAAATTGAAAGCAGAGGTGCAGTCACATAATTTTCACTTAGCGACTGCTTCACTTAAGGACCAAGTTGCTAATCCCAGTTGCGTTTGCTAAACAAAGGCAATCTGCACTTCATTCAAGGATATCTTTTATTTACAAGGATTTATTTCTGCCTGGCACTTCCTTGCCCCTGGCAAATTGATGGAAAGACAAGAGCTTAGTAAATGACGGCCTCTCATCCATTTATCTTATCTTTGTTTACGTTTCTTGTAATTGCTTTTCGGCTATCATAAGTATGAGTGATAGTTTACACTTAACCCGTGAACTGAATAATGAAATATAAACATTTTATGCAATAAAAGGATATTAAAATAGTTTATGGGAAGCCTCTGGCTGAACTTCAGCATAGACCAAGCCAGGGAGGAGCCACATATACATGCTAGGAATCCATCTCACTGCTGAATTAGGGTTCTCGGTGGATGGCAGGGACTTAAGACTGCTCAATAATATATTCTCCTTTTGTCTTTATTTGCATTCCGTAAATATTCATCTGCTTCCACCTAGCAAAGGAATATAGTGCTAACCTGGGATTCATTAAAAAGGTCCTTGTGCATTGCATCAGCTACAAGGAGGAGGCAGTAATTTTGCTGAGGATAGCAGAGATGTGGTCAATGGGAGAGGATATTTTTTTTCCATTTCCAGTGTATGGTGAAAAAAGAAGGGGAGGCTGGATTCCCACCTTAATAAGTTTTTACTTGGGCGCACCTGCTATACCAAACCCAGAATAATTGTTCGCTGAATAAAATATCAGAACATCGGGGCATAAAATTAAACATGCTTCTCTTTATCTTTTCAGCAAGAGAATGACATCAATAACATGTTAAAGCCCTCAATAACATAATGAAACTTTTGAACGAATCCATGTTTTACCGCTTGCTGCTTCATCCCTACCACAATGTTTTTTTCTAAAGAATGCCTGATCTCTGAGCCTTGATACATGGTGTTTAATGACACAAGACATTTTAACACAGACAGTGAGAGGCTATTTTGTAGTATTTTAAACTGTACTGTTTGATAGCACTGTTCACACTATAAACATGCCAAGAAATGAATCTGAAATGGAGCTGCCCTAAGTTACAGCTAGTATAGAACAAAGTGAATGACCTATCTATTAGGTTGCCAACTGACATGCACTTCATGAACTGAAAACCGTTTGGTTCTACTAGGTCCCTGGTTCAGGTCATCCAAATTGATCCATTAGTCAGTACTAGGGTGCCAAGGAAGGCAATATGACATCTGACAAGGGTCTGATAGATATTCCTCCCCAGCATTGGGCCACATCTCCTCTAGCCAGCTATGTAATCAGGCCAACAATGACCAACGATAAGCTCATCGTTGCATGGTGGTCATGAATTCCTGAACTGCCTCCGACCCAAGAGATAGGAGGTTGAAATCATCCAGAAACAACAACCTGGGTGAATCCAACAATGAAAAGTAGCTTTAGTCAATAATAAACCCATAGCCGGCTCACTTCTAGCAGATCTAGCAAAAGCACGACAACCACTCCGGCACGTGTTATTTTTGCTCTGTTTTTCTTATGTTTCTTTTTTTAATTGTGTTTGTAATTGCCTTATTTTAGAATGGTTTTCTAATGTTTGTAAACTGCTTTGGGATTTTCTGTAATGAGAAGTGGCAAATTAGAAAAAATGCAATCATATTAAAAAAAAATGATTTACTCCAAAACAAAACTGAGATAAAAAACAAACCTAAAGCAGCTACACTGGAGTTAAATCCAGAAGAATATTTAACATTACTTAAAATATAACACAATGAGCCAATATGGTTAGTAGTTAAGACAACAGGCTAGAAACAAGGAGACTCTGAGTTGTAGTCTCACCTTAGGCACAAAGTCAGCTGGGTGGTTTTGGACCAATCATTCTTTCTCACCCTAGGAAGTAAAGTAGGCAAACCACTTCTGAAAAAAACCTTGCTAAGAAAACTGCAGATAAATAATAACAATAACAATAATAACTTTATTGTCACTTTGAATGAACACCAATCGGCATACATCAAAATGAAATTTTGTTGCATACAGCTCTCAAAGAGTCACCACCTCTGATATACACTCCTTGTTCGTGGCCAGCTCACGTTTCAGAACGTCCATTTTAGTCTCTAGGGAGCGAATAATGGCAAGCAGGACAGATGGAAACGGAGCTCCATGTGGATTAGCCCTCAAATTAGCTTGTATTCCTGCACGACAACCTCGCCTCCTTTCCTTTTTCTGATCCTGTCTCTTCTACCTTTTCCTTAAAGGGGCCTCACTCCTTTTCACCCCTGGAGCATGCTACCGCCGACAGCCTCATCCACTTGTCCAGATAGTCACCAGAAGTCAACACTGACTCAAAAGAAGAGGGGAGAGGAGAGGAGGGAAGGGGAAGAAGGTTGCTATACTGTGTTCTGTTTGGTAACTACCTGCCTAACTGTACCAGATAAAGGAACCTGGAGCAGAAATCAGAACGGATCTTTACTGACAAATGTTGGAGAAAATGGCTATTCAATGGTTTCAAACTAGTAAGGTCTTTGTAGATTAAGGCCAAAGTTTTAACTTCTCCAGGGTGGTATTTACTGTAATAGAGTCATAACAACAACTTAGTCGGCATCACTATATAATAATTGCACTGCTGTATTCATTCCTGGGAATATGCAAAATATAGAGAACTGTTAATTCTTTCTAGAATGGGGTGTTGCAGAAATTGATAAAATACAATAGGGGTAATTTAGATCTCTCACAAGAAGCTGTAGAAAACATCCCTGAAGAAGGCTATAAGGAAACCTTTCTGTCCTGCCCTTTATTTGACAAGTCTCCATAAACAAAACTACTTTAAGAAAGAACTCTAAACTATGAATCCTAATTTTAGACTAGAATTCAGTTCTATCTAGAATCTTTATTTGTATAGTGCTCCAATTTATTCCATTTAGCCCACTATAAATTCAGAAGAAGGATTTGGGGTAGATTTATATCTACATCAGCTCTCTGGATGTGAGTAATATGACAAATGATGGAGAAGAGTTACACCTATAATCACATGTTTGCATGTACGGAATGTATATTTTAAGCTCTTGTGAATGTGGTTCCTATATTCTTATGACGTTTCACTAGCTAAATACCAAGCCTTTACCATACAGATTTCTAAAGATCATTTACCATATGGTTTCTAAAGATAGTTGAATTTTCCATATGGTTTCATTGTCAAAATGTTCATGAACTCCACCTCTTCCCTTCATTTTAGCACTTAAATTCCAGTTCAAGAAATACCAGGCAGTTAAAGGTTAAATGCAGAACAATTTCATAAATCGTAACTTGACTTTTGATAACTGGATATGGGATAAAATGAAAGTCTACCAGTAATCTTCTTGCCTTTTAGTTCAAGAAAAGTCTGCAACCACAGAGAATCTTAATTGGAAATGTCTGGTATTGAATTTACAATTTGCTATGTGGAAAAATACACACCACCAATTTGCTGTGGTCCCTCTTTTGTCTGACTTTAGTATCTGTAACTGTGCTTCTGTTTTTTTAAAAAAATATTCAGACAGTAAAATAGTAATATCACAACTTCCATTCAAAAGTTTCAGAATGCAAACTCTTTCTGGATCCAGGTCTTGCAAATGCTCACCAACCCAACTCATTCTAATTCTGCGTTGGTACTAAATAGCAAGGAAGAAGATTATTACATCTTTCTTTACTCTAATTACAATGAGCCTTCAAAGTGTAGCAGAAATTATATCTGAATAGATAAATTCATTCATCAATATATTTAGTACCTTATGAATACATTATTGATAGAGTGTGTCTTATGTTTACATTAGATATAAGACAGAACAATCTCTCTGAGAAGTTTGAAAGTCTAATCACAAAAAGGAATCAAGAAAAACAGAGGAAACAGTGTCAGCTAGTGCTAGGCAGGAGGGGGAAAATTCCAGATAAATGAGAAGCTAAAATGATGTTACAACTTTCTAGAGTAAATATGCTAGAATGACAGGAGAGAAGATAAGAAAGAGGCTAAACCACTAAAAGACAGAAAGAAAAAGAAAGAAAGAAAGAGAGAGAGAGAGAGAGGGAGGGAGGGAGGGAGGGAGGGAGGATCATAGGCAACATAAAATTTAATAAGTAAACCAGGACTATCAATAGTATCCTATGGGTGGGATCATAGATATGTCATTTTGTAAGATTATCAACAATAAAAAAGAAATACTGGCAGGGGCACCAGAGCCATCCGGCAGCATTGTGCCTGAAGAGATTACAAATTAATGGACTAAAATTATGACTGGAAATACAAAAACACGATAGAATCTATCAATAATTCATTCACTTCTCCAATCAATAAATCAATCAATTTATCTAAGGCATGTAAGGAAGGCATGTAAAGTTTGCTGCTTCTCTAAACTCAACCATAATGCTGAGGAAGGGTTTTTTTTCCTTTTCTTCCTGACTTAAAGCTGTGAATAAGCCTAAAGGGCTTTGCTGAATCAAGACATATTTGTGAAGAATCAAGATACCTGGCAATGAGATTTGTGACCACAAACCAGTTAGGGATGTCATTGTGTAGCAATAATTCATCTTCCTATTTACTTAGAGACGCACACAATGACTCCTTTGTGCAAATACTCTCATTTATCTTCCTTCCTTGGACATATGCAGTAATAAAGCAAGTTCACTGCTCCAGGTTGCCAAATCAACCCTTTTGACTGACTCATAAAAACCTGGCAATTCTGTCCATCTTTTATTAAGATTTAGGATCAGCTGTGGTCTTTTCATTAGCACTGCAGGTGACCAGCTCATTGTGGGCCTCCCTGGACCTCTTCAAGCTGAACAACCTTCACATGCCAACTTCTTGCTGTTTCTTTTCCTTTTTTTCAAACTATGTCTGGCAAGGAGATGACTACAATAGTACTGAAATGGAGAAGTGCAGAAGCACAGCTTTTGTCTTACTTCAGATAAAAATTGTAGTAGCAAGATGGAAAGGAAATAATCAGACCCTGCATTGGACAAAGATTTCCCATCTTGCTGATCATGTGTCTTTCTTCCCTCACATCGTAGGAATGTAAGATTTAAATTTAGAATAGAATAGAGCTGGAAGGGACCTTGGAGGTCTTCTAGTTCAGCCCCCCCCCCCCGCCGCTCAAACAGGAGAACCTATTAGAATGTAGATTTCTCTCCCCAGATGTTAAAAATATTGGTTGTCATCTATAAAGCCCTACATGGCATACCTTATATATTTGAGATATCATCTATCATCAGCTGGATGTGCCTGTGTCAGGCACAAGGAACCAAAACAACACTGTGAGTTGATGAAGGTTGCTTCTTTCTTGTTGCCTACCTTTTAACAAGAATCTCAATGGACTGACTACATTCTCTTGGCAACAGCCAGATAAACGCTTCAGGAATTCTTGAGGGAGGAGGGGGGGGTCTAGCCTCCATCGCTTTCTTCTCTGCATGGACTCCAAGCCCTCCAGTCTTTTCAGTCCTTCCTCCAGTCTAGCTGGAGATTCCACTACCACCTGTCCAGTAGGATCCAACAGGATTAACATTCTTTAAGTTTTAACAATGCATTTTGTGGGATTTAGGAGATGTGTCTTTTCAGATGCAGTACCTGCTTTGTTGCAAAACTGCAGAAAGCAGCAGTGCAAGCAATTTTGTGTTTTTCTGATTTGTCCAAACTGTATCTTTTTTACATGAATTGCACTGGCTCCCAGTAGGCTTCCATTTGCCATTCAAGGTCCTGGTTGTCACCTATAAAGCCCATCCTGGCATGGGGTCTGCCTCTCACCAATAGTCCCTATCCACCCTATTATATCCAGTGGGAGGAACATAATGCCATCTAAATAATGGCATCTTAGGACACAGGAGGCATGCTTTTTCTGTTGTGGTGTCTGCCCTCTGGGGTACCTCACCATCTTTCTGGAAGCACGTCCCTGCTGGCCTTCCAGAAAGTATTAAAAAGCTGTTTCTTTTTTGCCCAGGTGAGGGGCCATCAAGTTAGTGAAGCCTGGATGTGTTGATATTATATTATTTTGCTTTTACTTTTGGTGGCTGCTTTTGTTTTGAATTATATATTTAACATTGCATGTTAAATAGGTTTTGTATTATGGTTTCCATTTAACCTTTCTTTGCTACTGAGAGTGTGGTGAGAGGTGTAGCCATATAAATAGAAATAAATAAATGTAAAAGACACAGCATTCCTCAAGACAATTTTATAGCCCTGACTTTGCCATCTTTCTAAAGAGCCCTAAAAAAACTGGCTTTTCAAATGCTAGATGTTGAATGAAACTACTTTTGAATATGAGTGTAATTAATTGTTGAGTGTTCCTTCCCAGCATGACTGCCTTCATGTTGTTTTAAAATATTATTCTGTTGTTTCAACACTTATAAGTACCTATAATCAAGTGGGTGGCTGGAGAAATTGAATGAATAGATGGATGAATGAATGAATGAATGAAAAAACGATTTAAAAATGTTCCCTTGTAAATACCTCCTCTTCTAGGAGTTCTGATTTTTATCCTATTTCTTGGACACAGGAATCTGAACAATTATAAAAAAAAATGACTGACATTTTTGGGTTCAGTTACTTCTCAGGTAGGCCTTGTTGTTATATTAGGTTTAAGCAATTTTCAAGAGGAAGACTTTTATTCAAGAAAATACTATAACTCTTCAGCCAAGAGGCTCATTTATTTACTAAGCTTAAATCTCTAAACTCATGCTATGTGACACTATCAATAGACACTCAGGCGAAAACTAGTAAGTCATATGCAATAGCAGTAATAATAAAAATCATACTAAATGCAGCCTGAGGCAGGAAACAGTCAAGCACCTGAAGTTTAAGATGCCTTAAAACACTTTAATATACTATTTTCAGTTTAAGTAACTGACTAATATGGATCGGTCACTCACCTCTCCTTCAGAAGATAAAGCCAAGGCCACACACCTCACTACAACTCAGAGCCTAGATGGATAGCTTTACAAGAATCCTCCAATGAACTCTAACTGCAACTGTGCATTTTCTTACATATTTATAAGGCTACTTTTCTCAAGCAGGCAAGAACCCTTATAATCAAGGATTTGGTCAGTGATTTCATTTTGAGATTAAAATAGCTTGAAGTCCTAAATTTTGCCTTCATCCATGACCCCTGTTTTTTATTGCTTGATGCAACTTTGGGAAGAGCTCTGTGGGGACTAGAAATACTTGGGATGAACGTGGAAAGGGGATAGGATGCACTAAACGTATGTTGCATCAGTGCAAGCTGCACTGAAGATGTACAAAGTAGTTCTCAACTTAATATTAACATGGGAGCAGAACAGGTAACAAGCTCTCGGTAAACCTGTTTTCCATGAATTTATCTAATTGCCTTTTAAAGCCACCCAAATTTATGTCAGTCATCACATTTTGCAATAACAGAGTTCCATTGTTTAATTTTGCGCAGTGTGAAGAAGTACTTTTCTTCCCTGGTTCTAAATCTTCTTCCAATCAGCTTCATTTAATGATTCCTGGTGTTTGGGGAAAGGGAGAAAAACCTCTCTGTATTGACTTTCCATATGCCACACATGATTTATATACTTCCCCCCCCCATTATTTATTAACTATATCATCCATTCAACTTCATCATGACTCTGGGCAATTTAAAATAATCTAATATCAAGCAATAATAATAATAAAAAAAATCCAGTCATTAAAAAAAAAATCAGACTCTGACAGAGCAGTCAACTCACAATTTACCCCAAAGCCTGGAAAAAGAGGCAGGTTTTGAGATGTCAATTAAATAAGGTCAGATTGGAGATTATATCAGTGATGGCCTACTTTCTGCATCTCATCAGCTAACATGGTTTAGTCAACAGCACATGGAATGTTCCTGCTTCTTTACACTTCCTACCTTAATCATTACTATATTATTATGGTTGGTTCCACAGATAGCCAGATATTTAGAGTGGACTTGGCATTTTTATCCAATTATTTAGTCATTCCCAAGGAGCTAGAATATTATATTATTGCCATTATTATTCATATACTGCTTTCTATGACTCTGAGTGAATCACATTTTCAAACATGGTTTGCCAGTTTTGCCCAAGAGTATTACATTTGGTATTACAATATGAATATTACAAGAATATTACAGAGAATGCCTGGTGGCCTAGAGGTGGAGCTCTCACTTCACAATCAGGAAGCTGTAAATTCAATCCTAGATAGCAGCAGATAATTCTCTCTAGGCACAATGAGTAATTGTCTGCTGCGAACTCCACATAGGCATCAGGAAGGGCATCTGGCCAGTAAACACTCAAGCTCTGTTCAGTTGCCTTGATTCCACCCTGATGTAAGGGATTACAGGATTGTGAAAAGAAAAAAAGATTACAAGAATATTACAGTATTGGCAGAAGTGGGGAGAAAGGCATGGGAAGATACTGCAGCATCCCTACAGTTGTTTGTAATTCTGCCCACTTGAATTTTGTTCATGGGACCACAAGAGCACTTCAGTGGCCTAACTTTGGGCAGTGGTCATAAGTCCCTTCGTTCAGCACCACTGTAATTTCAAACAGTTGCTGAAGGAACAGTAGTAACTTGAGGACTGCCTGTACAATTAACCAGTATACTAATTGCTATAAAAGAACAGGTTCTTTTACCTCATGACTACTCAAGAGCCTTTCATAAGGAATTTTATAAAAGGGTTTTTGAAAATTCAGGTGGATAACATTGACAATGCTATTGTCATGGTTCC
Source organism: Azemiops feae (assembly GCA_023970755.1). Lineage (NCBI taxonomy): Eukaryota > Metazoa > Chordata > Lepidosauria > Squamata > Viperidae > Azemiops > Azemiops feae. The sequence continues at coordinate 593,824 of JALGBA010000810.1, forward strand.
GATAGATGAAACCCATCAAAAGAACTTCAAGGCAAAATTCTTCCTTAAGAACATTTTATTCAGAACACAAAGTATCGGTACTACATAGTTGAACCCAAAAACTAAATTCCCTTTCCCCGGATACAAAGTAACAAATTGCAATTCCCACCCATAATAAGCTGTCATAAATCACATTCTCCAATTAGCCTAAAATACAGGTTTTTTCCCCAGCTCCTCAGCCCACCAAAGCATTATCACCTCATCCTTGGGTTCCCACAAAGCAGTATTATTATTATGGCTAGCTGAGCTCGAGCTTTCATTCCAACCCTCCCCCTTCTGCACCTGATTTCTAAATACCAGAAAAAGCATGTTAAAAGAAAAGAGAAAATGGCTGCAATTTTCAGCAGTTGTCAGAGCAGGAACATCCAATGTTTACAGCATTGACAGCTATCTCATTCTATAAGTCAGATACTCTCAAAAAACTAAAAAGATGGTGAGGCGAGATTTATTTTTGCAAAATTAATGCAGTTTTCTTTTATTCTTCAATACGCTTTACCATTTTTTTTCCTTTTGCTACTGTTTCTACCAATTTGTTAAATCCAGCATTGAAATGTCTTGCATATATCTTTCCAGAATTTCTGTGTGTTCTTGTTTAAAAGCTGTTGTCAGACTGCTTTCCTCCCAGTTCTTTAGTTTTCGGGATCAAGTTACCTATTTTTGCTATGAGAGCAAACATTTCACATTTGTGGACTTTATGTTGGAGAAGAAGAGGCAAAGCCTAGGGATGGAATCAAGAGAGGACTCAGCCTAGAATTGTTACATGTCCACAAATGCTCCAAATTCAGCCCCACCTTGAATTCCATTAAGTTTTATCTAGGGCTAATTTAGATTGACTGTTAGTTGATTAGATTCGTGTGTATAGGCTTGAGCAATAAATCTTCTTACCTGGAATTTAATGTATGGTCCTGATTCTTTGCACATGTCACTTTAAGAATTATTCACTGGAGCCATCAGGAACTAGTGATGTTCCTGTATAGTCTGCATGATGTCACAGAATATTTTTTTCTTGTTAATTGGATTTGCTTTAGTTGTTTTGATTCTCATCCAAGGAATTCCAGTATTAAAATGAGCATGGAAAAGCTCAGTGATCATACGAATTGCACTCAGACATACTCCATGAAAAAAAGGAGAGGGTGCTTTCCCTCTTATTTAGGGAGGGAGATGATTTTAAGCAGTGAGTGTAGGGTAAATGCAAACTTCAAGAGCCAGAAGGAAACTAAGATTTTGGATGGGTACTACAATCTCTATTTGTGTTCCCCTCTTGCTTCTGATTCATGCTGTTTTGAAGAGAATCCTTCTCAGCATTTCTCTGTGGTTTTAAATAAAAGTAAATCACTTTTCTCCCAGAAGGGAGTGCATTGTTATTGAGGGATGTAGGAGCACAGTGGGGTGTTCTGTCAAAAACCGATCGTTCTGTCTTTGAGGGAACATGAAAAAGAGGTAGGTAATAAGTTAAATTAATTTCCACAAAATGAGCTGGTGACAGGATTTCCATAACTCATTATAAGTTGATTTTACACCTGCTGCTTTAACCCATGTAGCTAGTTCCTCAGCTGCTGAGCTGAAAATGGGGATTGTCAGGCAAAAGAATAGCTGTTTCTATATCCAAAGCAGGATAACTAAATGCTGATTTTAAAAAAGGAGGAGAAACAGCCAACCTGAACTTTGCAGAGTGGTACAATTTCTCATAGTAGGAATGCAAGACTGCGGTCCCACTTTCTAGCAGTAAAAAGTGCCTCCTTAAAAGAGACACTGAGTGAATGTGGAATCTCTCCAGTGTCTTGTGATTTACAAACCTCCTTACAAACCCCTTGCCATATTTTTGGTGGAAAACAACAGAACTGCAGATCATTTTATTTATATATTCTTTTCCCTTTCCATATCCCTCTCCCCCTCCCTTTTCCCTCTCCCTTTCCTTTGGTGTTTTCTACCTGGACAAGTCCCTGTAACATTTTTGGAAGTGGTTTGCCATTGCCTACTTTTTTTTTTATGGCTGAGAGTGACTGGTTCAAGGCTAGGACTTAATGGTCTCACAGTTTCTAGCCTGGTGCCTTAACCAATAAAACGTATACACACATACACACAAACACATCTTAAAGAGTACTGCCTTGCTGACTTCTGCTGTTGATCTATCTTCTCTCCGTATGATGCATGAACACTAAATGACTGAAGGGTACTTCACATTCACATTTTATAATGAGAATCGGTATGGTGTCTTACACATTTATCATCACCATCATCATTATCTGATTACATTTTCCACACCGTAAGAGCTGCAGTTGCATTGTTTCTGTGCCCCAAACCCTAGTCCCATGATTAGTTCTTCTAATATTCTAGTCCACAAGTCTTAAAGTTGCCAAGGTTGGATACCCCTGTTCTAGACCAACCTGAGATATAGTTCTTCAAATATGTGATAAAACATATGAGCTGTGGTGGCGCAGTGGTTAGAATGCAGCATTACAGGCTAACTCTGCCCACTGCCAGGAGTTCGATCCTGACCAGCTCAAGGTTGACTCAGCCTTTCATCCTTCCGAGGTCAGTAAAATGATGACCCAGATTGTTGGGGACAAAATACTATAAACCGCTCAGAGAGTACAGTAAAGCACCATGGAATGGTATGTAAGTCTAACTGCTATTGCTATTTCTGTTGGCAGAAAGTGTGTGCTTGAGTGTATGCATGTTTTAAATACATCTTGTACCAAGTCATGGATTTAGGAACTGCAAGGTTGAATACTTCCCTTGCCACTGCACAATTAAAGAAGTAGGGCTTGTCTTGCCTTTTCAGCTTCTCAGAAGACAATGGTAACCTTGTTGTGGAAGTGAACATTAACTAGAGAAAGTTTACATTTCAGGTTGTAGCTGCTATCTGAAGATTCATTAGTCAAGATTCAATTAGTCAAAGTTTGTTATTCAGGATTCCCATTCTAAATGGGAACCAAAGTTAGGAACAAAAGTGTCCTCTAGGAACAGGTCTATCCCCAGTGTCTGTCCTCCTTATGAATTAAATATGAAATATTGTCAGTGAATGCACAGGAGTGAAACAAAAGGGTTTTCTGCAGATTTTGTTTTACTGTTTCCATTGGAGACACAAAAGAAGAGAGAAGTAATGATGGCATTCTACATCTCATCTTGAGATGGAGAAAATGAGACCCACTTTATCAAAAGCCTGCAGAAAATATAATTAATGCAAATTCTGGAGGGCAGACTGACAAGGAACGATAGAGAGAAAAAGAGAGTTCTGCAAGAAACATCAGGCTTTAGAAAAATAGGCAAATAAGGATTACTGCGAATAAATGAAGTGGGCAATTCTATCGTGGTCTGGGTGAGTGGGACAGAAAGGATATTAATTCGTGCTTAGGTGTGCTTTGCCTCTGGCAGGTGGCATCTTGCTGAATCAGCTTGGTAAGGCGCAGGAACCTGTCAAATGAGTGGTGTTCAAATAAGATAAAGGATAAAAGTTGGCCATTCCAGGTAAAAAAAGAAATATTACATGCACATGTATTTTCTCTCAAAAAAGTCTAGAAATGAGTTTGCCATGCATTGATGAAATAACTAGACATGTGATTTATTGGGAGATTCAGTATAAAAAAAAATGAAGAAAGAATGTATAGATATCCAGATGTGGCTGAACTACAAAGCCATGTCAGCAGGAGCTCTTGGGTTCCATTTGTAATTCAGCAGCATCTAAAGCACCCTGGATTCCCAATATAAAGAAGCAAGGTGGTCACAATCCAATTACCCCCTTATTTAACTTAAGCATGTATTTGCAGGGATCAGTGAGCTACTGTGCAAGCCAAGATGAAGCCTTGGTTTCTTTGAGATGCCATTGGGTAGGAGGAACGTGTCCACATACAGCCCCCCCCCCCTGCAAAAAATACCTTGTCATATTCAGATCTGAATAGGTCTTTCAAACAAATTAATAAAAAATATATAGAAAGGTGAATGGGAGAGCTAGCTATCTGGGATGCTTTATAGGAATGGGATCCACTTGTAAATTTTAATTTGTTTCAAAAAGGTTTTTAAGTTTCAAGTGGTAGTGTTACTCTAAACAGGGGTGGGCAACCTTTTGGTGGGAGGGGTCTCTAGTTAATAGTGTTTTGAGAGAGCTTAGAGCCACATTTATGGAATGATAATGCAAATGAGATTTCCATCACTCATGTGGACTGGGTCAGCTTTTTTTGTTTGTTTCCTAGCTGAAATTGGGATTTATTTACTTACAATCTCAGTTAGATAAAATAATATTTTTTGTGCTGCATCCTCAAATGACTTAGGCAGCTTAAAATTAAAAGCAAAATTAAAAGTCCTCCCCCATGTGATACTGATTAAAACAGTATTTATGAATCCTCAGCATAAGAATATTTTGCTATTAATTTGTTAATGTTACTATCTGTTTTTATTTGGGTTATATTTTGGAGGTTGTTTTTAATCTTAATTAGGTATGGCAGAATGATACACTCTTCCAATGATTGGAATGGATCTATGTAGTCTAAATAAATAAAATAAAGCATAGCAACATTCTTTCAATAGTTTGATGCTGTTGCTAACAAACAAGAATTTTGAGATAGTTATAGCTAACCTTTCCTGTTCCTGGCTTGATTTGGAAAATAGCTCAGTCAGTCAAACATTATGCTACCTGGCCAAATTTGAAAATTTTAGTTTGTCTTCAATTCAGCTTGAATTCTGCTATGACCTTCATTTCATTACTATGGTGACATTCAATCTCTCTCCCACCCTCAGATTTATTAATGAATCCTATCAGTTGCCCTGCTCTTCTCTGCCAGTATTACCCTGTTGGAAAATGCCAGCTGGGCTGTAAGAAGGGATCAGATGGGGACTTAGCTTGGAGTCATTGTGCAGCCACAAGTGACATAAGCTTGACCTCCCCCAAGATCCATGAAGCCTTATCTGGTTGTTCCCACAGGAAGGCAAGCAATCTGGTGAGATTCTTGTAACATTGGTGATAAACAGTAAAGTTACTGACTTTGGCTAGCCATGAATGGGTGCTTTCACCTGGCACATACCTAATGTGACCTGACATTCAAGGGAATACCAATGTGACAGAGTGTGGGCATGTCCCCTTCATTCTGTTCCCCACTATAATCACTTAAGAACCAACTAGGGATACAGTGTTTATTCTGAATTCATGGTGTCCTTAACTGGACCTATTTATTTCTTTATTTCTCTACTGCATCTTCTTCTTCTTCTGCCATATCCGTTATCGGACGTTGGCGATCATGTTGGCGATCCTGTTTTTATCAGCAGCCGCACGAAAAAGTGCTGCTGAGTTTTGTCCAAACCAGTCCCTTAGATTTTGAAGCCATGATGTTCTTCTTCTGCCTGGACCTCGCTTGCCTTCAATCTTTCCTTGGAGGATTAAATGGAGTATGCCATATTTTTCTGGGTGTCGCATCACATGTCCAAAATATTCTAACTTTCGTTTTTTAATTGTTTTGATGATTTTCCTTGGCTTTCCCAGGCGGTTTAAAACCTCCTCATTTCTGATCTTGTCCACCCAGCTTATACGTAACAGCCGCCTGTAAATCCACATTTCAAATGCTTCTAGTCTCTTCAGGTGGCCTTCTGTCAGAGACCAACTCTCTACTCCATAGAGCAGGATAGAAAAAATATAGCATCTGACAAGCCTCATTTTCAGTCTTAGGCTTATGTTGTGACTGCAGAAGACCTTTTTCATTTTGAAGAATGCTGTTCGAGCTTTCTCTATCCTTGTCTTTACTTCAGCGATCATGTCCCAGCTTTCATGTAAATTAGAACCGAGGTGCGTGATCCTTTCAACTTTTTCTAGTGGTGTTCCTTCTGAATTTACTGGTGGTAAGTTAACGGGTTGTTTGCTGACCACCATGATCTTGGTTTTTGAGGTGTTAAGCTTCAAGCCATATTTTCCAGATGTTTCTGTGACTCTGTTGATGAGGAGCTGAAGGTCTTCATGCTTACTGGCAAGCAGAACTGTATCGTCAGCATATCTTAAGTTGTTGATCCAAACACCGTTTACTTTGATGCCAGCATCGATGTTCTCCAGTGCCTCGTTGAAGATTGACTCAGAGTAGATATTGAACAGCAGTGGAGACAGAATACATCCCTGTCTGACTCCTCTTCTTATTTCTGCATCAGCTGAGTATT